>CM060943.1:155767134-157017134 GCA_030765085.1 Allium cepa
GCTTCCTCTTGATGGTGAGATTTGGCTCTACGTCCAAATTCTCAAGTAAGCAGGCTGAACAATCAAAGATGGATCGTGAAGATGCGAAACTTGGAACACATTATGCACTCCAGATAGCTTCTTTGGCAAATTCACTCGATAATCCAAAGGACCAACTCTCTCTAAGATGCGGAAAGAACTAATGAATCTAGGAGCAAGCTTCCCGTTCCTACCAAAGTGAATCATATTCTTTAATGGTGAAATTTTCAAGAAAACTAGACCACCCACCACAAATTCCAAACTCCTCCTTCGCCTATCAGCATACTTGTTCTGCCTATCTTAAGCAATCCTCATCTTCCACCTGATTTCCTCAAACTTCTTAGAAGCATTAAAAATCATATTGGGACCAAGAACCAAATGATTACCAGGTTCAATCCAGCAAGATGGAGAATTACAAGATCGTCCATAAAGAATAGCAAACAGGGACATCTTGATGCTAGCCTGAATTCAAAGGATGGGATTAGATTGATTTACGATTACGGCAACCTTAATTAAAATTTTAAGATTATACCTGATAACTATTATTATAAGTGAATTCATCGAGATGGAGATGACCTTTCGAAGATCCTCCATAATCAAGAACATAAGCACGAAGAAGATCTTCCAGAATCGGATTCACTCTTTCTATCTGACCATCAATCTGCAGATGGTAAGCTGTGCTCAGATTCAGACGAGTACCCAATGCTTCCTGAAATGCTTTCCAAAACTAGCTGGTAAAGATGGGATCTCTATTGCAAACTATACTGATCGGAACACCATGAAGTCGAACAATCTCTCTCATATAAATCTCAGCTAAACTCGAAGCAGTGCGGTTCGATCTGACCGGAATGAAATGAGCTGACTTGGTCAGTCTATCAACAACCACTCATATACTCTCATTACACTTCTAGTCCTTGGTAATCCATCAATAAAATCCATAGGAACGTGTTCCCACCTAAAATTGGGAATCTTAAGGGGTTGCAACAATCCAGCTGTCTTCTGATGATCGGCCTTAACGTTGACAAGTGGCACATCTACTAACATAAAGGGAGATATCTCGCTTCATACCACTCCACCAAAATAACTTCTTCATATTCTGGTACATCATTGTCACACCGGGATGAATAGAAAGTCTAGACTGATGATTTTTCCAAAGTAACTCTTGACTCAATCATTCGGAACACAAATTCGATTATTAATCCTAAAAACTCCTTTATTATCAATCTATGCTCCCATTCCATCTTGGTTAACACCCTCCCTATTATGAACATTCTCCTTAACAAGCCTTAGCATCTCGTCTTCATCTTGCTTAGCAACAATACGATCCATAAGGGATGAAGAAACAACAAGTTGACATTACATCGCCTTCTTTTGACTCAAAAAAGCTACTACATTAGCTTTCCTGGGAGTGTAGTTGATGTCGAGGTCATAAGAAGTTAGAAACTCGAGCCATCTAACTTGCTTCTGGTTCAAATCCTTCTGGTGAAAATATACTTCAATGACTAGTGATCCATGAAGAGCTCAAACTTAGTTCCCAAAAGATGGTGCCTCCATAACTTCAAAACAAACACTACGGTAAGCAATTCCAAATCGTGAGCTATATAATTGGCTTCATGGGTCTTCAACTAACGATTAGCATAAGCAATAACCTTCCCATTCTACATCAGAACAGCTCCTAAACCTTCTCGACTTGCATCAGTGTATACCGTTAATCCTTCACTTCCATTCGAAACGGTAAGAACTAGTGAGGAAGTAAGCTTTCACTTTAACTCATTAAATGCAGCTGCCCACTTATCATTCCATATAAACTTGGCATTCATACGAGTCAAATCAGTGAGAGGTACAGCAATCCGAGCAAAATTCTCAATAAATCTTCGATAATAACTAGTAAGGCCAAAAAAGCTACGAATATCTGAAGGAATCTTAGGTTTTTCCCAATCCTAAAATAGAATAGGGAATTTGAACTACAAAGAAAGATAAGATAATTAAATTACAAAAGAAGGAAGAGGATAAACTTACATTGATCATAGCGATCTTAACTGGATCAACAAAAACTCCATTTTCAGAAATAATATGCCCAAGGAATTGGACTTCATCTTTCTAAAAATGGCATTTCAAGAATTTAGCTTTCAACTGATGACTCCTAAAGGTTTAAAGGGCAAAGCTCAAATGTGATTCATGCTCGGCCTCTTACTTAGAAAAGACCAAAATATCATCAACGAAAACCAGAACGAACTTGTTAAGAACATCTCGAAAGACACAATTCATAAGGTCGACAAAAGAAGCTGGGGCATTAGTCAAGCCAAAGGGCATAACTAACCATTCATAGAGACCATTCTCAGTTTGAAAAGTGGTTTTGGAAATGCTTTCCTCGGCCACTCTAAGCTGGTGGAAATCGGTGGCAAGATCAAGCTGAGAGAACACTTTAGCTCCGTAGAGATGATCGAACATGTCATTGATTTGAGGCATAAGATATATGTTCTTCATAGTAAGCTTATTCGGCTCCTTATAATCAACACGCATCCTCAAAGAACCATCAGACTTAGTGACAAAGACCACAGCTACTCCCTATTCTGAATGACTCGGCCTAATCAAAACCTTGGCAAACAAATTTTCAATTTGCTTCCTCAACCGACCTTCTCGCTAGATGCCATCTTTATGGGAGGAAGAACAACTGGTCGGGCTCCAGGAATAAGATCAATGCGAAACTCAATTTCCCGATTAGGAGGTAATGAAGTGACTTTACCAAATACATCGGGAAAGAGTTGGATAACTAGAGTAGAATCAAGATCGCTAGGATGAGAGTCAAGAGAAAAGATAAAACTTCCAGCATAATCTTGAGGCATATGACATTCAATCACCAAAGGATTACCCTTATCATCAACTAAAGAAACAGTTCGGGCTTTGCAAGAGATAACAGCTTCATATTTCTTCAGCCAATCACCTCAAAGCAAAATGTCAAAAGCATCGAAACCAAGAATATAGAAGTTGCCAATAAAACGATGCCTCCTCTAAAGGAGTGTCACCCCTTTACAAATCCTACTAAGGTTCGCGGGATCACCAATAGGTTTAGACACACATAAGGATTCAGTTGCATATTCGGGTGAAAGAACGTGCTCAAACTTATTATAGAGGCCAAAAAAGATGAAACTAAGACATGCATCGATGTCAAATAAAACATGAATAGGATGAGAATGCAAAGTAAAGGTACCCTGAAGCGTTCCCCTAGTATCACCACTGGTAAGAGTGGAAGAGGTAACTGTGAAGATTCCAGATTCCCTAACCTTCTGCTAAGTGGGACAATCCTTCTTGAAGTGGCCTGGCTGCAAGCAAATATAGCATAGATTATGCCTAGTCATTTGAACTGATGGGACAGAAGCTCCGACTGAACTAGGACAGCTATTGGCGTAATGTCCCTTTTGATCACACTTGAAGCAAGTAATAAAAGATAGATCAGTAGGCTGCCTCTAAGAAGAAGACCCTAAATCCTGAGTCTTCTATCAATTCTTCTTCTGCAGAAGGAAATCGAACTTCCTCTTCTTGGAGCTATTGGAAGAAGGCTGAAATGGGGGTGCATGAACAACAGTTGCTTCCTAGGAAGTAGGGTTCTCATACCTTAGCCATATCCATCAACCAAATAAAAGAGCTATGCACATGAGCAATCGAACGATTATAATACTCCGGGCGAGCTCCAACTATAAACTTCTCATTTTTCTTAAGCAGGGTATCAATCGAGATAGAACCAAACTTGAGCAGTTCGTTGAACTTCCTCTCATACTCGAAAAATGTCATATTCCCCTGCTTAAGATCCCTAAATTCCCTATATAACTGAGACTTCCTGGCTTTGGGCATCCACTTGGTTACAAAATCATCACTGAAATATGGTATGTAAGACTTAAGGAAGATTCCAAGGAGATAGCTTAACCAAACTTGAATTCAGGTCAAGATTTATACCTAAACTGCTCCCAAGTGATATTTGCCTGAATAATGTGGAATGTAATAGAATATCACCAATCCTGAGTTGCCTTCTGCAACTGCCAAGCGGAAAACTGATGCTTCTAAGTGTTGGTGAACTTAAGACCTATGAAAATCCTCTCTAAACTCTGCAACCACTGCTAAGCCACAATGATGCTCTCTACTCTAGTAAACTTGGTAACACCAAACTAAATGTACTCCTTACAGAAAGTGGTGAATCTGACCGGTGCGACGGGTTCTAGTGTTGGGGCAATTCCTTGACCCCTACCTTTGGCATTCCTATGATTCATCCTGGAAATTCAAGAATAGGATTTTATTTTTTTTAGGACAAGGGTAAAGATTCAGCGTTTAAGGAAATCCTAATCAAAGAATTCTAACTAACAAGATGAAATTAATGGAAGGAAATTCTAGGAAAAGGATTAAAATTTAAAATAAAATTTAATATCATAAAGTCCTTTAAAAACCACTCAAAACCATTTATACCTTTCAAAATACACTCACTCTCAAGAATGATTCTAAGACAGATCCTACTCATTCTAAGTTATTATTACACTATCTCTAATGAGTTTTTACCCTATATGATAAAATTTGCTTAAAACCTAGCTCTGATACCAACAATAACGACTTACTATTTCAAACCATTCAAATCGACAATAAAACCACATATGTCAGACTTGAGTCATTCAAAACAACAAATGGTTAATTAAATTTGGGTAAACAAAATCAATCATAGAATCACAGGCATAGAATAGCAGAATATCTTAAAGCGGAATAAATAAAACATAGTAGTTCATGAAACTACTAAGTACATAGTATCAAAATAAATACAACTAGAAATCCAAATACATAAGTCCACTAACATATAAGCAAATGATTGAAGAGAAATAACTGAAAATAGATTATAATAGATAGATGGCTAAATCTCCAACAGATCTCTATCTCCAAAAGGTGAATCCAAGGCTGTGATACTCAGGTTAACCTGAGCATAAAGTAAAGCAAAACACTCGAGTCAGGACTAACATACTTATATAAGTAAATTAACTCAAGTGAACTGTTTAATAAAATGCATTATAACTCAAAGGATGCTTGGGACGCCCATCATATAAGGATCTGTTAAACTATTTACATATATAGTAGTATACGCTATATATGTAATGTCTATCAGTAAAGTATAATATTATAAATAGCATAAAGGCATTACTCATATCCCCTTTAACACACTTTTATAAATGTTGTAGTCTATATAGTACTGTAAACTCCACCACCCAGTGGGCTATCAGGGAGCACTCCATAGGTATGACACAAACCAAATCGTAGTGGGCTCGATACGGCATATGACAAGGCACGGGAGGCTATGCCCAGGGTAGGATTTTACCGTTTTGTCGAGCTAGGATGGTGGTAATGAATAGCCATAGCTACCGCTCGCTCGAAGCAACACTCCTATAATCAGAAGTGTGCACCAATCAATCACAATGTAAAAGATATGATTTCGAAGAAGCATGTTCAATTGGAGGAGCGACCTCACTTGGCATGGTTATGGCTCCTGTTTTAGTTATACCAAGCTGACCCGAAGATCAGGGTTGCGTTTCTTACTTCATACCAATAGTGTCCGCCAAACCATCCCACTTCGTTCGGGATTCTCTACCACGTGCACAGTTGTTTAAGTGGTTTCGATATTAACAGAGAGTATACGAATATTCAGCCTCGGTCTCTTTAACAACCCATCATTATATTTTTCACACTGTGGTCATTTTATAAAACATTTAAATCAACACTAAAATATTTAACTTCAATTATATTTTAGATTTAAATTATTTATTTTAAAATTGGTATTAAATAAAATTATTATATTCTAAAAATCACATCTTTTAAACTTAAATAAAATCTTATTTAAATTTAAATCCTTTAAATCAAATTTAATTACAATTTATTCCATACTCAACTTCTTAAATTTTATTTATTAAAGTTATATTATATGAAATCTATGTTTATTATATTCAATTGAACTATATTTATTGTATTAAATAAAAACTATATTTATTATTTATTAAATTAAATTTTAAAATTATTCAAATTATATATTTAAAACTAAATAAAATTATAAGTTAAAATATTAAAATTTCCTTTTAAAACCATATATTATCTTATAATTTAAGTTTTAAACATATAAAATAATTTATTTTCCAAATATAAGTTTTTAAATAAAATCATTAAATTAAATTTTTAAAAAACCAAATTTATTAAATCAAAGATACTTTATAATTTTAGAAAATAATTTAAATAAACTGACCACAATGTCCGTATATAATTTTCTACTTTATGGTTAAGTGATACGGATATATATATATCATTTCAACCCATAAAAATTTAAATTTCTGGGTATATATCATTTCAACCCACAATCCCAAGTAAAATTCAAAATCTAAAAAATCGCTCGGGTTTAACATTTCAACCCATAACGATTTTTCCTAATCTATATGATCGGTCGGGTATGCATCATTTCAATATATAGTGATTTTCCTAACAACAAATAAGGGAACTTAGAGTGTGATAACACCATAATAAACATAAGATTAGTCACATATCATATCATATAACAAAATTCACAAGCACAAACAGACACGAACAAAATTTATTTTTCTTTTTTGATATAAAAGAGGAGAGAGGTGAAAGGGGGTTCGGCCTATTAGGTTTGGGCTCAGCCTAGGGTGGGTGAGTGTGGCTGAAAGGGTGTGTGTGGGTGTGAGTATGGGTGTGATCATGGGTATGTGTGTGTGGGTGTGGAGTAGGGGTGCGGCTCGACCTATGGGTGTGGAGTGTACGGCTAAGGGTTTTTGGAGGATGCGGCCTTGGTGCTTGGTTGTGTGGGTATATGTGCGTGTATGGTTTGGTCAAGTGTGTAGGGGAGGGTGTCGAACTTGGCTGTGAGGAGAAGGGTAGGTACGGCGGCCTAGTGTGGGGTGTAGGCGTATATGCGTGGTGTGGGTAGGCCTTGGGGAGGGTTCGGTCGAGAGGAGTAGGGGGTGGAGGCTTGGGAGGTGGTGCAAGGGGTGGAGAGAGAGAGAGAGAGAGGCTAGGGTTAGGGCTTTAGGAAATTGGGAGAAGATGGAGATGGAGGAGATGAAGCTATTGTAAATTTTCTCTGGTGAGCAAATGAGGAAAATGAAGAGAGAAACCAGAAATAAAAGTATGTACCTTTTCATTTCTCAATAGAAACATCCGTTTTGAAAAGGTACGTATCCATTTAGGTGACCTCAAAGATTCTAGCCCAATGGATCAAGTCCAACCAAATCAATCCAAAGCCCAAAATAAATAAAAGAATATAGGCAAAAACACACAAATATTCGCGTGTAAAAATACACCGAAAAATGCAGATTAAAAGCTACATGAATCGGATTTTAACGAAACTAAAAGTGAAGTGGAGATTAGAATTCAGTCTAGTATCATAAAAAGGTTAAATTTTAAAATTTGAAATTTTCAACCAAAAGTCAAACTTTGACCAGGTTTGACCAAAATTTGAATTTCTAGAAAACTTTCCTTTTTATTGAATTTGAAAAAATATATTACTCAACATCCCAAAATCATTATTTAAATTCAAATTTATTTATATTTAAAAATATAACTTAAATCCAAGAATATTTAATTTAAAATAGTTCAAATTTGAGAGTCGTTACATGCTGACCCATGCAACTGTCTAGAGGCCAACTTCTCTTTTTCCCATTATTCAGACCCAAGTCAGTAAATATACGTTCACAAAGCAACAACCAATTCTGAACCTCTATGGCACTCTCTATTCCCAAGAATGGTTTTCCGCCTAAATTAGTGTAATCTCTACTCAGCAAAGCATAATTATTCTCGATTGAAGCCACAGGATTAGCTCCTCCTGCATTTTCAGCAACACCAGCAGTAGCTCCAGCTTGCATCAAATCAACAAAGAATTGATACATCACCCCCATATCTACTGGTGGATTTCCAACACTCATGTTGGCATTAACATTTTGGTTACTAGCATTAGCTTATCGACTCGGATTTTTTCTAGTAGTGGGTCGACCATTTCCATTAGTTGTGGTGCTTCCTCCACCGAGATTTCCTCTTCCGTTTCCTGCTTCCATATCTCATTTCTCGTTTTTCCAATCAACTCTATGTTTGGTCGAAATTAGGAAAATCATTTTTGGTCGTTCATCCTAGGGTTTGTCGTTCAACGGCGAAACGTCGACCATTCGACGGTCGGGAAACACTATAGCGTAGAGGCAGCCAAGCCAAGTTCACCAACAATTTGGATGGGGCGGATGATGCTCGATTTCGCCAAAATTGGCTACGGAAGTGGCGGCGGCGATTGGAGGATTGGCGACGTCGGAAGCTACCACAAGCTCGGCGTAGGGGCGGCAGGGGATGGCGGTGACGATGGTGGTGTCTGATCTGGTCATGGATGGCAGTGGTAGTGGCATAGAGGATGTGAAGGTAGCGGTTGATGGGTTGAACGTGCTGTGTTTAATTTAGGGTTTGGGATGGTGAAGGTAATTACAATTTTTCCATTCGATTTATTTTAATTAAATTTTAAATTTTAAATCTGTTAACATGAATAACTTTTGGATACGAATTCTACTTCATGTGTGGTTTCTTCCGCTAGACTCGTATTGAAATTCCGAACAATATGAAACTAGTTTGGTTGAATTTGAAGACTGTTGAGATTTTGGGCTTTTGTTGGATTTTTAATGGGCTTAAATCAAAGGTGAGTGATAAAACTCACTCATGCAATACTAAATTTTCTGATGATAGTTGAATTAAAATCAAGAAGTGATAAAAAATTATTGATTGTCGTTTGGTAATTTAAATTAACATTTGAATTGAATTTGAATTTGACATTGAATTAAATTGACGTTTAACTTAATATTGAAATTGAATTGTTAGTAGACACCGACAATTGATAACTAGTAACTGTTGTGATATATTGGTTGACTTGGATGTTAATTTCAATTGAATGCCTATTGATTCATATGTTAGATGTATGGCTGTTTATTTATTTGACATATCCCTGGTTATCACCCTATATATTATTGACATCCTATAAGTTTTCATTTGCATTATTTGAAATGAACTAAGAAATGGGTTGAAATGATATATAATTATGTCATTGAAATATGGATTGAAATGATATATATCCATTCATGTAATTAAAATTGAAATAACCGATCGTTTGGCCATAGGGTAGAAAATTACATAGGACACCAAATTTGGTTAAATTAAATGGTTTTAAAATCTTGAATTTGAATTGGTTTAAACGATATTGTTTTATAGAAAATAGATTGGATTTATATGAATTGAATTATTTTCAAATTCGAACTTTGAAATTTTAGAATGGAAGCTGTTTAGATGGAATTGTGTTAAGGAATTTAACGTGGAGTTATTAACTTTAAATTTAAAGTTGAATTTGAAACATAACATAAATTTATCTAAAATGAATTGTTTTAAGGGTTTAAAAATTGAAATTTTAAATTTGAATTTATTTTAATTAAATGGTTTAAATTTGAATTTCAAATTTTGGATGTGAAATGGATTTAAACTAAATTATTTTAAATATGAATTTGAATTGAAACTTTCAGTCAACCCCTTTGCATTTTGATGGCTACAAAATTTAGAACCCAACACCATTTTGTGCCCCAACTTCAATTCAATCACCTCCAATGTTTTTAACCCCTTCAATATTTTGATCATCCTGTTCAATTCAAAACCTTTAAACATTTTGAGCCCCTTTAACAATTCCACCTCCACCTTCTTTAGAGTTATTTATTATTTCAAGACGTTGGTGAATAAGTTTGAGATGGTCTCTCTTATTTTGTTCCAACCTAATTTTGTTTTGGATTTTGAGGAACTATAATTGAGCATCCGGTAAGTTAATTTCCGAATCGTAAATGAATTACCAATTCCTAGGTCGGGACTTGCTTCTCGTTTTGTTCTTGGGCAATATTTCAAATGATATTAGCTGCGTTGGTAACCTTTGGACTGGCCTTAGTGTACGTAGTTATTTATATGGTTCTCTTTGCAAACCTTCTTCATTATTTGTTTTTTTGCGTTTTATCACTGTTTCTTGAAGTCAGAAATCTCCAAAAACTCAATTTTTCTAAAATGCCTGATTCTTGTGAAAAACCTTCAGCTCAAAATCGGTATAGTGAATGTAAAACTTCAAGTTCTATCTTTATTTTTGGAATATCAATCTTCTGCAAAAAAAGGTTATATTTAACTATTTCTCAAATATCCTTAGAAAACTCAAACTTTTATCCAATCCAAAATAAAAACTACTAAAATCTCTTCTCTCGTTGTTTTTGGCTAAATAGAAAGGAAAGATCTAGAAATTCTAAAAATCTTCAAACAAATCTAAGTGGATTTGATCCCGTATAATGAAAGCAACAAAACATTAAAATCAATTTTTGTCATAAACACCTAATAGTTTTAATATATATATTTTTATTGAGTCCAATAATACAAAGAATGATTCCTTAAATTAGGTATGGCATATAGTATGTCAACTTTAATAGATCAATAAAAGAAAAGTAAACGAAAAATAATTAAGAGATAAGAGAAAAATTGAAAACGAGAAAAAAAGGAGACAAAAGTTTTGTTAATAATTACGCATAAGTTTGGATGACATCGACTTTATCTTCATTCGTCTTCTTTCTACTATGTTTCATTTACAAGATTTGAACAAATGTAAGAAATATACATTAATGGAGGAGATGAGAAAATGACAGAGTTTTGGCATAATGTCCACGGAGAATTACTTGATGTTCTTCTTCCTCCTTTAGCCTCGTATTAACTGGTGTGTTTGGACAAGATATAGTTGGATTATTTCCATAAATTATGGTTGAAAATTATTAGAAGCTTTCTTTGGAAAAATTCCAGTCTAGCAAATTTGAGCCAAATTTAAATGTGTGGGGGTCTAATTTGAACGCCTTGAGAGTGTAAGGGTCAAGTTTCAACTGCTAGAATATGTTGATTGGTGTATGCTGTAGGGGAAATTATGTAATTTGTAACATATATCTAACTCGATAACCATCTTGTTCGAAATAAAAGATGTTTTCCATATATTATATACTTAATATAATGTGTTATATTAATCAATTAATTTACTTAAAAGTATATTTAATAGAAAATTTATAAATGGTATGTTTGTGACACTAGTTGCAAAGTGTTGCATAAGTAACTTATCACAACAAAAGTAAATATACAAACAAACAATAACTAAGCCATTATTCCTAAACAATTTGGGGTCAGCTGGAGATGGAATCTAAAAATAAATGACAAAGTCAATTTAAAAGTAATAATAACAATGTTAGATTTAAATATATATATATATAAGGTGAAAACAGAAATAAAGATAAAAATAAAATAAAGTAAAATAATTAAACAAATAATAACAATAATAATAAATACAATAAAAATAAAATAAAAAATAAAAATAGGTAAAGAAATTTAAAATAACCATCTTAAGCAGTGTTGGACAAGCTTCTCCTCAATTGGTGCTACTCCAAATTTGTCACGGATATCATCATTCCTAATTCATTCTAGTCTTGTATGACCACAATCCATCGCAGCATATACATATCTGCTACACTTATCTTCTGGACATGTTGTCTTTTAGTAGCCAACATTCTGCACCATACAACACCGCAGGCTTAAATGCCTTTTGGCAAAACTTTCTTTTAAGTTTTTGTGGGACTTTCCTGTCATAGAGAATGTCATATGCTAGTCCTATTTCACCCATCTCTCTCGAATTCTAAAACAAACATCTTCATCAGTCCTACCACCATACTGCAACATTGACCGTAAATATCGAAAGGAATCCTTTTTTAGCACCATTTTTCCGGCCAGAATGACATCTACATCCTCTGACCTGACACCGCTGAACTCGCACTTCATATACTCGGTTTTTATTCTGCTAAGCCTAAAACTCTTTGATTCTAAAGTTTGCCTCCACAACTCCAGTTGTCCGTCAACCCCTATCCAACTTTCATCAATTAGCACAACATCATCAGCAAAGAGCATACACCAAGGAATCTCACCTTGTATACCCTTCGTAACCTTTTCCATCACTAGGGAAATATGTAAGGGCTTAAAACTGACCCTTAATGTAATCCTATGTTAATGGAAAAGTCATTGGTTCACCATCACATGCTCTGACACTAGTCACAACATCATCGTACATATCCTTCATAAGGGTAATATACTTTGCTGGGACTCTCTTATTTCCCAAAACCTACCACATAATCGTTCTCGTTACTTTATCATAATCTTTCTCCACATCAATAAATACCATTTGTAGATCCTTCTTTGCTCCCTAAATCTCTTCATAAGTTGTCTTATCAAGAAAATTGCCTCCGTGGTCGATTCCATGAAACCAAATTGGTTTTTTGAAACGCTTGCCATCCTTCTTAATCGATGTTTAATGACTCTCTCCCAAAGCTTCATTGTATAATGCATAAGCTTTATTTCTCTATAATTTGTGCAACTTTTAATATCTCTTTTTCCTTAAAAATTGGAACTAATATGCTTCTCCTCTACTCATCTGGCATCCAGTTTGATTTGAAAATATTATTGAACAACTTAGTTAGCCAGGCTATCCCTACATCTCCAAGGCATCTCCTCACCTCAATGGGGATGTCATTAGGCTCCAATGCCTTGCCTGCTTTTCTCCGTTTTGGCTCCTTCTTTACTTGGAATCTTGAATTCTCCGAACAAAATGTATGATATGTCATCAAAAGAGTCATTCAGCTCGAGCGTATTGTTATCACCTTCTTCATTGAATAAATTGTTGAAGTATTATCTTCATCTATTTTTTATCTCATCGTCTTTCATCAAAAGTCTATTATTCGCATCATTAGTGCATTTAACTTGGTTGAAGTCTCTCATCTTCCTCTCATGGAGCTTAGCTATCCTATAGACCCTTTTTTCACCATTATTCTTACTTAACTTTTGATATAGATCTTCATACACCCGACCCCTTGCTTCACTCGTCAATCTCTTTGCATTCTTCTTTGCTGCTTTGTACTTTTGCATGTTATCCTTTCTCCTGTGATGATGAAAGCATCCGTAGCATTCATTTTTCTCTTTGATAGCCTTTTGCACATCACTGTTCCACCACCACAAATCTTTAGGTTCGCGTTTACTTCCTTTTGTTATCCCAAACACCTCGGAGCCACTTTCTAACTATGCGTTGTCATCTAATCCCACATGTCATTTGCTTCTCCTTGCATATTCCATGCCCCTTCTCTCATCACTCTATCCTTAAACACCCATGTAGCATCTCCTTGATCTTCCACCATTGTTTTCTACTAATCTTGGCTCCTTTATCCTGTCGAACACTTATCCTAAGATGAAACTCGAATATGAAAAGATGATATTGTGAGACGACACATTCTTCAGGTATGACTTTGCAATCTATACAAGCTCGTTTGTCATCTTTTCTGGTAAGGACAAAATCAATCTGGCTAAAGTGTTGGCCACTACTGAAAGTGACAGATTGTGATTGTTTCTTTCTAAAGAAGGTATTAGCTGTCATGATATCATAAGCAATAGCGAAATTCAATATTTCTTCTCCTTTTTGGTTCCTATCGCCATATCCAAAACCATCATGCACTCTCTCAAATCCCCCACTAATTATGCCAACATGGCCATTGAATTCTTCTTCACTGAAAAGTCTATCGCTACTAGGCACATCTCTTACCATAACATTTGGATCTTGTGACGACCCGCCCTTCTCGACCCTCAAAAATCGACACAAATATGCCTCTGTATAATATGCCGACGATCGAGTGTCAGAAAAGATAGATTGCTGAGGGAAACGAAAGAAGATAGAAGAAAGAAGGAACTAAACAATGACAGAATCTCACAATCGTAGTGAAACAAAATACAATAGATAATAACTGATCTTTACACAAAAAGAAACTATATTTGTTTTATACATTACATCAACAGAGTATATCACAATCAAAACAATTACTGGATAGTTATATTAACTTGCCCTCACATAAGCTGACTATATAGCTTATACTGCACAGCGGAATATACTTCAAGTACGTGTGATACGTCTCGCCATCCAGCTCGTCTTCTGAGCTCCACAGCATCACATCCTGTATTTATAATACTCGGTCTGACCCGAGCATTATGATAAAAATAACACCCGAGTCAGTCTGGAAAACCAGCGTGAGAAAATACACTCAATTTAATTATTAAAGTTTTCAAAATCCTTAGAAAATAAAAGGTATCTCGTAAGACCACGCCACAAATAAACATGTCAGGTTTTTACCTTACGATAACCAAAACATTTCTTATAAAATCCTCTGATATTATAATAGTGTCTAAGTACAAATACTTATTCAAATAGTAGAAATTGTTACATTCATTAAATTCCAGTAATACTAGGCTCTACAATCAAAACCGTAAAAGGCACGTAGGAGGAATGGATTTCCAACTAATAACTGGGCACTGGGGTACCACCTGTTACAGTAACTGGTCTAGATCAGCATATCGAGGATCCACCCTGATCCTCTACAACACAAGACCGAAATACCCCTTACTGGATAGCCCGAATAAGGTCGCCCCACGGTTGAGATCAGCAACCGCCCACACAGCCAAAATAAAAGGGACATATAGGCAGGGATGACCTTACCCTAATTGGTTGCTAGCCTCTTAGCCTTGCTGCATAACCCTTAATTTTCAGTCATTCCCGGTTGATGAGGCTCGAGGTTGTGCATTACCTTTTTAGAACACATCTCACTTAGAATGCTCGTCGTCCTCCTAACGATGTTCTGAAAGCATCATCCATACAAGTCCGTTCCAGATCCAAATGGAACCGAAGGCGCTACTCCTACTACATCCATTTTGGAATCACCCTCAGGATTAGTAGCGATTAGTCCTTACACTTCATTGCTCCATCTTCGATCCAAGCTCTTGTATTCATAACGAAAACATACTCATTGGATCGAAGTGGTTTTCGAATCTCAAATTCGATCCTGATCTCTTCGAAACAACGTTCGCTATTTCCCCGTAAACTCAACTCCAGTTCTTTAGGAAATAAACAGACGAAAATAAGATTGGAGTTCACTCCTAACCGTTAGTGGATAGGTTTCCTTATAAACGTCCTAGAAGAACGAACGAGTTTATACGTACAGTACAGCACCTCGAACGGTAACTGTACCATATAATTCTCATACACCTAGATATTTCCAAAGTCATATTTGGGTCCAGATTTGATAGTCGGTTATTTAACTATCGAATAAACAATCAATTCCACCAATTATTTTATTTCGGCTGAAAAACTCCAAATCTTATTAAATTTGATATTTAATAATTTAAATCACTTTACCCAAAAATATATACTTAAAACATTTAAAAATAAAACTACTAAATCACTTTACTCAAAATAATAATTATGAAATTCTATAATAAATTTCCAAGTAAAACTTAAGCCATAAACTATTTTTAAAATAAAAGTTTTATAAAAAGTATAAATATTATAAAATTTCTTTTAAAAACATAATACTAATTTAACTTTTAAAATAATTACTACAAATTAATTTGAATAATATTTACATTAAAATTATAAAACATTTAAAAATAATAAATTTTTCTAAAACATTATTTTAAAATAATTTTAAAACCTTAAACTTATACATAAAAATCTCCTTTGAAAATATACTTGGCTTTTCGGGGAAATATACTTCACATTTCTATATAACTCATATAATCCTTTGTGAATCCTACTCGATTTATCCTAATTTTATTCACGTCCCAATCCCGTAAATTTCTTTTAACACTTAAAAATGAAACCACTTTTTTTTTAAAACACATTTCACATCTCCTTATAATCACTTATAAAAATATATATACTTAAATTATTTACATTAAGGCTACTAAAATTACTTAAATAAAATAATACTTAAGAAATTCTAAGAGTTTCTGAGTAAAACTTAAACCAAAATTTTCTTTTTAAAATAAAGTTATTATATCAAATATTTATGTTAAAATTCCCTTTTAAAAATCATAATACTAATTTACCTTTAAAAATAATTAACTACCATAATTAACTAAAATAAATATTTACTTTTCACTTAAAAAATTAAAATAATAAATTTCTAAAACATTCTTTAAAACAATATTTTAAACTTCTAGTTTATAATTTGAAATCTTTTCTTTAAAAATCTACTTAGTTTTCCAGGAAAAATATACTTTCCAGCTCTTAAAAATAAAATCACCCTTTTTTTTATTTCTAAAATGAACCGCACCTTTTCTTATAAATTCCACCGGAATCTATACTTCCAAATTCATTCACTGATAAAAATTCCACTTTAAATCACAGTCCAAAACACTTAATCGATTTCAAACCGATTTCTTGGTTTAAATTTCCTTTAAATTTTATTACTCGATTTATCCAGTTCCCAATAATTATTTACTAAAGAATTTTCTTTTCATTTCCTTTAAAAACCCAATTCATTATATTCCATATTTTAAAAGTGCCAAATTATATTCATCCAAACCATAACATCGAATAACTTAAATTCCAATATAATATATCTCGGATTATCGAATAAAACATATCACGGTTATGCAAATAATTTCAAAATTCGAGGAATCAAGTTGGATCCCACCAACATGTTTCTCAGCATCCATAGATATTAGCACAACAAATAAAATACCAAATCCCACTTCAAGGGGGACATCGCGGTATAAAGGATCATCCGCTATTATGCGGGGTGCATAGGGTCTCATCCGCTATATAATGCGGGAATATCAACCACTCCAATATATATGCTACTATATATAATATCATATCCATACTGATAATAATAATCACATCTAATCAATCAACCAATATTTTAAATTTAAACTAATTAAATTAACCAGTGATCCAGATGTGAGTGAGATTAACTCACCTTGAGTTAAAATGTCAAGCGTTCCAATTTTAAATTAAATCGAGCACCTTCGATTTAGTCTAAAATTTTCACGAGATCCAATCATTCCTTAATCTGTATTGCAGCGTAAATCATGTCGCTGTGATTCCGGTGCTTCTTGTTCTGCCCGATTTCGACCTCGTATGGATGAGATATTAGTTTTTAAACATTTGGAATTAAATTATATAAATTAACTTTTATTTTAAATTATAAACCAAATCTAGCCGTTCAAAAATCGAACAGGAATCTCGGCCGCAACCCCCATCTTCCCAACGCTCTCGTTCCATGGTTAACAAAACCCATAGCCGATTCTTTGACCAACGATTACATCCACGTTGACCACCCAGTCACCGATCGGCAACTACCCCGACGAAGCACCTCGCCAACTCCACCCCCACCTTGAACGCGCGCGAACTCGATTCCACGCATGCTTTGAAAACTGCGCACGAACGCGTAGCCTTCATGGCTAGATTCTGGCGAATCTATCCCGCATCTATAAAATCTTGACCGTCGGATCTGAAGCTCTCGACAAGCTCTTTGATCTTCCAATTGGAAGTTTTTGCTATTACGCGATGGATTTTGAGATAAACGAGGAAAAAGAAAATGGTTTTTTAGCCATTGAAAGCTTTGGCCAGTGGCTGGAAGAAGGAACTAGGGTTTCTGTAAACGTGAATATATATATACACACACACACACGTATAAGTGAATTAATTTAATATTATTTTCAATTTTAACGATCATTTTAAAACGAACTCCAAACGAACTCCAAATGGAACATGCCGCCAAGCGTTTATAATGGTTTACCCGCATTCGAGACACAATGGAATATGTTTCGGGGCCTAATTAAATTGTATGTGGAAGATGGCTTTTTGAATTGATTTAAAATATTAAATTTCTAATATAAATCTCAACGCGTTTCACACCCGTACGAACAAATGGTAACTCCAAATGTTACGAGATTTGAAATCCGAGATTAATTAACTATTATGGATCTAATCGAACTAGCACTGTCGAATTCCGAGACTGCGCCCCGGAAGGCTATTTTAACACGTCGATAAAATCGAGCGATTTTCAAAATCGTCGAAATCATTTAAAATTTCACTTTTAAAACTTTACTAACTAAATTATAAATCATATAGAATTTATATTCACATTAGAAATCATTCTGATTCATTTAAAATCAAAATATGATTATTTACATTATTACTATTATCAAATTAATATAAAAATTCCAATTTTAACTTATCGACTTTTGATTCCATCCAAAAGTCTAATACTATAATTCAAATCCAACTAGACTTTAAATAAATTTTAGAACCCATTTTCATATCCATTTATTCCCAGATTAACAATTATCTCAATTCTAAACATTAAATTATTATTTATCCAAATCCAATTAAATTGTCATATTTGAAATTATAACTGATTTTATTGATTCAATCAAAATCTTCGTATTTCAAAATCAATTAACAATCCATATTCAATATTTAAAATGAATCAAATGTTCAAAACTAACGATCAAAATTCTGGATCGTTACATTCCTCACCTTATAAAAATTTCGTCCCTGAAATTTGTTAAGGTAGGAAAATGCTCCTAAACCCATTAACTTACCCAAGACCCACTTAGTTAAACTTACATTCATTTCTAAAAACCCTTTAGTTTAATCCAAACCATTAGCCTTCATTTCTAACTTAAAAACTTGATTTTTAATCATCATTTCAAAAATCAACTTTTCTAGTTATCTAAAATTTCCAAAATTTTCAAAAAAATTCTAACACCCAAAATTTTTGATAGCGTCTCCTTCGTACGGAGAGGCTTTTACAACATCACAAGAGACATAAATATATGTATATCGACTCACATGGTCGGAAAACAAAATATATCACAATATATTATCATTTCTTAACTTTGTTGTGCAGGCGTACCTCATATAGCGTTTTTAAGCGAGCAGCTAATTTATTATGCTTTTACGTGCTCCAAACTCTATCTGATTGCCTCCCGTACCTGTACTTACTCAATTCAAAACATGTAAGCACCATGTAAGAACTTTACAACATTATACACTTTTAAACAACTGCAGCACATGAACTTCCTAAGCAATGCAAGCTAAATAATTTCTCATAAGCACATATAAGGTTTCAACACCAATTTTAATTGCTTATAGCCAAATCACATGCCATTTTTATTTAATCCGAAATGGTTTACAACCCACTTGCTTACATCCAATTCATTTTTAATTTTAACTGCCCATACTCATTCCAATTGATTCAAAAACCAATTTTATTCACTTCTTTTATTTCATTTACTTTCTTTTACGGCAAAACGACTAATTTCTATGCAAGTTTGTTGTTATTCAAGAAAATAACAATTCTTAAGCTTATAACCATTTTAAATTAATTCCAACTCAATTTATATTAATTTCATTCTATTCTGAATTATTCACAACCCATACATTCTCATTTTAATTCACTTCCAATCTTAAATCAACATTTGATTTTTACTTCATTTACCAAAATATCAAATAGATTTTAACTTTGGGTTTTATGTTCCAATTTTTCTCCTTTCATAAGCTATCAAAAAATTTATTCATTACAATGAAATTTTTATTTAATTTATCTTACCCTAGATTCATCTTCATACCATTCTTTGAATTTAGTTGAGTAAGAATTTTATTCATTCAATATCGTTTCAACTTAATTAAATTTCCTTTCAATTTAATTCTTTTCCATTTAATTTCAAGTTCATCTAAATTTTATTTAATCAACTTAAATCCATAACATTTCTTTTACTAGTTTAAATAAGAATTTAATTCCATTCAATATTGCTTATAACTCAACTGAATTTTGATTTCAGTTTAATCCAAATTCAACTCAATTTCATTTAATTTAAGTTAAATTCAATTTGATCCAATTTTATTTATCAATCAAAATTTAAATTTTTATTTCCCAATTCTTTTGCCTTATTACCAAACCATCTTTATCTTAGTTTATTATTTCATTTCCCAATTTATAAGTTCTAAACTTATTTACTTACCTAAGTCCATTCATATTTTATATTACACTTTATCTTATTTCAATTCACCTTTCATTTAGAATTAAATTTTTAAACTTTCCATTTTCCTATTCATAAGTTCACAACTTATTTACTTAAAATCTTATATTTCTCACTTGAGTCCATTTACATTTTTCATCCATAATTCAGGATTATTTATTTCAGGACTCAAGTGTATTCATCCCATTCAATAATTGTAACTTATACTTATACAATTATTCTACCTTCCCACTTAATATCCAATTCAATTCAAATTCAAATTTAATTTTATTTAACCTATCTTAAGTTAAATTCCAATATTTCTTACTCCTAGAATTCAGTGACCCGGTTTTATTTCAAAACCATTTTGAAATCAGAAATACACATACCCACTTTGGCATATCAAATCAAACCTCCAGATTTCAAAACAACTTGGTTTTACAAAAACAATGTCCCCTTTTGAAATTTCTAAACAAACTTGTTTATCAAACAAGTCCAAACAAATAATCATACCAAACCATCTCGGTAACAATCCATCACATAGAAACTCGAAAATGAATACTGATAATGTGGCCATCTTTATCAAGATTATTTTCCAACGACCGAAGTGAGTTCGGTGCTTCTTTATTTCCTAAAACAATACTCCATTATTTCGTTCAAACACTTTGGAAAATATTTCTAAATTTTCCAAGATTTAATATCCCCAAACTTTTGTTCAAATTCATTTAAAAACATTTTCCAAAATTTTTGAGATTTAAATTCTGGCTTAAATCAAATTTTGGTTATGTTCCATCGTATTATTTCATACTTACATAATTCTATTTTGTTATAAATATAAACTTTTCAAATTTTAGATTCTTATTTGATTATAATATTAACAACCAACATCCAAATATATATAATAATTTTAGAAAATTATTTCTTTTATATCAAAATATAATTTTGGGTAAAATTATTTCATTCACCCACTTTAAAACAATCCTATGTTGGTTTATCTTGTTTGAGAGTTTAGAAACCCTCTATCGATACAGTTGTACTTCCCGTACCAACCGGAATTCATAAACACTCAACCGATAAGTCAACACAATATAAAAACAGTTTTATATTCGTTAACAAATACATGCTCATATCTATTATTACACTCAAACTCATTCTAGAGTACTATTAATTATATTTCTAAAGAGTAACTCCCCCACCAAAGCCTAGGTTATCGCCAACCTAAGCTCTGATACCACTGTGACGACCCGCCCTTCTTGACCCTCGAAAATCGACACAAATACACCTCTGTATAATATGCCGACGATCGAGTTTCGAAAAAGACAGATTGCTGAGGGAAAAGAAAGAAGATAGCAGAAAGAAGATAGAAGAAAGGAGATAGAAGAAAGAAGGAACTAAACAACAACAAAATCTTACAGTCGCAGTGAAACAAAATACAATAAATAATAGCTGATCTTTACACAAAAAGAAACTATATTTGTTTTATACATTACATTATCAGAGTATATCACAATCAAAACAATTACTGGACGGTTATATTAACATGTCCTCATATAAGCTGACTATACAGCTTATACTACACAGCGGAATATACTTCAAGTATGTGTGATATGTCTCGCCATCCAGCTCGTTTCCTGAGCTCCACAGCATCCCATCCTATATTTATAATACTCGGTCTGACCCGAAAATTATAATAAAAATAACATTCGAGTCAGTCTGGAAAACTAGCGTGAGAAAATACACTCAATTTAATTATTAAAGTTTTTAAAATACTTTTAAAATCAAAGGTATCTCGTAAGACCATGCCACAAATAGACATGTTGGGTTTTTACCTAACGATAACCAAAACATTTCTTATAAAATTCTTTGATATTATAATAGTGTCTAAATACAAATACTTATTCAAATAGCCGAAATTGTTACATTCATTAAATTCCAGCAATACTAGGCTCTACGATCAAACCGTAAAAGGCAGGTAGGGAGAATGGATTTCCAACTAATGACTAGGATTGTGGTACCACCTGTCACGGTATCTAGTCTAGATCAGCATACCGAGGATCCACCCTGATTCTGTGCAACACAAGATTGGACTAACCCTTACTGGATAGCCCGAATAAGATCACTCCACTGTTGGGATCAACAACGGCCCACACAGCCGAAATAAAAGGGACATCTAAACAGGGATGACCTTACCCTAATTGGTTGCTAGCCACTTAGCCTTGCTGCATAACCCCTGATTTTCAGTCATTCCCAGTTGATGAGGCTCGAGGTGGTGCGTTGCCATTTTAGAACACATCTCATTTAGAATGCTCATCGTCCTCCTGACGATGTTCGAAAGCATTTATCCATACAAGTCCATTCTAGGTCCGAACGAAACCGAAGGCACTACTCCTACTACGTCCATTTTGAAATCACCCTCAGATTAGTAGCGCATAGTCCTTGCACTTCACTGCTCCATCTTTGACTCCAAGCTCTTGTCTTCATCACGAAAATGTACTCGTTGGATCGAAGTGGTTTTCCGATCTCAAATCCGATCCTAGTCTCTTCGAAACAACGTTCGATATTTTCCGGTAAACTCAACCCCGATCCTTTAGGAAATAAACAGACGAAAATAAGATCGGAGTTCACTCCTAACCGTTAGTGGACGGATTTCTTTATAAACGTTCTAGAAGAACGAATGAGTTTGTACGTACAGTATAGCACCTTGAACGGTAATTGTACCATATAATTCCCGTACTCCTCCTAGATATTTCCAAAGTCATATTTGGGTCCAGATTTGATAGTCGGTTATTTAACTATCAAATGAACAATCAATTCCACCAACTATTTTATTTCCACTGAAAACTCCAAATCTTATTAAATTAGATATTTAATAATTTAAATCACTTTACCCAAAAATGTATACTTAAAACATTTAAAAATAAAACTACTTAAATCACTTTACTCAAGGTAATAGTTATGAAAAGCCACAAACTATTTTAAAATAAAAGTTTTATATAAAGTATAAATACTAGAAAATTTCTTTTAAAAACATAATACTAATTTAACTTTTAAAATAATTACTACTAAAATTAATTTGAATAATATTTACTTTAAAATTCTAAACAGTTAAAAATAATAAATTTCTCTAAAACATTCTTTTAAAAGAATTTTAAAACCTTAAACTTATACATAAAAATCTCCTTTGAAAATATACTTGGCTTTTTAGGAAAATACACTTTCCATTTCAATATAACCCATATAATCCTTTATAAATCCTGCTCAAGTTATCCCAATTTTATTTACGTCCCAATCCCGTAAATTTCTTATAACACTTAAAAATAAAACCATTTTTTATTTTTAAAACACAATTCCCATCTCCTTATAATCACTTTCAAAAATATATATACTTAAATTATTTACACTAATGCTACTAAAATTACTTATATAAATAATACTTAAGAAATTTTATAAGAGTTTCTGAGTAAAACTTAAACCAAAATTTCCTTTTTAAAATAAAGTTATTATATCAAATATTTATGTTAAAATTCCCTTTTTAAAATCATAATACTAATTTACCTTTAAAACTAATTAACTACCATAATTACTTAAATGAATATTTACTTTTCAATTAAAAAAATTAAAATAATAAATTTCTAAATCATTCTTAAAAACATCTTAAACTTCTAGTTTATACTTGAAATCTTTTCTTTAAAAATATACTTAGTTTTCCAGGAAAAATATACTTTCCAACTCTTAAAAATAAAATCACCCTTTTTCCTATTTTTAAAATGAACTACACATTTTCTTATAAACTCCACCGAAACCTATACTTTCAATTTATGCGCCGATAAATATTCCACTCCATTTATAAACCCAGTTTACAAATTTTCATTTCTCATTTTCCTTTAAATCACAGTTTCCAAAACACTTAATCGATTTCAAACCGATTTCTTGGTTTAAATTTCCTTTAAAATTTATTACTCGATTTATCCAATTCCCAGTAATTATTTACTAAAGAATTTTCTTTTCATTTCCTTTAAAAACCCAATTCATTATATTTTATATTTTAAAATACCAAATTATATTCATCCAAACCATAGCATCGAATAACTTAAATTCTAATATAATCTATCATGGATTATCAAATAAAACATATCCTAGTTATGAAAATAATTTCAAAAATTCGACGAATCCAGTTGGATCCCTCCAACCCGTTTCCCTGCATCCACAGATGTTAACGCAACAAATAAAATACCAAATCCCACTTCGAGGGGGACATCGCGGTAAAAAAGGTCATCCGCTATTCTGCGGGGCGCATAGGGTCTCATCCGCTACATAATACGGGAATATCAATCACTCCAATATACATACTACTTTATATAATATCATATCCAGACTGATAATGATGGTCACATCCAACCAACCAACCAATATTTTGAATTTAAACTAATTAAATTAAGCAGTAATCCAGATGTGAGTGAGATTAACTCACCTTAAGTTAAATGCCAATCGTTCCAATTTTAAATTAAATCGAGCGCCTTCGATTTAATCTAAAATTTTCACGAGCTCCAATCGTTCCTCGATCTGTATTGTAGCGTAGACCGTGTCCCTGCGATTCTGCTGCTTCTTATTCCGCTCGATTTCGACCTCGTGTGGATGAGATATTAGTTTTTAAACATTTAGAATTAAATTATATAAATTAACTTTTATTTTAAATTACAAACCAAATCTAGCCGTTCAAAAATCAAACAGGAATCTCGGCCGCAACCCTCATCTTCCCAGCACTCTCGTTCCAGGGTTAACAAAACCCATAGCCGATTCTTTGACCAACGATAA
Source organism: Allium cepa (assembly GCA_030765085.1). Lineage (NCBI taxonomy): Eukaryota > Viridiplantae > Streptophyta > Magnoliopsida > Asparagales > Amaryllidaceae > Allium > Allium cepa. Next base: position 155,791,921 of record CM060943.1, read on the forward strand.
CGTTCACATTGACCATCTAGCCGCCGTTCGGCAACTATCCCGACGAAGCACCTCGCCAACTCTACCCCCACCCTGAACGCGTGCGAACTCGGTTCCATGCATGCTTCGAAAACTGCACACGAACTCACGGCCTTCATGGCTAGATTCTGGCGAACCTACCCCGCTTCCATCGATCTTGACCGTTGGATCTCTCAACGAGCTCTTCGATCTTCCAGTTGGAAGTTTTTGCTATTAGGCGATGGATTTTGAGACAAACAAGGAAAAAGACGATGGTTTTTCGGCCATTGAAAGCTTTGGCTGGCGGCTAGAAGAAGGAACTAGGGTTTCTGTAAACGTGAATATACACACACACACACACACACACACACACACACATACACGTATAAGTGAATTAATTTAATATTATTTTCAATTTTAACGATCATTTTCAAACGAACTCAAAACGAAACATATCGCCAAGCGTTTATAATGTTTTACCCACATTCCAAATACAATGGAACGTGTTTCGGAGCCTAATTCAGTTGTATGTGGAAGTTGGCTTTTTGAATCGATTTAAAATATTAAATTTCCAAATAAATCCTAATGCGTTTCTCACCCGTATGAACAAATGGTAATTCCAAATGTTACGAAATTTGAAATCCGACAATAATTAACTATTACGGATCCAACGGAACTGGTTTTGTTGAATTCCGAGACTATGCCCCGGAAGGCTATTTTAACTCGTCGATAAAATCGAGCAATTTTCAAAATCGTCGAAAATCATTTAAAATTTCACTTTTAAAACTCTACTAACTAAATTATAAATCATACAGAATTTATATTCATATTTGAAATCATTCTAATTCATTTTAAATCAAAATCTGATTATTTACATTATTACTATACATTAAATTTCATTATTGAATTAATATAAAAATTCCAATTTTAACTTATCGACTTTTGATTCCATCCAAAAGTCTAATACTATAATTCAAATCCAAATAGACTTTAAATAAACTTTAGAACCCATTTTCATATCCAATTGTTCCTAGATTTACAAATTATCTCAATTCTAAACATTAAATTATTATTTATCCAAATCCAATTAAATTGCAATATTTGAAATTATAACTAATTTTATTGATTCAATCAAAATCCTCGTATTTAAATATCTATTAACAATCCACATTCAACATTTAAAATTAATTAAATGTTCAAAACTAACGACCAAAATTTTGGGTCGTTACAGATCTTCCCAAAAATTTCTCTTAGCGGTTTCGCTTAGGCTTACTTATGGGGCATGGGCACTAATAACGTTTAGAACAATATCACCAATTAACAGCTCGAGAATACCATTAATCTTCTATATGAAAGCTCCGTTTTGATGATAGTCAAATCATGACACAACACCCATTGAGTGACTATAATGAAGTTGAATGGAAGTATTAAAAGTGAAGCACTATTCATGATAGCGTTTGTCTCCTCGATTATGTGGGTTAGTATCACTACAACAGCCCGTAATCTTAAATTAAAAAGAAATTAATTAATAAATGATAACGTCCAAAAATAGAATTTTTATAAATGTTATAATCTGGCTATGTAACTTAAACCATTTGGTTCGTGATGATTTTCTAATCAATTTTCATATATAAAGTTCTGATCGGAGTTCAAAACAGAAAGTTATTAACGTTTGACGTTTTCAAATCAAAAATAATTATGTATGTAATTAAGGAAATAAAGATAATTAACTAACATTAATTATGGTTGGTTAAATTTAATGGACAGTTAACTTTACTTAAACGTTAAGAAAAAAATTAATGGAAAAAAATTATATCGATTGGTCAAACAAAGAATAAAATTAAACTAATCACAGTAGAATAATTCAGGCTAAAACAAATAATAGGTCGACCACGCTGTACCCAGATCGATCGGTAGGGGTCGACTCTAGGCAAGGGGCGGCCGACCATTGCCTGGGTAAATTCGACACTAATGAGTGGCCAAATGGCCTAGATTCAATATACTTCAATCGAACGGCTGGCATTGATTTGAACCCCTATAAATATAAAACTAGACCTTCATTTCTAATCTCATATTTCCGAAGCAATGTTGTTGATCTGCCATTTCTCTTCTCTTTCAAATCCAAAATTCTTAGAAATAGTTATGGTTTATACGTATACACGATTAGAGAATCATAGAAGGTGGTTGAGCAAGAGAAGGGGTCAAACCAAATTGCCAAAGCCAAGGTAAACTTTAAATCTGGATCTAATTTGTAAATCAAATCCAGATCCCTTTTCTAATCAAGATCTATGATACATCTATGTACGCATGCGGCGTGTGTGTGTATCCAAATAGGGAGAAATGGGAGTCAAATTGGAATAACATGGTTAGATCTGGAGACTTGGATAGCTAAAAAGATAGGTGGAAAATTATATATTTTTGTATGATATTGGATTTATATCATTGTAAATCCATTCATCTATGTTTGGACGTAAATTGGAGTTGTAGAATAAAATTGTATACGTGAAATAAAATCATAAACTCCACCTACATATTCTATTATGGATAACCTGATAGATGTTGCATGTATCAGGAAAATATTGGGTATTAATAATCCCTGAAATTATAAAATATGCGATAGTTCCATATTATTAAATTTAATATGACTTATGCAAATAAAATGCTAAATTGAGTTAACATGATAAATTGTAGGGATTTAAGTAGTATTTTAATTTACTGTATTATATAGTGTGTTGCGATGTGGATTTCCATAGATTATCAAGTTTTAGATATATAAATAAAAGTGTAACGGTTGAAATAACAAAGCATGCACTTAAAAGAAAGAAATATATAAAATAGAGATATTTACCGTATTTTATACTTTCTATTTCAATAACTATGGGAAAAAGTTTCTTATAGTTCCAAACGCAGCATAAATTCCCCTATTCGATAAGATATAGAAATTTACAATGTTAATCATTCCGTTTGGGAGAAATATAATTTCAATGCATTGAAATACAAAAATCTCTAAGGATAGATTAAAGAAATTATAAATGTGATAAAACGTCCTGAGAAAAAGAATATGCGCAATATAAGAAAAATGGAAGTGAAATAAAAGAAATGAAACGATAGACGGGTCATAATTTAAAATAAAAAGGGTATAGATTGTTATCTAAAACAAGGTAGGGAATTAAAGGTTATAAAGGAATGTAAATAGAAAGTAAAATAGTGAGGAAAAAGGGAAAGTAAATGAAAAAAATATTTAAATCCTTTAAAATGAAAGCGGTAAATGACCTTCAACTAAATAAGATATAAACACATAAGAAATAGAGAAATATTGTTAACAATAAACAGTAGGGCCCAATAATTGAACAAGAATGAATGAGGATATTATTTTCTGAAAATGGTTTCATTTATTGAGTAGCCAAATATACACAAGTACACGCATAAATACAAATACCATACATAAGCATATACACTGCAACTTTCAAACACAAACCCATTAACCTCCAAAGACTACAAGCCTGGCCCAATTAGACCTGTCAAATTATGACCCAACCCATTAACCTAATTCATTTACCCTATTTATAAATGGGTTGGGTCAAACCATTTATGAATTTTATTAAATGGGTTATGTGTTGGGTTGTCCTATTTTTGAAAGGGTTATAAATGGGTAACTCATTTACCCATTTATTAAAACCTTAAAATTTGAAAATATGAATTTTGAAAATAAGAATTTTGAACACATTGTAGTTTTTCATGAATACTGACAGTTGTACTTAGAAAATAACAGGCTACCGCATCTTCATATTTGAACTCCACCTAATGCAGAAGCCGCTATTTTTTTGTTCAGACTACAATCATACTAACTCGGAATCAAGCGAGACTTCGACCAATGAACTCCCACCTAAATTACGGACAATATGAAACACTTGGACACTTCATCTTGTGAACGCATACTGTAGTTCTCCATTGGGACTGACGGTTGTACTTAGTAAATAACATACTACCGCATTCCCATATTTGAACTCCGTTTAGTGTCGAAGCTACTAATTTTTTGTTCAGACTGCAATAGCTTCTTCATACTAACTCAGAATCAGGCGAGAGTTCGACCGATGAACTCCCACCTGAATCACGGATAATATGGAACACTCGGATACTTCATCTTGTGAACGTACACTGTAGTTCTCCATGAAGACTGATAGTTGTACTTAGAAAATAACAGGATGCCACATCCCCATATCTGAACTCCGCCTTGTGTAGAAGCCGTTATTTTTTTGTTCAGACTGCAATAACTACTTCGTGCTAACTCAGAATCAGGCGAGACTTCGCCCGATTAACTCCCACCTAAATTATGGACAACGTGGAACACTCGGATACTTCATATTGTTAACGCACACTGTAGTTCTACATGGACGCTGACAGTTGTACTTAGAAAATAACAGGCTACCACATCCCCATATTTGAACTCCTTCTAGTGCAGAAGCCGCTATTTTTTGTTCAGATTGCGATAACCGCTTCATACCAACTCGAAATCAAACGAGGTTTCGACAGATTAACTCCCACCTAAATTATGGACAACATGGAACACTCGAATACTTCATATTGTTAACGCACGCTGTAGTTTTCCATGAAAATTGACAGTTTTATTTAGAAAATAACATGCTACCACATCCCCATATTTGAACTCCGCCTAGTGCAGAAGCCACTACTTTTTTGTTCAAACTACAATAACTTCTTCATACTAACTCAGAATCTGGCGAGACTTCGATCGATTAACTTCCACCTAAATTACGGACAATATGGATCACTCGTATACTCCATATTGTTAACGCACACCGTAGTTCTTCATGTAGACTGACAGTTGTACTTAGAAAATAACATGCTACCACATCTTCATATTTGAATTTTAATGAAAATTAGAATTAAAATTTTAAATTTTAAATTTTGATTTTTATCGAAATTTAAAACGTAAAAATTAGAGTTATAATTATTATATATTTATTTGTTTTTATTAGTCAAATCAAAATTAAATCTTTAAATGAGTTAAATGAATAATCCTTTTATTAAATGGATTGAATCGTAAATGGGTCAAAAGTAATGGATCTTAAATGGGTTAGGTCAAACTCGACCCAATCCATTTTGATCCAACCTAATCCATTTGATAGGTCGCCTAATAACTTTATAAATAGAAGAAATAAACCTACCACCTAAAATAAATATGAAACCCAACAAGTTGCCTTACTGTCCAGCCAGTTGTCAGGCTTACAAAAAAAGAATCCTGTCCTATAGCAATTCAAACGAGAAAACATGCATTTCTCCTCATCATGATGTGGTGGATCAAAAGCTGCTTCAAAGCCAAACTGCTGCTTCATCTTTAATAGTAGAAATATCAACCAGTGTATATTCCACGTCTTCTAATATATCCCAACACAAATACTTGGGTTCCTCTTCAAACCAAATTTGTAGAGCTTCGATCCTCTCCGCTGTTGAAGCCAATTCCTGATGACAAGCAGCCGCAGCAAGTTTGTAGCACTCACCGTTCCAAAGAAAAACCAGAACTGCTCATTTTCTCACATAAACAGAAGCCTGAAACATGCACACAAATTACAAATGTACATGTACTTGTTAAACTATCTACAATTTTCCCAAAAAACCCACATAAAAGTTGTGGGTTTCCTGGAGATTGAATGCATGGCCAGCATTCATCTCCCTTATAACCAAGACACAAGATTCGTGGAATGTTCATAGAGTTCCTAGTTCATCTTTTAGGCGGAGCTGTAGATTTAGGGACAATTTTTCCTTGCTTCTGAAAATACGTAGGATTGGAACTGACCAGATTAATTATGTCTATATTTTCTATTGTCTTTAGAACTTCCTTAATTTTCTCTGCTATATTCTCTATGAACTCGCGATAAAAATCACCAAAAAAAGTTATCTACGGCACCAAATTCGTCTGAACTAGAACTATCACTATTCACATTTTCAACAATCACGCGGTCTTGTTTTAGAATATATGCAGGCAGTACTGGCAAAACCCAAGCTTGGTCTGGAATGGTCCCTAGACATGATGTACTTGATTGTGAAGCTGTATCATCTGTCTGTAAACAATCAAAAGGATTGTTCATTGAGATTTCAGTAGCTCGTTTAGCGGTTTTGGGTTGCTGGGTTGCTGAGTTGCTGAAGGCATTTCAATCATGTTAACCGCATTTCCTGATGAACCTGCCTGTTCATTTGTAGTTGTAATACTAACTGTATTTTTTACCTTTTCCATGTATTGGTTGATGCTCACTTATTGTTGCACTATGCTGCTCCACGAATTCGCTTTGTCTTTTATGTGCAAAAATAGAAGTGGTATCCCCATGTATCTGTTGTGCACCTATCCCATGTACTTCATTTGTCTCTGCTTGAGTTGAACATGATATGTTCTGCTTCTGTTGCCAAATTTGTTACGAAACAACAATGCAATCTTTAATATTATGACCGTATACATTACAATGTTCACAATGTATTGGCTTGTATTCATACAACACCTGAATGTAAAATTGCTCTCCATTATAGCTTATGCTATGTACTGTTTGAGGGTAAGAAAAACTAACATCAATTTCAAGTAAATTCCTTGCGTAATAAAGTCTGGTCTCCTTCGCTGTAGTCAAATCCATACGTATAGGCTTGCCAAGTTTAGATGCAACTCTGCTAATTGCGTCTTTGTTCCACATCTCTAAACTCATATCATGTAGTTTAATCCAAATTGAAATCGAAGAAAAATAATCTCTGGTGAACTTCATAACAGGCTTCCACTGTTTGATTATAATAATCTTCGAGTTGAAAGTGTAAGGGCCAGCCTTAATTATGCAACTAACATCCTCTTCCTTCTCAAATCTAGTAATTATAAACCCGCTCGGTTTGAAATAAACATCAAAATTTCCAGAAGGTTTCCATACTTCTCCACATAATCTATGAATTTTTTATACAGCGGTCGACTACCAAGAACATAAGCTATCAACGAATTCTTCCATTTATCTATTGCGATCATTGTTTTCAGGAATAAAGAACAGAGATTTACAATTTTCCAGTAGCAGTTTAACAAATTGCAGATCAATGTCATCTGCCTCCTTCTCCTATGATAAAGATCCTTTCACCGCTACTGCCCACGACTTCGTCCAAGTCGTCGTGGTTGTCTACCAGAAGTACGTACGATCAGGCGGTTTGGGAGGAATCTCTTTGGAAGAAACATTGTGTCTTCAGGCTCCTTTGCCGCATCTACCCAAGTTTTAGATCCAAATGAAGATTAATTTGATTGAGCTGAAGGTTTTGGATCTGATGGCGTGGAGGGGGGTTTTTCACGTGGAAACTAGTTTGGAGGTTTATATTGCCAGAAAGGAGGACAATTTTGAATAATTAGTTTTACTAACAGTTTACTGGATAATAATTCATTTATCCTTTTAAGTTATAAAAAAAAATGATAAATCTTTTTAGCATTATTTCTGTATAACTGAAAATGATAAAAAAATTATCTTTTTTCTCTAAAATGTTCTTAAAACTAATTTTTTCAAAGTGGTGTCTTTAAAACTTATTATCCTGTACAAATAAGCCATTAATCTGAAAATCCTTTTTTTTCATTTGTAGCTGCTCCCGCTAATTGGGCCTTGTCCGCCATTATAATCTATGCTTAATATACATCTATATAATTAATTTCCTTTGCTTTAACGGAGGACATAAATTCAAGACAAAGAACGGACGAGATACCTTTTTAGAAAGACATCACATGGTTGTTAATCATAGGCGTCTGTAAATTTAACGTCAGTTTAACAGCATTGGCTTTTACCTCCCATTTTCCAGGAATTACCCACTCCTTCATTCTGCCCACTACAAATCAGTTAATCCCTTTCTATTTCTCAAAATCAATGGTGAACGTAATTCAGTTCTAAACATCATTTTGGTATGGTAATCTTCGTGTTAACACTAGCAACCATTTCCTCCTTTTACTTTTTCAACATAGTTGTCAGTCGTCAGGACCATTGTCTCCCGTGTCTCCACCAAAAACCCCCTTTTTAACCACCTACTCCATTGTTACAATTTCCAATATCCCTCATGCAAATCTCCACCTGCTACAGTTTTGAGCAACCGATCGATGTTATCCCACTAATCAATAATCCAAAAACAATAGAAAATGGTAGAAAATTTCTTCGTATATTTTCTACTAATTTTATTTGAATGAATTTGATTTTTATTTACCTTATTTTTCCGTTCATAAATGATATATGTGAACTTTTACATGTGCCATTCCAAATTGAATGCACTTTACAAATTTTATAATGTAAACCTACAATGTAAATCTGCGTATTTTTAGTTCCTCGTCTTTTATATGGAACTTAACTGTAAATAGTCTTATCAATGAGTTGATAACATGAGATACCTTTTGTTAATTCAAGATTGAAGCTTTCTGAGGTAAAATTAACGATTTTCAAATTAAACGTTTGATTATCTTATCACTTCAATACACATTCAAGTATTTACCATATTTACCATAAGTTGCATTTATCATATATATTACATCTATCATTACCTTTCATATTGCATTTATCATTCATGTTTTAATGGAGTTTGTTCTTATCTGTTGCAAGGACCTTTTTAGGTTCTCATATTTAGCACTTAGTTTTGGATTTATGGTTTATGCATATAATACGTTTGTTTGTTTTTCTGTATGGGTTTCACCTCATCTCTTCGTAATTTTTATGTGAATTCCAACTCTTTTGTCCATTGTCGTAGGAGTTATTGTTACATACATGTTATCCTTTTGGTATATCAAGCTTATATTACATGTAGTTGTCATGAAGTTTAGAATAACCCATGTGTGACGACCCGAAATTTTCGAGCATTTAAAATTGGAATATTTAATCGATTTTGAATATTTAAAGGTTAATTTCTAACTTGAATTTCAAATGTCACGGTTTATTTGATATTTGAATTATTAAATTAAATAATTTGGAATTGGGTAAAATATGTAATCTGAAGTTTTAAGCCAGTTAAAAATAATTTGATGGCTTATAAAATTTATATTGATATTACTGAAGATAATAGAAGTGTTGGAATCAAATTTAAGAATGATTTGTTAAGTTTTGAAATTTAATATCGTTTAAATTGAATTTAAAAATAGCCTTCCGAGGCACAGTCTCGGAATTTGACGAAACCAGTGCCATTGGATCCGTAATATTATATTATTGTCGGATTTCAATTTTCGCAAGGTTCGGAATTACCGTTTGATTGTACAAACCGTAAATGCATAAAGAAAGCTAATTAAATTTAATTTACTTAGTCAAATCTTTTTATAGAAGTCTCACCCCCTAGCTTCATTTTCACTTTAGTAATTTTGGCCGAAGCCTTATCCATCAGGATCGAAACCCTCAAATTAAATGACCGAAGTAAATCACATGTTCCTCTTCGATCCAAATTAATTACCGCATATAAAAAAATGGCGGAATAGGGGGAAACTCGCGTGCTCGAACACGCGAGGATATCGCGTCGTCATCATCGAACTAGGAGGGGGAAACTCGTGCTCGGCGACGGGCCGATGGGAATTTCAGGCGAGCGACTCGCGTTTAGGGTTTCGCGTGATACATGGCAATTTATTTGGGAAACCGTGGAACTCGAGGCGGCAGGTGCAACGCCGATGGAAGGGGGGCTCGTGCTGTATGGCAGTGTTCGACGATTGATACCCACGAAGATTGGAATCACGATAGGCGCCAGGATGTGGTGACGTTGCTACGAGCTGTGCTTCGGCGTCTCGGGACTTGGTTGTAGCAGTAAGACGTTTGGTTGGGTAGCAGCAGTAGTGGAGTGGTGAGGTATAAAATTTACCTTAAATTTTATTTTTATTTTAAAATAAGAGTTAAATTTTTAGTTACTAAGAAGTGTTTATTATAGGAAATTAGTTCGAAATAAAATTATTAGTTTAGATTAAATTAATAAATGATAATTGATTTTTCAATTAGTTCAGGATTTAATTATTAGTTTAAATTGAAATCCTTAGTTAATTAAATTTAAAATGGAAATTGTCTGGTTAGAAAGGAAAATGTAAATGAGGTAGATATTGTTACTAGAATCAGGTTTAATCTGGAATGGAAAGAAAAAATTTATACTCGTGTGCACGCTTACTTATTAAGTAATTTATGAAAGGAAAATTGTTTTAAAATTTACTCCTTTGGTTAAATTAAATCTAAGGTTAAAATTTAATCGTTAGTTAAATAAAATAAATAAATGGTAGATAATTGTTTGATTGGTTCAAATAATAAACCGTGAATTGTTATACAAGGTCAAAAATAATGAGGAACAAGCTGGTCTGGAGTGGGTTACAAAATATTAAGCAAAGGTGAGTTAATCTCACTCAGTTTAAATTTAAATTTAAATTTTAAATGATTAAATTTAAATAATTGTTTGAATTCTTGAATTGATTGATGTGATATAGTATGATATAATTTGAAATTGTCATTTTATGTAATGCTAACGTCTGTGGATGCAGGGAAAACAGGTTGGAGGGATCCAACTGGACCCCTCAACTTTTATTTAAATTATTTAATATTCTCTGTTCTGATTATTTGAAATTCTATAATGAATTATGTGGGAATATTGAATGCTATGGCTTGGCTGATACAATTGGGTATAATGGATTACCAAAGAAATAAATTTGATTTTGGTAATTATAGAATAAATTTAAGAATGACTTGGAAAGAAATAAAGTGACTTTAAAATTCCAATTAATGAATCCTGAGTATGGAAAGGAAAATTTGAATAAACAGGAAGTTAATGAATTTTAAAATGCAGTATTATCAATTAAAAAGAACAAACATTTATTTAGAATTTAAGATTTGAATTATTGAAAGAGTAAAGAAGAAATGGGAAAAGATAATAATAAAATCCATAACTACTGAATTTGGAAATGAACTGATAAAAAAAATTATTTCAAATAAAATAAATTGGAAATCAATTTGGGAAATTGGAAATCAATTTGGGAAAAATTGATTTAAGTGATTGAAGTTGGAATATTCTCTGGATAGCCAAGTACATGTTTTTAAAAGTAAATTTTTAAATATAAATTAAATGTTTTTAAGTTGTTTTTTTTAAAGAAAGCAAGTTTGTAAAAATTTATTATTTCTAATATTTAAAGTCTAAAGTAAGTATTTTCTTTTATTCTATTTCAGCAGTAATTATTAAGAAATAACTTAGTATTTTTTTTTTTAAAGTAGAAACCTAGTTTTATATTTTATTAAGTAACCATATTTTCAAATATTCTTATAGTATATATTATTAACAAAATATTAAAGTAATTTTAACTTGAATGTTTTAAAGTATATTTTTAAAAGTGAAGTGTTTTAAATTATTTTAAAAATCTTAAGTTTTGTGCTTGGTGATTCCAACGGAATTAGAAATACTTGGAATTTATTCTGAGAAAGGCAAGTAGTTGTGAAAACTGTTTTCAAAGGAATTTGAAAAGTAAAAATATATCTTGTGAAGATATTTTCGAGATAAATAAATAATTTGGGAAATTATTTATTGTTTGATGGATGTTTGTGAACATTAATTGATAGTTAAATCACCGGCTATCAATATTGGACAAATGCGTTGATCGTTTCGAAGAGACCAGGATCGAGATTAATTTCTCGAAAACCACTTCGATCCGGTTTGTACGTTTTCGTGAAAAACGATTTTTGATGCGAAGATGGAGCAGTGAAGTGCAAGGCTAGTCGCTACTAATCCTGAGGATATTTCCAAATGGATGTAGTAGGAATAGTGCCTTCGGTTTTGTTCGAACCCGGGGCGGACTTGTATGGATGAATGCTTGCGAAACATCGTCAGGTGGACGATGGTCATTCTAAGGGATATGTTCTAAAAAGGTAACGCTTAGCCTCAAGCCTCATCAAATGGGAACGGTTGAAAATCAGGGGTTATGCAGCAAGGCTTTGTGGGTATCCCTCACTGGAGGGTGAGGTCATCCCTGTCTAGATGTCCCTTTTATTTCGGCTTAGTGGGTGGTTGCAGATCCCAACCGCGGGGTGATCTTGCTCGGGACTGTCCAGTAAGGGATGGTTCCGGTCTTATGTTGCAGGGGAGTTAGGGTGGCTCCTCGGTACGCTGATCTAGACCAGGTACTGTGACAGGTGGTACCCCAGTTCCTAGCCATTAGTTGGAATCCATTTTCCCTACGCGCCCGTACGGTTTTGATTGTGCCCAACTATTGCTGAAACGTGATATGCAAGCATTTCATCTAGATTCTATTTTATTTTCTATAGACACTATTATAATATCAGAGGATTTTAATTAAAATGTTTTAGCTATCGTAAGGTAAAAACCCGACATGTTTATTTGTGGCGTGATCTTACGAGATGCTTTTGTTTTCAAAGGATTTTTGAAACTTTAATAATCAATTGGGTGTGATTTTCTCACGCTGGTATTCCAGACTGGCTCGGGTGTTATCTAACTGTAATGCTCGGGTCAGACCGAGCATTATAGGATACAGGATTTGTTGCTGTGGAGCTCAGGAGACGAGCTGGATGACGATACGTACTCTCGTACTTGTTTTATATATATATATATTCCGCTGTGTTGAGTAGTTGTGTATCCAGTTGTATTTCATTGATGTTGAGTTGTGATTGATGTACTCTGATGATGTAATATATATAAACAGATATATTTGATTTTGAGTAAAGATCATTTATCATCTATTATATTTTATTCCGCTGCGATGGTTAGATTCTGTTGTTGTTTCCTACTTTCTTCTTCTACCTCTTCTTCTTTAACCCAAATGGTTCGTATTTCTGTACAACTTGAGTTGATTTAGGTAGAATAGAGTTGACTCAAGGGGTACGGATTTGCAGGCTGTTACACTTGGTATTAGAGCTTAGGTTGGAGATAACCTTGGCTCTGGTGGGAATTACTCATTTAAAATAGAGTCCGTAGACTCTATAATGAGTTTGAGCGTATTAATAGATATGAGTGCGTATTTGTTAGTGAATATAAATTGTTTTAATATTGTGTTGATTGATTTATTGAGTGGCATATGAACCTTCGTCGACACAGTCTGTACAACTGTATTGAAGGGGTTTCTAAACACTTAAATAGAACAATCGACATAGTATTGTGTTAAATGTGGGTGAATGAAATAATTTTACCCAAAAATGTATTTTGATATAAAGAAAAGTTTTTGTAAACTATTTTAGCTAATATATGGTTGCTTGGATGTTAGGAATAATATTATTAAATTATTATCATTGTTAAGTAAAAATTTAACTAGAAATTGAAAATATAACCAAAGTTAAGGAAATAAATTCATTATAAAATAAATTTCATAAATATGAATTATAAATGTAATTTATAAAATTGGAATATAATCAAATGAGTAATTGTATGAGCATAAGCTATGCAAATGAATTATAGTTAAAATTGATTTAAGCAGGATTTGAAAATTTAAATCCCGGAGATTTGGAAGTATTTTGAAGAAAAATAATAGTATTATTATTTTGGAGGTATTTCTGAAAGAAAATGTGTTTATATGGATTTTGAAAGTGATATAGCATTGAAATCACTTGGATTATTAGGAAATAAATCTGATGATGACGGCCGCATCATCAGTATTCATTTTCGAATTTCTGAGTGACAGATTGCTGCCAAAAATAAATATGTTCAGGAAAAACTAGTTTTGAAAATTTCAAGGGAAATTTGTTGAGAATAAAACCAGGATTGGTTTGACTTTTGAGAAATGTGATTTGAGATGTTGAAATTTTCAAAATGTTTTGAAACCAATATCCGGGTGTTTGAAAATCCTGATGAGATAGGTTGTAAGCTTATAAATTGATATGATTTTTAAATCAGGAAGGAAATATAAGCTTTAAATGTTGGAATTTAAATTTAAAATGAAAAGTTAAAAATGGAATTAACTTGGATTGGGAAATAAAAATTTAACTGGATTAAAATAAATTGAATAGGCTGGAAATAATATCCAATAGTATTCGAATTAAGTTGAAATCGAATTGAATTAAATAAATCTGAGTTAAAATAGAATTGAATTGGAATAAAAATTCAATTGAGTTATCGAATGGAATTAGATTCTTACCTGAACAAATGGAAAATAAGTTGAATAAGGATTGGAATAGAAATAAATAGATAAGAATAACGTGTAAAGGAATTATAATACATGGAATAAAATATGCTTGGGTTATAAATAAGCATAAGGCTTGAGTTAAAAAAAAAAAAAATTCAAGCCTATAATAAATGGAATTATGGAAATAATAAGTTGTGACTTAATAAATTTGAAAAGTGGGATAGAAAATCCAAAATAAATATTTTTGATGAATTGTAGAATAAAATGAAAATCAAAACTGGGATTATAAAAAAATAAAATAAAATAAAATAAATAGGTTGAAATTAAGAAAATTTGATGAAGATATTTTGAGATTAAAATCAAGTTCTGGATTATAAGTTGGGAAAAGACTATTTAGATTATAATTAGATAATGAAATATGTAATGAGAACCCAATGCAGTTAAATAAAAGCTGAATTGTGAGATAATAATGAAGTTTGGAAATAAAACTCAAGTTATAAATTGAATTCGACTTGAATTGTCAATTAAGTAAATGGAATTGAATTGTGAGTTCATGAAATTGGATGGTAAATTGAAAATGGTTTATGGATTCAGAACTTGAGTTATAAATTAAAATTTAACGTGAAGTGTTAACAAATTAAATATAATTGGAAATGTGTCAAATAAAGGAAAATGAAATAGATTAAATAGTAATGGTAGGATTGCAAATAAAATCCAAATAAGAAGAAATAAATTGGAAACGGCCTTGTAATCAATTGAATGAGTTAAATTTGAAAATTAAATTTTGTAATAACTAATCAAACGAAATTGTCGATTAAAAATGAGATTTAATTGAGATAGAATTAAGTTGAATAGAGGAGAAACACTTACTTTTAAAATGAAAATGAGCTTAAGTATAAATTTGAATAAATCAAAATAAATTGACTTAAGCTGAATATAAGGGGGAGAGTTGAATTGAATTCAACTTAAAACTAAGTGTAATGATATTGGGTTGGATTTAAATCAAGTGAAAATAAATTTGGATCGAAATAGAATTTGGTGGGTTATAAATAATATCTAAGGAGATGAAAATTCATAATGGATTGAGTGGGTAAACTAATTGTATTGAATAAATAAATGGATTCAAATAAAATGAATGAGAATATAGCATGCAAAATAAATTGAACGGAATCAATTAAAATGAAATGTAAGCGAATGGATTCAAATTTAAAATGCAATGAAAATGAGAATATATGGATTGTGAATAAATTTAAAAATGGAATAGAATTAAGTATAAATTGAGTCGAAATCCATTTAAATTGATTATAAAACATAAATACTTATTTATTCACATAAATCTCGTCGAATTGCATATAATAAATTGTCATTTGATGTAAATGGAAGTAATTAAAATTCTATGAATTGATAGAAGTAAAATGAATTGATTTTGAGAGCAATTGAATTAAATATGAGTTCAGATTGCTTAGAATAAATTAAATGTAAGCTATTGTGTTTTAAACCATTCAAATTGATGAAGTTGTATACGAATGGATTGAAAACCATTCAAATTGAATGAAAATGGGTTGTAAATTGATTGGAACAGTGGAATTGGTGTGAAAATTTTATAAGTTGCTTACGGAAAAATGTTTGGTGTGAATTTCTTTTAGAATTCATGAGTTTAACTATTGCAACTAAGTGAAATATTGACAAAACTTTATATGTATGGCACTTACATGTTTAAATTGAGTAAGTACAGGTACCTGGAAGCCGTGTGGCTGGATTTGGTTGTGCTATTTGCTAAAAATAATAAGTTGTCTGCTTAAAAATGCTAAATAAGGTACGCCTACACAATAAAAATAGGAAATATGAACTGTTTTTGATTTTTCCGACCATGTGGGTCGATGTATATATATTTATCTCTTTTGTCAAATTGCAAAAGCTCCTTCGTACAAAGGAGACTCTGCCAAAATTTTCCGAAAATTTTGGGAGTTAGAAATTTTTTGAAGATTTTTGGAAAATTTAGTTAACAGCAAAACGATTTCAAACGGAAAATTGAAATAAGTTAGTAAATGAAACTAATTAAAATAATGATATGAATTAGTAATAAATGAAAAATAAAATATATATATATATTCAGAGTTAAAGATAAATTGAATTCATATAGAAATGTGAGAATCAATTTGAATAGAATAGATATAAACTAAAAGTGGTGAAGTGAAAATAAATATAAGAAGCATATAAAATGCTTATACAAACTTAAGAAAGGAATAGTGAATTCTTAATTAGAAATTAATAATACAAATATATTCCAAGTTAATATTTGGATGAATAGATATTGGCATTTTGTGAGAAAGTCGATAAAATGTTTTGGGAATTTTGTGATTGGATATTATTGTTAAGTGGAATATGCAGGTAATATAAAAAGGAAAAGAAAAATGGGTTTTATTTCAGAAGATAAATTTGAATTGCTCGACAAAAAGGTATGTATTTAAATTTTTGATATGAAATTTGATTGGGTTTTTGATCTAGCCACTTCGCCTTTTTGTTTTCTTTTGGGATTTGGGAGCCCGTAGAGGCCTTTTGTAGTTGTACCGAGCTAGCCGCGCAAAGGAGACACTGGCAAAAAAATTCGAAAATTTAGGGTGTTAGAAAATTTTTGAGAAAATTTGAAAACTTAGTTTTGAATTATGATTTGTATGGTTGAGCAAGTAATAATATTTGGAAACTATGGGAGAGTTGAGAAGTTAATAAGAATAATAATGGGTCTTTTATAAGAAGATAGTTGGTAAGATGTTGAATTGTTAAAAACTGTTTGGTTTTGGGGAAAGGGTAGCCGGGTATTGGATTATTCTTCTTAATTAGTAATTTCGAGGACGAAATTCTTTTAAGGGGGGAGGAATTTGACGACCCAAAATTTTCGAGCATTTAAAATTGGAATATTTAATCGATTTTGAATATTTAAATGTTAATTTCTAACTTGAATTTCAAATGTCACAGTTTATTTGATATTTAAATTATTAAATTAAATAATTTGGAATTGGGTAAAATATGTAGTCTGAAGTTTTAAGCCAGTTGAAAATAATTTGAAGACTTATAAAATTTATATTGATATTACTGAAGAGAATAGAAGTGTTGAAATCAAATTTAAGAATGATTTGTTAAGTTTTGAAATTTAATATCGTCTAAATTGAATTTAAAAATAGCCTTCCGAGGCACGGTCTCGGAATTTGACGAAACCAGTTCCATTGGATCCGTAATATTATATTATTGTCGGATTTCAATTTTCGCAAGGTTCGGAATTACCGTTTGATCGTACAAACCGTAGATGCATAAAGAAAGCTAATTAAATTTAATTTACTTAGTCAAATCTTTTTATAGAAGTCTCATCCCCTAGCTTCTAACGCAAGCTTCATTTTCACTTTAGTAATTTTGGCCGAAGCCTTATCCATCAGGATCGAAACCCTCAAATTAAATGGCCGAAGTAAATCACATGTTCCTCTTCAATCCAAATTAATTACCGCATATAAAAAAATAGCGGAATAGGGGGAAACTCGCGTGCTCGAACACGCAAGGATATCGCGTCGTTATCATCGAACTAGGAGGGGAAACTCGTGCTCGGCGACGGGCCGATGGGAGTTTCAGGCGAGCGACTCGCGTTTAGGGTTTCGCGTGATACATGGCGATTTATTTGGGAAACCGTGGAACTCGAGGCGGCTGGTGCAACGCCAATGGAAGGGGGTCTCGTGCGGTATGACGGTGTTCGACGATTGATACCCGCGAAGATTGGAATCACGGTAGGCGCGAGGATGTGGTGATGTTGCTACGCGCTGTACTTCGGCGTCTCGGGACTTGGTTGTAGCAGTAAGATGTTTGGTTGGGTAGCTGCAGTAGTGGAGTGGTGAAGTACAAAATTTACCTTAAATTTTATTTTTTTCAAAAATAAGAGTTAAATTTTTAGTTACTAAGAAGTGTTTATTATAGGAAATTAGTTCGAAATAAAATTATTAGTTTAGATTAAATTAATAAATGATAATTGATTTTTCAATTAGTTCAGGATTTAATTATTAGTTTAAATTGAAATCCTTAGTTAATTAAATTTAAAATGGAAATTGTCTGGTTAGAAAGGAAAATGTAAATGAGGTAGATATTGTTATTGTAATCAGGTTTAATCTGGAATGGAAAAAAAAATTATACTCGTGTGTACGCTTAACTTATTAAGTAACTTATGAAAGGAAAATTGGTTTAAAATTTACTCCTTTGGTTAAATTAAATCTAAGGTTAAAATTTAATCGTTAGTTAAATAAAATAAATAAATGGTGGATAATTGTTTGATTGGTTCAAATAATAAACCGTGAATTGTTATACAAGGTCAAAAATAATGAGGAACAAGCTGGTCTGGAGTGGGTTGCAAAATATTAAGCAAAGGTGAGTTAATCTCACTCGATTTAAATTTAAATTTAAATTTTAAATGATTAAATTTAAATAATTGTTTGAATGCTTGAATTGATTGATGTGATATAGTATGATATAATTTGAAATTGGCATTTTATGTAATGCTAACGTCTGTGGATGCAGGGAAAACAGGTTGGAGGGATCCAACTGGACCCCTCAACTTTTATTTACATTATTTAATATTCTCTGTTCTGGTTATTTGAAATTCTATAATGAATTATGTGGGAGTATTGAATGCTATGGCTTGGCTGATACAATTGGGTATAATGGATTACCAAAAATATAAATTTGATTTTGGTAATTAAAGAATAAATTTAAGAATGACTTGGAAAGAAATAAAGTGACTTTAAAATTCAAATTAATGAATCCTGAGTATGGAAAGGAAAATTTGAATAAACAGGAAGTTAATGAATTTTAAAATGCAGTATTATCAATTAAAAAGAACAAACATTTATTTAGAATTTAGGATTTGAATTATTGAAAGAGTAAAGAAGAAATGGGAAAAGATAATAATAAAATCCATAACTACTGAATTTGGAAATGAACTGATAAAAAAAATTATTTCAAATAAAATAAATTGGAAATCAATTTGGGGAAAATTGATTTAAGTGATTGAAGTTGGAATATTCTGTGGATAGCCAAGTACATGTTTTTAAAAGTAAATTTTTAAATATAAATTAAATGTTTTTAAGTTGTTTTTTTTTAAAGAAAGCAAGTTTGTAAAAATTTATTATTTCTAATATTTAAAGTCTAAAGTAAGTATTTTCTTTTATTCTATTTCAGCAGTAATTATTAAGAAGTAACTTAGTATTTTGTTTTTTTTAGAAAAAAGTAGAAACCTAGTTTTATATTTTATTAAGTAACCTTATTTTCAAATATTAAAGTGATTTTAACTTGAATGTTTTAAAGTATATTTTTAAAAGTGAAGTGTTTTAAATTATTTTAAAAATCTTAAGTTTTGTGCTTGGTGATTCCAGCGGAATTAGAAATACTTGGAATTTATTCTGAGAAAGGCAGGTAGTTGTGAAAACTGTTTTCAAAGAAATTTGAAAAGTAAAAATATATCTTGTGAAGATATTTTCGAGCTAAATAAATAATTTGGGAAATTAATTATTGTTTGATGGATGTTTGTGAACATTAATTGATAGTTAAATCACCGGCTATCAATATTGGACAAATGCGTTGATCGTTTCGAAGAGACCGGGATCGAGATTAATTTCTTGAAAACCACTTCGATCTGGTTTGTACGTTTTCGTGAAAAATGATTTTTGATGCGAAGATGGAGCAGTGAAGTGCAAGGGCTAGTCGCTACTAATCCTGAGGATATTTCCAAATGGATGTAGTAGGAATAGTGCCTTCGGTTCCGTTCGAACCCGGGGCGGACTTGTATGGATGAATGCTTGCGAAACATCGTCAGGTGGACGATGGGCATTCTAAGGGATATGTTCTAAAAATGTAACGCTTAGCCTCAAGCCTCGTCAAATGGGAATGGCTGAAAATCAGGGGTTATGCAACAAGGCTTCGTGGGTAGCCCCTACTAGAGGGTGAGGTCATCCCTGTCTAGATGTCCCTTTTATTTAGGCTTAGTGGGCGGTTGCTGATCCCAACCGCGAGGTGATCTTGCTCGGGACTGTCCAGTAAGGGATGGTTCCGGTCTTGTGTTGCAGGGGAGTTAGGGTGGCTCCTCGGTACGCTGATCTAGACCAGGTACTATGACAGGTGGTACCCCAGTGCCTAGCCATTAGTTGGAATCCATTTTCCCTATGCGCCTGTACGGTTTTGATTGTGCCCAACTATTGCTGAAACGTGAGATGCAAGCATTTCATCTAGATTCTATTTTATTTTCTATAGACACTATTATAATATCAGAGGATTTTAATAAAAATATTTTAGCTATCGTAAGGTAAAAACCCGACATGTTTATTTGTGGCGTGGTCTTACGAGATGCTTTTGTTTTAAAAGGATTTTTGAAACTTTAATAATCAATTGGGTGTGATTTTCTCACGTTGGTATTCCAGACTGACTCGAGTGTTATCTAACTGTAATGCTCGGGTCAGACCGAGTATTATAGGATACAGGATTTGTTGCTGTGGAGCTCAGGAGACGAGCTGGATGATGATACGTACTCTCATACTTGTTTTATATATATATATTCCGCTGTGTTGAGTAGTTGTGTACCCAGTTGTATGTCATTGATGTTGAGTTGTGATTGATGTACTCTGATGATGTAATATATATAAACAGATATATTTGATTTTGAGTAAAGATCATTTATCATCTATTACATTTTATTCCGCTGCGATGGTTAGATTCTGTTGTTGTTTCCTATTTTCTTCTTCTACCTCTTCTTCTTTAACCCAAATGGTTCGTATTTCTGTACAACTTGAGTTGATTTAGGTAGAATAGAGTTGACTCAAGGGGTACAGATTTGCGGGCTGTTACACCATGGAAGCATGTGAAATGTTATGTTTATCACTACAAGTAGCTGATGTAAAGCTTATATTATCATCATTATTTTTTGTATTTTTCACTATCTATTAAAATATACATAAAAGGTAAAAAAGATAAGGCACATGCATAGAGAGCAAAATAGTTGGGCATTTTAAATAGAATTTATCCACAATTATTTCATATTTAGAACTGTTAGAAAAATGAATGAGGAAGTGGTTAGGGAAGAGAGAGATTTTGGGTATTGTGTGTATTGTGTGGAAACAATGTCCCACATGGTGGAATATTTGTGCCAAATCCTCCATATATACTATAACCTAATATACTAAATCAAAACAAAGAAGAAGGAGACATGAAGACTTGAGATGTGGCAATGTAGGCTTTCGGCATGTGGGCTTTGTGCCTTCATATTAATATTAAAATGTCAAAGTTTGGGCCTTGGGTCTCCTGTGGTCTCGTGATTGGATGGGCTTCAATAATTCCTTCAGTTCGTCGTCGTTCCGTCTACACGCACAACATATCGGGATCGGTCCGTTTCATTCTGGTATACAACTTGCTCATATCCTTCGATGCATATAAGGGGGCAATATTGTTTCAAGGAAACAGATATTCTCTGGACTCGGACGACTAGGTCCTTCTTTGAATTTCATACAAATTCAATTGCAATAATTTTGTATGGTTCTGTACCATAACATTATTTATTAGAATTTGTCACGCTTTATTCGATTGTTGTTTTTGTAATTTAATTGTGAAAATTATAAATATTTTTCTGCTATGACTAATTTTGAACATTTTAGTTACATTATTAAGCTTACTATCAGATTCGTAACACTTTTGTGTAGTTGCGGATAACATTCCTGAAACAAAATTGATTGTTGTAGACGACGATGTCTCAAAATGGCAACAACTATAACGCTGCACCAACGCAGACGATGAGAAACGCTCAGCCGGCGCCTCTGGTTCCGACAATGACATTGTCTCATGGTGAAAGGAAAGAAAAGTTCAACGGGACGGACTTCAAGCGTTGGCAACAGAAGATGCTGTTTTATCTAACAACATTAGGCCTCGCCAACTTTCTAAACGAAGATGCTCCTGAAGTTGGTGAATTCGAACCCGATGCAATCAAAGTGGAGGCCTCAAATGTCTGGAAAAATTCAGACTTTATGTGTAAAAACTATATTCTGAATGGTCTGGATAATAGCCTCTACAATGTCTATTGTACTGTTGCAACATCCAAGAAACTCTGGACGGTCTTGGACAAAAAGTACAAAACTGAAGATGCAGGCATGAAGAAATTCATCACTGGCAAATTTCTCGACTTCAAAATGGTAGATTCAAAGACTGTGATCAACCAGAGCTAAGAACTATAACTGATCATCCATCAACTACAAGATGAAGTGATGATGCTTAGCGAATCTTTTCAGGTTTCCGCAACCATTGAGAAACTTTCTCCACCGTAGAAGGACTTCAAAATTTGCCTTAAGCATAAGTGTAAGGAAATGACAATGGAAGAACTCATAGTTCGTCTGTGAATTGAGGAAGATAACGGAAATTCTGAGAAAAAGATTTCTCAGAATATAGCTGCCAAAGCAAATGTTGTTGAGTCAAACAAACCTAATAAGAGAACGTGAGAGTGCACCTTAGAAGTCGAAAAAGAAATTTCAGGGTTCTTGCCATAACCATGGAAGAAGGGGCATAAAGCAACCGAATTTTGCGCTCCCAAAAAGAAGAAATCAGAAGCAAATACGGCTGAAGTTAAGATAGCATTTATGATATGGATTTGTGTGCAGTAATATTAGAATGCAACCTTGTTGGTAATTCAAAGGAATGGTTTGTAGACACAGGTGTCACTCGACACATATGTGCTAATAAGTGGATGTTTACAACTTATAAAACTGCAACTGATGATGACAACTTTTCATGGGCAATTCATCTGCATCAAATGTCAAAGGCAAGGGAAAATTTGTGCTAAAACTAACTTCTGAAAAAGGGCTTACTTTGATTGATGTTCTTCACATTCCAGAAATCTACAAGAATTTGATATCAGGGTCCTTGCTTAGCAAGCATGGTTTCAAATTAACCTTTGTAGCCGATAGGTTTGTATTATCAAATAATGGAGTGTATGTAGGAAGAGGATATGTATGTGATGGTTTATTCAAAGCAAATGTAACAACTATTGTACCAAAAACTGATATGAGTAAAAGTGAATCTTCTGCTTATATTGTTGACTCTTCTAACATATGGCATTCTAGATTAGGGCATGTGAATTTTGATACACTACGAAAAATGATTAATCTAGAATGTATACCAAAATGTAACATAGACTCCAACTATAAATGTCAAATTTGTGCAGAAGCAAAATTGATAAGAACCTTGTTTCATCATATTGAACGAGAAACTGAACCTCTAGACCTTATACACACTAATGTATGTGATTTGAAAATATGTCAAACTAGAGGTGGAAAAAGGTATTTTATTACGTTTATTGATGATTGTTCTAGAACTGCTATGTGTATCTACTTAGAAGCAAGGATGAAGCATTCAACATGTTTAAACATTATAAAGCAAAAGTTGAGAATCAACTCAGCAGGAAAATTAAAGCTTTAAGAAGTGATAGATGAGGAGAATATGAATTTCCTTTTGAGGAATTCTGCACTGAGCACGGCATTATACACCAAACTGCAGCACCATATTCACCTCAATCCAACTGTACAGCCGAATGGAAAAATAGAACTCTTAAAGAAATGATAAATGCTTTATTAATCAGTTCTGGCTTGCTAGATAACTTTTGGGGAGAAGTTATTCTTTCGGCAAACTATATTTTAAATAAAATACCATGAAAGAAAACATCCAAGTCTCCTCACGAATTTTGAAAAAATAGAACGACATCCTACAAATACTTAAAAGTGTGGGGGTGTTTTGCCAAAGTAGAGATACCTAAACCAAATAAGGTCAAAATTGGACCAAAAACAATCGATTGTGTATTCATTGGATATGTACAAAACAGTGTCGCTTATCGATTTCTAGTACACAAATCTGAAATTGATGATATTCATGAAAATACCATCATTGAATCGAGAAATGCAAGATTTTTCAAACATATATTCCCTTTAAAACAGGGTACTGACAATGATACTCAAAAGAGACCAAGAGAAGATGAATTTACAAATTCTTTGGAGAATACTGAACAAAATAAACTTTGGCAAACTAGTGTTGATCAACAAGTGGAGGAACCAAGAAGGAGCAAAAGGTCAAGGAGCTCTCGGACCTTTGGACCAGACTTCTACACTTTTATGTTAGAAGATGATCCATTGACATACAAACAAGCTATGTCCTCCAACGGTGCCCCTTACTGGAAAGAGGCTATTAACAATGAGATTGAATTCATTATGGCTAACCATACCTGGGAGTTAATTGATTTACCTTAAGGATGCAAGACCTTAGGTAATAAATGGATCTTTAAAAAGAAATTAAAACCTGATGGTTCAATAGACAAGTACAAAGCTCGTCTTGTAGTCCAAGGATTCAAAAAAAAGAAAGACCTGGACTATTTTAATACATATTCACCAGTGACGAGGATAACATCAATTAGGATGCTTATTGCAATCGCATCCATACTTAATTTAGAAATGCATCAAATGGATGTAAAAACTGCATTTTTGAATGGTGAACTAGAGGAAGAAATATATATGAAGCAACCTGAAGGGTTTCTTAGCTTTGGAAATGAGAATAAAGTATGCAAATTAGTAAAGTCGCTTTATGGCCTTAAACAAGCTCCAAAACAATGGCATGAGAAATTTGATGAAACTATGTTATCAAATAGATTCATAATAAATGAATCAGATAAATGGGTCTACATAAAACACACACATGTTGGTTATGTCATTGTTTGTCTTTATGTTGATGACTTACAAATCCTAGGCAATAACAAGGCCATAATAACATCTATAAAGAATATGTTATCCTCTAGATTCGATATGAATGACCTAGGACTGGCTGATGTGATGTTGGGTGTCAAAATTTTGAGAACACCATAGGGATATGCATTATCCCAATCACATTACATCGGTAAAACTTGAAAAATTCAAGCAATATAATATAATTATTGCAAAATCACCCGTAGATATGAACCAAAATTGGGTAAAGAAAACTGGTGATGCACTAGGCCAGATGTCGCATACGCTGTAAGTAAGCTGAGCAGATTTACCAGCAATCCTGGTGAACATCATTGGAAAGCGATAATCAGAGTTCTAGGATACCTAAAGTATACACAGAACTATGGTCTACACTATACAAACCACCCTTCAATAGTGGAAGGATACAGTGATGCCAATTGGATAACTGGATCAGAAGATACAAAGTCTACAAGTGGATATGTGTTCACATTAGGAAATGGTGCGATATCATGAAAATTATCCAAACAGACTTGTATAGCTAGATCTACGATGGAATCAGAATTTATTGCACTAGATAAAACCGCAGAAGAAGCAGACTGGCTTCGAAGTTTTTTGGAAGATATTCCAAGTTGGAGCAAACCTGTGCCTCCAATATGTATAGATTGTGATAGTCAATAAACAATTGTAAGAGCTAATAGTACACTATACAATGGTAAATCTAGGCATATTCGTCGTAGACATAAAACAATAAGATAACTTCTTTCTACTGGAGTTATCACTATAGACTACATAAGGTCTAAAGATAACATAGCGGATCCACTAACAAAGGCTTGCCAAGAGAGAAAGTTCAAACCTTATCGATGGGTATTGGGTTAAGGCCCATAGAATAAAAGTTTTTTAAAATGGAAACCCCACCTAGTTGACTGAAGATCCCAAGATATAGGTTCAAAGGGACAACTAAGTTTAAGAGAAACTTGACAGCACTGTTACACAAACTATTCCTATGATAAAGTCAATGCATTATTTAATGGAAAATAGGATAAGTATTGATACTTTTAATGATGTCTGTACTTGAGGAATTATGAATACCACTTGCAGAATTGTTAGAAACTGGGGTGGCTATAACACGATGTTGGATCTTAAGACTATTCAAACACTAGAAGTGGTGAATTGTGTATTAACTACTTACTTATGAATATAAAACTGTATTTGCTCAAATTGCAAACAGAAAGAAGTAATCAGAGAATAAGTAAGTAATAAATTAAAATACAGTAATGTAAATAACACCCGGATTTTTATACTGGTTCGGATTAACCAATCCTACGTCTAGTCCTGCACTCTATCGTGTAGAATTCCACTATAATTGCTTGCTTTCCACAGGTAGTAAGACCACCTTTACAATTTTGGTTTCACGGGCTACAAGGCACACCTCTTGATTTTATAGGCTACAAAAACACCTTCTCCTTATCACCAACAATAAATTATGGCAAGTAGTAGTATCTTCAATACAGATTCTTGCAGATTCGGTACAATGATCATAAAGACCTCCAATGGCAATATATCTTTAAATTCTTTGAGGAATAGGATGGAATCGGAGAGAGAATGATGTGAATTAAAGTACAACTCTCTGATGTTGTGTGGTTTGCAAATCAGTGAAGAATTAGAGTGAAACGGTATCGATTTGCAAGGAGATTTGAAGAGTATGCAATGGATTTCTTTTGCAAATGTTTGGAGAAGAAGGAGTAAGAGAAAATAAGAATTCTTGATATTAAAATTCATTTTCAGAGGCCTTTATATAGTGGTTAAAGAGACGTGTCTTTTGGTGAAGAGGTGGAGGGAAATGTCTCTTCATTTAAAATTTAAAATTCTGAAAAACAGCTAGTATGTCGACATGCCCCTACCCCCCATGTCGACATGGGTGTGTTGTAAAATGAACAGCGACACTACTAAGTGTTGCAAATTTTCATCATTTCAAATTACCTTATATTTGTGGATTTTTGTGATTCGGTTGAGAGCCATGGTTGATGATCTTCAAGAATAATTTTCATTATATCTTTAACAGGATATTCTAAGGTTCAACCAACTCCTCATCACTTCAAACACCTTTATGCTTCAACATTCTTCCAACATTCTTCTCTAATTGGGTTCTGTTCTTCAATTGCTCTGATTAACCTTCTTCTATAATTCATTTGCTTCCACTGTATTCTTGTTTATCTCTGTAAATGTCTCCATAATATATTTGATATGGCTGCATAACTCGAAGATACGTTAGTAGTAATATTTATGTGGTTGTTGTCACCAAAATCAAAACCTAGGGTATTAACAATCTCTCCCTTTTTGATGATGACAACCATATATATATTTGAGAGATAGAATATAATACTTTTATATTTGACTCTCCCAAACTCTATGCACTCCCCCTATCACTTTTCCTAGTATATTTATACATTTTCTCCCCTTTTGTCATCAATGAAAAGAGCGAAAAAGAGTCACTTAAATCACTGCTAGACAATATGTAGAGTTTGTATATAGAGATAAATTCTTATAAATAAAACACATGAGGGGAAACCAAATCAATTCAAAACATGAAATAACTTATCTGATAATAAGATGAGTTTTAGAGTTACCGACTTTGGTGATGCCAATAACAAATCATTTTCAAATTTATCCAATGTTCAATAAATTTCTTGTCATATGCTTTGAGCATCTACTATCTGATATACATTGTTTGGTACCTAAAAATTTATAAAATATGCACACTGGTACCCTTTTTATTTTGGGGTCCATAGGGTTAAGTTTTGGGATGCCAACCCCATAAAGAGTTTGAATGTCCTTTCAAAATATAATAATTAGATGAATGAACCTTATTAATAAATTTATCAATATATTTTTCTTTTTCAGTATCATCCAAACTTTTTGAAACCCATAAATTAATGAACCTATTTGGAGGTTTTAACTTTAATTTCCTAGGTTTTGGTTTGAACTTGATAGCCTTAACAAACTTAGTATTTTGAATACTATTTTTCTTTGATTTAGCCTTAGGGGTGTATCCAAGTCCATGTTTATTCCTAGTGTGTTTAGATGCAGATAATAATTTTTCTAGATTATCCTTCCCTTTGTTAAATTTATCAATATCAGTTTTTATTTTGTCAAAATACATAATACGGTTAAGAATGAAATTGTCTAGAGATGTTATTTTGTCATTCAGATCAGTGATCTGTGACTTCACTAAAAGATTTTCTGATTTTAAGGATTCGTTTTCACTTTTTAGTTTTTCAAAACTTCCAAGTGTCAAATCCTTTTCATCATTATACCCATTAAGTCTTTCAATTTCATCTTTTAGACATTGTTTTCTTCATTTAACCTTTCATTAAATATTTTTAATCTATCTATCTCTGCCAAACTATTGTTGTACTCTTTCCTAAGTATTTTATATCCCCGATTCATATCATTCAAAACATTAGTTATTTTTTATTAAAATTCCATACCTGGTCATCCTTTACCATAAAGCACATGTTGGCATTTTCTGTTTCTGAATCACTATCACTTGATGATGTATCTTAATCATCCCATTTTGCATTGAATGCCTGTTTCATCTCCTTATTGAAAGTGTTTGACTTTGATTTCATCAGTTTGGTACAATCTCTTTTCGAATGACCGGGTTTATCACATTCGAAACACTTAACAACATTTCCATTTCTAGAATTATTGTTGATAGTTTTCCGACGTTTGTTTGTTATCCAATACTTCAAGAATTTCTTGAACTTCTTGGACATAAACTCGATATCATCATTAATAGCATCATCATCTGGTTCATCTTTGTCGATCATAGCATTGAGTGCTAGTGATTTCTTCTCATTTGCCTAATTCTCTTTTCTAATTTGCAACTTTACTTCATAAGACATTAGATTACCAATTAAATCTTCTATTTTCATAATACTAATATCATTGGCTTCTTCAATTGCCAGAGTCTTCTGATCTCATTCACTAGGAAGTGAATTTAAGATATTTCTGACTTGGTCTTCTTTGGTAATTTTCTTTCCTAATGATACTAAGGCATGTACTATATCTTGAAATCTAAAATACATATCAGAAATAGACTCATTTGGTTTCATTTGAAAGAGTTGAAACCGGTTAGTTAGCATAGATATCTTTGTTTGTTTTACTTTATTGGTGCCTTCACGTGTGACTTGCAGAGTTCTCCAAATTTCATATGCGGAATTACAAATAAACACTCGATTAAATTCATTTCTATATAAGGAGCAAAATAAAATGTTCATGGCCTTAGAGTTATTAAGTGCTTGTGTCTTTTGGTCTAGTGTCCATTCTGAATATTCAGTTTGAGGCTCTATATATTCTATTTGGGTAATGTTCCAAATATCCAAACCATTAGACTGCAAATAACATTTCATCTTACAAGCCCAATATGCGTAACTACTACCATTAAATAGAGAGGGTCTAGTGGTAGATTGCCCTTCTATAAAAGTGTTAAAAAATGTGTTACTAGTGTCATTAGCCATTTATACTTTTTTCCAAAAAACCAAGTTATGAATTTTTGAAAACCAATGCTCTGATATCAAATGTTAGAAACTGGGGTGGCTATAACACAATGTTGGATCTTAAGGCTATTCAGACACTAGAAGTGGTGAATTGTGTATTAACTACTTACTTATGAATATAAAAATGTATTTACTCAAATTGCAAACATAAAGAAGTAAACATAGAATAAGTAAGTAATAAAGTAAAATGCAGTAACGTAAATAACACTCGGATTTTTATAATGGTTCGGATTAACCAATCCTACATCCAGTTATGCACTCTATCGTGCATAATTCCACTATAATCGCTTGCTTTCTACAGGTGGCAAGAACACCTTTGCAATCTTGGTTTCACGGGCTACAAAACACACCCTCTTGATTTTACAGGCTACAAGAACACTTTCTCCTTATCACCAACAACAAACTATGGCAAGTAGTAGTATATTCAAAACATATTCTTATAGATTCGGTACAATGATCCTAAAGACCTCCAATGGCAATATATCTTTGAATTCTTTGAGGAATATGATGGAATCAGAGAGAGAATGATGTGAATTAAAGTACAACTCTCTGATATTGTGTGGTTTGCAAATCAGTAAAGAATTGGAGTGAAACAGTATCGATTAGCAAGGTGATTTGAAGAGTATGCAATGGACTTCTTTTGCAAATGCTTGGAGAAGAAGGAGTAAGAGAAAATAAGAATTCTTGATATTAAAATTCATTTTCAGAGGCCTTTATATAGTGGTTGAAGAGACGTGTCTTTTGGTAAAGAGGTGGAGGGAAATGTCTCTTCATTTGAAATTTGAAATTCTGAAAAACACCTAGTATGTCGACATCCCCCTACCCCCCATGTCGACATGGGTGTGTTGCAAAATGAATAGAGACACTAATAAGTGTTGCAAATTTTCAGCATTTCAAATTACCTTATATTTGTGGATTTTTGTGATTCGGTTGAGGTCAATGGTTGATGATCTTCAAAAAGAAATGCCATGATATCTTTAACAAGATATTCTAAGATTCAACCAACTCCTCATCACTTCAAACACCTTTATGCTTCAGCATTCTTCTCTAATAAGGTTTTGTTCTTCAATTGCTCTGATTAACCTTCTTCTATAATTCATTTGCTTCCACCGTATTCTTGTTTATCTCTGTAAATGTCTCCATAATATATCTGATATGACTATATAACTCGAAGATACGTTAGTAGTAATATTTATATGGTTGTTGTAATCAAAATCAATACCTAGGGTATTAACAAGAATCACCTACGTAAGTGCGAAGGCGTTGCTTCAAAGAGAATTATAAGGCAAAATTTTCTAAGCACTTATGAGACCAAGTAGGTGTTCAAGGCAAAAATGAATACAAACAGAGAACGAAGGATTAGAACAAACATTTATCATTTGATATATATTTTAGAATTACACAAAAGGCTTACAGTTCAAGGACATTCTAAGTCAACTGATTCGTCTGTAATTCAAATAGGTAATCACTACGAAAGTTCAAGGCACATGTGCTACTTTAAACCGATTCGATAAATGTCTCGTGAAACTATGAATAACTACGCATTCATGTGGGGGATTGTTAGAAAGATGAATGAGGAAGTGGTTAGGGAAGAGAGAGATTTTGGGTATTGTGTGTATTGTGTGGAAACAATGTCCCACATAGTGGAATATTTGTGTCAAATCCACCATATATATTATAACCTAATATACTAAATCAAAATAAAAGAAGAAGGAGACATGAATACTTGAGATGTGGCAATGTAGGCTTTGGGCATGTGGGTTTTGGGCCTTCATATTAATATTAAAATATCAAAGATTGGGCCTTGGGGCTCTTGGGGTCTCGTGATTAGATGGGCCTTCGTCTGCTACTTAGGCTTGCTGCGCTGAAACGGCTAATTTTGAGCTTCAAAAATAGAACGTTGCGCCTGTACGCGTACGTCTGTCGGTTTAAGGGTCACAATCTTTCTAACAGTCACGACCGCTCCGAATAGGCACATCCTCCAGCCTATATATATGGGCTCACAAAACGAGATTAATTACTTAGAATTAATTCATTTCTTCATTTTGTTCCTCTTCCCAGAACTCTATTCACAGTTCAATAATTTCTTCAGTTCATCGTCGCTCTGTCTGCACGCATAGCATATCGGGGCCGGTCTATTTCATCCTGGGAGACAAATTGCTCATATCCTTCGGTGCATATAAGGGGGCAATATTGTTTCAAGGAAACAGATATTCTCTGCACTCGGACGACTAGGTACTTCTCTGAATTTCATACAAATTCAATTGCAACAGTTTTGTACAGTTCTGTACCGTAACGGTATTTACTAGAATTTGTCACACTTTATTCGGTTGCTGTTTTTGCAATTTAATTGTGAAAATTACAAACATTTTTCTGCTGTGACTAATTCTGAACAGTTTAGTAATATTACTGAAGTTACTGTCAGATTCATAACACTTTTTTGTAGTTGCGGATAATAAGAACAAGTTGGTTTTTTTTTGAAAATTATAATCGTTAGCATTGGGCAACTATAAATTTGGATTTGTCATTTGAAAAATAATGAAACCTTGATTCATAAGTTTATGTATACAGAAGTGACAGTTTGTTACAATAGAAACTAACCTATATTTTGAAATAATTATTTGTTGCTCTTTACAAATCTAATAGTGATGATATTGATTAGAATAACTTAAAATACTTTGCCTTTATATAGTGGGATAATTATTTCAGTTACTTACATTAATTTGGTGCCTTAATTTCTTTATGATTTAATGTAGTTTTATTGGAATACGAAGTAATATTTGATAGTTGCATATTAATTTTATTTATAAATCAGTCTAAATACTTTTTTTTAAATTACTATTACCATTTACTTTCTTCAATATACACTCTAATTGATATATACTAATTAAGAAATGGGTATTAATAAATTTTTGAGTAAAAATATATGCAACTGTTCTTTTGTCAACTATGCTACAGAACAAGGTTGATTTTTATGCTGACGAAGGTAATATGAGCAATATGGAGATTTTTGAATAGAACCTTGCATAAGATTTTGAACGTATAAAATATATCAGTGCTCTCACTTTTTATATGTTTTATTCTCTATGGTTTGTTCATAAGTTCTTTCTTTTGTAGGTTGCGTCAGGTGAATCAAGTAGTTAACCAAGACGGTTGCAATTTAGGTGATTTAGTTATGCTTCTGTTATGTTCTGATTTGATTATCACATGGTGATCCTTTTAGCTTTCATATCTTGATCTGTACTCGACATGGCTGTCTGCACACTTAATATTGGCAGTTTCTCTCTATATTTAGTGTCTAATATACATTCATTCATGCAACCTTTTTGATAAATTATTAGTAAATGAACATTTATGAATTATAATTTTCAACTTTCCACATTTACGACATGGCAATCCTTCTATCATAGAGTCATATTGATTATTCCTTTTGATTCCTTTTGATTCCTTTTATTATTATGATATATATGTATAACTTATATATATGTACATGTAAGTTAACCAAGACGGTTGAAATTTAGGTGATTTAATTATACTTTTGTTATGTTCTGATTTGATTATCACATGATGATCCTTTTAGCTTTCATATCTTGACATGTACTAAACATGGTTGTCTGCACACCTTATATTGGTAGTTTCTATCTATAATTAGTGTCTAATTTACATTTATTCATGCAACCTTTTTGATAAATTATTAATAAATGAACATTTATGAATTATAATTGTCAACTTTCCTCATACACGACATGGTGATCCTTTTGTCCTAGAGTCATATTGATTATTCCTTTTGATTCCTTTTATTATTATGATATATATAACTTATATATATATGTACAAGTGTATTAAACCATTAAATAAACCATCATCTTTATGTTTGTTTTTAATATATTTCCTTCAATCTGTTATTTTTCAATTTACTTCAATTTTCATTCTAAATGAAATGTTTTAAGATTAGGTGCTTGGTTGGTGAAAGCTATTTCTGAGATAATTGCTTCTAATTGATTATGTTTTTTCTCGAGTAATATATACAAACCAATTATACTTATATTTTATTTATAGACAATAGCTTTTGTATTAGCCAAAATGTTTATTCTAGCAATATCGCGTCATATGTCAAATATAAAATAAAATTCGAACCTGTGCCATCGGCACGGGCTTCATACTAGTGTACATACATATATACATTATATAAATGAATGAAGATATATATAAACATACACACACACATGTAGCCTTAGGTATGCGTTTATGACAGGCATAAATTATTAAAAATTGGTAAATAAGAATGACATTGTCATTAGAATGAGTTGGGAGGTCGGTAGTGTTACAAAATAGAAGTCGATCTACCACAAGCGGCTACCAGCAGTTGCTTTAGTGATATGGGACATATTCAGTCATAGGACCCGTGGAGCAATGTACGCTTGCATATAGGCGAAGTGATACCTCGGTAGGGTCAGCTTCAATCTTTTAGAAGGAGTATTGCCTTGATTACAGTATGCAATCTAAAGGGGATGGTGAGAAAGGCTTAACGCTAGGTCAGTGTGTGGTGCCGAACTATGGAGTAGGAGCTGTACGTAAGTTGAGTACGTTATCGGTCCTGAGTGGTCAACGGAAAAGGATATGGTCATACCTAACAGGCTACACCTCCTACAATTATAGGCCACGTTAGGTCATGCACAGTCATAGTTGTTTGCTAGTTTGTTTGTTAAGGGCAAGGCTAATTAACCCATAAAAGAGATCTTTCAAAAATAAATGGGGCAGTCCGAGGAGCTGTCAAATTTAAACAAGTTCAACTTTGAAAGGTTTAACTCTAGGTTGAACTTAAGCGCACTCCATGTGGACCTTTGGTTCCTCTTTAACACATATCGAATTGAAATCAAGCGTCTCTAGCTCGAGTTAGGGCGACTTAAAGCACTTATCATGTAATAGTCCGCTTTTCCGTACCCCTTGAATTGACACTAATCTCCATTGATTAACTCAATATGAACGGAAATACGAATTCTTAAGGTTTAAACAGAAGAAAAATATAGAAGAAGAGAGAAAAGATAGAACAGAACAGAAAGAAAACAACAGAACAATATCAGAATCTCACAATCGCAGTGGAAAAACATATAATAAATAAATGAATAATCTTTAAACAAAGAACTATATCAGTTATTACATTACATCACATTACATTACATCATCAGAGTGAACAATAACAAATAACAAACAAACAGCGGAAAGAGAAATACTATATACTAGTGAATACGCCATGCCGTCCATCTTGCCTCCAGCAACTCCTGAATTCTAGAATATCCTGATAAACCTTAACTCTTGACTGCCCGTGTGGAAATTGGTAGGCACTCAGAGTTTAGGAAGGAAAACAATAAACTCCGAGTCAGTCATGTGACTGGTGTGAGAACTCAAAACAGTTTATCTTTAAAATCAAAATAGAGGAATATTTTTAAAGTCGATTCGCAATGCTTTTAAAAATGAGACTACCATAAGGCCTCCCGCACACACACACATGCAAACGCAGAATAGGAGGAGATTTCTCCTTATGATAGTCAAAGATGCTTGATACGCATTAAAAAGAACATTTAATATTATTACTAGTGTATAGTGTAGGAAAAATTCATTTCGAAAATAAAGATATAAATCTTAGCCAACATACGACCATTATCGTATGCCTACTATAGCTACCATCCAAACAGTGGGGTGCCACCATAAGTGAATGATAGGTTCTACAACTAATACCGTACAAGATCGTATTGTTTCTTTGGATTTCCAACAAATGGTCAGGCCAAGGAGCTTCCCATTGCCACATGAGAACGCCTCTGGAAGGACGTCCCCGAGAACCTAACCGGATCTCTGCCAACACAAGGCCGGGTTACCTTTCAAACTAGGTAACAACTGACACGAGTATGCCATCCCCCGGTCCTTTGGGACCTTTATCCGAGCGCTCGTAACCAACATCACACCGTAATAAATAAAGTGTTTCAACATGAGTAAGTATCTGGGATCCATACCATGATACCACCCTTTTCCAGAAGGAAATGCACATACCCTAAAGGGAGCTACCCCTCATAACCTTGCCGCATCTTTCCTGTTTTGACCATTCCGGGGTGTGACGTTCGACGAAGTCTCGTCCATAAAGCCACGCTTTGGTACAAAGCCATGCTTTGGGTCAACAAATGATCAAAGAAATGATCACAAAGATAAGTGATCAAACAAATGATCATATCACAAATGATCAAACAATGATCATTTCACAGCAACACTCAGCATGTCACATTACCAAATTGGGAATATATCGCTGATAACCATCAACTACATAACCTCTGAGCTCGTACGTCTCAGAGAAGGGTGTTAAGCTAAAAGAATAAATTCTCCGCCACCAACAGAAATATATTTGAAAGAAATCTACTTTATATCTCAATTTGTAACGTCAGACATACAATCCATACAAGTCTGTTACGGGATCGAACAGAACCGAAGGCACTTACAAAAAAGTCCTTGCAATCCGGATATTCACTAATCACGTTCGGACTTCCCATCACATATGGAGTCTCTATACCGGGGACCAGTCGATGCAAAGACATTCGACGAGTTGTCCTTTCTCTTTCAAAAATATCCGGTCTTCAACACCGGTCTTCAAATGCAATTCATAACGACGTATAACATATTCGGAATGGGTTATACGATACCAAGGTCCTTTCCCGGCTAACCCGAATAGTGAGCGCTTATTCAAAAATAAGTGTGGCATTCAAATTCAAGCAAATCACAACAATACCCATTCAAAGGTAAATATTGATAGTCGGTTATTGAACTATCAACGGATATGCACAACATCACCAGATTCCATATAATTTTCCAAATTATTTATTTCCTAAAAATATCTTTACAAGGTAAATAATTTTCACACTTCAAACATTTTGAAAACAATTTTCAAAATCACTTTTCACCTTTACCACTTTTGAAAACAAATTTCAAACATTTCCTTATGCCAAAATACTTTCATTTCAACATGGTCATTTAAACCAATTAAATAAATCCTTAACGATTTACTTTATATTTGCGTTCTAAATCCGTAAATTAATTCCCACACTTCAAAAATAAATCAATATTTATTTTTAAACAAATTCCCCTTTTCATTTATAAATTCCATAATGAATTTACATTCCAAAATATTTATGAATATACGATTTCAATTATTCATTTTCAATTTATCTTCAAAAAGATAAATTCTCAAAACGTTTTATTTCACATTGGAAAAACATTTCCATACTTATATATTAATAATTAATTCGCAAATCTATTTATTTTCTATACTCGGAAAATATTCAATATACTTAAATCGAGATTAAGTATATATTTCATTCTTTAAGGAAATCATTCTCTTAAACATATTTATTTGGGCCAAAACGAATGTTGCGTAAAACATCGTTACGACAACCCAAAATCACTAGTATAGAGATTCGAAATTAAAATAGATATATAAATCCCAATACTATACAAAACATTTCCTTTCGGAAATCATTTACTATAACAACAGTGTTATAGTCCGCCATTTCCATCTATTTTTCGAAAACGTCTATTTCAACAATGAATGTTGAAATCTATGGTTTCGAATCTTAACACATTTTGAAAACATCGTTAGATCGTTTTAATTCTATTTAAAACATCACATTCTAAACAATTTCTTTAACATATTATTCACTATTCAAAAACGTGAATATACTTCGTTAACCAATTTCATCATTTCTATACATTTTATTTTAAAGGATTATTCACTGTCTAAAACGTGAATATAACTCCATAAATAAGTTATAACAATTTACTTATCAAAATAAGCCGTTTGCGGATTTATAAAACAATGTTTATAAATTCCATTTCTATTTATTTTATAACCACTTCCTTCTATAAATCTCCTTTATTAACCTATTTCAATTTATAACTCAATTATAAACCAAAGGTTCATATTATAAGTTAAATGCTTATAAAACAATTATTTTACAAAATCGTTCTTTTAACTTCCCAAATTATAAATCTTATGACTTATAAGATTCATTTATTTACCCAAATCTATTTTTTCAATAACTTTACAAATTTTATAAACCTACTGCTTATAAAATTCCATTTATAACTTCATCGTTTATAATTCTATAAATTTCATTCATTAATGAAATTCATTCACAATTCATTCTAACACTTATAAAAACTCGTTTTATAATTCCAATATTTTAAATTTACAAATATCCATTTTATAATTCTTTTATATATATATATCAATTTGTATTATTATTTTAAAATGTCTTTAAACTCCTTTATAATTTCACCATTTTGATTTATAAAATAATGAAATTTCACAAATCCTATGTTTAAACTTTTTATAATAAATTCAAATATCCCGATTTAAACTATTTTATAAAATCATTAATCCCATATTTTCAAAAAACAACTTTTAACTATATTTCTCAAAAACCATAATTTTTATAACATTAAAATTATAACGTTTATTTATTTATAATGAATCAATTCCAAAATTATTTTATAAAATGTATACTTTCAAAAATCACTTTAAAAATCATTTAAAATTCCAAAATTGGCCCAATGATGCTACATACCAAATAGTCAATCACGACAATAACGACATCATATATCGATATGATAATCCATCAAATATCAAAATATCTGAAATCAAATAAATATTGTTGAGGAATCCAGTTGGATCCCTCTAACCTGTTTTCCTGCATCCAAAGATGTTATCACAATACCAATTCCGTTCCAGTTCGAAATTATCGTGGTATATAGGATTTATAATATTATCCGCTTAATAGACGGCGCAATAGGGTCTCATCCGCTATATAATGCGGGAAATCAATTCCAAGTACATAAATAATACCAATTTCACTGTTTATGAAATATTCGCAGTATATGTTTTTAATAAATAACATCCGCTTACTAACGGCATAATGTTTATTTTAACAATCAACAGATAACAATCATCATTCAAACATTCATTCAATAATTTTAAATCTAACTATTTAAAATTAAAATCGAAACCGATTCGATCGAGTGAGAAGTTCTCACCTTGATTTCAATTTCGTTTCAGCTTTTATTTCGAATAAAATTAAACGTGCATTTAATTTTACCCGAAATTCTCGCTAACTCCAAACGACTCCAATCCAATTCTATAGCGTAGTGCCCGTCCATACGATTCCAACGCAACTGGTTTCGCGCGTTTTCGACCTCGTAAGAAAAAGATACGAATATTTAAAGTTACACGAATTTAAACTATAATTAATTTACATTTTATTTTATAATTTCCAACCTAACTAAATCTCAGCCACTAGATTGCACCTGCAAATCACCACCGTAGAACGCAACTCTTCTTCCCCTATGCAATTTCTTTTGCTCGGCCGAACCCAATACACGTTCATACCCTCCAAGTCCCCCCCCCCCCTCCACGATCGATTTCAGGTCGATCGACCACCATCGTTGCGTGCGCCATCACGAGCTAGACACTCGGCTGCAACAGCTTGCAACTCGGTCACCTCATCATGGCAAAAATCGTGCTCGAACTCGCTGCCTTCCAGCTCCAATTGCCGACAATCCACCGCTTCTTTTGCGATCATAACCGTTGAGATCGAAGATCTCACGTAGCTCTACAATTTAGTAGTTGGAACATTTTTGTATAGATTGATGGATTAAGGGATATTGAGGAGAGAAGGAGATTAAATTTCGGCCATTAAATAGTTGTAGGCGGCGGCTGTAACCTAGGGTTTTATTTTTGTGAAAAAATGAATATTTAGGGGCTTTTATAGAAAATTTCGCAAACACTATTCATCCCGGATTTTCCGAACTCCAAACGAAGCGTGCCAGTTGGCGTTTCTAAGGTTTACCCCGCGTTCTGAACACAATGAAATGTGTTTCGGGTGCTAATTCGGTCATTTGTGCGAGTTACGGCAATAAACGTTCAATTTAAAATTAAATCGGTAAATCAAATTTCTTGGCGTTTTAGCTTGCCTCGGACAAACGGTAAATCCGATTGACTTAAAATTTGAAAACATACAATAATATCACATTACGGATCCGATGAAACTAGTTTCGTCGAAATCCGAGACTGTTTGAAAAATGACTATTTTAACTCGCCAAATTAATATTAAAACAATTTCGATGCGTTTCGAGCTGCCACGATAAAACGGAAACTCTACTTGCTACGAAAATTGAAATCTGATAATAAAAAACTATTATGGATCCAACGGAACTAGTTTCGACCAATTCTGAGACTGTTCGAAAAATGACTAATTTCAGTAGTCGATTTAATATTAAAATATTCAATTTTCACAAATAAACTTTTAATTCGATTTTAAAAGTTCTATAACATCATTCTAACTTCAATATAATATAATAAAATTTTACAAATCATTTTCAATCATATTTAACCCAATTTTCAATTATTTCTGTATTTCACATATTAAATTATCGATTTAATTATCCAATTAAATCTAATTATTCGAAATAAAATTTATTCGACTTATAAATTTCACTTATTAATATTTAAAATTAATTAAATATTCAAATTTTAATTAATAAAAAATTTGGGTCGTTACATACTTTCCCCCTTAAAAGAATTTCGTCCTCGAAATTACCAAGTAAGAAAAGTTACAGAATCTATTAATTTTCTCAAAATTCATGGTTAAACTTCTTACAATAACTTTACTAAGTTTCCAAATCATACTTAGTTATCTTTTCAAAAACAAATACTATTGTTTAACTTTCAACTCCAAATCAACGTTATAGTTTCAAAAAATTTCAATTTTTCTCAAATTTTTTCTAACGCCTTAAATTTTCGGAAAAATTCGCCATAGTCTCCTTTGCGCGGCTCGATCCAAAAAAAATGACAGTATATGTATCACAAATATACATCTCATCAAGCGATGAGGCATCCCGCAGGGAAAAAAGTGTAAAAGTACGATATTTAATCCGAGATATGTACCTTATATATTATTAGCAAGCATATACGGCTAATATAGCGCGAAAGCGAGCTCCAAATGCGAAGCAAACGCGATCCGCACCTACTAAACACTCAACAAACAGATGAGAAACATGTATATAGACAATAGTATCGATATACAACATATAGCAACATAATGACTATATATGCCAACATAGCAAATGCAGTAAAAGCAATATATTCAACCATCAACCAACTATCATTCAAGTAGCATTCATAACCAATAAATATTCATTCATATTCTCATTAATATTCAATGAAATAGGTTTTCAATTTAATCACATTTTTATTCATTAAGTGGATGTTTTTACTAACATTCATTTTTAATTAGTTTATATTCACTAATTCATATTCAAGTTGGTTCACTTCCAAATCAAATTCAATTCTATTTAAGATTCACTTAACTTCCAATTGGATTTCAATTACTTTAGCTTCCAATTTCATTAACACTTAATGAATTATATACAATCAACTAACAACCATATAACAACCAATGTATATTAATTACAACCAAATTCCTTTGCTTATATTCATTCATTTTGGTTTAACACCTTTACTTTCAATTGGTTTAATTAAATTGATTCACATTCACTTATTCAACTTCCAATAACATTAGATTTTAATGAATTACACTTACATTCATTATTTCATATCAATTATTTACATTTAATTGATTAACATTCAATCCATTAATTCAATCCAATTACAAAAGTTGAATTTCATTTATATAACTCAAGTTCATATCTATCACTTGACTTTAATAATTTACTTTGATACCAAAATCAACTTCATTCAACATCACTTAAGGTATACTTCCATTTTACATTATTTGGTTTTACTTAACTTAAATTCCCACTTATAAATCAATTCAGATTCTCAATTCTGAGGTAAATTTCCATTTTAACTTTAAATTCATTAATATATTCATATAGTTTCACTTTTTTTATATATATAAGTTTATTTCACAATTGTAAATCACTTTAATTATAATTCAATTCTTATAATTCTTTTGCTTATACAATTATTCTTTAATTTAGATTATTCAAACAACTAAACAATCAACTTATATACACTTTAATAATTCTGAAAAATTATTCCTTTATATATAAAATAAACTCAAGGTAAAATTATTCAATTTACCCAATTTAAAACAATATCGTGTCGAATTGTTCTGTACAAGTGTTTAGAGATCCCTATCAACAAAGTTAATTACTCGTATTAACCAGAATCCATATACCACTCAATAAACCAATCATCACAATATAAAACAATTTTATATTCACCAACAAATACGCTCTCATAGCTAT
Source organism: Allium cepa (assembly GCA_030765085.1). Lineage (NCBI taxonomy): Eukaryota > Viridiplantae > Streptophyta > Magnoliopsida > Asparagales > Amaryllidaceae > Allium > Allium cepa. The sequence goes on from CM060943.1 coordinate 155,833,638, forward strand.
TATTACACTCAAACTCATTCTAGAGTACTACTGACTCTATCTTTAATGAGTAATACCCAACAGAGCCATGGTTGTCGCTTAACCATATGCTCTGATACCAGATGTAATAGTCCTCTTTTCCGTACCCCTTGAATTGACACTAATCTCATTGATTAACTCAAGATGAACGGAAATACGAATTCTCAGGGTTTAAACAGAAGAAAAAGATAGAAGAAGAGAGAAAAGATAGAACATAACAGAAAGAAAACAACAGAACAATATCAGAATCTCACAATCGCAGCGGAACAACATATAATAAATAAATGAATAATCTTTAAACAAAGAACTATATCAGTTATTACATTACATCACATTACATTACATCATCAGAGTGAACAACAACAAACAACAAACAAACAGCGGAAAGAGAAATACTATATACTAGTGAATACGCCATGCCGTCCATCTTGCCTCCAGCAACTCCTGAATTCCAGAATATCCTGATAAAGCTTAACTCTTGACTGCCCATGTGGAAATTGGTGGGCACCCAGAGTTTAGGAAGGAAAACAATAAACTCTGAGTCAGTCATGTGACTGGTGTGAGAACTCAAAACAGTTTATCTTTAAAATCAAAATAGAGGAATATTTTTAAAGTCAATTCGCAATGCTTTTAAAAATGAGACTACCATAAGGCCTCCCGCACACACACACATGCAAACGCAGAATCGGAGGAGATTTCTCCTTATGATAGTCAAAGATGCTTGATACGCATTAAAAAGAACAGTTGATATTATTACTAGTGTATAGTGTAGGAAAAATTCATTTCGAAAATAAAGATATAAATCTTAGCCAACATACGACCATTATCGTATGCCTACTATAGCTACCATCCAAATAGTGGGGCGCCACCATAAGTGAATGATAGGTTCTACAACTAATACCGTACAAGATCGTATTGTTTCTTTGGATTTCCAACAAATGGTCAGGCCAAGGAGCTTACCATTGCCACATGAGAACGCCTCTGGAAGGACGTCCCCGAGAACCTAACCGGATCTCTGCCAACACAAGGCCGGGTTATCTTTCAAACTAGGTAAAAACTGACACGAGTATGCCATCCCCCGGTCCTTTGGGACCTTTATCCGAGCGCTCGTAACCAACATCACACCGTAATAAATAAAGTGTTTCAACATGAGTAAGTATCTGGGCTCCATACCATGATACCACCCTTTTCCAGAAGGAAATGCACATACCCTAAAGGGAGCTACCCCTCATAACCTTGCCGCAACTTTCCTGTTTTGACCATTCCGGGGTGTGAGGTTCGACGAAGTCTCGTCCACAAAGCCACGCTTTGGTACAAAGCCATGCTTTGGATCAACAAATGATCAAAGAAATGATCACAAAGATAAGTGATCAAACAAATGATCATATCACAAATGATCAAACAATGATCATTTCACAGCAACACACCGCTGGCAAATTCAACCATTTCCCCAGCTTGAATCTCGTTCAATCCATAAACTCGAAGCATGTCACATTACCAAATTGAGAATATATTGCCGATAACCATCAACTACATAACCTCTGAGCTTGTACATCTCAGAGAAGGGTGTTAAGCTAAAAGAATAAATTCTCCGCCACCAACAGAAATATATTTGAAATAAATCTACTTTATATCTCAATTTGTAACGTCAGACATACAATCCATACAAGTCTGTTCCGGGATCGAACAGAATCGAAGGCACTTACAAAGAAGTCCTTGCAATCCGGATATTCACTAATCACGTTCGGACTTCCCATCACATATGGAGTCTCTATACCGGGGACCAGTCGATGCAAAGACATTCGACGAGTTGTCCTTTCGCTTTCAAAAATATCCGGTCTTCAACACCGGTCTTCAAATGCAATTCATAACGACGTATCACATATTCGGAAAGAGTTATACGACCCCAAGGTCTTTTCCCGGCTAACCCGAATAGTGAGCGCTTAATCAAAAATAAGTGTGGCATTCAAATTCAAGCAAATCACAACAAATACCCATTCAAAGGTAAATATTGATAGTCGGTTATTGAACTATCAATGGATATGCACAACATCACCAGATTCCAAATAATTTTCCAAATTATTTATTTCCCAAAAATATCTTTACAAGATAAATAATTTTCACACTTCAACCATTTTGAAAACAATTTTCAAAATCACTTTTCACCTTTACCACTTTTGAAAACAAATTTCAAACATTTCCTTATGCGAAAATACTTTCATTTCAACATGGTTCATTTAAACCAATTAAATAAATCCTTAACGATTTACTTTATATTTACGTTCTAAATCCGTAAATTAATTCCCACACTTCAAAAATAAATCAATATTTATTTTTAAACAAATTCCCCTTTTCATTTATAAATTCCATAATGAATTTACATTCCAAAATATTTATGAATATACGATTTCAATTATTCATTTTCAATTTATCTTCAAAAAGATAAATTCTCAAAACGTTTTATTTCACATTGGAAAAACATTTCCATACTTATATATTAATAAGTAATTCACAAATCTATTTATTTTCTATACTTGGAAAATATTCAACATACTTAAATCGAGATTAAGTATATATTTCATTCTTTAAGGAAATCATTCTCTTAAACATATTTATTTGGGCCAAAACGAATGTTGCGTAAAACATCGTTACGACAACCCAAAATCACTAGTATAGAGATTCGAAATTAAAATAGATATATAAATCCCAATACTATACAAAACATTTCCTTTCGGAAATCATTTACTATAACAACAGTGTTATAGTCCGCCATTTCCTTCTATTTCTCGAAAACGTCTATTTCAACAATGAATGTTGAAATCTATGGTTTCGAATCTTAACACATTTTGAAAACATCGTTAGATCGTTTTAATTCTATTTAAAACATCACATTCTAAACAATTTCTTTAACACGTTATTCACTATTCAAAAACGTGAATATACTTCGTTAACCAATTTCATCATTTCTATACATTTTATTTTAAAGGATTATTCACTGTCTAAAACGTGAATATAACTCCATAAATAAGTTATAACAATTTACTTATCAAAATAAGCCGTTTGCGGATTTATAAAACAATGTTTATAAATTCCATTTCTATTTATTTTATAACAACTTCCTTCTATAAATCTCCTTTATTAACCTATTTCAATTTATAACTCAATTATAAACCAAAGGTTCATATTATAAGTTAAATGCTTATAAAACAATTATTTTACAAAATCGTTCTTTTAACTTCCCAAATTATAAATCTTATGACTTATAAGATTCGTTTATTTACCCAAATCTATTCTTTCAATAACTTTACAAATTTTATAAACCTACTGCTTATAAAATTCCATTTATTACTTCACCGTTTATAATTCTATAAATTTCATTCATTAATGAAATTCATTCACAATTCATTCTAACATTTATAAAAACTCGTTTTATAATTCCAATATTTTAAATTTACAAATATCCATTTTATAATTCTTTTATATAAATCAATTTGTATTATTATTTTAAAATGTCTTTAAACTCCTTTATAATTTCACCATTTTGATTTATAAAATAATAAAACTTCACAAATCCTATGTTTAAACTTTTTATAATAAATTTAAAATCCCGATTTAAACTATTTTATAAATCATTAATCCCATATTTTCAAAAATCAACTTTTAACTATATTTCTCAAAAACCATAATTTTTATAACATTAAAATTATAACGTTTATTTATTTATAATGAATCAATTGCAAAATTATTTTATAAAACATATACTTTCAAAAATCACTTTAAAAATCATTTAAAATTCCAAAATTGGCCCAATGATGCAACATACCAAATAGTCAATCACGACAATAACGACATCATATATCGATATGATAATCCATCAAATATCAATATATCTGAAATCAAATAAATAGTGTTGAGGAATCCAGTTGGATCCCTCCAACCTGTTTTCCTGCATCCAAAGATGTTAGCACAATACCAATTTCGTTCCAGTACGAAATTATCGCGGTATATAGGATTTAAAATATTATCCACTTAATAGACGGCGCAATAGGGTCTCATCCGCTATATAATGCGGGAAATCAATTCCAAGTACATAAATAATACCAATTTCACTGTTTATGAAATATTCGCAGTATATGTTTTTAATAAATAACATCTGCTTACTATCGGCGCATAATGTCTATTTTAACAATCAATAGATAGCAATCATCATTCAAACATTCATTCAAGAATTTTAAATCTAACTATTTAAAATTAAAATCGAAACCGATTCGATCGATTGAGAAGTTCTCACCTTGATTTCAATTTCGTTTCAGCTTTTATTTCGAATAAAATTAAACGTGTGTTTAATTTTATCCGAAATTCTCACTAACTCCAAACGACTCCAATCTAATTCCATAGCATAGTGCTCGTCCATACGATTCCAACGCAACTGGTTTCGTGCGTTTTCGACCTCGTATGAAAAAGATACGAATATTTAAAGTTACACGAATTTAAACTATAATTAATTTACATTTTATTTTATAATTTCCAACCTACTAAATCTCAGCCACTAGATTGCACCTGCAAATCACCACCGTAGAACGCAACTCTTCTTCCCCTACGCGATTTCTTTTGCTCGGCCGAACCCAATACACGTTCAAACCCTCCAAGTCGCCCCCCTCCACGATCGATTTCAGGTCGATCGACCACCATCGTCGCGTGCGCCATCACGAGCTAGACACTCGGCTGCAACAGCTTGCAACTCGGTCACCTCATCATGGCGGAAAACGTGCTCGAACTCGTTGCCTTCCATCTCCAATTGCCGACAATCCACCGCTTCTTTTGCGATCATAACCGTTGAGATCGAAGATCTCACGTAGCTCTACAATTTAGTAGTTGGAACATTTTTGTATAGATTGATGGATTAAGAGATATCGAGGAGAGAAGGAGATTAAATTTCAGCCATTAAATAGTTTTAAGCGGCGGCTGTAACCTAGGGTTTTATTTTTGTGAAAAAATGAATATTTAGGGGCTTTTATAGAAAATTTCGCAAACACTATTCATCCCGGATTTTCCGAACTCCAAACGAAGCGTGCTGGTTGGCGTTTCTAAGGTTTATCCCGCGTTCCAAACACAATGGAACGTGTTTTGGGAGCTAATTCGGTCATCTGTGCGAGTTACGGCAATAAACGTTCAATTTAAAATTAAATCGGTAAATCAAATTTCTAGGCGTTTTAGCTTGCCTCGGACAAATGGTAAAACCGATTGACTTGAAATTTGAAACCGTACAATAATGTCACATTATGGATCCGATGAAACTGGTTTCGACGAAATCCAAGACTGTTTGAAAAATGACTATTTTAACTCGCCAAATTAATATTAAAACAATTTCGATGTGTTTCGAGCTGCCACGATCAAACGAAAACTCTAATTGCTACGAAAATTGAAATCTGATAATAACAAACTATTACGGATCCAATGGAACTAGTTTCGTCCAATTCTGAGACTGTTCGAAAAATGACTAATTTCAGTAGTCGATTTAATATTAAAATATTCAATTTTCACAAATAAACTTTTAGTTCGATTTTAAAAGTTCTATAACATCATTCTAACTTCAATATGATATAATAAAATTTTACAAATCATTTTCAATCATATTTAACCCAATTTTCAATTATTTCTGTATTTCACATATTAAATTATCGATTTAATTATCCAATTAAATCTAATTATTCGAAATAAAATTTATTCGACTATAAATTTCACTTATTAACATTTAAAATTAATTAAATATTCAAATTTCGATTAATAAAAATTTTGGGTCGTTACATATCATCTCGCTAAGAGCCCATCATTTATCGACCACCTTCTTCCTTCGATCCCGACATGTCTTTGCAAGCCAGTGTGTTGCATCAGATTATTTTCCTTCTCGAGTGCAATTACTTCAGATTTGACTTCGAGTTAACTTTGTATCACAGATCCGATTTCTCTTGTCCAACTTCGAAACTTACTTTAGGTTAAATTTTGAGTGGCTCGAGTCTTACTTCAGGGCAAACTATGGTTTGGTTTTTTTTCGCTTTTTTCACTATTTTCCAATTGAATCTTTGAGTCTATTTTTCATTCATATTTTCAGTTGTGTACCAAAAAAAATGTCTATGCATTTTTCTAAGTACTTCCACTCGGTTTTTAATTAGTACTTAGATACTATCTTTTATCGATCTTTCGACGATATCCATAGTAGTTGTATCCATAGATTATATTGTCATTAACTTTATCTTTATTAGCAAAAGAGTATGGAGAGCAATCTTCTGATAAACGGATATTTGCCAAGTATCATTAAAATATGGGTATATCGGTTAACTTGTCAAAAGTTTGGTTTTATTGTATTTTATGTTTATTGATAATTCATGATCAACTTCCTTTTGTAGTACATTGTACAGTTAAAGCGCTTAGTGGTTTCATAGCGTTAGAGGAAGAGAGGCAAAAAGGTATAGCGGAGATAAGTGGGGTACAACGAAAAATAGCAGGTATATAAAAAACTTTATTAGATATAAAACCAAATATTTAAAATATGTTTATTATCGTTCTCACATTATTTGTATGAGAAAAAGAAATATTGTTTAAGCTTATATAACAAAACCGAAGAAAATTATGATTTATGCAGTTTAGATTTGGTGAGTACAATATATTTGTAACTTATATTGAATATTTATAACTTGAAATGAGGTTTTTATCCTAACTTTGTTGGTTTGATTTGCAAGAGAACGGATCAAATCAATTCTTTTGTATTAGTGTTGTTAAAGCGGATGTTAAAAAACATTGTTTAGCGGGTGTAGCGGAAAATAGCAGGGTTTAAAGTAGATCAATTGTTTAATAGCGCTTTTCGTAGCAATCGAAAAGTGCTATGTGCTATAACGTGAATTATGCCGGACTTTAACTGCACATGTAATATCATAGCCCTAAGGTAAGTCAAATCCCTCAGCATGAATTTGTAAACCTTCTATTTGCCAATGTAAATGTTGATATACTTTCATGATGTGTCGAAGAATCGATTGAGTGTTTTGACTGAACATGGTTTGACAGAAATCAAACTTAAAAGGAGAATTATTTTGATTTCCTTTAATAACTTCATGCGTCGTATAGGTTGAACTCAAAAGACACGAGAAAGAAGAACCTTGGATACATCCTATGTGTGTCCACTTCCAAAATGATTCAATAAAGTAAACAGAGCCGGTCTTGGACTTATGTTGTTCATATTCGTGCATAGAACCTGGTAGTTTTTTTACTATTTAAGGTTCAAAACCCAAAATTAAGTAATTTGGTTGCAAATAACTTGTAATTTTAACAATGGAACAACATTTTGACTGTCTTATTTACTTCTTTTTTTTCGTTGAAAGATAAGAGCAATTAGATTCGAATCAAATTTAAACAAGTTTTCAAAATAGGAAAAGCTATTCCGTGCGCAAATTTAAACTTCAGTAATTTAAGAGCTAAGTTCTGTCAACAAAATCAACATTGCGGCTTTTGCCTTATGTACAAATAACATCTCCTGCTATCAAATAATCCATAAGCACAGTCATTTATATTCAATGTTCAGTTATATTAGTCAACTAAAATAATTATTATACATAAATTTTTAATTTTATGAATGTGACTGAACGGTCATTTGGACATACTGGAAACCAAAGTGACACTTACAAAGAGAGATCATACTGCGTTGTTGGAAACCATGTAATATTTGTGTAAGTTGTAATGACGAGAAAGAACAATGGAACATATAGTGATACCATGTTTCAAACCGTAATAGGTAATAAAGAAGTCTGAAATTCACTTGATAAATGTCAACCAAACTGCACATACATAAAAAAAATACATACAAGAAGTGTATATGTTAATGCAAATAGTAATACAAAGAAAATTAGGCTCTGTTGGTTGCAAGTGCAAAGGCAAACTGAACTCAACTAAATCTAAATTTATGTGGCTTGGACAAATGCTTGGCTGCTGCGACTATGCTTGCTTCTGCTCCAGTAATTGTTGTGACAACGAAAAAGTTGACATGCTTTTCTCACCCAAAATGAGTTTCAGAAACCAGGATACTATCGTTTTGAAGTAACTACGATTTGTACTATCCACCCACCAACATATATTTGATTGAATGACCTGAACTAACAATAAGAATTCAGAAGATAAAAGCATAAGCATACATTTGATATGCACTCAAAGAAAAGACTAATGACATAATTCAAAATGAAAATACAACCTAAAAGGTAAATTTAGCACTCCTCAAATTCTCTGTCCTCATGTTCCCATTTAAATTTCATCCGTTCATCTTCATGATTTTATTATTACGTGAGAATCTGCATTACGTAGAAGGTGGATAATGCATATAACAATGGCTGAAATCAAATGGGTACAAGGGACAGAGCAATGACAATGAGACGAGTTTTTTATGTATTGAACCCATTCCCCCAAACTCGCCTCCAACCACCACGTAGACCTAATGTGGGTCCATGTTTTTGCCCTGAAGCCCAATTTGCCCCGAAGCCGAAACTCTTACGGTCACGGTAGACCGGTCCCGTTGTCATTTCTAGGACTTGAATAGCCACAAAGATGTCACTTTTTTTGCAAAGACTCCACACGCTTAGTTAACAGCAGTAAAAGTTTCTGTGATCACACCAATGTTCATCCCCAATTTTAAAATTATAATTAAATAATACATAGATGGAAGAACGTAATTACTGTTATTTTAAATGGTAGTGTAGTAAAAATCTCAGAATTTTAAAGTACAACTGTATCGTTATTAAAGCATATTTACTTAATATTCTGAAAGAACTGGTGTTAACCACACCATTGGAAACTCAAATTCACATTACTAAGGATGTAGGTGAAAATTTAAAACTGATGTATATATAAATTAAAGGTTGCTGTCATATTGCAATTCCGCATCTAAAATAAATGGATGAAGCATGTCAAACATTGAGTTGAATTCAAAGAATAAACATCATCATTCACTAATTGTGATAACGCTTATATCTTAGCTGTCCGCAATTCAGACATAATAGCAAAATCAACTTTCGTTTTTGCAATTTGCATATTCTTATATGAATTTGATTTATAAAACTATTGGATGTTGCATCAGCGATAAGTTTATAAAAGTGTTAAACACATTTTACCTGCAATTAAGCATCGGTTAATGTGCATTGCAAATATCAAAGAACTTACACTGTAGCATTTTATGATATAGTGCAGTAATGAAATAATTTGTACCGATTATAAACTAGAGTGTAAATCGGTTATACCAGACTGGAAAGAGGTATAATTTTTGTCCTAAATGAAATCCGATCAAATAGATACCGGACGAGGTTTTGTCTTTATACAAATTTTACTGTCATAATTCATGCCCTAAACGGACACGAACGGATATTTTTTAACCACAGACTCGGACTCGAACGAACACTGACGGACATTTAAAAATCCCAAATGTTCAAGTTTCGAAAAAAATCCCAATGTTCAAAGTTAGTCTAAAATTCAAATTTTGTCATTTGAAAATTTGAAATGTCCTTTCAAAATTCAAATCTTTTAAATTCAGAGATCTTCAAATTCAAATTATCAAATTCAACTCCCAAATTCATAGTTTCATGTTTAGCGACACGGATTTGATAGATAACGGTGTAACTAATGTAACCGCACAACAATGGAGAAACCGACCGTTTGATTGTATAACTTTGATAAGAAATATACATTTAAATTTTTTGCTAATATTACTTAAACATTAAATGATAATATGTTGGAAAAGAATAAATTTAGATTTGAATTTGAAAATATAAATTTCAAATATAAATATTAATCAAAATTCAAAATTATCGATTTGAAATTGAAATTTTAGAATTTGAAATCATAATAGATTTAAATTTGAAATCTTTGATGCGCGAAATAAAAGAAGGAAGCTTAGATAAAGACAAAATACACGTTTTTAGGGAAAACGCGATGAGATAAGATTCAATTCTTTTGCCTTCAGAAAAATTGATTTTGACCAAACCGTAAGCAAACCTCTCTAACCATCTGTTCGATGAAGACATAAGTTCCAATATCTATTTTTTCTGCCAATGATCAGTGGTCCAAATTACCTAGACTCAAGTTTCGATGTTCTAGTGCATCAAATCAATCAATGCTTCAAATTATGAAGAAGAAAAAAAGGTTCACAAAAAATTGTCCACGTTTCATTTGAAAAAATCTGATTTAGGGCTAGGTGATTTGAAACAATGTTGAATGTCCTCTGTATCGTCTTTAGTATAATTTTGATTGTGAAGGCTACATTGAGTGCTAATAGTAACAAGAAGACTGGTTATATTTTTTGATTCACTGGTCCAAATTGCGTTTAGTTGATTTCATATAACAGTTCACTTGCCAGAGGTTTTAATTTCATGTATGTCATGCCTCCAGTTTTCTACTGTAACCGTTAATAAATAACTAACCTTCAGCTAAAATTAACAGGGGACCACATACAAGAAAATACTAAAAGATGCTCGCAAACAGGACTAAAAACAAAAATAAAAATAACTACCCAAAATGTCAATTAATGATTCAAATCACATTACCAATAGTAAACTTAGATTTCCATTGATAATTAAGCAATACCTTTACATATCCAACTACATCTTACCAGTCGCAACAAAATCAACATAAATTCAGAGACATAGCTGAAGTAAAGAAGCGCCACACGGCAAACTCGAGACTTAATTAACCGCTGGTAAATTTGGTGACGGCCTTAGTGCCCTCAGATACAGCGTGCTTGGCTAGTTCACCAGGAAGCACAAGGCGAACAGAAGTCTGAATCTCCCTTGAGGTTATTGTGGGTTTCTTGTTGTACCTCGCCAATTTAGAGGATTCCTGAGCAAGCTTCTCGAATATATCGTTGATGAAGGAATTCATGATTCCCATGGCTTTGCTGGAGATCCCGATGTCGGGATGCACCTGCTTCAACACTTTGAAGATGTAAATCTTGTAGGTCTCAATCGACTTGGCCTTCCTCTTCTTCTTCTTGTCGGCGCTGGCTGAAGAGTCCTTGGCGGGAAGCTTCTTCTCGGCTCTGGGTTTCTTACCGGCAGGCGCCTTCTCCGCCGCTGCGGACTTCTTCTCGGTAGTATCTTCAGCGGCAGGCTTTTTCTCCGCGAGTTTCTTTTCGGCTTTGGGTGCCATTTCTAAACTGAAAAATTAGGGTATAGATGCGTGACGAATAGAATTGGGGATTTTGAGAAGTGGTGATCTGAAGAAAGGGGAAGGGGATGAGGTTTTATAGATCGGTATGGTGCATTGTGATTGGTTGTTGCGTGCTTTCTCGGATTGATGAGCAATCCATATGAGTTAACGCTGGTTTTGAAAAAGGGTAAATAGACGGACAGATTTGTGTGATGTTGTGCTTCGTAAGCATGTAACTACGCGGATTAATGAAGTGGCCAATTTCAACTAGGTTTCTTGAATCTAGTTCCATTGAAATTTATAAATAGTAATTTTACTTTATGAATAAAAATGAGTTATTAAGTGTCTTTTAATTAGGGCGTTGTTGCTATGGTAACGGTTGAAAATTAAACACGGTTAACCATACATTATTGTTTTATATAATATTTAACATTAAAGTATAATTAGTAATTTAAATTAAATGAATAGCTTGTACATTAATAATATGTGTCTTTAAAAACTAATAGCATGTGCATGCATATTTGTCGTTTTATAAACAAATAAATAAATTTGCAACAACCAGCTATATTTATATGAGTTTATCATCGATAATTCATATAATTGGAAATTTATGTACGACATGCTTCAAAATTGAAAATATGACGCTTAATCATCATAGACTGTTGCGGTAACGGTTATAAGAATTTATACAATGGCGGTTGTAGTTACGGTTGGCGGTAATAAAGACGGTTACCGCAACCGTGATATCCCTGCTTTTGTTAATGTTACTGCATTGAGAAGGGGAAAAGAATACCATAACTAAAATTTATGGAAAAATATTCAAATTCTAAAATAAGTAAATGTTAAGGACTTTTAATTCTCTGTCTTAAAATAATGTTTTTCTAATAGGGGAAAACCAAAATTCTCACAAAAATCTCTCTAAATTCTCCGAGTCAAGTTCTCAAGTCAGACCGTCTGAGGTATCTCACATTAGAAAGCCATTGGGTGGGGTCGTCATTGATGGTGATGGGTTCCAATTGGTCCAAACTAGGCTGCAAAAGAGGAAAGAGGCCAAGAAAGGTCAAGAGTTGGCACGACTCCCAATAAAGGCAATCTGAAGGGTAAAGAAGGTCAGAAAACAACCATTTCATAGCCAAATAAGGGAAATCCGTCGATGCAACCAAAGAAGCCGACGATCTTCTCATTGAACACGGAGCTAGACCATAAAATATGGACAAATATAGTAGTAGAGCAGCTTGAAGAACCAATAGAGAATGAGTGCAATCTCGAGAGTATAGCACCAAGAAGTATGGCCTGGTCAAAGAAGCAGTCTGTAGGAGAACTACTGAATGTTGGAGTAATTTAGTTATTGTATATGTTATTGGTATCAAACCATGCTACTTGTATTTCAAATCTTACATTCAACGAGTTTGGAAACCAGTGGGTGAATTTGAAATATATGTATATAAGAGAAAGCAGTTTCTTCCTTGTGAGGTTCAAAGAAACTCAAGATTGTAACTCGGTTCTTAAAAATAGTCCCTTATTTTATAATGGCGAACTCATCACAATGAGGAGATGGTCCAAACCTTTGAAAATGGATAGAGATTTATTAACAACAATGCCGATTTGGGTAAAATTAACCATTATGAATCTAAAGCTATTGGATCGTGAAGTGTTTAGTATTATGGCTAGTATCATGGGAAACCCATTAAAGCCACAGCTATGAAGACAAGATTGAATCATACTGGCCTTCTTGTTGAAGTGTCCGCGAATGTTGAACTTCTTGAAGAGATTAATTTGACGTTATCCAACAGTGAAAACACTATTCAAAAGGTAGAATATGAATGGGTTCCACCGAAGTGCAGCGTAGGCAAATGTTTTGGACATACTAGAGATCAGTGCAATCCGAAACAAACATGAATGCCTAAAATAAGTAATCAAGAAGCTCATAGTTATACTCATAACAACCAAGAAAGTGATTTTGATAAGCAGTTTAAAGTTCCAAAAGCAATAAAGAGTCACAGAATCATTTAAACCCATTTAGGGAAAGCAATCGAATCAACCAAGAAAGCATCATTTCCAATCAAGAAAAGAATCTAACGAAGCTCATTGATAAAGGACACCCGATCCTCATTGCGGAAGTTCATCTTTCAAATCTGTGTAAAGAAAACAACTCAAAAGAAAACATTTAGAATACTTCAAAGGAGGGGCAACATAATACAACGGTATTTGAATATGAAATCGCTCTTTTTTCAGATTCATGTTTAATTGCATATAACAATGGTACAATTATAAATAAGATCCCTCAGAAGTGCAACTCTCAGAGGTCGGACATGATCATGGAAAATGATCCTTCACCAGAGCATGCTGTAGAGGCCGAGGATAGGGAATGCATCAACTCGGCCATGCCTTGCATTTCTAGTCAGTTGGATATCACACGGATTCGAGTTCCAGAAACCGGGAATGCTGCAGGCGTCAAATCAAAAATGACAGACATGGCAGACCAATTCGATATTTCAGAAATGCTCATTCCAAAGGTAAAAGCGGGGGTAGGAATAAGAGTAAAAAAGAGAAAAAAGCTTTTAAGTATGTTTCGGTTAATCCAGAATGGGGTGAAATGAATACTAGACTTAAAGCTAAAAGTCAGGAAACAAAAAGAGAGTTAAGAGTACCAATGTGTCAGGTACAATCTAAAACCCCTATTTTTTTATTATATATTATAACCTATATACTTTCTTTGAATGATAGAGGAATAAATTCCCCTGCTAAATAAACCGATATATTATATATGTTGAGAGTTTATAAGCCGTATGTTATTGCTCTTATGAAAAATAAACTGAACGATGAAAACACGGAGAAGTTTTGCTTAAAACTGTCTAGTAATTGGAAATCGATTAGTAATAATGATTGTGGTAGCAAATGTAGAATTCTAATAATTTGAAACTCCAATATTTGGTCAAATATTAACATTAACAAAGATATGCAGTACACATATTGTAATTTCAAAAACATTGGGGGATTTTCTATACAAGTTACTAGTATGCATATGGTAGTAATTTTGGAAGTAAAAAGAATGGTATGTGGTGTAGGTTAAAGACCGTAAATCAAATTTATAATCTTCCTTGGTTAATCATGGACGATTTTAAAACAGTTTTGAATGCTTTTGAAAAATTTAGTGGAAATAAATCCCTCAAAGCAAATTAGATAGGTTAAACAATTTTTTTTACTTTAGGCTGGTCTATTTGAACCTAGTATAAGTGGAAATAAATTTACATGGAAATCTATTATTTTTAAAAAAATCATGTTAAATTGGATAGAATTTTGTTCAACAAAGAATTTTATGACATTTTTCCTAATTTTATTTGTAGTTTCTTGAACAAAACACTAATGATCATACACCTTTACTTATCGAACTTTTTTCAAAGTGTGGATTTTCAAAAAAGAGCTGCCTCTTTTAGATTCAAAAATATTGGGTTTTTGATGATGATTATAAAGCTCTTATGGAAAATTGTTTTAATTTTTCCTGCAACAATACTAATCAATTCCAGTTCGACATGTTTTTAAAACATGCTAAAAATAAACTTAAAAACTGGAAGTTATACAAAAATAGTGCGGATTTGTTGAGAAAAGAAGGGCAAATTTTACAAGATCTTGCTGCACAAAAATCCTGATGATTTAAAGACTACTGAAAAAAATGTTAAGCAGAAAAATATGTATAAAGAATTGTATATCAATATTATCAATTCAAAACAAAAGGATAAGATGGACTGGTTTACCTCAGGTGATGATTACATAAAAAAATTTCACGCAAAAAAGGGCAGTAGAAAACATATTAATAGTATAAGCAGCCTTATTGACAATTTAGGAAATTTATCTAATGCATATGATAAAGTTGCAAAAGAAGCTGTTGATTTTTATGATAAACTATATTTCACTGATTATAATGAAACAAAGTTTCCTCATATTGTATATAAAAACATGTTGAATGAGAATGCTTTGGAAATTTTGCTTGCTCCTATCGCTACTGAGGAAGTAAAATATGTCATTTTTAATGTTGGAGACAATAAAAGCGCCGACCTTATGGATTAAACGCAAAATTTTATAAAATTCACTGGAAAAAAATTAAGGGTCGGGTTTTTGGTGTTGTTAATGAAAATAGAAAAAGGAAAATTCCTTAAGAGCTTAAATCATATCTTCATTACTTTAATACTAAAAATAAAAAATCCCACTTGTGTTGGACACTATAGATCTATCTCTTGTTGCAAATTTATTTACAAATTTATTATTACTGTATTAAGCAACATAATTAAAGTGTTTCTGTCTTTTTTTATTTTAGAAAATCAAAGTGCTTTTGTGCCAGGTAGACTTATTTATGAAAACTCTCTACTGGCAGATGAAGTGGTCGGAAAATTTAATACCAAGAGCGGTGATAATATGTGTCTGAAGATGGACTTGCAAAAGGCTTACGATAAAGTAAATGGATATTTCATATGTCATATCATGAAATACATAGGTTTTCCTATTAAGTTTTGTGGTTTGATCTTTGAATGTATTAATACCCCTATTTTTTCTGTACTTATTCAAGGCAAACAAGAGGGCTTCATCAAAAGCAATACGCATATTAGACAAGGTGATCTACTATCACCTTATCTTTCTACTATGTTTATGGAGTATTTTTTTCATTTTAATGGAAATTGAGGCTGTTAAGGGTAATATTACAATAAATAGAGTTCAACCTTCAATTACTCACCTTATTTATACAAATGGCCTAATTCTTTTTATCAATGCTAATAAAGGCAATGCTGAGGCAACTAATCGCATTTTTGAGTGCTTGTATAAGAAGGCAAGGTTACAAATAAATGAATTTAAAAGTAAAGCATACTCTAGTAAGCATAGTAGATATAAAAAGGAAGTTTTAGATTCTTTAAAAATTGCTGAAGGTAGTCTACATGTAAAATACTTGGGCTCGCCTTTATCTGTTAATCAGATTAAAGATAATGATTGTTCCATGCTTAAGATAGAATGGAAAATTGGTATAGTAAGTTATTAT
Source organism: Allium cepa (assembly GCA_030765085.1). Taxonomy (NCBI): domain Eukaryota; kingdom Viridiplantae; phylum Streptophyta; class Magnoliopsida; order Asparagales; family Amaryllidaceae; genus Allium; species Allium cepa. Next base: position 155,849,863 of record CM060943.1, read on the forward strand.
CAATTGCCGGAAAATGTAACTTATCAAAACAGTTATATATGATATTATTTTGTATTGCCTTCAAACGTAATCATATTCAAGCTACATCTATTGAAAAAATAGAAAGCAGATGTGCTGACTTTTTATATAGGGGAGGTTATCATAAAGTCGGTTAGGATAAAATTTGTAGGCCTAAAAAAGAATATAGCATTAGAAACATGAGTGATCTTAGTTTAACTTGCCATTTAAAATTATTTGGAAATTTATTAGTGCTGATTCAATGTGCGCCAATTATATGAGATGTAAATATCTTAAAAATGGCAATCTTTTGAATGTCATGCCAAAGAATAACCAATCCAATGCTTGGAGACAAATATTAAAATGTAGATAAATTGGCAAATTATTAGTGGAAAGAAACTTTAAACTTGGTGAAAACTTTAAACTTGGTGAAGAAACTAGTTCATGATTTGATCCTGAACTTTTATCAATAGAGCGGGGTGGAAAATTTAGTTATTTATGGTGGTGCAAATGGAACTTTGGCAATGATCATCAAAGATAGTCAATGGCAGCCACATTTACATCCTATGACAAACCCATATAAGCATAATATTTGTAAAAATTTCCTTATATTCTACCACAACTGTGATTACTGGGAATGGATAGCTGGCAGCAAAGAGAAGTTATCTTTTAAAAAATACTTGGGTGGTTATTGGAAATAAACAGCCCAATGTTGGATGGTATGATTGCATTTGGAACAAAGTGCATAATCCCAAGATGGCATTATACTTTGTTATTAACAATAGATTTCCAACTTGGGATAGAATTAATAAATGGAAAAATAATGCTAGTTCACTTTGTTCCTTATGCAACTTAGAGAATGAGTGTGTTAATCATCTGTTTTTTTGAGTGTGGTCATGCATACTACATTTGGAATCACATTCAATCTACTATGGGTGTTACAAGCAATGGATGTATGGATCTCAAGCAAGCTATACAACATGTTAACAACGATTTCAGGTCAAAATCTCTTGAGAGAGACTTAGCTCACATCATGGTCACTACTGCAGTATATCATATATGGAAAGAAAGAAAGAATCAAACTCGTAACGAAGCTAGTTTAACTAGAGAGTAAAGATGGTTACTTATTGAGACTGATAGTAGAGTCATTCTTCATAAGTCAAGGAAAAAAGTTAAAGATCAAACCAATTTCTCCTTTTTTGCTGGTTACTGGAAAAGAGAAGCAGGCAGCAGGCATGTGAAGAACTTTCTATACCACCCGAAATACTTTCAAACCAAGTAGTTCCAATAAGGCAAGCAAACTACTGATATTCATATAAACCCCAATAAATCATACAACAGTGTTGGTTTCGAGCATCACCGTGAATTAATCTTCGATAGAAAGCTGGGTCATGGCGGTGGATCTATAGATCTGGGTCGCGATGACCAAGATCCGCAAATCACCCATTTAGTTCAACCGAAACCACTATTTTTAAACAAATAGGCGGGATGCGGAGCAGATTGAATGAGTGTTTATCATATTCGGAGAGTGGAGAGGCTAACAGAGTTAAGTAGAGAAGCTTTTACCGAAGGAAGTTAGGATTTTTCCTCTCCGCCATTTTTAGGTTTTAGTGCTTTGAGAGAGTTTGTGTATTTTGGTGTCGGCTGCGTTTTGCAACCCTAAGTTTATTTTTAGCGCTAGGACTTTTGGGTTGCGGTGAGTTTTCCTGATTTCCTTTTGGGCTTGGGCCTTGTATTTGTCTTACTTCAAAAAATATTTACTTTCTTAATACTATTAAGTTTCCAAATTTTAGATTCCTTACGAAAAAATAATATTAATTGCTCTAAAATCTTCCTGATATCGCTTTTGGTTTTATTTTACAAAATAATGTTAAATTTTAGCTTTATTTTATATTTTATAGTTTGTTGTATAAAAATATGAGTAATATTTTAATTATATAAAATGCAATCGGGTAGAAAATCTTTAAGGTTTTCTTTACAACACGAGTGATACTTTATTCAAGTAGAGAACTCATTTTTTTATGTCTTGGAAGTCATATCAAAGACCTCTAGCAACGATGTCTAAATACTTACCATTTATGTTAGTGATCTTTGACATTAGAAAATATGTTCCATCGACTGTAGTTACAATGTGTTTACAGCAATAGGTGTTGAATCGTATTAATAAATACTTGTCATTAAATGTTATCAAAATGTGTCAAGAACAGGATATCGATCGAGACCGGTATACGTAACATTTTCCATATGATGGACGATGAATTACTCGAGATTGGGGTACAAAGGGATTTCATACTTACAATTGTTGGAACAATTACAGAGCGACTCACCATTAGTCTTCTATATGTTAGTTTATAAAGTCAAATAAAATATCTCATGCGACAATGTGCATTAAGTAGTCTTTTGACTTAATAATACTATGAAAATTAAGTGCCTAAACTACACTTTGATCATTGCTAATTACACGAAAACAATGATCATGTTAGGGCAATGATTGAGAGAGTCGGGAGTATGCCATGGGGAAAATTATGTAATTTACTGTAAATTATCTCATTCAGTGATAATCTCGTTCGAAGTAAGTGGTGTATGATTTTTTTTATATGCTTGTTACATTGTGATATAAATTATTAGGTAATTTATTTAAAATGTTAATTTAAAGTGTATTTATAGGAAAGTTCTTAAATAAAATGTTATGTCAATTCCAGAAAAAACTTGTGCGATTGAAATTGCAGATAGTTTCTATGAGTAATTAATCACAACATAAATAACATTTAGTTTTTGAATATTCCCGGTCAAGATATTTTGATAGATGACATTTGTACATCCATTAAGACCATAGCATGTAATGCTCTCGAAATATCATATAATGCATTATTCATGGCTTTTGGGAGGCATCAAAGGGCTATGTATTCATAGTTATTGAATAACCATGGAATGACCAATCTGAGAGTTTCCTTTTGGTTAATAACAACTAGGTTAAATAGAAAATCTCAAAGTGATGATGTTACACGGTTCACTTGACTTGAGAATACCGTTGAACTTCTATGTAGATGTTGCACTTTGATTATGGTTAAATAATGGCATGACAACCATCGAAGGACTATAGTTAGGTCTGAACATAAGCACATAAAGTGAAGCACAATTCAACGGAGAATTCGTCTCATCGGGTTGTATGAGGTTACTGTTGGAACTAGACCAACTCACAACGGAAGTTATGGGCGATTTTCGAAAAAGTTATCTTATTGGATCTTTATCAGGCATATGAAGTCTAATTCATTTAGAACTATTCTAAATATTATTCAAATAAAATATTTTATTTTATTTAAATTTCTAAATTATATGGTTTTATCTATTTTATATATTGATATGTACACACACACGTATATCAACCCAAGCAAGATATAATATGCCCATGTATAGAAGTTAGGATTTACATTGCAACGGATATATTAGCCCATCTAATATGTAGTATGTATCGTCCAAATATGTGCATGCATGTAATATATCCCTTATATATAAATATTACACACACATACATACATAATACACATGTTAATTTCTTTTAAACAATTTACGTAAATGGATAATATATTTAAACATATCTATATATATATATAAAATCTCGTAAATAAAATATTAATACATATATATATGTGTGTATATACATATGCATGTTATTATAGTATATCTATTTAATATAAATAAGTTATTTAAGTCTTAAAATAAATAATATTAAAATTTTAAAAGTGAAAAATGTATATTTTAATATAATTATAATAACAAAATAATATTTTATTTTATGCTAATACACATGCACATAATATATTTATAGCGCACACACACACACACATACATATGTATATTAATAAAATCATATTAAAATGATCTTTTTATAAAATTCTAGATCTTGTGTACAGCACAGGAAAAATATATTATTATTTTTGTTATGTTAAAATATATTTTAATTGAATATTCATTTGAAATGACATAAAATATTAATAAAGAACTATTTTTAAAACGTTTTTCGTTTTCAATAAATTGTAAGTGATATTTCAAAGTTTCAAAAAAAATTCTATACTTTTTCGGTCCAAATTTATTTTTAAATAATTTATTAGTTTTTGGCCGAATTAAATAATATTTTTTAAAATAATAAAAAAATGTTATTAACTATTATTTTCCAACCGAGAGCTTATTTGATGTTAAAATGATTTTATTAAATTTAAAAATAAATGTTCATAGCATATTTGATTTATATGATTTATTACGTAGTATATTTATTTAACTAACAATAAAAATTTATTATCTTACCATCGAAAATTACTATTACTCTAAAACTTTATACATAAAATTATATGACCAATTTCAACCATGGCATTATAATGTAATTAAATAAAAACCATACATACATGATTAAATAATATATATATATACACATATAATTTAATAAAAATTAATTATAATATATATTATGCGGCTGTACTGATCTGATGCGTATAATTTATTTTATTTTATTTTATTTTAATATAAATATATATATGCATGTAACCAAACTAATATGCGACAACATTGTTACATATCATAATCGTCACCTAACTAACAATATAATAATAATATTTATCTACAATAAATTATTATATTGAAAATTATAAACTTTAATTTGATAAAAAACCATACCTCGCTACCAAAGCCTTAAAGTACACTTTGAAGAGATGAACTCTCCCCTTTAAAACTTTTTTCGATTCAACAGAGTGCTAGTCCTTGAACCGATGATCTTCAACTACCGAATAACGATCGATTTTGAGTTGATTTGAGCTTGATATGACATAGCACTCATTATATACTTTTGGCTGGCAGTGGACGGGAGAATGAAAGCAAAAGATAATCTGCAGTTAGGGTTAGGGATGTATAAATTGTGGACATAAAAGAGAAAATAGTGGATCTAATCTCATACTAATTCTCCCTCAATCTAAGCCATCCAAAATCTACCATCTCTGCCCATGTGATGACCCAGAATTTTGGGCAATATCAATTTAATAATCTGTATTAAAAATTAATTTGATTTGATAATCTTTGTTAATGAGATTTGAATTGATTTAATAATCTTCCTTTAATAAACATTTAATTGATGAATTTTATCTTTTAAAGCTAATAAAATGTTTTTTAGTTATCATGCATATATTTTTGTATATATTGTAAATAGATAAGCTTTGTTTTAAATTTAACAAATAAAGCATATTTTCTAATTCTAATATTTTTGGCTTTGGAAATTATGATTAAATTCAATATAAAACTTTTTCAAAGCTATTTAAATAAATAATTATATAGTTTTAAAATACTTAAGATAAATGTTTAATTTTTTGATATATAATAAGCATAAGTTTAAATTTAAATAAGAGTAATAAAAAGGTTTGTTTTATTTTCATTTTAAATATTACTTGATAAATATGATTTGGAAATATATATATAAGTTTACAATACAATTTTACAAATGAAACATTAATACATATAATAAAATAAGTAATTTATAATAAAGAGATAATTTCTTTTATAAATTATTTAAGATTTGATAAATTGTTATTTTTAAATAATAATAATAATTTGTTATTTCAAATTGAACTTGTGTAGTTACATATGTATGCATATAACTTGATTTTAAAATTGAATTTTAGAATTTGGTTTGAATTTAAAATTTTGAAATTTCAAAAGATAGATATTTTAAATTGTTTTGGATTTTAGAATATATGTATAAACTTTATTTATGAATATAAGTGGTTTTATTTCTTTAAAATTATTTATATATATACAAGTACTTATAAACTAATTAATTAAGTATATACTTATATTAACCTTTATTAACATTTAAAATAGATACTAATTACTTAAAGAGACAAATGTTATTATCTTAAGGCTTCATATAACATGTGTAAACTAATAATCTACTCAAATGACAAATGTTAATATATTGGACAAGTGTCCTTATTAATTTTCATTTTTCTTTTATTTTAATTAAATCATAAAATTTACTTATAAAAACACGTTTACTTCTCACCCACATTCTTTTTTTCTATTCTTAAAAAAAAAGGTCTAAAAATAAAACTTCAGCCTACACAATTTTTCAAAAACCAAGTCTGAGAACACTCCCTCAAAACCAGAAACCAAAGCAAATCAACCTGTAATAGCATTTTCAATATCAAAAAGCATGTTTGCAAAGCTTCTTCTCCAACCTGTAATCCACTATAAAAATCAAGAGCATGCAAACTATTTTCAAGTTCAAAGCAAACCTTGTAACTCATTTTTTCAAATCAATAAGCCTGTAGTTCAGTTTCAAATTCAGAGCCTGTTTCTTCTTCAACCTGGGATGAACAAAAGTCTGCATCTTTTCAAACTAAAGCAAGCATGCAGATTTAAATCAAAGCATTTTATTCAAGCACTCAAGTTTTTAAAGCAAAGGGAAATTCAGTTTTAAAGTATCAAAAGCATTTTCAAAAATTGGAGGCTTTATGTCTTCATTCTCAGATCTGGTGAGTAACATCACATTTTAAAATTTTAAGTATGATTATGGTTGCATGTTATTTATGTGATAAATATGTATGATGTGTATATATAAGTGCAATCTGCTGTGAATATATATGAATGTATAGTGTGCATGCTGTTGTATATACATTCTCTGTTCTGTGTTTCCAAGCACAAGATTTTGATTCAAAAATCATTATCTCTTGACCTATTTGCTGTTTGGACATAGGATTTAAACAAAATTGTTTGTTTAGTCATGAATTAAAGTCTAAAAATTTATTTAAGTAAAAACAAATTCGGGAATTGCTCTCGAAACCATAAGAACAGAAATGCTTAAGCTTTGTCAAAATTTCAAACATATAAATTTATAGTTTGAGGCTTAGGATCTGAAACATCATTCGAAAAATTGATTTTTAAAACTAAAATCATAATTTTTAGTGATGGGATGGGCAGTTCTGGGTTGAACTGATAATGGGAAATTGGGTGTTTCTGGTGATCTCTATGATCTGGAGGGTTGTAATTCTCCGCGATGAAGGAGGAATGATCGGAGGATCGGAGGAAATTGTCGGCAAGGTGAATTGACCACCGTGGTGGCGACGGTGGACGGTGGACGTTTGAGTTTGTAACCCTAGTTTTAACTAGGTTGGGTTTTTGGATCAGCACGTCTTCCCTAGTGGATCAAGTGCAACGGGATTCAGGGAAATGAAAGTAGGTGGGTTGACGAAGGCTTGGCCGGAGTTCCAGAAGCTCTGGTGGTCGGAGATGCGAAGACGAGGTGTTTCCAGGTTTTTCTTTGGGTTGTTCCAGGTTTGGTTTTGAACACTCGAATTCGATTTCGAGTTTGGGGTGATAATCTGATGATCGTGATCAGGTTCAAAGGTGATCGGCGACTTGAGGGGATCATCGTTGATGATCGAAGTTGGACGGCGCCACCGCGCATGTGCACGGTGCACTTCTGTTTTCTGGTGATGCTTGGTTTGGGGTAGTAGTGTACTCAAGAGTTTCTCGAGTAATTGAATGTTTTGCCCGAAGTTAGGTGGGTTTGTGCTCGAAGTCATTGAAGGGTGGCTCGGGTAGTTTTATGGTTACAGGTTTTAAAGGAAACATGTCTGTTTTTTAATTTTTAAATTGATTTTAAAAATTTGAAAGCAAGATTTAAATAAGTTTAAAAATCCAGATTAAAATATGGATTCAAATTAACTTTTGCGTCCTAGTTTTAAAATAATTAAAGTTTTAAGGAAATTTAAAATGTTCTAAACAACTTTGAATGTTTAAAGTATATTTTTAAAAATGATTTGAATTTAAAATGGAATTTGGTTTAAACTCTTTTAAATCTCTTTTATAAGATAAGTATTCCTTTAACATGTGATTTAAAAGGTTTTTAAATTGTTTTTAAATTATGTTGAAGTTAAATTTGTATTTATTTTAACTTGAAATGGAATTTAAAAGTAAATTCAAAAGTAAAATGTTTTCAAATATTTTTGTTAACGACGATTTAGTCATAAGTAAGAAATGTTTTTATCTTAAAATTAATAAATATTTAATGATTTGTGATTCATTAAATTATTAAGGTAATTAAAATGGATAATTAATTAATTTAATTAATTAATGATTTGGATTAATTAATTTAATAATTAGGGGTTTAAATTAGTTAATTAAGGTTTAAAATTAATTAATTAAGGAATAATTAATTTGTAATTAAGGATCATTAATTAGATAGGTATAGAATATTAATTAAAGATTAGGAATTAATTAATCAAGTAATTAAGGATTAATTAAGTTACAATTAAGCACTTAATTAATTAAATAATTAGAGATTAATTAATGGGTTATTAAAGATTAATTAATTTGTAATTATTATTGATTAATCTAAGTTTAATTACTTAAGAAAAGTAATTAAAGAATTGTTAATAGTTAATGAAGATCATTAACCCGAGATTATTAAATAATTAATTAATGTGATTAATTTTAATAATTAATTAGATTAATTAATTAAAAATAATCATTTGTGAAATTGTTTAAGTATAATTACTTAATGGAAGTAGTTAAGGAATTAATTACTCAATGTAATTAATTAAATTAATGTGATTAGTTTAAATTAATTAATTTAGTTTAATTAATTAAGATAATCACTGGATAATTTGTTAAGTGTAATTACTTAATGAAGAAAAATTACTTAGTGAAGTAATTAAGATGAGTAATTACAGGATGTAATTAATTGAAGATTGAGAGTAGTTTGGGTTTAATTACCTTATGTAATTAATATGAAAGATAATTACTTAGTGAAAGGAATTAATAATTAATTACTTAGTGTAATTAATTAAAGAATTGATTAATAAAGTTATTTGAAGATAGTTAAGTGATGTAATTAATTAAGGGCAATTAATTACTGAATGAGATTAATCCAGGGTGATCAACAAATATAATTAATTAAAGATTAATTATTAAATGTAATTAATTAAGGAGTAATTAATTTATTTAATGAAGTAATTAAGGGTAGTTAATTACTGAATGTGATTAATCAAGATTGATTAATGAATAATTAATTTAAGATTAATTATTAAATGTAATTAATTTAAATAGAATAATTAATTAAGAAGTAACGAAGGGATCATTAATTAATGTAATTAATGATGCAATTAAAGGTTGATTAATTAAAGGTTAATTAATCAATAAGTGATTAAAGAGTAATTAATTAATTGTAATTAATTAAGGATTAATGCAAATTAATTATAGTTAATTAATTAATAAGTGATTAAAGGTTAATTACTATAAGTGGTTAAGAATAAATAATTTGTGAAATTAATTGAAGGCTAATTACTTGAATGTAATTAAAGGATAATTAATCAGGAATGATTAATTAAGATGGATAATTAGGGGATAATTAATTAATTAATTTGTAATTAATTAATGGTTATGTAAGCAATATTTATAGCAATGAAAGTAATTAATTTGATTTATTTTAAGTTAATTAGAGATGAAGTAATTAATTTAATTCAATTTAAATTAATTAGAAATGGTACAGATCATTGTGTATGTATGGATGGATGATATTGATTGTCTTGTATGGTTTGAGATCTCAATACGAGTTAAGTAATGCTGTGTGATATGGATGCTTTGGTTGAAGTGTGATGATAATGTGGATTATCTGTTTATGATAGTGATGTGAATTATCTGTTTATGATGATAATGTGGATTATCTATTATGATATGTGAATTATCTATCTGTGTGTATATAGACAATAAAATTGAATTGTTTTAACTTTAAAACAACTTGGACTTAAAAGATGGCGTTTTGGATTTCGATGAGACCGGGATCGGGTTTCCAGATTTGGATATCCGAAAACCACATCGATCCAAATTAACGATAGGTCGTGAATCTCAAAGTGAAGATGAAGATTTAAAGTGCAAGGGTTATTGTCGTTAACTCTGAGGGTGATTCCAAAACGAGTGTAACGAGATAATGCTTTCGGTTTTGTTCAAACCCGGAACGAACTTGTATGGATTGAATGCTTTCGGAACATCGTTAGGTGGATGATGAGCATTCTAAGATCGATGTGTTCTATAAAAGTAATCGTAGTCTCAAGCCTCGTCAACGGGAATGGCTAAAACAGGGGAGATGCAGCAAGGCTAAGTGGGTAGCACCCAAGTAGGACGAGATTTTCCCCTGTCTAGAGGTCCATTTTTATTCGGCCGTGTGGGTAGTTGTGAGCTCCAACTACCGGGGTTGTCTTGTTCGGGACTATCCAGTAAGGGATGGTTCCGGCCTTGTATTGCAGGGGATTGGGAGTAATCCTCGGTACGGTGATCTAGGCCATGTACTGTGATGGGCGGTACCCCGGTAGCCCTGCCATTGTATGGAATCCAATCTCCAATAAGTATCGTACATATTGATTGTGCCCAACTATGTTGGAACGTGAGATGTAAGCATTCCAGCTATTTCTGTATTTTACTTGAAAACCCTAGGCCCTGTTATAATATCACCGGATTTCCTATCAAATGTTTTGATTAGCATAAGGTAAAAACTTACCCGTGTTTATGTGTGGGGAGTCTTACGTGATACCTTTTGTTTTCAAAGGTTTTTCAAAGTTAAGCAACCTTAACCTATTACTCACACCAGACCCGTGTCTGACCCGGAGTTTATCTTCTGTTTTCTTAAAACTCTTAGGTACTCGAATTTTTACGAGTAGCCAAGGGATTCAAGTTAGTTTTGACAAATTGTGGAGGAGCAATGGAGCAGGAGGCTTCAACGTTGTAGATATATAGAGTGTTCCGCTGTGTTGGTTTCTCTGAATTGTATTTGAGTTGTAATAATTAGATAGGTGTTTATAACTGTCTAGTATGTGATGTCTAAGCTGTGTAACTCTGTTTGATGCTGTAAACTATGTAATTTTATGTGATTAATATAATTTATTCGTTCCGCTGTTTAGATTCTGATGTTGTTTCTTCTTTTTTCTCTATCTTTTCTCTTTTCTATCCCTTTCTTTCTTCAAGATGATACGACTTTCTGTGGAGAAAAAGTTGGGTCGTACCAACCACATTTTGAGCTACCCTATATGTCCATATTGCAGCCGAAAATCTCATCTATCATGATTGGCCAAAATCCCATTTAAACCCAAAGAAAATATTATTTAATTAAATCCAATTTAATCGCTTATCGATATCATATATCGATCTTTATATTTATAACTATCACAAACATGTTTAATAACATTTGTTCCTCATCATAATCAAAGTTTTATAACTAATATTTCACAAATATTAATTAATTTAATTAAGTTATAACATTTATAGATTGATTAAATCATTTGGTCAAAAGAGAATTCATCGTTTTGGTTGTGTGACTCGTTAAGTATAAATTTGGTCAGCGATTAGTATCGAACTATTCGAATATTAACGTTCATACGCCACTTAGCAGGCGGTGTGACATTTTGGTAAAATTTATTACTTGCTTGGTGTCACTAAAATCTAATTTACTTTGTTAAGCGTAACTCGGTTGTGACTTTTATTTACATCGATTCTCTTCGTCAAAACTATATTACATTGAACTTATGTAATTTGGTAATGATCAAAATTCCAATATCATTCATATTCAACTCTATCTCCATACACAAAGTCTTTGGTTCAAAAAAAAACAATTATTATTAATCAAGATGCTCTAGCCAAAAACTTTGATTTTGTGTTGACTTGAGTTAACCGTGATACTAACATCATTCCCCATATAACTGAGAAGACGAATCTTCTCTTGAATAGTGCTTCACTTTCAATACTTCCACTCGATCTAACTATAGTCAGTTGATGGATGTCATGTCATAATACGACTATAATCAAAGTGGAGCTTTCATATTGAAGATCCACAATGTTCTCAAGTCGGGAGAACTATGTAAATTAGTCGCATTGATATTTTCTGTTTGACCCTTAGTTATATTAACCAACAGAAAACTATCGGATATGATTATCTAATAACTATCAATACGCAACCTCTAGGTGCCACCGACAATCATGAATAATCTACTGCCCAACATTTGGAAAGCTTTATGTACTCCAACCTCAACTAAGAACATTTAAGATCGTATATTTGTTTTAATTGTGATAAATTACTCACGGTTACAACACTTTGTAACTACTATCACAAAACATACTGTTTATGGATTTTATATCAAATATACTTTTAATTAAATTAATTAATTAATATAACATATTATATCAGGTATATAATAGAAAGAAAACAACTATTATTTCGAATAAGGTTGGTTATCGAGTTAGATATATATAACAAATTATATGATTGCCTCTGTGGCATATCCCTAACACTATCAATCTCCCACTTACACTTGAGATAAATTATGGAATCTTATTCCAACTTCTCCAATCGGTTTTCTCAAAACCAATCTGGTTAGTCCCTCAACAAGCAGATATGCTATTATGTTTCAATTATATACTATGTCAATCAACTCTCTTCGACGTTGATAAAGTGCCTTTATCATGTGGAACAATTCAGAGGATGACTCTCAACTCCCAATAAGTTTTAAGTTCTGTTATGAATTATATCGTGACATTGTTATCATATAACAATGTTATGAGATTCTCAACATTTGAAATCACCCTTGGCTTAGTTATAAATTTATGCATTTATATTTATACACACTGCTTTTACTACAATGCTATTAAAGGCGATGTACTCAGCCTTTTAATTGGATTGGCCATAGTCTTTTATTAAGAACATTTCCAATTTAAAAGAATTTATTATTGACACATCATACCCAATATCACTTACAAGTTTGAATCTAAACACTTCTTCATAAGGAGTCATTGCTTCAGTAAACAATTCTCTAGTATTCCGTAAATACATAAGATCACTCCAAACTACCGTTCTGTGATATCAATTTGGATTTGATATCTGCTTTATGTGTCGAATAAATAAATAAATCATGATATTGTAGACAACATAACATGTATGATAATTTCTATCGTCAATACATTAGGAATCTATCTTACATGTTCAATATTAAACATTTTAATAAGGTATTCTTACATATCATATGGGACATTCCCATTATCTTTTATACTTACTATAAAAGACATCATTTACATATCCAACTTCGAGTATTCAAACAACTAATGTTGATTTTAACACAAGTATATCATTAAAAACTAGCAACGTGTTATTTACTTATTGATTAGAAATATCAATGTACCATCTAACGTTCTTTTTTATGGACATACGCTTCCTCTGCATTTTGAATAATCAAACTATTTGATATTTTCATCAAAAACACTTGTTCAATTTTGATGTTTCTCTAAATGATACTTTCGTATCCATTCTCAGATCGTATCTGAAAACCTATAAACTTAATATCGCTTCCATTGACTTCGAGACACTTTGGTTGTTATGTGCAAGCAGTCTAGCCTAAATCTATATTTTGAACTTTCCGCTTCAACACCTGCATACCAAAACATAGAGCATACTAAGCGATAATTTTATGAGTAAAATCTAAACCAACTTGAGTACATCGAATGCTGAACCTGTTACAAATTTCAACAATTAAAATTCACGGTAATATTCTTATCAATATAACACACTATATTCATTTGTTTTTCTCATAAAGATACGTCTGCAGTCAATGGATTATATCGCTTCAAGTACAACTATCAAAATCATATTTTGATAATGTACTTGGAATTTATTTTGGATTTTTGCATCGTACGAGTCGATACTCTTAATGATTTAATTAAACAATTGAGGACTATTCATTCTTGACATTGACAAGAAACTTACATTTTCTCTTTAATGTACAAGAATACTCATTAGACGTTCTAATGTATCTGTGTTCATTTAGGTTCAGTCAATTTCATTTCATCCCTTGCAATCAGTTTTATTATTGGATCATATCCAATTCATTTTATATTAATAATTTCTTAAATAAATTCATTCCCAACGAAGTTGGTATTTCTTGAAACAATAATTGTTTCTCGGTGCAATGGAATGTACATTCATAAACATTTTATGAATTGCCTTATATAAAACTGATTGTGCGTTAATTCATAATATATTTATGTTCACAACACAAAATTTTCATCTAATGACTATCTTTTCCAAAACTTTATTGGGGCGATTTATAGAAGATCCCTCATGTACACTTATTACGTGCAATCTTTCGAATCACACAACTTGCAACCTCCTTAGCCTAGGATATGTAGTGGTTTATTATAAACCCTTATCTCATATGGTTTTGTAAACTCTTTTGGGGATGATATTAGTTTTAACCTTGTGTGCTACTCTTAAGTACCCACCTTATTGAAAGAGTTTAATTCAGCTTCGCTCATCTTTAAGCGTGCCTTATCTAACAAAGTTCGTTTACTCTTTATCAATAAACCGTTATGTACTATAAATAAGAGTGACCTTTGAGACCGAATCTTTATTCATATTAGGTGCATATAGAACTATGTTCAATATGCTCACTCATTCGATCAAATCGAATCAATTATGTTGCATGTTATATTAGTTACTTTGGTTTTATATTCTATAAGCTTATCATAAACTTATACATGCATATCAAGCAAATATGTTTATGTTTGTGATAACTAGTTGATAAATACGATAAAGTACGTGGATTGTTTTGGTATTAATAGATTTATGATTGCATATATCTATATGTATCAATTTGGAGAGTCTATTAACTCTTATGACACTCTCATAAAATAGGTGCATAGCCCTTAATTATTTGGGATATAATTAACCAACATCATATGATTCACAATCATATAATAAAAATTATTTCCCAAACTATGGCTTAGTCTATAATTCCAAAATAATTGTAAATAATTTTAGTTTTTTCACTATTTTCTAATGCATCACTTTTGTCATGACAAATACCAAATTATAATTTTATTTCTTAACGAATATTCATAATATTCACACTGATATAAAACTATGTTTATTCTTTAGTCATCACCAAAGAACATACATTATTTCATAAATAATGTATGGTATGTTTTGCGAAAACAATTTTCGTAATTTTATGCAATCAATAAGTGCTATATAGCATGTTCTCACTGCTTCCTCCATTACTACAATATCATACTAAATTTGGAGGTCCATTATTCACTTTATATATATTATTTATTCCACATACTGCAACAAAGTTCTTTGATCAGATATCTTGAACTCAAAGAAATAAACCTGATAGAAAACAATTTTCTGTATGAAAATACATTTTGGAATAGAAATCGTATTTCTTATTTCAATGTTAAGTATCAATTATTGTTACAATTCTCATTTTTGATGTTTCCTTATAAGCAAAAATGACTATTCACTCTCTTTATCCCAACTATAACTTAAATCACATCTACTCTTGTATATTCATTTTTCTTTCTAAACCGTCGAACCATTCATAAGAAATGCCTTACCAGATATCATAACTAACTCTTTACAAAAATGCATTTGATCATCCTTACATTTAAGAACATCAAATATGTTGCACTTTGCATAAACTGATCAAACTAATATTTCAGCGATCTATTTCTTTGATTTATCTTATAGTTTTGGTTTACTGTTACATTTAACACAATATGTTCTTTATTATAATCAGTCTAATTTAATACTCGATCCTATAGTACGATTTATTTGCTTATGTCGAATGAACTGATTTCATCGAAATATCGTACACTATGAACTGTAACCGTTCATTATATAACATTTATATGCGATTTTATATGGATCAAATATCCATAGTCTTGTATTTCTTTTGAGTTTTGAACTCATGGAATGCAATACACGGTCTCAACCAAATAAACATGTAAGCGATCAAATTACAAACGTATTTAGCAGTTATAAAATTAGGCACTTGCAAGGGTGTTGAAATGTTAACATGCGATAAACATTTATTAGTAAGTGTATATTACATTTTCATTTGTCAATCTTCAATTCAGTTCATTTGTATATCTTAATTGGTAAATGCTTTATCAACCATATTAAATGCACAAACTTATTAATACATATTACTATAACATTATATAGCATATGTTCCAACAATATTGAAAAGGTTAAATGTTATCATTTCATTTTGTCCAATAAGCCTCCCACTTATCTTTTATGTTTCACCAAACACCAAGTCAAAACATAGAAGTCTTTTCACTTCACTAATGGGTGTTAAGATTCGTCCATCTTGAAATTCTAACCTTAGGTTTTCTCAATAAGCCATAGCTTCACAAACGATGGATAACTCTTTATCTACTGTATCGCATATAACTCCTAACCCTTTGTGCTTTGTCCTAATTTCACTTCGACCATGAGTTTGCTTAACAAATCAAAACGAAATTATTTACTCGTATCTACCATATTGCGACTGCCTAAGGATAGTATATGTACATTGAGTCTGCTCAACAAATACATATAATTATCTTTCTTTGTCTATTATATATATTAATAATACTACACAGAGCATCCCTAGCTTGAGTTTTCTCAACAGCTAAGGAGTACGCAAGTAATTTATTAATTTATATATATATATATGGTAGACAACAATATTATATTGAAGATTGACAGTCTTTAATATATTATATTGAGTGATTTACGAAATAATGTACTTCTTATGAAATACTCTCGTGATTCAAGTGTCGGACACATCAAAAATCACAGTATATGTACATTTACATATGTATTTATTTCTTAAGTCTACTTAGGGTTTCTTAACGTTCCACCTTTAATTTATACATTCATATTATATAAGTTTTATTATTATGTAACTTTTATATTTCTTACTACTTATATAATAGTCTTATGTATAATACATATTAATTAAATCCTATTTAATTAACTAACATTTTAATTAATTTTATATTAATTTAATATAACATTTATATTAAATATTTATTATATACTATAACATTTGTAAAATAACACACATATCATATATATACGTACATTATTTAATTAATTAACTTTTTAATTTATTTATTTAATTAAACAATTTTAATTAAATTTATTTTAATTTCAAAATTTATTTATATACATACATGTATACTTATGTAAATTTAACATTTTAAAACAACATAACATATATCATAATATACAATATATGTATATATTTGTTAACTATTTTTTTTAATCTTATCAATAAATTTTATAAATTTATAAATTAATTTATATTAATTTTAAAACATTTAAAAAAATTCATTATATTATGACATTTATAATATGTATATATTATATTTTAAGTTTAACTTTTTTTTTTGCAAAGTTTGTAGGGTTAAAGGGGCTCTGCCTTTATTTATAAGAAGTAAGAAATTACTTATAAGCACAAATGTATATCATAGAGATAACTGAGAAAACAAATGGAAAAAAAAACAAATGCTAAAATCAGCTCCAATCTGTAGAGTGGGCCTATCAAAAGGAAATTTTGACAGAGTCATAGCATTTCAAATTTTCCTGCATATGGAATAAAACATTTCCATGCACTTCCATTACTTCTAATTAAATATGCTCACATTCCTATCCCTTCAGATTGCATTCACATACCTTAAGCAGGATTAGGAGTTTGTAGGAAGGTGATTGCTTCCATCTAGTATCTTCATAGATATTCGGCCACTCTTTCTAGCTATCCCAAACTGGATTATCGAAGCCTCCTTTTAACTTAATGTTTCTCCATAAAAAATAAGCGAAAGAGCAATTGAAGTATTGATGATGGGTATCTTTGACCTTAGAATTACATAGTACACATGTAGTAGAAACAGTGATACCTCTATGAGCCAAGTTTGCAAGAGTATGTATTGCATTTTTGATGACTTTTCAAAGCATGAAATTTAGCTTTTCATAAGTAAACTAATTCCATACTCTCTTGTACCATGGAAATATGTTTTGAGTTGATGAATTATCTAAAGCCGTGTACATATCATGGGTTGAGTGTGTTTTCATATTATCAGTCCAACGACAATTATCAGTAGTATCATATGAATAAGAAGTGCTATTGTAAGATATCTGTAACAGGTTGACAGTGGAGATGCTAGTACAAGGAAGAGAGATTATACCATTTCTCACGAAGGAGGTAGCCTTAACAAGCATAGGTATTCCACTTTATTGTCGATCTTCTTGAGAGGGGAATTATTGAGAGTCAATCCTTTTTTAAGCCAAGGCATACACCAGAAATTAGCATTGCTTCTGGGACTTAGAATGAGTTTAGTACAGGGAAGGAG
Source organism: Allium cepa (assembly GCA_030765085.1). Taxonomy (NCBI): domain Eukaryota; kingdom Viridiplantae; phylum Streptophyta; class Magnoliopsida; order Asparagales; family Amaryllidaceae; genus Allium; species Allium cepa. The sequence goes on from CM060943.1 coordinate 155,868,064, forward strand.
ATTATCTCTCATTTTTAACATTGCTTTCCAAACCCAACTGTGCACCTGTTTACAGTTTGTCAGCCATAAATCTTCCTTCTTCAAGTTATGTTCTATACACCAGGAAATCCATAGAGAGTTGTCTCTATTGATCAGGTTATCAAAGTGCTTTGATAGGGCAGCAATATTCCATCTGCTTATATTTTTAATTCCAAACCCACCCGCACATTTAGGCTTTTCCACTCTACAAAATGCAATAGGAGCGAGCTTTCTAGTATGAATAGTTCCAGTCCATAGGAATCTAATCATGGCAGTTCTGATCATGGTAATTAGCTTCATTGGGCGTAGAAATGTTCTACACCAATACCGTCATGGAAAAAAATTAGAGAGTTTATGATAACTAATCTACCATGCTATGATAAATATTTGTTTTACCATATGGTTAAGACATTGGTTTGTTGTGAAAAAATGGCAGCGCTTTGCGGAAGCTTATATCAACGGATCTTTGTCACCCAAATCACAAAGAGATAACTTGGATTAAAAATAAGACGAAATTGAAATTAAAAGCAATAAGACAAGATATTCCACCCAACCACCTACTTTATTGGTTCACCAAAATTTTTGTTTACAATTAATAGAACAAAGCTAAAATAAACAAGATACCACTGAATCAATAACCAAATTGAGAAAGGGAGCATATATCTATATGACTAAAATTGTTGGAGAAGAAGAACAAAGATGGAGAACTGGGAATTAGCAAATAGATTTTCCACCATACATTTACCCTGTATTCTAGTCTCTATTTATATAATCAATTACTTAATGCCCAAGTTAACATTAGATGACAAAAATTAATTTGATTAGCCAATTAAAGAAAGAAATAAACATACTCAATATGCCTATTAATTAGAGGAAACCAAATATTCTCTTTCTTTCTTCTACATATTTCTTTCCCTCTATTTGTGATTTTGTATCACCAAAATTTAACACCCCACCTTGATGCAAAATCACATATCTCCAACATATCAAACATGCCATATCTAGATCTATCACAACTCCATATATCCCAATCATACCAAGTTACAAACCTCTACCACCGACTGCAAATGATGCATCTCCCACATGAGATGCACCACACAAATCAGGTCTCAAAAATGTTTGTAATACCACAAAGATCTCCGTCTTATCTTTGTGGATTTTGCAACTCGACACCCGTCTATCACTCGATCTGAGCTCATGACCTGATCACTATTGATCCCCCGAGCATCATCAACATGAAGACCCCTGTCTAAAATATGATCCCCAATGCTAGAATCATAAGCAGTGACCACATTAACCTCTCCACCTTGTTGTGGACTAGGTTCTTCAACCGTCACTCGCTTTCCATAATCGACTACAAAACCAACCAAGCTATAAAGTTTTCCTTCTTCCAATACTCCTCTCATCCTTACACGACCACCTTTCTTCACTCTCAAAACTCCACCTTGAGTCTCATAAGTGCAACCACGATGATCCAACCGACTAAGAGAAATAAGATTATGCGAACAAGTGGGTACATGTCTCACTCCAGAGACTTCTCTAACCACACCATCATGCATACGAAACCGGATAGATCTAATACCATAAATCGGTAGCTCTTCTCCATTGGCTGTCCTAATCATGTCGACACTCTTCTCATAAGAAGAAAAACAATTCACATCTCTACAAATGTGAAAGCTGGCTCCCGAATCCATCTTCCAAGGCTTATTTTCACTAAAGAGGACATCATAAGAAGCATCACCATCGGTACCTTCAGCAAAACCTGCATGTGCATCACTACTAGTATCACCGTGCGCAGCCTTTTTCTGATCTCTTTTATAAGCATAACACTTGTTGCGTATGTGACCTTTCTTATTACAATAACGACAAGTGATAACACCTTTACCATTAGCATCTTTCTTCTTCCAAATTGTATCTTTCTTCGAGTCCCTTGCCACCATAGCCTCACTTTGAATTGATTTCATATCTGACCCTTTTCTTCTAAGCTCCTCATTCAAAAGACTGCTTCGAACAGTTTCCAAAGGGATAGTTTCATTAGCATTGGAATTACTCAATGAAACAACCAAAGTTTCCCAACTTTCTGAAAGCGAACTCGTCAATAAAAGAGCCTGTAACTCATCATCAAAATTGACCTTCATATTTGCCAATTGATTTATTACATCCTGAAATTCATTCAAATGCTCTACAACGGACTTCTCTTCATCTAATCTCAGTTGTACCAACTTTCGAACCAGAAAAGCCTTACTAGTAGCACTCTTTGACTCGTATAAAGATACCAACTTATCCCACAAAGCCTTTGCGGATTCGCAACTAGCCACATGATGGAAAACTGAATCATCAAGATATTAGCGAATCAAAGCAATCGCCTTCTTATCCATCTTCTTCAATTTTCCCTCATCTACATTAGAGAGCTTCTTTCCATCCCCATCAATCGGATCATGAAGATCATTGAGGTACATAACATCCTCTATCTTAGGCTTCCAAATACCCCAATTCTTCCCATCCAAAATAGCCATCTTTGAAAACGAAATCATATCCGACATCAATAATTTTTCAATCCAAAATTACTCTAAGCTTTGCGATGATCTATGCTCTGATACCAATTTGTTGTGAAAAAATGGCAGCGCTTTGCGGAAGCTTATATCAACGGATCTTTGTCACCCAAATCACAAAGAGATAACTTGAATTAAAAATAAGATGAAATTGAAATTAAAAGCAATAAGACAAGATATTCCATCTAACCACCCACTTTATTGGTTCACCAAAAATTTTATTTACAATTAATAGAACAAAGCTAAAATAAACAAAATACCACTGAATCAATAACCAAATTGAGAAAGGGAGCAAATATCTATATGGCTAAAATTGTTGGAGAAGAAAAACAAAGATGGAGAACTGGGAATTAGCAAATAGATTTTCCACCATACATTTACCCTCTATTCTAGTCTCTATTTATATAATCAATTACTTAATGCCCAAGTTAACATTAGATGACAAAAAATAATTTGATTAGCCAATTAAAGAAAGAAATAAACATACTCAATATGCCTATTAATTAGAGGAAACAAAATATTCTTTTTTTTTCTTTTGCATATTTCTTTCCCTCTATTTGTGATTTTGTATCACCAAAATTTAACATGGTTATCTTCTCATATAAAGGAATGCATTGGGAGATGGAAATTCTTCTTATTGCTAATGGCACTCCCTAGAAATTTATATCAGATTGGAGAGGTAGCATTTTAGTGATAGTCAAGCGTTGCATTATTTGTTATGGAGACTACCCAGCAATCAAGATATGTGATTTTTGAGGATTTGTCATTAATCCACTGAACTCATAGAGGGAGTACAAAGTGTCCATGATTGAGTTGAGAGGCTGAATAGAGGGTTTGGTGAAGATAATCAAGTGATTTGCAAAAGTCAAGGAGGTAATCATAGGAGATCTACATTTAGGATGAAGGTTGAATTTCTTCTCAAATATTTACCTCTGTAAAGCAAGTCTAAGGTTTTCCATAATAATAATAAACAAGTAGGAACAAATTGGATCACCCTGCCCCAAACTTTTTATCCTTGAAAGTATCCAACAGTGTGTGCATCGAAGGCCAAAGAGTAGCGAAAAATGAAAATACATTGATAAATTTGATTTGTAAATTGAGCAGGGAAGTTCATTTTCTTAAGAATATGCATTAGAGAAGACCAATCAACCAAGTCAAAAGCCTTTTTGGTATCTATCTTAAGCATTGCTCTAGGAGAGATATTAGGAGAAGAGTAGCCATTTTAGAGCTCATGGGTGAGGAGGACATTGTCAAGGGTGTTTCTTTTAAGAAGATAGGTAGCCTGATTTGAAGAGATTATAGATTAAAGAACATGTTTCAGTCTACAAGTAAGAATCCTAGAAATGCATTTGTATATCATATTACAGCAGGCAATAGGCCTAAACTGTGTGACATCATAAGGATTGTCTAACTTGGGTATAAGGGCAAGATTTGTTGAATTATTAGAGCTAAGCGTTTTATCTTTACTGAAAAAATTGTGAACAACTTTTAGAACCTTAGGGGATATGATAGGCCAGCAGCGAATGAAGAATGTAGCATTGAAACCATCTAAGCCACCACATGCCATTCTTTTCATAGTAAAAATGGAATTCTTTATGTCATTGTCAGATATAGGATTTATAAGAAAGGTTTGCATATCATAGGAGAGGTTTGTAAGAGAAATATTTGAGAGGAAGGATGTGTTATTAGAAGTTGCAGCGGTATCACCAAGCGGAGAAGTGAAATAGTCTATAAAGGCATTATCTACCTCAGAAGGAAAGATTCGAAGCATTCCATTCTTATATGAGATTTGATGAATGAAGGTTTTAGTTTGTTTGATTTTAAGTGAAGCATGGCAAAACTTTGAATTTCTTTCATCATGTAATGACCAGTTTTTTTATATTTCTGCATAGTCATATTGGCTTCAGAGGATAGAGCATCTTCAAGCTGAGAAACTAGGAGGGTTTCTTGTTGACTGAGGTTAGGCACAAGGCTGGAGTTCATAATTTGCTACTGCACCCGCTCAAGTTTTAGTTTGATTTTAGAGGAGAGTTTCTTACCATCACCATAAATATTTTCGGACCAAAGTCTTAGAGCAGACTTCGTATTTTTCAATTTTTTCTGTAAAATTAGCATGGGATTTCCATAAGCCTGAGTATTCAAGCATCCTTAACTACCTGTAGAAAATTATCATTATTAATCCATTCATCAAAAATTTGAAATTAACCTTTTTATTTATGACATCATCTCCAAAGGATAGTATCAAGGGGCAATGGTTAGAGAGGAGTGGCATAGGGATATGGATTTGAATGGAAGGCCAATGTGAGAGAGAAATGAAATTTGTAAAGCCATGATCAATTTTTGTCAGTGTCCTAGGACCATGCCTACTTTTATTGTTTCATGTAAAGGAAGACCCACTAGAGGGTATATTAATTAGGAAGGTATTATGAATAGTTTCGTTGAGTGGAGCTAATTCTTTGAGAGATAAGGGGTTGCCACAAGTTATGAAAGGAGAGAAAGGAGCAGTTGAAGTCTCCGATAACAATCCATAGGTGAGAATTCTATCTTAAGTGGGGAGGTAATCATGAAGTTTTTTCCATTGGGAAGAGGAGTGATCAGCATAAATAAAAGTGAAGTACAAGGATGTGGAAGATGGGAGGTGGCAGGTATGAGTATGGACGAATCATCTGTTAGTTAGAATAGGGCTAATTATGTATATGGTAGATAAAAGAAGATGAGTATTATGCCATATGGAGCATGAGAATGATTGGTGAGAGACTTCCAATCATGATTAACAAACGTAGCTGCACCTTGAGAAAGTTTGGTTTCAGAAATGGAGATGAGGGAGAGTTTGTGTTCATGTATGAGAAATTTATTTGTTGAAGTTTGATTTCTTATGTGCACCTCTAATATTCCGTGCAACAATGTTGTTCATCACGATTAAACTATATGGGGAATTTTATTTGAGCTTCTAGTACTTGTTTGAGAAGTGATTGGAGTGTTGCCAGGGTAAAGTTTGATTGAGCAATCTGATTCAACATCAGAGTCAATCGGAGATGGAGTCGTGGAGGAGATTCTTTTCTTTCTTTTTGAGGGTTTTTTATATTTGACTTTGCTAGTTCCTACGAAAAAGGATGGTTCCTTCTTTTTGGATTTATGCCTCTTCTTGTTGTTCTTAGGGATAGGATCCGTGGAAGTTGATACAACTATTTTTTCAATGCTTTTTGGAGATGAGAAAATGTTGAGTTTAGAGATTTTGTCATAGAAACCAAGAGTTAAGGTTTTTGGTATGTTATGAGATTTAAAGATAGGCTTGTTACCAGTTTGAAACAGACTGGATTGAAAAATGTAAGAGCAAGGGGTAGTGTTAGGTGATCAGCGTGCATGTTCTGAGCAAGTAAATTATCAGGAGAGGTAGAAAGGTTAGAAAATGATTTAGCAGCAGGAAAGAAGGGAAGAAGTAGAGATGTCAAAGGGGTGTTAGGGTCAGATATGAGAGGATTGGAATCAGAAAGGTTAACAGAAGAAATCAGGTTTTGGAGGTGCTGGTAAAAAAGTAAGAATAGGAGGTTCAATATGCGATGAAGAGGAGGTAATAGAAGACATTGCTTGGTTGAAGAGTTGCTGTTGTTCAAAGGAGGTTGGATAGTATGGGCCTGGTTCACCAATCCAGCTTTGACATGTTATTAGAAGTGGTAGTTTGATCTGAGTTTTTACCGTGGCACGTGGAAGTGTTAGATAAATCCAAATTAGTTGTGCTGAGGTTGTCTTTCTAGTGTTATTGGGAGTATCAGATGCACACATATTACTAGTTTCATACACGTCTATAACTTCAATAGCATCAACATTTTTTTTACTTTCTTCCAGGACTTCACTTTCTTCTATAGTGTCAAGAGTTGCAAACTTATTGCTCAAATGAATTGGAACTGTCTCTCCTTTTCTTTTTGAAGAAGGCATTTCATTTATTTCAGAGGTTTTACACTTAGACACTTCAGCTACATTTGGAGTTTGCATTAATTTATCCTTATCAAGAATACCAGAGGCATCTTCATTTCTAGCAGATAAAATTTTCTTGCCATGGACAACTCTTTTCCATATTTTTTCTTTTCAAAACCAACATGCTGTCTTGCATTATTTATCATTTTATCAACAGGATCTTGCTTCGCTTTAGCCTTATTTTGCATGCCCTCGGCCTTATCATTTCCAGTATCATTTTTTCCATCCCGCAAGCAGACTTTTCGACAGTTATCACTGGAGTGTCCAAACACCTTACGATGAACACATATATTAGGTTTCCATTGACATTGGACAAAAATTTGTTGTGTTGTACCATCTGGCAGCTGAACTAAGAAGGAATCAACAAATCTTAAAATGGGGTTATTTCAATCAAACATTTGGGATATTGAATGCGATAATGTCTCTCGGTTGATTCATCTAAACAAATTAGTTTCCTAATCGATTTGCGAGCCAATTTATCCCTAGTTGAGGCCAAACAAAAATTAGTATGTTATATTGTTGTACCCAAATTGGAACTGCTCTTATCAAGCCACATACATTACTGACAGCCGGATCCCATTGTTTCAAAATAGAAAGCTTGTTCTTCATTATAACACTCTTTATAAATTTTTTGGGTCTATCTCATCAGAAAGTAGGAAAATAAAAATATTTCCATCCGATTTTACTTTAATACCTAGCAACCTCCAAATCATTTTCAGGTTTTCAACCACAGAAATATAAGACAGTGGCTTGTCTAAGAAGAACCCAACCATATAGTCATTCCAAATATCAGCGCCAGCAAAGATAACATTAGGAGGAAGGATGATAGCATTACCACTGTAGGACATTTTCATATGGATAGCTGTGTACTTCCCTGCATTGCGAGGAAGATTTTTGAAAAGGGAAGTCGAGGCATGTTCAAGGGGAGGAGAATAATAGGGGAAGAAGAAGTGGGCCAGGTTTGACAAGAGAGGCGGAGAGAGTAGGAGGAATAGAAGAAGAACCAGAAGAGATAGTAGAACAGGAAGTAGGAGGGTCGCGGGAGGAATTAGAGGAAGAGGAGGAACGGGCAAGGGAGGGGAGGTATGGCAAGAGAGGAGGAGTGACAAGGGCATGAATTGATATTTTAAATTTAGCTTTTAAAATTAAAAATCTTATATTTTTAATTTTTAAAACAATTTGAAAATTTATATTATACATTTTTCTTATTTTAAATTTATCTTTTAAATTTAAAACCTTTTTTTAATTTCAAAACAATTTTTGACTTATCTCATTATTTGGACCAGGCTTATAGCTAGGTAGGGCATAGTACTTGATTACCCAAACCCAATCTTAGACACTACTTTCTAGACACCCTAATATATGGGTAAGCTTTATTTAGTTAGTTATAACATCACTAATTTAGACTGCATAGACTATTGGACTTTGATACCATCGTTGGAACTAAGCCAGCCCGCAATGGAAGTTATGGGTGAATTTCAAAAAAAATTCCTTTATTTGATATTTATTGGGCCTATGAAGTCTAATTCATTTAAAAAATTTCTAAATATTATTTACTAAATATTTAATTTTATTTGAATTTATAAATTATATAATTTTGTTTAATTTATATATATATATATATATATATATATATATATATGCATGTATGTGTGTGTGTCACACATGCGCGCACACACACACATATGCATGTGCGTGTTGGCGCATGTGTAACATATCAACCTGTGCAAACTAGAATATGCCCATGTACAAATGTTGAGATTTACATCGCAACGAACACGTTAGCTCATTTGATTTGTAACACTTGTTGTCTAAATATATTCACGTATATAATCTATCACTTACATATAAATATTACACACATATATATACATGTTAGGTTTGTTTAAATAATTTAGGTAAATGTATAATATATTTAAATATGTAAATGTAAGTATAAAATCTCATCATGTACAAGTCCACTTTGATAGCATTTTGTTCCTTTTCAACTTCTCTAAAAAAAAGGCTTCACGTCCAAAATGCAAATCCTTCCATTATAGCTGGCCAACATTTCATTATTACCCATGGAGTCCAACGGTAGATAAAACTAAGGAACAAATTCTATATATTCTGGTTTGGGAACACTTTACTTATATACCATCTATGTTGAAGCACATCATTGGCCTAAATTGATTAGTCAATATTGTTGGAAAACTAAGATGCTTTGATGTTAATATTGTAGCTCGCAATAAACTTGTGTATGCCATGGCGCTTATTGAAATAATCCTTGAAAATCCTTTGCCTTCCCATATATCTGTTCATATTATTGAAGGCCATGTGTCTATTGTTGATAGGGCTATTAATTTCCAGCATCGAAACGTGACCCAAAGATTACATGGAAATTGTAGGTTAACCCAACCCGAATTTTCGAGTCAACCCGAATTTGACCTATTTATAAACAGGTGGATTTCGGGTTAACTCATGAACCCGAATTTGACCAGTTAATAACCTGTTTATAGTTAAGTGTTAGGGCACACGCTTCGCATGTGATAATGGTGTGCGCACGAATTATTTTTCTACATATTATATACAATTAACACGTTTAAGAAAAATGGTTGCACAAATATTTAGCCATCTTTTTTCGCTGAAATAATGTGTAGTTAATTTAAACTTTTAAATCTACGTTTCAACATCTTATTTTTTTGTTAATTTGAATTTCATTTGTATTATTAATTAATATACAACGAATTTGTAGTTAACAAAAGAAAAATATATTTGTTAGATCTTATTTTTAAGTGCAAATGGATATTTTGAATGTGTAAAGAAGTTTAATTATTAGATCCTATTTTTAGGGGATATTAAGATTTGTTAATATCGAGCAAGTTTAAATGTTAGGTCCTATCCTTAAGGAATATTAAGATTTGTTAATACCGTAGAGAAGCATTTTTGGTAGTTCACGTTGAAACCAAAAAAGTGTGACACCGAGCGTACTACAACTATTAATCAATTATTTATACTTATATGGGTTGACCCGACCCGATCGTAACCAACCTGACCCGTGAACCCAAGTTTAACCCATTTATAACCTGTTTACGACCCTTTTATAACCCATTTATACCCTAGTACCGACAGACCTAGGTGGCCTGAAAGACAATTGATCATCAACAAGACCGCAGACGGTCAACTCCCAGCCGAGAAGGGCTGGAGCAACATGGAATGACGAGCACGACGTCATTTCACCTTAGAATAAACTCTTTTCCTTATTTGTTTTGAATCTTCTCATAATTCAGACTATGTTATTTCTCTATTTTCGATAGATTTTCTTTTCAAACACGCAACCCTGTTTTTGCATGCTATATAAGTCGTGAAACACGACCGACTAGAATGAGACTTCATATAAATAATGCAGGTGTTTAGGTACCTAGAGTCAAGTGCCTATCAAATCTCCACGGCCCATGGCCTAACCTTCAGAACTCAACCGAGATAAGCATGATTCGGTCGCTCATTAGCTTACTCTTCCCCTTGACTATGGGGCAGACTCATGATCCAAAGTGGATGTGACTTGACCATCCACTCTCAAATGCATACCCGGAATCTTTTCCAAAAACACTCACGCCTTGCCTAGGGCTCAACAGGCTCAAAATCCAATCTAACGTGGATGTGATATGATCGTCCACACACTAACTCATGCCCTCTATGCGGGGCCCAAGGCATAACTCGAGATGAATGTGACATGACCATCCATCGACTTATTCTTTCCCTTGATTTACTTCTTCCTTGATCCGATGAGGGAAAATGAATTTCAAGATGGACGTGTGATCTGACCATCCCTCGTCAACCCTGGAGAGGATGTGATTGATCGTCTGTCTCTAAGCTCTTTCCTTTGACCCGACTGTGGGAGTTTAAACCAAAATGGATGCAATTAACCCTCCATCTCCATCGACTTAACTCTCTCCCTTGACCCGACATGGGGAGCAAAGTGGATGTGACTTGACCGTCCACTTACCTCCTTTTATCCCTAACTTAGAAACGAAAGCTTGAAATTAGGATGAGTGTGATCCGACTATTTATCCATCAAATCTATTTCCCATGGCTTCATTGGAATACAAATACAGAATGAAAGTGACTTTACCATTCATTCACCCACTACTACCTTTGATCCATGAAAGGGAGCACTAACTTAGAATGGGTGTGACATGACTGCCCATTCGCCAACTCAAACCTTAGATCTAACAGGAAAAGGGTAACTTCATAAAGACGAGACTCGACTGTCCATGCACCAACCCGTTGACCATAGACCGAAGGCAGAGGAATATCATCATCTGATAGCCGAACACGACCGAAAGGATGCCTCGGAAGGGAACGATCAGAATCATTCGATCACCAACCCATGAATGGAATTCACGACGTCATGGCCAGCTTTATCACTAGCTCACCTTCATCAACATCATCCTGAGCCTCCTTAACCTCACAACCGAGGACTAGGGGCACGATCAGAACTAAATATCCTGGAGTAAGATATTAGACTAGTAAGCAGGAATTGCTTCATTCATCAACTAGAATTAGTCACCTTGACGATTGCCCTTCATCAGACTAGCTTGAAAGCAATTTGTGATTACAATCTAGCAGAATTTGGCAACGACCCTTAGGCATACGAACATGTTTGGGAGCCAACGACATACCCGACATACAAATTCCTGACTCGATGGAAATCAAATTCTTACCCGAGACATTCCAAAGAAAAGAAACCAATTCAAATAACTGAAGTGTGATGACCCAGAATTTGAAAGCAATATCAATTTAATAATCTGAAATAAAAATTAGATTGATTCGATAATCAATGTAATAAGATTTGAATTAATTTAATAATCCAATTAAAATAAATATTTAATTAATAGATTTATCTTTTAAAAGCTATTGAATAGATAAAATATGGTTTTAAATTGATAAGATAAAAATTTAATTTTCTTAAATTGGTTTATTTGATAATAGGCTTTTAAAAGTATATAATAAATAACCAAATGATTTTAAATACATAAGGAAAATGTTTAAATGATTTAAGATATGTTCAACTCAAGTTTAAATTTAAATAAAAATAACAATAAAGGTTATTTTGATATAGTTGGATAAAATAAGTAATTTATTAATAAAGAAACAATTTCTTTTATAAATTATTTAGAGTTATCAAAATTGTTATTTTCAAAATATAATAATGTATTGTTTTAACAGATAGATTTTAATAAAATAATTCTTTTCCAAAATTTGATTTGTGTAGTTATATATGTATATATATAACTTGATTTCAAAATTTAATTTGAACTTGAATTCAAAGCTTTGAAATTTAAAGTATAAATATTTTTAATTTGTTTTGATTTTAAGATATTTGCATAAACTTTATTTTTTGTAAACTGAATTGGATTTATTCATTTTGAAATTATCCACATATATATAAATACATGTTAACTAATTAATTAAACAAAGATTCACTTTTATCTTATATTAACTTGTTAACTAAATAACTAATTAGCATTTAACTATAACTAAATTTCATAATTATAACAAATTAACATTTAAGACAAATGTAAACATTTTACTGATTAAAAGAACATGTGTTAGGAAATAAGACATTTAAGGTGACAAATGTTAATGTTAGGAAAAATGTCAATACTTGTTTTATTTTCTTTAAATTTTAATTAAACAAAAATTTTATTCCATATAAACACTTTCACATTCTTCATTTCTTTCCTTTTTCAAAATCAAAAACCAAACATAAATCTTCAAACCCAAAATGCAAAACAAATCTGGAAACATGAAAACTATTTTTCAGATCCAAAATTTGTAATCAAGTAAATCATGTTCAAAACAAAGGTCAGTAATCATCTTCAAAAGCCTCAGTTCAAACATGCAATCCCTTTTGCCTGTAATTCATTTCAAAATGCAAGGCCTGCATAACACTTTCAATTTTTCTAGAAAACAATAACCTGCACCATCTTCAAATATCAAGCCTACAAATCATTTCCCTGTAAATCTAAAATCTTAAAACCCAACCCGTTACCATATTAAAATCTGAAGACCTGCATTATTTCAAAATATGGAAATCCTATAGTAGCATGCATGCAATTTCAAAAATTAAAGAAGCAAGCTCCAGCAACTACTTTTTCATTTCAATCTGGAAATCAGCAACCAGCATGCATTTAGTTATCAGGAGCTTTTCAGTTTAATGGAGTTCAAGTTTTCAAAGGCATTTCAACATTAAAGTTTTAAAACAAAAAGGGACTCTGTTTTCAAATTATCAGGTGAGCAACACTTTTCTTAAAAAGCTTAAGTATAGTTGTAGTTGCATGTTAATATCTGAAGCTAAGAATGTCTGTATATGATTGGATTTTCTGTGTACATATATGTAGGATGTGTGTATGCCTGTTCTTTGTTTTCAAGCTCAGTTTTAATCAAAATTCATTATCATCTTATCTGATCTCTGTTAGGACTTAGATTCTTAACAAAAGTTGTTTGTTTAATGATAGATTAATGGTTAAAATTATAACTAAGTTAAAATTTAAACTGAATGTTTCTAGAATCCAAAAAAGACAGAGCAAGTTTAATATAAGTGGAAATTCAAACATCTAAATTTAGCAATCCAGGAATATAAACTGAAACTTTATCCAAAATCACGATTTTTAGAAGTGAAATTATAAATTTTAGTATTAGGATTTGAGAGAAATTCTAGTTGAACTGGAATTGATGTTTTGGGTTGCATCGGGTGATCTAGTTGTCCGGGATGGACATGGTCTTCACTGGTGGTGGTAGAACGACCGGAGAGGTCGGGGAAAATACATGATGGCGATGAACTTCATCGAGGTGGCAGCGGTGACGTTTTCTTGTCCAGAACCCTAGTTTTAACTAGATTATTTGTTTTGGTCGGCATGGCTTGTTGAAGTGATTGAGTTGAATGAGTTTGTGGGGGATGATAGCATGATGGTTGATGAACATGTGGTCGGAGTCGCTACTATTCCGGTGGTCAGAAGGTTGAGGACGAGGCATGCTCCAGGTTTGGGTTGTTTTCGTTCAGCTGTTTCCCAGGTTTGAGGTATTGTCTCGAATTTGATTTCGAGCAATGAAAGGGTGAATTGATGGTAGTGTTGGGTCGTGGGGTTGGTCGCCGACGTAGGGAGACCACCAGAGGTGGCTGAAGTTGGCTGGAGGCACGGTGCATGTGCACCGTGCACTTTTGGACTATGATGTTTTCTGGGTGGAGGCAGTATATTTGTCTCGAGTTTTCCTCGGGTAGTCCGAAGTTTTGCTCGAGATTTTAGGCATGATGACTCGAAGCAGAATGTGGGCAGGTGGGGTTTTAGTATGGTAACAGGTTTAAACAGAAACCTGTTATTCTATTTAAAATTTTAAAATAAAATTTAAACTCTAAATTCAAATAGAAGTAAAAAAAAATTAATGGGATTTAAATCTAGTTTTCAATCTGGGTTTAAGTTTAAATCTAAGTTTTTTTTAAAAAATAGATTCAAGTTGAATTTGAATCTAGTTTGGGAAATAATGAGTTTTTAAATTCAAATTTGACTTAATATTATTAAGTGTTTAAGAAGTTAAATGAAATTAAAGAATTTTAATTTAAATGGAGTTTTGAAATGTAGTAGAAGATTTAATCAAAGTTAAATCAGAATTTTAAATTTGATTTGAATCTTAAGAGTGGATATAAAGTAAAGTTTATAAATTAAAAATTGTAAATAAGTTGAAAGGTTAAATTATACTTTAATAATCTGAGATTAAAAAGGAAATTGGTTTAAAACCTTTAAATTTCTTTTATAAGTATTCTTTAACATATGATTTACAAATTTCATATTGGTTAAAGATAATTTGGTTTCATTTTAAAGTTTGAACTTAAAATGGTAATTGAAATTGAAATAAATATTTGCAATAGTGTTTATAAATGATAATTTAACTATTGTTAAGAAAGGTTTTATCTTAAAGTAAATTTAGAATTAATTAATGACTTTAAATTTTCATTTAATTATTAAGGTAATTAAATGAATAGTTTATGTAATTAGGATAATTAAGGGTTTTAAATTATTAATTTAAAGTTTAAGTTAATTAATTAATTAAGGATAATTAATCCATAATTAAGGATCATTAATTAGATTTAATTAATGATTAGTAATTAATTAATCAAGCAATTATGAATTAATTAAGTTACAGATAACACTTAATTAACTAAATAATTAAAGGTTAATTAATTGGATAATAAAGATTAATTAATTTAAAATTAATAATGATTAATGAAAATTAATTACTTAAGAGAAGTAATTAAAGTTTGGTTAATAGTTAATGATGGTCATTAACTTGAGATTATTTAACAATTAATTAATATGATTAATTTTTAAATAATTAATTAGATTAATTAATTAAATGATAATCAATTGTGAAATCTATTTAAGTTAATTACTTAATGGAAGTAATTAAGAAATTAATTGCTTAACATAATTAATGGAGTTTTAATCTGATTGGTTTAAATTAATTAATTAAGTTTAATTAATTTTAAACTCTGGATTTGATAAAAATTACTTAATGTAATTAATGGAATGTAATTACTTAGTAAAGTAATTAATGATAATTAGATGTAATTAGTGGAAGATGGTTTAAGTGTGGAAGTAATTTAGATTAAATTACTTTATAATTAATCAAGGGATTAATTGAAGAAATTAATTAAGAAGTAATTAATTTGATAAGTAATTAAGGGTAGTTAATTACTGATTGTAATTAATCAAAGGGGATTAATAATTATGGTTTAATTGAGATTAATTACCTAATGTAATTAATTTAAATAAGATAATTAATTAAATAAAGATCATTAATTAATATAATTAATGATGTAATTAAGATTGATTAATTAAGATTAATTAATCATTAATAAGTGATTAAGGGTAACTAATTAATTGTATTTAATTAAGGTTAAATGTAATTAATTATAGTTAATTAGTTAATGAAGTAATTAAAGGATAATTACTGTATTTGGTTTAGAGTAATTAATTTTGTGAAATTAATTGAAGTATAATTAATCAGGATTGATTAATTAAGATGATAAATCAGAGGTTAGTTAATTAATTAATTTGTAATTAATTAATGGTGATGTAAGCAAGATTTATATTGTGTAAGTAATTAATTTAATTCACTTTAAATTAATTAAAGATGATGTAATTAATTTAATTCATTTTAAATTAATTATAGATGGTATGGTTATAGATCATTGCTTATAAATGGATAATATTGGCTGCCTTGAATGGTTTAAATCTCAACTATGAGATTAGTAATGTTGTGAGATATGGATGCATTGTTTGCATTGTGATTATGATATGGATTATCTTTTGATAATGATAAATGTGGATTATCTGTTGTGATGATAATGATAATTATCTGTTGTGAATCTTTGAATTATCTATCTGTGTGTATATAGATAATGTAATTGAATTGTTTAAAACTCTAAAGCAACTTGGACCTAAAAGACACGCTTTGGATTTCGATGAGACCGGGATTGAGTTTTCATATTTGGATATCCGAAAACCACATCGATCCGTATTAGCGATAGGTCGTGAATCTTATGTGAAGAGTGAAGACTCCAGGTGTAAGGACTATTAGTCAGTATAACTCTGGGGGTGATTCCGTGATGAGTTTGACAGAAATAGTACTTACAGGCTCGAGATGGAGATTCATAGTGTAAGGGTTATCGTCGTTAACTCTGAGGGTGATTCCAAAATGAGTGTAACGAGATAATGCCTTCGGTTTCGTTCGAACCCGGAATGAACTTGTATGGATTGAATGCTTTCAGAACATCGTCAGGTGGACGATGAGCATTCTAAGAGATGTGTTATCTAAAGGTAATCGTAGCCTCAAGCCTCATCAACCGGGAATGGCTAAAACAGGGGAGGTGCAGCAAGGCTTCGTGGGTAACTCCCAGCCTCCCACTGGAGAGCAAGATTTTCCCCTGTCTAGAAGTCCCTTTTTATTCGGCTGTGTGGGTGGTTGGAATTGCGCACCAACTGCGGGGTTGTCTTGTTCAAAACTGTTCAGTAAGGAATGGTTCCGGCCTTGTGTTGCAGGGGAGCGGGTACTCCTCGGTACTTTGATCTAAGCCACGAACTGTGATGGGCGGTACCCCAGTAGCCCTATCATTGTATGGAATCCAAAATCCAATAAGTGCCAACGGTTTTGATTGTATTACCCACTTTTGTGGCTAGTAGCTGGAATTAACAATTTCGGCTATTTCATATTTACTTGAAAACCCTAGACCTATTATAATATCACTGGATTTCCTATCAAATGTTTTGGTTAGCGTAAGGTAAAAACTTTTCCATGTTTATGTGTGGGAAGTCTTAAGTGATACCTTTTCTTTTCAAAAGGTTTTTGAAAGTTAAGCAACTTTAACCTGTTACTCACACCAGACCCATGTCTGACCCGGAGTTTATTTCTGTTTTCTTAAACTCTTGGGTACTCAAATTTTTTACGAGTAGCCAAGGGATTCATGTTAGCTTTGACGAATATTGGAGGAGCAATGGGGCAGGAGGCTTCTGCGTTAGATATATAGATTTCCGCTGTGTTTGGTATCTCTGTGTTATCTGTTAAGTTGTATTGTGTTGTAATAACTGGACAGGTGTTTATAACTGTCTAGAATGTGTTGTATTATCTACGTACTCTGATAATGGTTGTAAACTATGTAATATTTTATGTTATTAATATAATTTATTCGTTCCGCTGTTTAGATTCTGATGTGTTGTTTCTTCTTCTTCTCTTTCTTTCTCTTTTCTATCCCTTTCTTTCTTATTAATGATGCGTAATTCTTTGGAGACGGATGGCGGGTCGTTACATGAAGCCTATTAATCTAATCAACTAACTCAATGCAACCAAGCATAGACCACCGCTGTAACAACCCACCCCAAACGGGCCTAAATTTTGCTCCAGAGAAGGCCCATTAAAACTTAGATCCATTCTAAGGTAACCTGTTGGTAGAACTAAGAAAATAACAGTATAGTGCCATAACTAAACTTTTAGAACTCACAACGGATGGAACAAAATATAATAGGAAAGTGTACCTATTTATTGTAAAACCATAAAATTTCATAATACAGAATACCATCAAATCACGTCATAAATCCGTTACAACAATTATCTATAAACATGGCTATATATAAAATAAGTGATAATTATACATACTGTATAAGCCAAGTTTTCTCCATCTCTAAGCATCATCGCCGCTATTACTTCGTCTTAAACCTGAGTTGTAGTGAAGAGGGAGTCAAAACAACAAGTATCTGGTGAATAAAAATCATGAGTCTTACCTTTTCAGTACTTGGGTAGTATATTTCAAAATAAGAATATGGCCAGGAACATAAAACCATTTAATACTTCTTTATAAGGAAATAAGTTGGGTCCAACCACTTAAGACCTTCCATTCTAGAAGCAAGTTTCTAGAATCTCATATCCTAATCATACGTCAATAAACAGCTAATAACGTGAGAGACGGTACCTAATCCACCTAATACATTTTATTAGAAAATAGGAAGATTTGTGTCATTTAATACCTTAATTAAGGCAAACACCATCATTTAACACATATTCTAAGGCGTGCTCCTCAATGGTACTATCTAGCTGACATCATATGGAATCTCTTAGGCCGCTTAATACTTCCTTGTGGAAAATAGGCAGACTTTAATAATTTAATACCTTAATTAAGGCAGACCCATCATTTAATACCTATTTCTAAAAGCGGACCCCCTTTAAGATACCACCTAATGTAACCCCTTGACTATTTAATACTTCATCTGGGGAAAAGAGGAGGGCCCTCAAACAAGTACTTAATACCTCAAGACCCCAAAACAGGCCCTTCGTATTATGGCCCATATTTATAATGGCATCGCACATTAGTTCGACTATTTATAGCAACTGGTAGCCAGATTAACTGGGTAGATTTCCCCTACAAAATTTGGGACTAACTTCACGTCATTACAAATATTTATCATAAGGACATCTTACAACTATAGGAAGTGTACATAACTCTGGTCGCCTCAAAGTGGAGGGCGGACTTTCGTCATGTAACTCTATTGATCTCTCATCCTTATGACTTAACCATAAATTAAAATAGTCTCTCTCTATATGTATGTGTGTGTGTATAATATATAATACTCATCTCATCGTCTCATAAATAACGCCTTATAAGGAATCTTCCTTATTACGCCTTAAAATAATAATTAGACTGCATAAGAATCTATTCCTATTTGCCTAACAATCAATTACCTTCTTAATGGGGGAAATAAGTGAAAATAAATGCCTAATTAATTACACAATATATGCCATAATTATATGTTGATTATGCTAATAGAAATAAATAATATTTCACACCTAATAAATTCTAAGCACATGGAAATTATTCCCTAAACTAACGTTAAATGTCAATTCCCTAACCAAAATAATATTACAAGTTCTTTTCTTTCAAATTCCCATGATTTCAACATACCAAAACAAGGGATTTTAATATCCAAAATAGAGAATAAATATTCATAACCTAAACTGCAACAATAAACTTGTAGATAAAATAGAAAATTAATTTATTATACCAGTTCAGTGGAATATCCTAAATAATAGGAATTACAATCTAAACTCCACAATCTATTCAACTCCTCTTTTACAAAGAAATAGTTAAGAACAAGTGGTGTAAACTACGAATAGAGTTCGTAATCTAAACCATTTATTTTATTAAAGAATCATTAGTTGAACCAAAGAAGAAGGAGAGGTGGAATAAACTATGAAATTATCAAAAATTGCACAAATGAAACAAATGCCATAAAATTACATAATTGAGAATCTCAACACAGAATTGACATTTTGAAATAAAAAGGAATTTTAGGAATTTTATCTATCATATTTTTGCAACGCTAAAATCACTAAGGCATATTCAAATGCAAAAGGAGATGTACTAAACAATTATTGAAAAAGAAATACTAAGGTTTCCACTTACTACTTCGTCTTTCTTGGATTTGCATGCTTCACAATCTCTTCCAGAATTTCTATGTTTTGATATATGTATACACACAATAGGAAAAAGGAATATATATTTATTAGATTCAAAATAGTTAGAGGTGAATAGAATAAGGATAGGTTGGAGGAAGAAGAAATAAATAGAAAATAGATTGGATACTTACCTAAATTATCTATGGAGTTTTTGAATCTAATTTGAAGAGATAATAATGGCAGAGTTTTGCTGAATTCCGCAAAATATTTGTGAATAAAAAAGTAAGGGTCTAGGGTCTTATTTGTAGCGGTTAAAACGTACCAGAACCGTAGGATGAAAATAGTCTTAGAACAAAGAAATATGGACCGCTCGCATATACAAAATCCCACCCTAATTTTCACAACCAACAGGTCGACCGCCCCCCATCTACCAGTCTACTGCTAGGGTCGACCGATCCCAATCAAAGGGGTCGACCAGTTCATCCTTTTGGAGAATGTTTTTATCCCGGTTCTTTTTATTTAATATTTATTCCTTATTTAAATACAATGTTAATTATTACTAAAACTTTTCCTTAACACCTAATTAATCCTATGTTAATTTTTGAAATTCAAACCCTAAGTTTAGATATTCATTTGAGTTTGAATTCGAACTAAATTATTTAAATCTGAAAACTTCATACCCCCATAACTTCTTTGTTTAAGCTCCGATTTTAGCATATTATATATGGAAACAAATCGGAATTTCATCACGGACGTAATGGAATAACTTTTATGGTCAAATTTCGAGTTTTATAAAATTCCCTTATTCAAACCTATCGTATTTAATTCAATTTAATCCATCTATTTATGGTTTATTTTACGGGGTATGACATCTTCCCTCCTTAACGAGGATTTCGTCTCAAAATCTTCCAAGGGGCGAACACCGTAATGCTCAATAACATCCATGTCATAAAACCAAGTTATCTATACACCCATCTACTCAACCAATAGTGTAATGTGATTATATACAACATAAATAATAAAATGAGCTCAATTCTAATGTGAATGTGTAATCGTGTAATGAAAGCATGTATGCAAATACCCTAAACATGCATAAAAATTTCTATATGAGTGTAGAGTGGTTATGAGTAAGTGTAGCAACCATCTTCTGTCATCCAATCTAGAAACCATGATGCAACCAAAATCTTAATTTTAGAGTGAAAATTTGTCAGTGAAAGTTCTGGGTGAGTGATCTTTGGATTCTCCTCGATAAGAGCTTTCCATTGGATTGTCTCCCTATTACGCTCGAACTGGTCTAATTATTTTGTTACAGAGCTTCCGAGTTCTGTGCTCTACAATGCATGCAGTGGCACGGGATGGTATTGGCTCTATCGTAAAATTCCCCAATTGATTAGGCTCTACAACAATTATTATGCTATGAAGGTATTTCCTCAAATGCAAAAATGCCATGGACTCTAGCCATCCCATATCGAGAAAAGGCCTAATAAATCTGGTGCCTACTTTCCAACTACCCAAATCATACGACCTTCACATACTGCCTAATAATTTTGGCCTTCCAATATCTCGCAATAAAAATCCGATCCTAGCAGAATTTGTCAGTGGTTTCCCATCCATAATTTGACGAATTGCACGATCTTCCAAAAAAGGCTTCAAGGGTGCCATACAAATCGTTTGATGATGACTACAATCCTACACGAATTCTACTAAGGTTAAGTGCTACTTTTAAGGATCTCCAAAGTCCCAGATGCAAGTTCTCAACAAATCCTTCAAGTTCCCATCCATTCTTTCAGTTTGTCCATTGATTTTCAGTCAATAAGCGATTATTCTATTCAAAAAAGTTCCTAAAGTTACTAGCACACTCCTCTAAAATTTCTAGTAAACTAAAAGTCCCTATAACTAGCAATGCGAAGCGCAACTCCATAAAGCTGTATTGGAGTGCTGCAGTTCCATGCTTCTAACAGAAAATTTCTACCACCTTCATCTTAATCCTTGATCAATAGGTAATTCTATTCTCATTCCTATACATTTTCTCTTTTCCTTATATGATGTAATTTTGTGAGCTAAATCCCTTGTGTTTTCCAACATCTAAAGTTATGGGATTGAAATAGTTACTCACTTTAGGCTGCTAATCTAATTTCCTTATAAACTTCCAGTTTTACCAATGGTCTATCGCTAGTTAAGTGTTCCCATAGAATATCCTTATTTACTTTGCTTCCCAACATATATCAAGCGGTTTAAATCTCATTCATAAAGACTACACATGAATAAAACATGGATATATCTTATACCACATTATACATTTTTCTAATAACTAAGGAAGACAACTAGCGAGTATTATCCAAGAACTCCAGAACAAAATTTTACTGGAAGTTGCCATTTATTATCAGTTGATATAAATGTTGTGGAGGTTATAATTCTTCCTACTAAATTAAGATGGGCTATTTTTATCATTTCATTCCATTGCTACCCATTTTCTTAGTTTCCCATTTTTGGTCTTTAATATAGATATGGTCCATTTATTACTTTAATTAATATCCATATCAGCTGATCATTACCGCCAGAATTGGACCAGTTCCAATTAATCCTTCTTCAATCTTTTTAACCTTCTTAGGTTTCCAAAATCTATTCATTACTCGGATTTCTTTTTTCTGCACAAATGCAATATCAGGTTTCCTTAATCAGTCCCCATTGGATTACTTTTACACTCAGTAATTAAAACTTATTGCTCGTTAAATATGTAATTAACATCCATAAATTCTAATCCGTTAATTACTAACCAATACATATATAATCGTAATCTATGCTATATATATAGACACACTAGTCGTTTGGTGTAGCCGTATGATATCTACATCTAACCACTAATTATACAACTAGAATACTCATTTGCATATTTTAATTTATCGAAGCTATCTTTCCAAAAAGATTACCATCATAAATTAACAATATTTGAGATTTTTTGCTTTTTTTTGAAATTAGTAATTATTTTTTTCTTATTATTGAAATAGACAGTGTAAACTATGAAAAAGAATATCCATCTCTTGCACATCTCTTTCATTTTTAGTGTATTCCTTGTTACTTCAAACAACGTAGTTTTATAGAAAATTTTGGGAATTGGCTAATTTATGAAATTGAATGGAGACTGCTCCAAAATTAAAAAATAGAAATTCATATTTCATGGCAACCTAATTCATAATCCAATTATAGATCTAGAATATCTTTACACTTTACCAACTTCTTCAAATAGAGGTTTGAGACCGACTTCGTAATTCTAGATCAAGTTGTACATTCTATTTCTATGTTATTCATGCCCTAAAAATCTTAGTCTATCCTACCTAGGTTATGATCCATATCAACTGTAATGACACACTTTTTCGAAAAGTTTAAGCGGATAATGAACCATACATGATGTAACGACCCACCTTTTTGGACGGTTTAAATCGATAATAAACCACACATGTCCAACTCAACCATTCTAAAGGGAGGATTGTTATGGGGTAAATAAGAAATGAAGAGAAAAGAAAAAAGAATCGCACAAAAGAATGATAAAATATAATAATCAAATAAAAAGTTCATGAAGCTGTTTTACAAATAACATTTTATTACACTTTTACAATACAGATCAAAGTTACATACTGCGGGAATAAATAAATAATGCAGCGAAATAATATGATGCAGTGGAATATATATAATAATAGTAGACTAATCTCCATCTTCATCCTTCAAATAAAATGATCTTCAGTACACTTAAAAAGCTCAGAATGACTCGAGCGTAATGAAAAAGGCAAAACACTTGAGTCAGAACTAAAAGATCTTATGCAAGTTAAATAAACGGTAAAATATGAGTGCAATGGCTTCAGAGATATTTACAGGATTTTACATCTCCTATCCAATGTCTAATGTGCGTGTAATAACTTAAGAGATATTCGAGATTTCCATCTTCTAAGGATCCGTTAAACTATTTACTATGTAGTAATATACGCTATTATAATATGTCCATCAGTAAAGTAAAATATTAAAATAGCATTAAGACGTTAACCCTATCTCCTTTAACATATTTTTATAAATGCCATATCTATACAGTGCCGTAATTCCTCCATAAACTATAGGGCTATCAGAGGGCACTCCAGTGTATGGCAGAAACCAAACTCGTAATAAGCTCGATAAGGCATATAATAAGGCACGCGAGGCAGTGCTCAGAGTAGGATACTACCCTTTTGCGAATCCGGACTGGTGGTAATGTATAGCAGCTACTACCGCCCAACTCGAAACACACTCCCAAATCAAAATTGAGGGTTGGCCACCAAATCAATCACAAAGTCATAATATGGTATCGAAAAAGCATGTTCGATCGAAGGTGCGACCTCACTTGGCCCGACATGGCTCCTGTTTTAGTCATATCAAGTTGACCCGAGGGTGTTAGGGCTATGTTCATACCTTATATAGAATCATTCGCCAAACCATCCTACTTCATTCTAGATTCCACCACGTGCACAGTTGTTAAAGTGGTTTTCAGTATTGGCAGAGAGTACGATAATATCCGATCCCGATCTCTTTAACAACCAAACGCTTATTTCACACCGGTTGGTCCTTTTACATTTCCAAAACCAATTCATAATTGATATCAAAATATCATATTTGCTTCAAATCATATTACTTTTGAAATTATATTCACCTTCGAAATCATTATTCACTTTCGAAATCATATCCACAAAATAGGTTAAACCTTCATTTCAAAATCATCATATTTAATCAAAATATATCATTTCACTAGAAAATCTCATTTCAAATTCCAATATAGCCATAACATCATTTAACCATATTCGCTTTTAAATCAAGGATTTAAATATAAACAATTAAGCCTTGCACCGTTTGAGTTTTTGAAAATAGTTTGGATAGTCAGAAACAGTTTAAAATAGTTTTAAAAAATAGTTTAATAGTTTAAAATAGTTTTAATAGTTAAAAATATTTTTATCAGTTTAAAATAGCTTTAAAATAGTTCCAAAATAGAATTTAATAGTTTAAAATAATTTTAATAGAGTAAAATAGATTTAAAAATAGTTTGAATACTTTAAAATAGATTTTAAATAGTTTTAATTGTTAAATTGGTTTAATAGTTTAAATAATTTAATAATTTAAAACAGTTAAAACAGTTTTTATATAACATGGTTTGATTATTGGAATGGTTTATATAGTAAATAGTTTTGAAATTCTAGATAATCTAAATTTTAAAATAATAGATTTTTAAACAGTTTATATTAAATAATTTATTTTGAAAATAGTATCAAATCGAACTATTTCTTTCATTTCAACAAATCTAGACCATATCAAGATTTCACATCAAAAAAACTCAATTTTTAATCTTTCAATTCAAATTCTCATAAAAACCATTTCAATTTACATCGATTTCAAATCCATGTTTGATCTACAAATTTAAACCACTTTAAATTCAATAGATTTCCAGGTTTAAATATTCAAACGGTTACCATAACTCAATTTTGATAAATTTCATTTATATCTCAAAATTCAACTTTTAAATTTCAGTTTAAGTTATTTAAATGGTTCATTTAAACCAATTTTAATTTCAACTTTTTAAAGCTTGGATTTTGAAAATAATTCAATTTATATAAATCGAATTTATTTCATAATATCATTTAAGTGGATTGAAAAATTAAGGATTTAAAATCATTTAATTTAACCAATTCGGTGTCCGTATATAATTTTCTACCCAATGGTCAAGTGATATGGATATATATAATTTCAATCTGCCATAATTTAAATTTAAAGGTATATATATATCATTTCAACCCGCAATCCCGAATTAAAGCTAAAAATCCATGAAACCGCTCAAATTTATCATTTCAACCCATAACGATTTTTCCTAATCTATAAGATCGTTCGGGTATGTATCATTTTAACCCATAGTGATTTTTCTATCGATAACTAAGGGAACTTGTAGTGTGATAACCATATATAAAATAAATATAATATCCAATCACCCAAATATCAACAATTAAACATCCAATCACAATCATCATTCAAATCAACCAATAAATCACAACCATTAACTTTTATCATCATAATGTATTTAATTAACAATTTAAATCAAGATATTAATTTAAAATGGCCAATAACTCAGTATAAATTCAAATTAAATTTAAATGACAACTTAAAATACCAAACAACAATCAATAAATTTCTAATCGCATCATAAATTTAATTTAACTCACATGTGATGATTTAGTATTTGTGAGTAGGTTAAAACATGTAACGACCGTAATTTTGCTACTTCAAAAACGAAAGATTTTGTTTATTTTAAATTTAAAAAGGGTTTAAAACTTAAATAAACAAGTTATATATAATAAATAATAATAGATGAATTATTATTACTATAACTACAAATTAAAAAATATAATTTTGGATTTTAGAACAAATTAGCAAAAGTTAAATTTTGTTAAAAATAAATAAAGGCTTAAATAAATGGATTTAAATATTTGTTTGGAAAGTTAAATCTTATTAAAAACACCTAATAAAGATAATAAAAGTATATTAAAAGATTTAAAAATGTGTTAATAAGCGTTGACCAAGATTTGCTGCATTTTGTCAGTTTTACATACACTGTAAAAATAGAGATTTTGATATTATTTAAATATGACTTTAAAATATGAATAGACATGTTTTAATTTGTTTAAAATAATTAAAATGTTCATTTTTAAATTTTGTTTACATAAATAAATAGTTTAACTAAAACTTCAAAATGTGATCATAAAACATTTTGTCGAAAATCAACGTTTTGTCGATTAAAAGTTGTCGCAACATCGTCACACCTTTATTTTCTTATATATGAACATATATTCAAATCGTATAAGTATTTATTAATTCACTAATCAAGTTTACTTTTATTAAACATCCTTCGAAAATTCTAGAATTTCATTAAAAAAAGTAAGCACAAAATTCCAAAACATGTTAAATCAAACCAAACATAATTATTACTTTACTTTTCTTACTCCTTAAGTGAAAGTAACATAAAACATGATTTGAAATGTGATGTTAAGTGTTGAAAAATGTAAGGTTTCTTAAAAAGTAAGTAAAGGGTATTTTGGTCATTTTACATAATAATATTTTATTCCAACCACGTCTTTCATTTTCACACAAACCATTCTTCTCTTCTTCTTCCTTTAAGGTATTTTAATGGTTCTCTCTTTAAGAGAGGTAGGAGGGTTAGAAATAGTGGAGTGCTTAAGCACTAATCCACTTGTTACTCTCTAACATCTTCTTAATTCACTTCTTCTTCTCTTCTTAAAAATAGCCTTAGGCCGTGAGTTTGGAAGTTAATAGGGGGAAGACATGAGCAATATTGAAGGGGAAGGTTATGGACAAGAGTAAGAAGGGATATGGGGTGGCAGCCGAGCACTTGGAAAATGTG
Organism: Allium cepa; assembly: GCA_030765085.1. Taxonomy (NCBI): domain Eukaryota; kingdom Viridiplantae; phylum Streptophyta; class Magnoliopsida; order Asparagales; family Amaryllidaceae; genus Allium; species Allium cepa. Next base: position 155,895,022 of record CM060943.1, read on the forward strand.
GAAAAATGTTTAGGTGGTGGTTTAGTGAAGCGTTGAATAAAATGAACGTTGGTAGGAAGTTAAACATTTTGGTTAGAGGTGATAAAATTCTCACTGCTAGCGTATTTTTATTTGCTATAATAATTATCTAACTACATATGCAAGTATACACCCTTTAAAATATTTTTATGGATGTTTGGTTATGTTTGTGTTATATTTGAATAGTGGTTCGGCAATTTGGGCATACGTCCACTTAAAGGTTCTCTATTAGTTTTCCACTAATTTGTGATTACAAGTGATTGGCATCCTTTTGATCCTTGATTACAATAAATTTTAATGGCTATCAAGGGAGGAGTTAGCCAAATAAGAGAAGCAATAAATTGACCATTGACCATATGCCCAAAAGCAATAAGAGAAGAGAGCGAGAAGTGGGTGCATAGATAATTGTTACTAAAATGTACAACTTGAAATGCAAATAGATATTACCGATGAAGATCTATAAGCAATAAATTTGGCCAAATTGTCACGCTACCGGCTAAGATGATGTGTGAATATTAATACTCAAACCATTAGATATTAGTCGCTGGCTCGATTTACATCTGCAAGTCGCATAACCATATTAATGAATTATCTGAAAATACCTTATGATTTATTCAGTTTATAAAGTGTTATACATTAATTAAATTAAGTAATATTTATGAAATATTAATTATTTATATATTTTCTGTTTTAGGTGCTATTATAGTAATTTTTTGGGTGTCATCGGTATTTAATTGGGTTTATATATAAAAGTTATATATGTGTGTGTATGGATATACAACGTCAATACACATTTAAATTGAATTAAATGAAATTGATTACTGGATGATTTAAAGTTTTTCATTGGCCCTGTAAGTCGGATAGATGGTCGACCAATTAAAAATAAGGTTGAAGGGGGTTTGAATTTCATATATGGATATGGTAACTTGGTACAAAAAGAAAGAGCAAATGATGAAGAATTTGTCTCTCTTTCCCTCTGTATATAAACCAACCCAATTATTGTTTTTCTTCCACCCTTACTTCATCTTTGTCTTGGCCGTGAGCTCCCCTATCTTAACTGATAATCAGCTATATATAGTGATAGAATTAGGGGAATGCCCTTAGGATAATTCTATAATTTATTGCAAATTATTAACCCTGCAATAAAGTCTCATTCTAAATAAAATGCGATTATCTTTTTGTTATATACTTGATAGAATATGTTGTATTAATTATTTATTTGATATAAGTATATTTAATAGAAAATCCATAAATGGTATGTTCTGTGATTGTAATTACAATATGTTGTAATCATGAGTAACTTATCAAAATGAAAATAAACATAACATTTTAAATATTTCTAGTCATGATGTATCGAGACAGTATATCAATACATCCGTTGAGATTGGAGCATTTAACACTCTCTAAATGTTGCACAGTGCATTACTCATGGCTGGTTAGGGCACCAAGGTGTTATGTGCTGATAGTTATTGAATAACTGTGGAATGATTATTTGATAGTTTTCTATTGGTTAATATAACTAGGGTCAAACAGAAAATATCGGAATGACAAAATCTTACACAATTCTCTTGACTTGAGAATACTGTTAAACTTCAATGTGGATATTCCCCTTTGATTATAGTTAAATCATGGCATGATGTCCATCAAACCACTATAGTTGGATCTGAGTTGAAGCATTGTAAGTGAAACACTATTCGATAGAAAACTCATCTTCTCGGTTATATGTTGTTAGTATCACGGTCAAATGTAGTCAACTCAAAGTCGTAGTCCCTGGCCAGAGAAGCTTGGTTAATAATAATTGTTATTATTGAATCAAGCATTTTGTGTTTTGACTATAAAAGTTGAATGTGAACAATATTGGGAGTTTGACCAATACCAAATTTCATAAGTCCTGATGTGATATAATTTTGACAGTGAGAATTAGTGTAAACAATCGTCAACACCGAGGACTACTTAAAATAGTAAAATAGAATTTTAACCAAAACGTGTAGATGATAACTTTGGCCAAACTGTCATACCACCAGCAAGGTGAAGTGAGAACATTAATATTTGAACTGTTCAATATTAATCGCTTTGAATTTACACCTAAGAGTCACACAATCACAATATTGAATACTCTGAATCCACACGATTTAGTTAAGTTATAATTGTGATAAATTAATTATATTAATTAATATTTTTGAAATATTAGCTATAAAATTTTATTTGATTTGTGTTGATGAATATTGAAAATACTATGTATATAAAAGTTATATACACACGTATCAATATACGAAATCGATGTATATTTGAATATGATTTAAATGAAAATTATATGATATGGTGTGAAGTGACGTGCAAGTCCATTAGACCAATGTATTGGTCAACCAAACAAGAGAGAGGAGTGGAGTGATATGATGATATTTTGGGTCTGAATTGGTAGAGAAAAGGATGGATCTAGATCCACTTTTCTTCTCTCCATTTTCTCTATTTAAACTCATTGTCCCTATCAATTTACACTTTACTTTTGTTTCTTTATCTTCTTTACCTTTGCCCAAAATTTCAAACCACCTACTCCTCCGATTAAATTCAAACAAAACACAAATTCAAATCAAACCGAAGAAAAATGCATTGATCACTTTGGTTATAAGAGATTTACGGAAGAGTTGGAATCAGACTATATTGATTCAACATTCAAGGTATAACAACAAGGCTACATTAAAAGTAATTTTATTTTACAATGATTTATATATGTAATCACTAAGATATTATGCTTGTATGGGTTAGATTTATATCACGAATTCTAATATATATTTGCTGCCGACACACACACCATTTATATACGATTGTTCAAATAAAAAGACGTTTTATGTATATATTTCTTCATACAACTTTGGCCATATATTATTAAAATCGAATTTAGAAATTAATTTTAAAAGGTTCTAAATAAAAAAAATTGAATTTATATGGATAATGTAAATAAATAAATAAACACACACACACACGTTAAATATTTTGAACATATTGTTTCGAATAAAAAAGAAGATTTTTTTTGGATGGATTTTATCTAACTAGAAATATATATAATTTTAAATATTAATTAGTAAATTATTAATATGTAAAATACATATAAATATACTTTAACGTAATTAGGCATGCATATACTATATAAAACATAACATAATATTTCACATGGAAACCACAAAACAATTTTGTTTGGATTTTTAACTAATAAAAGAGGAAAAAAACTTACTTTAAATCCATATGGATTTATTCAATTAAAAAAAATTGTTTTTAAAACTTTTGGGTGGCCAAAAATAAATGTTAATATGCATATACGGTTTATCTTATATATATATATTTATAATACATAAATGATTTTGAATTATATAATTTAAAGCATATATTTATACGTATTTTCGTATTTAAAAATAATAACTGCTTCAATTTTTTTTACATAAATATAGTATGATTATTTGTTAGTAAGTTAAATTTGAATTTAGATCGAGATTTAATTTTGAATTTTGAATTTTAAAAGAAGTAATTTTAATTTTAAAATTACTTTATGTTAAATTATAAATAATCATTTGAATGCGTGTATATATAATCATGACCAATTTTATTATATATGTATATGTATATGTATATATATAAAATATATGTACATCTTATATTATTTTAATACCATATTACAGACAACATATATGTATATAAAAGGGCTAACATGTCCGTTGCGGTATAAATCCCAACACTTAGATACATGCATGTTAAACCATATACACTGTATATGTTGCATGTGCACATACACGTATACATGTATGTGATACACATGTGCATAATATTATATATAATCAAATAAAACTCTTTTATTAATCAATTGAATAAAATAATTATTTTATTTAAATTTTTATTTAGATTAAATCTAAATCATTTTAGACTTCATAGGTCCTATAAGATCCAAAATGGTACAAAAACTGAAAATCAATCATTTTACCCGCTGCATGTTGTCCAAGTTCCATCAACGGTATCAAAACCCAATAACATATGCGGTGTAAAATTAGTAGTATCAAGGCTAACTTATTAAAGCATACCCCTAAGTGTTGAGAAAAGCAGCATCTAAAGTAGGGTTTGGTTAATTTAGTACTCTACCCCACTTAGTTATTGGCCCTATTTGAAAGGATGAGGTAAGCCCAAAGGTTATCCCTAATATAAAGTCCCAAACTAATTTCGGGCCTTGGACTAATTTCCAAAATCTATTATAAAATTAAAATAAAATTATAAATTTAAAAGGTTAAATATAAAATAAATAAAAATATATTTTAAATTTAAAATGTTAATTTAAAATAAGAAATGATTTTATAAACGTTATTAAATAATTATAAAAGTTGTTTGGAAAATAAAATAATTATTTTCAAAAATTAATAATAATTAATTAGATTATTAACACACACACACACACACATATATTGATATATGTAACAAGATCTTAAAATTTAAGCTAGTATGTGTGTGTATGTACATACATACACACACATATATAATTTTCGAATTTAATCATAATTAATTTAAATTTTTTAATCAAATAAACTAATTAAATGTTAATTTGTAAATAGTACAATATAAATATGTAAGATATATGAGTATAACTATAGATGTTATGGTGCACATATTCAATTTAAAATGTTTAAAATGAGTAAAATAAAATTAATCAAAATGTTAAATAAATAAATTAAATAAGATGTAATTAATAAAATTAATATAAGATTATGCACAAGGTTATTATATAAGTTAAATGATTATAAAATGTTACACAAGAATCAAGCTTATATAATATCAATGTATATTAAAAGGTGGAATACTAAGAAACACAATTAGATTCAACGAATAAATACATACGTATACTGCATATACTATGATTTCAGATGTGTATAACACTTGAATCATGAGGGTATTTCATAAGTCGATGTCACTCAATTAAATCATTGAAGATTATGAATTTTTAGTATAAATACCATCCCCTATCATTTATATATTAATAAATTACCTGCATACTCTCTGGTTGTTGAGAAAACACAAGCTAGAGATGTCATGTGTAGTACTTTTGTAATAACCCGGATTTTTGGGTATTGTAATTAATAATATGATTGGGTTAATTAATAGAAATACTGGATTATAGATTAGACATATAAGAATTCTGATGATAATAGAAACTGAATCTTTATATTTGGGTAAATATTTAATTGGTAATCTACTAGTTTAATTATTATCATTGGCAAATTATGCCTTTCGAACAAACAATATGTTGTTAAAAATATATAGGCTGATTTTAAATTTTAACTTAAATTAAAATTGAGGTTGAATTAAAATTGAGTTTGTATTGAAATTCAAAATATAATTATTTATATCTTAAAGCATACTTTGATTTAAAGTGTATTTCTGTATAAAATTTGTTTTAAGAAGAATTAATGTATATAAATTAAAAATGTAGTTCAAATTTAGAAAATTAATTATATATAAAAAAACATTTAAATAAAAAGAAAATAAATACAAAGACATGTGTTAATTTATGAATTAAGCAATATGACAAGTGTTAATATTTTTTTATAAGTGTCACTCATTGTATTTATTTTCTTTAATTTGAAATAAATTATAAATAACACTATATAAAATCCTTACTTCTCTTTTCCCATCTACTCATTTTCAAAGCCAAGAGAACTGAACCGTGTAAAACTTCTTTAAACCAGAAAATCCACAAACAAACTCAAATTCAAAATATTGTAATAAATTCTCTAAACAAATCCAGTTTTCAATCAAAAAAAACAGCAATTCAAAGTATTCCCGTTTTAAAAAGATCAAGGAATCTTTTCAATGTTTCAAACCAAACAAGGATCAGATCAAGCAAAGATTCAATTTCCAAGCAAAAAAGCAGATAATTATAAATTTTCAGGCTCTGTTCTCTGCTTTTACTAGAACATGTGAGTAAATCTGATACTTGTTGTAAATCGGTTGGATAATCTGATGCATGCAATCTATATCTGAAGCAAACTTAATAAATTGTTGCCTGATTGTTTAATATATGTTGTATATTTATATATATCTGAATATAGAGTCATATAGGTGGGGATACAGGGTGTTGGCTTTTCTGGTTATAAGAAACAAAAAATAATAATCCATATATCAATATTTTAGCAGATTCATGTTATGATTCCTGAAGGAAAAATGTTTGTATCAACTAAATCTTGATTTCAAAAATATTTAGGAGGATAATTAGGAAGCGATTAACTGGAAAATGGAAATATACACTGGAAAATCATTTCTAGGGAAAAAATTCAAGTATTCTAATAACAAGTTTGGATCGCAGGTCTGGATTTGAATAGGGAAAATATGATTTTTAACGAAGATTTCATATTTTTTAAGTTAGTGGTTAGTGAGGAATTCAGTGATGATCAGAATTGGGTTTAAATACGATCTCTGGCGATCTCGTGACTCGAAAGGGTTGAATTTGAAGCAGGTGATAGGTGGATGGTCCACGTTGGTAAGAAAAATAGTTAGGGGATTTGTTGATGGTCGTGGGGGTCATTACGAGACGAAATAAGGGTTTTGTATTGGGTTCAGGAAGTAGTTGTTCACAAGGCATTTGTGACGTCGTCAGAGCATCGGTCCTGGTGAGTCGTGAGGGATTATGAAGTGTGGGCTTCAGCGAGGATATGGACGTGGTGTTAGCGTTTCAGGTGATTTGTGGTGGCGCTACGAGGTTTCTTTCGATGATCGAACTTATTACGGGTGTTCACTCAGGACGCTCGATTTCGAATTGGTAAATTTTAGCGCCCTCTGAGTGATTGGGTGGCTCGTCGTTGTAATCACCGACATGTAAGGAGTTGCGGCGTCGGTCAGTGGCGACAGGAACGACTGTGCACGTGCACATGTGGTATCGTGCACAAATGGTTCTAGGGGAGCGAATTTGACGAGGTGTTGGTTAGCGTTTGCGTGTGATAGGGTTAGTTTTGGTATCGAGTTACTTTCGAGTTGAATTGAGTTCTTGATTGTAGTTTGATAGTTTGAAATTGCTGTTGTTTTCCCGATGGAAATCAGGTGTCGGAATTTTATGTTTGGGGAAGAAGGCTGGTCCGTAATCTTATTTTTGGACTTCGGGCTGTTGCATTAAGTCGTGAAATATTCAGGGGCCAGTGTGTTTAGTTGGGTTTGTGGAGTTATAGGCCGAAGGGTGGGTGGGCTTTGGTGTAATTTAATCAAGTTTTTATTTTCAAATGAATCTAGTCTGAATGTTATTTTTTTAAAACTAAATTTTCAAGCGTATTTAAGTGCTTAGTAAAATAAATAAATAAATAAATAAATAAATAAAGATTCATCCTTAAGTTAAATTAAGGTTTGATAATTAAGAATTAATTAAATAATTAAGGGTGATTCATTAGATTAGTTAATAAATGATTATAGTTTAATCAACTAATAATTGAGGGTTTTATTTAATTAATTAGAGATTAATTAATAATCAAGGTTTATTAATTAATAATTAAAGAATAATTAATCTATAATTAAAGATTAATTAATTGTTTTTTAGGGTAATTAAGGGATGAATTACCCAGTTATATTTAATGAGATGAATGTGATTAATTAATCTGTTGATTAATTAAAGATAGACTCTGAGTAATTGATTAAGTAGAATTTCTTATTGAGATTCATAAGTATAACTACTTAGTGATGTAATTGGTGGATAAATTACTGGATGGAATTAATATAAGAGAAATTACTTTATGGGAAGTAATAAAGGTTAGTTACTTAGGAAAAGCAATTACAGATTAATTACTTGGTGTAATTAATTAAAGGATTAATATAATTAACTAAGGAGTTAATTCATTAAGGGAGTAATTACAGGATGGGTAATTACTGTTTCTAATTGATTAAGGTTGAGGATCATTAATTAATGTAACTAATTAATGTATTTATGAAGTAATTAAGGATTAATTACTGCAAATGGATAAGGATAATTACTTTATGTAATTGATTGAGAGTTTAATTACTTATTGTAATTAAAGAAATCAAGGGTGATTAGTGAAGAAGGATAATTAAAGATTGATTGATTAATTGGTTTATAATTAATTAACATTAAGGGAATGGTAATCTAAGTAATTTAAGATTTGTAATTTATTTAATTGAGATAAATTAAATTAATTTGGAAATGATCCATCTTGCATATGAATGATTGAATGATGATTAAATGTCTTGAATTGATTCATATTTCAAATATGAAATGTTGTGGTGATATGATATCTTTTGAGTATACGAGGATAATGTGATTACCTATTAATGATAAATTGCTGTGTAAAAAGTGACACCCTTTATTTAAAGTTGAACTGCATTTTACTTAAATGACTTGGATTAGGATGGTATAAGAATTCGAAGAGACCGGAGTCGGGTATTAGGAAATACCCGAAACCACTTCGACTCTTTATATATTGATATGTGAAATCAATAAGCTGATTTGGAATGTTTTTAAGTAAATTGGACCATTTAATCTAAGTTTGGCACTTAGAAATTGATGCGTAAAATAAGTAATGTATATGACAGCTTGTGAAGATGTAAAATTGATATAAGTTACCCGGGTTATAAAAGTTGGATGTTTTTGTTGTTAGATGGATTTACTCACGCTGGTTTCCAGCCTGACCCGGGTGTTACTTTGATGTAATGCTCGGGTCAGACCGAGTATTACAGATTTTCAGGTAAGGACGTTCTGGAGCGCAGGAGACGAGCTGGATAGCAGGAACGTATGGAGCATACCCGCTGTATATATTATGGTTGTATAACTAGGACATGTTGTTTAAAACTGTCCAGAATTTGAAATGGTTGTAACTCTGATGTATAATAATATAAATGTATTGATACAGTTCTTCTTTGTAAAACTGTAATTTATGGGATATTATATTTTGATCCGCTGCGAATGTGAGGTTTTGTGGTATGGTGTTTCTGTTCTCTTCTTTTTCTTCAATCTCTTTCTTCTTTTCACTAACTATCTGGAATTTTCGGGATCGAAATTTCTGGGTCGTTACATTTGGTATCAGAGCTGAAGGTTAAGCGAGAACCTTGGCTCTGGTGGGATTATTCATTAAGGATAGGGTAAGCGGTACCCTAGAATGAGTTGAGTGTGTGTATATATATATATGAGAGAGCGTACTTGTTATTTTCTTAAATGGTTTTATATAAGAATATATTTTGATATATAAAGCAATATTTCTTTCTAATAAATATTGGTTGTCAAAATTATTGGAATTAAATTGAGAAGTAATGAAACACAACCAAACTGAAATTGAATAAAGATAAGTTTGAAATAAATTCAGACTAAAATTTAATTTGTGAATTTGGGAAAGAATTTCTGAATAGGATAATAATGAATTGATTTTAAAAGATGGTAATCTTGGTTATTATCATAAATGGTTATTGTGTTTAATAATGGGATGATTGTTTTCCAATTACAACAATAAAATATTTTAAGGAAAGTAACCATTTAAAGAGAGTAACTTGTAAATTTGAAAAGATGTAAATTCAAGTGAGTTTCAAATTGTGAAGTTCTGAATTCTAAATTTAAACATTTGAATTGGTTTCAAAATGTTAAAGGAAATAATATTATTCAAACTACTTTGAATATGATCTTATTTTAAAATATGAAATGTTTGGAAATTTTAAAGAGAATTTGTTTTGAATTGAAACCAAAGGCGGTTTAAATTTCAAAATTTGGCTTGGTGAGCCAAGAAGTAAATATGTATATATGTGTATATACATAATATCAATGGTTATTTGAAATAAACTCTAAATATTGAGTTTTAAATCTGGAATGATATATGATACCCAAAGTGATAAGTTTTTGAACTTTATAAGTGGGAAGATTATTTATGAGAAGTTCAAAATTTAAAATGGAAATTTAAACAGGGTAAGGTTGACTGGATTAGGTGAATTGAGTTTGACTTTGGAAAAGTTAAATAAGTTGGAATGATCAACCTGATTTGGAAATTTCAAGATGAAATTAAGATTTAACTTGGGAAGTTAAACGGTTAATTGGAATTGAGAGTTTGTGTGATCTCAAAATGGGTTTGAGATCTAGAATTTGAAAATGAATGGATGTTTTAAAATAAATTAGTTGAAATCATCCTATTGTTGTTAAAAATCTTTAAGTAGTGAATTGGATTTGTTTAAATGAATGAGAAGTGAAATGTGGCAATATATCCATTAGAGAGATAAATAAAATTTAACTTAAATTTAAAATTAATATATGGAATTCTTTGAACTTAAGATTTGAAAATTTGTTTGAAACTCTTACTTGAACCTTGTAATGAATTAAGTAAAGATAATTTAAAATGGAATTTTGAATTTGAACTTAGAATTGAATTGTTTAAATACTTTAAAGGAAAATTGATTTAGAGGAATTAAATCAACATTTGAAGTATTAACTCGAATTTATATAATTCGAGGTAATTTAAACTTGAAATTTGAATTAGTTCAAATTGAATTTGATTTGAATTAATTGAAACGGTGATTGAAGATGTATGAGTGTAAGATTCAAATGGAAAATTTGAATTGGATTGATTTGAATAATTTGGAATTGAAATTAAAGTTGAATAATTTTAAAATTCAAATAAAAATTGAATTGAATTTGGGAAGAAATCAAGAATAATTTAATTTGATTTGGAAAATGGAGTTTGAAATTGGGATTAATTCAAACTGGAGTTGAAATGAATTAAAATTGGAACTAGTTCAATTGAAATTTATCTGAATTAGAAGAATTTGAGATCAAAGTTGAATAAAGTTAAATTTGAAAAGAAACTGAGGTTAATTAAACTTGATTTGGGGTTGAATCAATTTCAATGGAAATTGAAGTTATTTAAATTGGAATTGGATCAATTTAAATGGTAGAGGAAATTTAAATTGAATTGATGAGAATGGAGATTGGGAAGTGAGCAGTTTGACTCTGGACTATTTTTTAATATAAATTGTTTTAATATAAACCTATTTTCCCAAGCTATTCATTACATAAACAATATTTCTTTTAAAAGCCAAACTATCTTATACTTGTTTTACAATTATTTTTGAAACTGTTTAACAATTTTCTAACTATTTTATAAACTAATTACTATTTTCAACTGCTAATTACTATTTTATAGATATTTTGCAATCATTTAAATTTTCTATGACTATTTAACTATTTTCCAATTACTTTACAATTACTGAACTATTTTACACCTACTTTACAAACTAGTAATTATTTTCCAACTACTTATCTCTTTATAAACTTTTCAAGTTATTTTCTAAATTTAAACTGGACAGAGTTTAAACTGTTTATTGTTTAAATACCCAATCTAGACAAGAATAGAGGAGATAATCCGAATGGATTTAAGCGATTGTGAATAAGTGAATGAAATTAAAGTGAATGTGAATAGAAAGAGGAATTGATTTGGCTAATAACCAATAAAGATAAATACGTAGGGTGTACGTATGTTATTCTATTTGCATAGTGATTTGATCCAGATTCGAGCACAGAATTTCGAGATAGTTATATCGATCCGAGTTGAGATTTTTCACTCAATTTTCGACGGCGAAGCTGGATATGGATTGTTGATTGGTTCTGGATATTCTCTATCATAGTTAGACTATGCAAGGAGAATGACGGTTTCTGATCAAGGAACCAGATCTGTGTCCGCACTAGAAAGTTGGGTGGACGATACTAGTTCGAAAGTGAAATTGTGTGGTCGAGTGAGCGATCAGATTGGTATAGCGTACGGATGATATGTGTACATCGTACGGATTTGAATGAAATTGATATTGAAAGGAGTAAACAAATTTGAATATTTGATTTGAGTAAACAAAGTAAATATCTTTGTTTTATAAAATGAAACTCCCCTTGTTGAATTTATTGCTAGAAGAAAAGGATTTTTGAAGGATTTTTGGAGTATAAAAGGAGTTTTATACAAGTTTGAAATGATCCAAAGTTTTAAAAATTGTATATATTGTATATATATAAAGGATCTTATGAGGATTTTGGAAAGGGTTTTGGGAACCTTTGGCTTTGGAAAGGCTTTTGATTTTTGGGTAAAATCAATATTGAATTTGGAAAGCCTAGTTTGAGGATTATCGATTTTAGGATAATCGATTTTATGTAAAGGAGCTTTGATGAAATTCATACTAGGTGTATGATTTGAAAGATACTATATATGTATAGTATAAAGTGTTTTGATGATTGCTCTGGGGAAAAAGGCGCTCCCTTGAAATTAACTTCTCAGGAGTGCCACCGAGTGGTGCTGCCTTGAGCCCAATGGGGTTCTAAAGTTGATCCTGTGAAGAGTCCAGACAAACTAGTTCCTGAGGATTATTGGGTAGCGTAAGTCGAGGGCGCTGATGCCTACAGAGGCATTTGGGTTATGCTGTGACGACAGTGTAACCCAATGTCACTGCGATCTACTGTGGGGACCATAGCGAAAATCGTGTGGAGGATGAGTGCTAACGGTCTACACTTGATTTTTCCGGGAAGGCAACGCAACATCGGTAGACTGCGATCTATGGTCAAGTGGAGAGGAGAAGTTTCATTCTTTTGGCAGTGAAATTCGATGGCGCTGATGCCTACAGTTATATAGGTTTTTGCTGTGATAGCTACGTAACCCCAGTTGTAACTGCGATCTGTAGCGGGTTCCATGGTGTAATCGAGGGGCGCGGAGGCCTATAGTTATCTATGGATTTTGTCGGGACGGCAATGTAACCATCGGGTTAACTGCGACCATGGATGGGGGTGATGATTTCCAGAGCATTCTCACCAAAAAGATATATCCTCTATTTTCAAAAACTGTTTTCTATATTTTCAATAAAATTATTTTTCAAGTATTTTCACTAGGTGTTGAAAATGGGTCTGCTAAGTACTTATAGATTTTCAGTCTTACGCCTGATCAACGTATGACCGAATTTCTGTGAGAATGAAGATGGAGTTGTTGAAACATCGAGTTATAGAATGATACTTTTATAAAAACTACTTTGATAATACTATATATAGATTTTAAAGGTGTTTTAAAAAAATGATCAAAGGAAAATTTATCTGATTTTAAGCATTTTAATAAAAACTGGCTTCGTTTCTTTTCGAGGACGAAAAGATTCAAAGGGGGAAGGAATGTAATAACCCGGATTTTTGGGTATTGTAATTAATAATATGATTGGGTTAATTAATAGAAATACTGGATTATAGATTAGACAGATAAGAATTCTGATGATAATAGAAACTGAATCTTTATATTTGGGTAAATATTTAATTGATAATTTACTAGTTTAATTATTATCATTGGCAAATTATGCCTTTTGAACAAACAATATGTTGTTAAAAATATATAGGCTGATTTTAAATTTTAACTTAAATTGAAATTGAGGTTGAATTAAAATTGAGTTTGTATTGAAATTCAAAATATAATTATTTATATCTTAAAGCATACTTTGATTTAAAGTGTATTTCTATATAAAATTTGTTTTAAGAAGAATTGATGTATATAAATTAAAAATGTATTTCAAATTTAGAAAATTAATTATATATATATATAAAAAAATTAAATAGAAAGAAAATAAATACAAAGACACGTGTTAATTTATGAATTAAGCAATATGACAAGTGTTAATATTTTTTTTACAAGTGTCACTCATTGTATTTATTTTCTTTAATCTGAAATAAATTATAAGTAACACTATATAAAAACCTTACTTCTCTTTTCCATCTCTTTTCCCATCTGCTCATTTTCAAAGCCAAGAGAACTGAACCGTGTAAAACTTCTTTAAACCAGAAAATCCATAAACAAACTCAAATTCAAAATATTGTAATAAATTCTCTAAACAAATCCAGTTTTCAATCAAAAAAAAAACAGCAATTCAAAGTATTCCAGTTTTAAAAAGATCAAGGAATCTTTTCAATTTTTCAAACCAAACAAGGATCAGATCAAGCAAAGATTCAATTTCCAAGCAAAAAAGCAGATAATTATAAATTTTCAGGCTCTGTTCTCTGCTTTTACTAGAACAGCTGAGTAAATCTGATACTTGTTTTAAATCGGTTGGATAATCTGATGCATGCAATCTATATCTGAAGCAAACATAATAAATTGTTGCCTGATTGTTTAATATATGTTGTATATTTATATATATCTGAATATAGAGTCGTATAGGTGGGGATACAGGGTGTTGGCTTTTCTGGTTATAAGAAACAAACAAAAAAAATCCATATATCAATATTTTAGCAGATTCATGTTACGATTCCTGAAGGAAAAATGTTTGTATCAACTAAATCTTGATTTCAAAAATATTTAGGAGGATAACTAGGAAGCGATTAACTGGAAAATGGAAATATACACTGGAAAATCATTTCTAGGGAAAAAATTCAAGTATTCTAATATCAAGTGTAACAACCCGCATATTTTTCGATTTTATATTTAAATATTTTATCGATACTCGGAATTTAGTCTGAAAAGCTACTTTTTGCATACGGTCGAATTAGGACTCGGGACCACTCCCATTGAGTTCAAAATGCCATTTGCGACCTTTTTGAGTATAAGCTTCGATATGTTTGGAGTAAGTTGATTTTTGCTACTTTTTTACTTAGGGCTTTGGTTTGGGCTAAGCCCAATAACCCCACTAATGTATTCTGTCCCAACCCCTTCTCCTCTTCATTACTTCATTCCTCATTTCCTAATACTCAAGCTTTTACATTAATAGAGAGTGGAAGAGGAAATTAAAACTCCAAGCCCTAGTTTTCTTTTGAAAATCAAACTCTAGCTCCAAACTAATAGAAGAACCCATTGGTAAGCTTCTCTTCTTCTTTTCCAACTCATTCTCTTATCAATTTCAGAAATTCCTAAACCTAACTTTGGGAATGTTCTTCTTTTAAAGCCTAGAATTAAGCTTCTTGAGTTGGATTTGAAGAGTGGTTGATTCCCCTTTGCTTTCAAGCTTCTTCTTCAATTGTTTTGGGTTCAAAGGTGGGATTTTTATCTCACATCTATGCTTATATTTATCTTCAATTGTTAGGTATGAATTCCTAACACTTATTCGTGTGCAATTGCTTTTGGTTTGGATTGATTTGGTGAATATTTCAATTTTTAGTGTTTTGGGTTCAAATCCTTAAAAAATCATAGCTTTGATGTTCAAATGCGTTTTTGGTGATGCATCGAGGAGCCAATAGGATCGTGTAGCCGTTGGGCATAATTCCCTATCGTCCGTGCTCGTTCGGTTGCGAATTGGTGGAGTTTGCACATCAATTAAATGGGTTTCAATTTGCAGAACATCAGGGTCGGCCGACCGAACCCCTGGGCCGGTCGACCGACCTGCTACTAAGGTGCATAGGCACCTTTCTGTCTCTGGTCCGGTCGACTGGCTACATGGCTCAGCCGACCGACCTGCTTCCCGAGATTTTTTTGGAACAGGGTCCGGTCGACCGAGCTCTGTAGCCGGCCGACCGACCTGATGCAATTTTGCCTATTTCGCCTAGTTGCTTGAATTTCCAACTTTAATCGATTCGTGTTGTTTCCTATTTGTTGTTATCATTTATTATGACTTTGATGACTCCTTTTTAGGGATTTTTGAATATCCATTTCGATGGATTCTTTATCGGTTTCGTTGGATTTTTATTCACATCTTCGTATGTGAATTTTAGTGATTGATTGTTCCTACAATCTTCTTTGTGATTTGTCACTTTAAAAATATAAAGGTTTTGAATACTAGTAGTAAATATCAAAACTCTTTCTTCAAATGATTTCAACACTATTTTAGTACAAAGCTCGTTTCTTAAACCGTTTTCCAATCTATTAGTATATACAAACCTTTACCTCACTCGTATGAGAAATCTAATTAAAC
The DNA here is from genome assembly GCA_030765085.1 of Allium cepa. Taxonomy (NCBI): domain Eukaryota; kingdom Viridiplantae; phylum Streptophyta; class Magnoliopsida; order Asparagales; family Amaryllidaceae; genus Allium; species Allium cepa. The sequence continues at coordinate 155,910,898 of CM060943.1, forward strand.
GACTTAGTAAAACGAGTGGTATGAAACGCTTGCGTTTACTTCGTCGGTTAATTCTTGGACTTGTTCGATTGAATCTCTTGTGACAATTTTATAGTGGAGATCTACAGTTTGTTCGTAAATATTTACGTTAAGCAAGTGGTTATGGGACATGAAGCTAAACTCATATATTTACTAGCTTAGTGTAATTGACACTTCTCGTTGATCATGACGATCATCTTTGTGATTTAGACTAGCAATGTGCGATGTCTCTTTGTCTGCGAGGGAGACTAAACCCCGTTTTGTGGAGTTTCGACTCAAATTGGTGGGGTAGCAACCCATGGTCTTCGGGCCGTTTGTGGAGCTTCGGCTCAATTTGTGATGGTTAGCAACCATGGAATTAGCGTTTCGTTTGTGATACACGTGTTGGTGAGATTTATGCTCCCGTTTGTTATAGGCCTTCCCCCTTTTTGTGATTTCTGGATTTCTTGAGATGATTTCTAGAATTTGTGCTTCACCAATTTTCGTGATTTCCATTGATAAGTTTTATCAATATTTGTGCATTGGTGAATTTGTGTGTCATTGATTTTTGTGATTGACATTGATATAATCGTCAATATTTGTGGTTTGGTGAACGAAATAAGGAGTATGACATTTCTTTGATTCTTGTGTAGATTTTTGTGATATTGATTAATCTCTTGTTGATTTTCAATTACTTATATATATCACAGCTTGGCATTGTGATTATTATGTATTTAGTCATATCTCTTACTCTATATCGTTTCATCTGATATTTATAGTTAGACTGATCCGTTTATTATTTTCTTATTAAATAATACTCGGGTCAGACCGAGATGTTACAGGTGCTTTTGCTTGACTTTACATCCGGGATTACCTCCTTGACTTTTGGTTAACTACTTAGATTAGTAGTTTTTGGTTGTATACATTTGAGATATAGACTCCACGATGTATACTTATTCTTTTGTGTGGTTCTTGTAACTATTCTTTTGTGATATTGTGGATCTTTTTAGACCGTACTCTGATATACACTTCCAAGTATAATATTCATATCCATTTCCGCCTTTGTGATATGAATTGTCTGTGACTGATTTATGTTATGCTTATTTCTATATTTGTTTCTGAAGATATTATAGCCACCGTGTAGTAGCTTTGAGTTTGTGTCGGTATGTCGGATTTCCCTCTTGATAAAGAAATGCATGTTATACTATCTGACATATCGCTGCTCGCGCATAGCAATTACACGGATGGTCGCTCCTCAACAGCCTTATTCTCCGTGCTAGTTGACAACATTCACAGTAATGTTCTTGGCTAGCGTGGTATAGAGGTGGGGCGTCATAGCTTGGTATTAGAGCCAAACTTCGGAACAATATGGAAAATCATAACAAGGATCATCGTCCTAAGTCTTTCTTAGGAGTCGTGCCTTAGGATTTAATTCGAGTCTTCGTACCGATTCATCCTATTATCTTTATGATTCCTTGTTTTATCTATCAAGATTGCTTGATATTCCTTTTGTGAATAACCTTTTCTTCTTCTTTATTTCTTTCTAAAGGAAGAGAAATGGTTAGACCGGGCCGTCCCAGCGCCGGTCAATCTAGTGCTACTCCCCAAGATGGAGTTTTTATGACTACCCAGCAACTTCTTGACCTTGTTACGAATGCTCAAGCAGTTGGTTCTAATCCGGAACCTACTCACCCTAAATCTGGATTTGCACGCCTGTGCAATGACTACACTAATTTGGGTGGGAAGCCATTTAAAGGTTCCGAAACTGTTATTGAAGTCCAGGCTTGGTTAAGGACATGCGATCGAATCTTTTCTCGCATGAACCTCATTGATCTTCCCCGAGTTCAGGTGGCTTCTAGTATGCTCCAAGAAAGAGCATTGGACTGGTACGAACTTCTTATTTCTGAGATTAATGAAGCGGATCTCACCTGGGAGAAATTCCGAGAGCGCTTCGAGTTAAAATTCGTACCAGAAGCTGAGAAGGTGACTTTGGCTCGCCGTTTTATAGACCTTGTTCAAGGTGAATCTTCCGTGACAGATTATGTCGCGTCTTTTGAATCTCTCTCCAAATACGGGGTTGAATATATCAACATCCCATTGAAGAAAAATCAGAGGTTCGTCTATGGCTTAAACAAAAATCTCAAGAAGCCAATACTTCTAAAATTAGAAGTTTCTTTCGACCAACTCATTGATATCGCTCTTCGTCTTGAAGAGGCGGACGGGGAGAATGATGTTGAAGTGGTGGGTTCCAAACCAAACTTAAACAGCAAGAAGAGGCCAAACAAATTCAAGGGTCCTTATCCCAATAAGAAAGGGAAGCAAGCAACCCCAGTGGCAAAGACTTCTTCCTTTGGTCATGGGGAATGCTATAATTGTGGTTCGAAGGACCATTATGCGAACAAGTGCCCAAAGTCTCTCTCTTGTCGCTACTGCAAAGTTCCCGGTCATGTTATATCTTCATGCCTCAAGCTTCAGGGCAGGAAGGAGGGAAAGCTTAATGTTGCTCAAGCCACTGGCAACACATCTTGTGGTCAAGGTATTTCTCATTCTATCCTTGATGGTATTATTATATTTCGTGATCATCCTATTCGAGTTCTTTTTGATACGGGTGCATCCCATTCTTTTATATCGAAAGAACTTGTTGATACTTTTTCTTTGGATGTTATGTGTTTAATGACTTCTTTGAGAATTGCGAATCCGGTTGGTGGATCCGCAACAATCAGTTTATTGTGTAAAGATCTCGAGATTTCTTTGTGTGATTTTTCTTTCCTAGCCGATTTGCATGTCATGCATTATTTAGGCTTTGGAATGATTTTGGGAATGGATTGGCTTAACCGTTATGAAGCTCATATCCTATGTCCTGAGCAGACTATTCATCTTCGACATCCTCAATCTGTTAATCAGGTTTCTGTTATTCTTAAAGATTCAGATTCCGCTTTGGTTGCATCTTTATATTCTTTAAACCCTCGTGATGATGATAATGATGATGAGGAAGATATTATTTCTCTTATTCACGTTGTTCGTGAATTTTTCGACATATTTGAGCCCGTTTTAGGATTACCACCTAAGCGAGCAATTGAGTTCAGAATTAATCTTATTCCTGGAGGTCAACCTATCACTCGCCCTCCTTATCGTATGTCCAATAAAGAAAACGAGGAGACGCGTAAACAATTATCCGAATTGGAGACGAAGCAATTTATTCGCTCTAGTTCCTCGCCTTGGGGAGCTTCAGCTATTTTTGTGAAGAAATCTGATGGAACACTTAGGCTTTGCATTGACTACCACAAGCTTAATGATCTTACTATCAAAAATAAATATCCTTTACCTCGGATTGATGACCTCTTCGATCAACTTAGTGGTGCTAGAGTCTTTTCACAATTGGACTTAGCTACTGGATTTCATCAGCTTCGTATTGCAGAGGATAGCATTCCTTTGACATCGTTCCGTACTCGTTATGGATCTTATGAATGGCTTGTTATGCCATTTGGTCTAACGAATGCTCCGGCTTATTTCGTTGACCTTATGAATCGAGTTTTCAAATATTTTCTCGATCGATTTGTTCTCATCTTTATTGATGATATTCTTGTGTATTCAAAAACCGAGAAGGAACATGAGAGGCATTTTCGGATTGTATTGGAAACTCTTAGGAGTAATCAATTAAAGGCAAAGTTTTCTAAATGCCACTTTTGGCAATCTCGTGTGAAGTTTCTCGGTCATATTATTTCCGAATCCGGAATTTCCGTGGATCCTTCAAAGATTGAGGCGATTCAAGATTGGAAGAGACCGGAGAGTGTGACGGAGATTCGTAGTTTTCTTGAATTGGCGGGTTATTACCGTCGTTTTATCAAAGACTTTTCTAAGATTGTCGTGCCTCTCACTAGCTTAACAAAGAAAGGTGTTAAGTACATTTGGTCGGACAAATGTGAAACTTCTTTCCAGAAATTAAAAGAACTCCTTTCTGATGCTCCTATTCTTGTTATTCCCGAGGAGAATCAGGATTTCGTTGTTTATACCGATGCTAGTCGTGTTGGTTTGGGTGCCGTTCTTATGCAAAAAGAACGTGTTATTGCTTATGCTTATAGGCAATTAAAGCCTGCTGAGACTAGATATGCCACTCATGATCTAGAATCGCGGCTATTGTTTTTGCTCTTCGTATTTGGCGTCATTATCTTTTGGGAGAGAAATTTGTTCTTTATACCGATCATAAGTCCTTGAAGTATTTATTCTCTCAAAAGGAACTTAATTTGCGTCAACAACGTTGGCTCGAGTTCCTTGCTCCTTATGATCTTGATATTCTTTATACCCCCGGTAAGGGTAGTCGTGTCGCCGATGCTCTTAGCCGTAAACAACAAGCTGTTGTTTCTATGATGATATCCGAATGGAACGATCTCGAGATCCTATCCACTTGTGAAATTCAAGACCGTGTTTCCAATTTATGCTCATCACTTGTTTTGTGTAGCCTTCTGGCTCATCCTTCTCTTTTAGACCGCATTCATGAAACTCAAGGGCTAGATCCTGAATTGGTGCTTCTTGGCCAAAATATTAAGGATGAAGTTGATATTGAAGGTTTGAAAGACTTTGATATCGATTCTCGTGGCGACATTCGGAAATTTGGTAGACTTATCGTGCCAAATATTTGTGATCTTCTTAAAGATATTTTAGAAGATTCACATCGTTCTAAATTTACCATTCATCCCAGTAGTAGTAAAATGTACGTGGATATGAAGCGGCTTTATTATTAGGAGGGAATGAAATCTGATATTGCTAACTTCGTTAAGCATTTCATGACTTGCCAACTCGTTAAGGCAGAGCATCAAAGGCCCGGTGGGTTATTGCAACCTTTAGAAATTCCAATTTGGAATGGGATCAAATTTCCATGGATTTTATTGACGGCCTTCCCCGTTCTCGTTCAGGTCATGATAGCTTATGGGTGATTGTTGATAGACTTACAAAATCCGTCCATTTTATTCCCGTTCGATCTAATCGAACCGTTCCTCTTTTGGCCAAACTCTTTATCAAAGAAATTGTTAAATTGCATGGAGTTCCTACTTCTATTGTTAGCGACCGTGATCCATTGTTTACTAGTGGATTTTGGAAGAGTCTTCAAAAAGCTTTAGGAACGAAGCTTAATTTTAGCACCGCTTATCATCCCCAGTCCGATGGACAAACCGAGCGTGTGAATCAAACTCTTGAAGATCTTCTTCGTGCTTGTGTGCTTGATTTTGGTGGAAGTTGGGAAGATCATATTTCACTTGTTGAGTTTTCCTATAATAATAGCTTCCAATCTAGTATTGGTATGGCACCTTTTGAGGCACTCTATGGAAGGCCATGCCGATCTCCTTCTTGTTGGCTTGAGGCCGGTGAGAAGCTGGTTTTAGGTCCAGATTTTATTCGTGATTCCACAGAAAAGATTGAACTTATTCGACATAGAATGAAAGAAGCCCAGAGCAGACAAAAATCCTATGCCGATAATCGAAGAAGGAAGTTAGAATTTTCTGTGGGAGATCTTGTGTTCATTCGTGTTTCACCTATGAAAGGTGTTGTACGTTTCAGTCGATCGAGAAAATTAGCGCCTCTATATATTGGGCCATTTCCTATCACTGAACGTATTGGTTCCATGGCTTATCGCCTTTTATTACCGGCTCAATTTTATGCTATCCATGATGTGTTTCACGTTTCTCAACTTCGGAAATGTCTTCGAGATTCCGATTCTATTCTTGAGTCCGATGTTGTGGAAGAGATTGAAGTTTCGCCTAATTTAACTTATGAGCAACATCCTATTCGTGTTATTGCTTCGGAGGTCAAATGACTTCGAAATAAGGATGTTCCACTTGTGAAAGTTCAATGGTCTTCAAATCCTAAGGATTGTTCTTGGGAGTCTAGAGAATTCTTCGAGCGATCACATCCGGACTTACTTTCCCGTGCTCTTTAAGGTGAACCTTCTATTTCAAATTTCTTTTGTGTTGAATATGCTTTTATGGTTGTTACTTTATATTTTCTTCTTAAATATTGCGAGGACGCAATTTCTTTAAGGAGGGGAGTCTGTAACAACCCGCATATTTGTCGATTTTATATTTAAATATTTTATCGATACTCGGAATTTAGTCCGAAAAGCTACTTTTTGCATACGGTCGAATTAGGACTCGGGACCACTCCCATTGAGTTTAAAATGCCGTTTGTGACCTTTTTGAGTATAAGCTTCGATATGTTTGGAGTAAGTTGATTTTTGCTACTCTTTTACTTAGGGCTTTGGTTTGGGCTGAGCCCAATAACCCCACTTATGTATTCAGTCCCAACCCCTTCTCCTCTTCATTACTTCATTCCTCATTTCCTAATACTCAAGCTTTTACATTAATGGAGAGTGGAAGAGGAAATTAAAACTCCAAGCCCTAGTTTTCTTTTGCAAATCAAACTCTAGCTCCAAACTAATAGAAGAACCCATTGGTAAGCTTCTCTTCTTCTTCTCCAACTCATTCTCTTATCAATTTCAGAAATTCCTAAACCTAACTTTGGGAATGTTCTTCTTTTAAAGCCTAGAATTAAGCTTCTTGAGTTGGATTTGAGGAGTGGTTGATTCCCCTTTGCTTTCAAGCTTCTTCTTCAATTGTTTTGGGTTCAAAGGTGAGATTTTTATCTCACATCTATGCTTATATTTATCTTCGATTGTTAGGTATGAATTCCTAGCACTTATTCGTGTGCAATTGCTTTTGGTTTGGATTGATTTGGTGAATATTCCAATTTTTAGTGTTTTGGGTTCAAATCCTTAAAAAATCATATCTTTGATGTTCAAATGCGTTTTTGGTGATGCATCGAGGAGCTAATAGGATCGGGTAGCCGTTGGGCATAATTCCCTATCGTCCGTGCTCGTTCGGTTGCGAATTGGTGGAGTTTGCACATCAATTAAATGGGTTTCAATTTGCAGAACATCAGGGTCGGCCGACCGAACCCCTGGGCCGGTCGACCGACCTGCTACTAAGGTGCATAGGCACCTTTCTGTCTCTGGTCCGGTCGATTGGCTACAGGGCTCAGCCGACCGACCTGCTTTTCGAGATTTTTTTGGAACAGGGTCCGGTCGACCGAGCTCTGTAGCCGGCCGACCGACCTGATGTAATTTTGCCTATTTCGCCTAGTTGCTTGAATTTCCAACTTTAATTGATTCGTGTTGTTTCCTATTTGTTGTTATCATTTATTATGACTTTGATGACTCATTTTTAGGGATTTTTGAATATCCATTTCGATGGATTCTTTATCGGTTTCGTTGGATTTTTATTCACATCTTCGTATGTGAATTTTAGTGATTGATTGTTCCTACAATCTTCTTTGTGATTTGTCACTTTAAAAATATAAAGGTTTTGAATACTAGTAGTAAATATCAAAAATCTTTCTTCAAATGATTTCAACACTATTTTAGTACAAAGCTCGTTTCTTAAACCGTTTTCCAATCTATTAGCATATACAAACCTTTACCTCACTCGTATGAGAAATCTAATTAAACGACTTAGTAAAACGAGTGGTATGAAACGCTTGCGTTTACTTCGTCGGTTAATTCTTGGACTTGTTCGATTGAATCTCTTGTGACAATTTTATAGTGGAGATCTACAGTTTGTTCGTAAATATTTAAGTTAAGCAAGTGGTTATGGGACATGAAGCTAAACTCACATATTTACTAGCTTAGTGTAATTGACACTTCTCGTTGATCATGACGATCATCTTTGTGATTTAGACTAGCAATGTGCGATGTCTCTTTGTCTGCGAGGGAGACTAAACCCCGTTTTGTGGAGTTTTGACTCAAATTGGTGGGGTATCAACCCATGGTCTTCGGGCCGTTTGTGGAGCTTCGGCTTAATTTGTGATGGTTAGCAACCATGGAATTAGCGTTCCGTTTGTGATACATGTGTTGGTGAGCTTTATGCTCCCGTTTGTGATAGGCCTTCCCCCTTTTTGTGATTTCTGGATTTCTTGAGATGATTTCTAGAATTTGTGCTTCACCAATTTTCGTGATTTCCATTGATAAGTTTTATCAATATTTGTGCATTGGTGAATTTGTGTGTCATTGACTTTTGTGATTGACATTGATATAATCGTCAATATTTGTGGTTTGGTGAACGAAATAAGGAGTATGACATTTCTTTGATTCTTGTGTAGATTTTTGTGATATTGATTAATCTCTTATTGATTTTCAATTACTTATATATATATCACAGCTTGGCATTGTGATTATTATGTGTTTAGTCATATCTCTTACTCTATATAGTTTCATCTGATATTTATAGTTAGACCGATCCGTTTATTATTTTCTTATTAAATAATACTCGGGTCAGACCGAGATGTTACAGGTGCTTCTGCTTGACTTTACATCCGGGATTACCTCCTTGACTTTTGGTTAACTACTTAGATTAGTAGTTTTTGGTTGTATACATTTGAGATATAGACTCCATGAGGTATACTTATTCTTTTGTGTGGTTCTTGTAACTATTCTTTTGTGATATTGTGGATCTTTTTAGACCGCTACTCTGATATACACTTCCAAGTGTGATATTCATATCTATTTCCGCCTTTGTGATATGAATTGTCTGTGACTGATTTATGTTATGCTTATTTCTATATTTGTTTCTGAAGATATTATAGCCACTATGTAGTAGCTTTGAGTTTGTGTCGGTATGTCGAATTTCCCTCTTGATAAAGAAATGCATGTTATACTATCTGACATATCGCTGCTCATGCAAAGCAATTATATGGATGGTCGCTCCTCAACAGCCTTATTCTCCGTGCTAGTTGACAGCATTCACAGTAATGTTCTTGGCTAGCGTAGGTATAGAGGTGGGGCATCACATCAAGTTTGGATTGCATGTCTGGATTTGAATAGGGAAAATATGATTTTTAACGAAGATTTCATAATTTTTAAGTTGGTGGTTAGTGAGGAATTCAGTGGTGATCAGAATTGGGTTTAAATACGATCTCTGGCGATCTCGTGACTCGAAAGGGTTGAATTTGAAGTAGGTGATAGGTGGATGGTCCACTTTGGTAAGAAAAATAGTTAGGGGATTTGTTGATGGTCGTGTGGGTCATTACGAGACGAAATAAGGGTTTTGTATTGGGTTCAGGAAGTAGCTGTTCACAAGGCGTTTGTGACGTCGTCAGAGCACCGGTCCTGGTGAGTCGTGGGGGATTATGAAGTGTGGGCTTCAGCGAGGATATGGATGTGGTGTTAGCGTTTCAGGTGATCTGTGGTGGCACTACGAGGTTTCTTTCGATGATGGATCTTATTACGGGTGTTCACTCAGGACGCTCGATTTCGAATTGGTAAATTTTAGTGCCCTCTGAATGATTGGGTGGCTCGTCGTTGTAATCACCGACATGTAAGGGGTTGCGGCGTCGGTCAGTGGCGACAGGAACGACTGTGCACGTGCACATGTGGTATCGTGCACAAATGGTTCCAGGGGAGCGAATTTGACGAGGTGTTGGTTAGCGTTTGCGTGTGATAGGGTTAGTTTTGGTATCGAGTTACTTTCGAGTTGAATTGAGTTCTTGATTGTAGTTCGATAGTTTGAAATTGCTGTTGTTTTCCCGATGGAAATCCGGTGTCGGAATTTTGTGTTTGGGGAAGAAGGCTGGTCTGTAATCTTATTATTGGACTTCGGGCCGTTGCATTAAGTCGTGAAATATTCAGGGGCCGGTGTGTTTAGTTGGGTTTGTGGAGTTATTGGCCGAAGGGTGGGTGGGCTTTGGTGTAATTTAATCAAGTTTTTATTTTCAAATGAATCTAGTCTGAATGTTATTTTTTAAAACTAAATTTTCAAGCGTATTTAAGTGCTTAGTAAAAATAAATAAATAAATAAATAAATAAAGATTCATCCTTAAGTTAAATTAAGGTTTGATAATTAAGAATTAATTAAATAATTAAGGGTGATTCATTAGATTAGTTAATAAATGATTATAGTTTAATCAACTAATAATTGAGGGTTTTATTTAATTAATTAGAGATTAATTAATAATCAAGGTTTATTAATTAATAATTAAAGAATAATTAATCTATAATTAAAGATTAATTAATTTTTTTTAGGGTAATTAAGGGATAAATTACCCAGTTATATTTAATGAGATGAATGTGATTAATTAATTTGTTGATTAATTAAAGATAGACTCTGAGTAATTGATTAAGTAGAATTTCTTATTAAGATTCATAAGTATAACTACTTAGTGATGTAATTGGTGGATAAATTACTGGATGGAATTAATATAAAAGAAATTACTTTATGGGAAGTAATTAAGGTTAGTTACTTAGGAAAAGCAATTAAAGATAAATTACTTGGTGTAATTAATTAAAGGATTAATATAATTAAATAAGGAGTTAATTAATTAAGGGAGTAATTACAGGATGGGTAATTACTGTTTCTAATTGATTAAGGTTGAGGACCATTAATTAATGTAATTAATTAATGTATTTATGAAGTAATTAAGGATTAATTACTGCAAATGGATAAGGATAATTACTTTATGTAATTGATTGAGAGTTTAATTACTTATTGTAATTAAAGAAATCAAGGGTGATTAGTGAAGAAGGATAATTAAAGATTGATTGATTAATTGGTTTATAATTAATTAACATTAAGGGAATGGTAATCTAAGTAATTTAAGATTTGTAATTTATTTAATTGAGATAAATTAAATTAACTTGGAAATGATCCATCTTGCATATGAGTGATTGAATGATGATTAAATGTCTTAAATTGATTCATATTTCAAATATGAAAGGTTGTGGTGATATGATATCTTTTGAGTATACGAGGATAATGTGATTACCTATTGATGATAAATTGCTGTGTAAAAAGTGACACCTTTTATTTAAAGTTGAACTGCATTATACTTAAAAGACTTGGATTAGGATGGTATAAGATTTCGAAGAGACCGGAGTCGGGTGTTTGGAAATACCCGAAACCACTTCGATTCTTTATATATTGATATGTGAAATCAATAAGCTGATTTGGAATGTTTTTAAGTAAATTGGACCATTTAATCTAAGTTTGGCACTTAGGAATTGATGCGTAAAATAAGTAATGTATATGACAGCTTGTGAAGATGTAAAATTGATATAAGTTACCCGGGTTATAAAAGTTGGATGTTTTTGTTGTTAGATGGATTTACTCACGCTGGTTTCCAGCCTGACCCGGGTGTTACTTTGATGTAATGCTCGGGTCAGACCGAGTATTACAGATTTTCAGGTAAGGACGTTCTGGAGCTCAGGAGACGAGATGGATAGCAGGAACGTATGGAGCGTACCCGCTGTATATATTATGGTTGTATAACTAGGACATGTTGTTTAAAACTGTCCAGAATTTGAAATGGTTGTAACTCTGATGTATAATAATATAAATGTATTGATACAGTTCTTCTTTGTAAAACTGTAATTTATGGGATATTATATTTTGATCCGCTGCGAATGTGAGGTTTTGTGGTATGGTGTTTCTGTTCTCTTCTTTTTCTTCTATCTCTTTCTTCTTTTCACTAACTATCTGGAATTTTCGGGATCGAAATTTCTGGGTCGTTACAACTTTTAATATATATATTAGACGAGGTAAGATAACTATACGTATTTGTTGAGCAAAATCAAGGTATACATGCTATACTTAGGCTGTCACGAAATTGTAGGTACGAGTGAATAATCTCTTTCGATTTATTGAGAAAACTCAACGTCGAAATGAGATTACGATATAAACCAAGAGGTCAGACGTTATATATGATACAATTGAAAAAGCGTTCACCATCATTTGTGGGCCTATGATTTATTGAGCAAACTCAAGGTTGAAATCCTAAGACAAACGACCCCTAACACCCATTGGAGAAGTCGAAAGGTTTCTATATTTCATCTTTGGGTTTCAAGAAACATAAAAGTCTAGTGGGGGTCTTATTAGAAAATGAAATGTTAACACTTAACCTTTCTAATATTGTAAGAAGTAAGAACACCTGCTATGTATAAATCAAACTAATATACTTCGATAAACTTATGCAATTAATATAATCAGTAAAATGTTTATCAATTAAAATGTACAAATGAACTAAATTAAGATTGACAAATAGAAATACAAAATATACTTACTAATTATTTTTTGCAAGTTGTCAATTCAAGACCAAAGCAAGTGCCTAATTATACAACAACTAAATACGTTCATAACTTGGTCACTTACTTATTTATTTATCTAAACTGTGTATTGCCTTTAATGTAACTCTGAAAGCAATACAAGAATAAGGATATTTGATTCATATACGATTACATATAAATGTTGCATAGTGAATGGTCATAATCCATAACGTATGAAACCTCAATAAAATTAGTGTTAAACTGGGCCACTCTACAGCGGAAGTTATGGGTGAATTTCAATTTTTTTTTACCATATTGAATCTTTATTAGACCTATGAAGTCTAATTTATTCAAAACATTTCTAAATTCTTATAAATAAAATCCTTATTTTATCTAAATATATAAAATGATGTTATATTATTTGTTTAATATTATATAATATATATACGTGTATCATATACACATATACGTGTGTATGCATGTGTAACATATTAATCCGTGTGAGGTATAATATGCTCGTGTATAAGCGTTGTGATTTACACCGCAACAGACATGTTAGCTCATCCAATATATAAATATATCGTCCAAATATATGTTTATATATTTTGCTTTTATATAATTATATATAAGTATATGTGTGTGTGTGTATAAACTACAAGAATTTATTCAAATAATTTAGTATAAATATATAAATATGTATAATTAAACATAAATATGGAATATTAACTATATATATTTATAACTATATAAATACTTTTGAATTATTTATAAAATATATTAATAATTTTTTTAATGCAAGGTTGAAAATAGTACATTTATAAATATAATTTTTTTAAACACACACACACATTTGAATATATTAAATGCTTACATAAATGTATAATATATGTATGTATGTATATATTAGTATAGATAAAATCTCAAAATAATTTATATTAAATATATCACTACATGGCTTACGCATAACTCAAATAAATGTTTTCTTTTTTAAATTTAAAATATATATTATAATAAATAAGCATACAAAAAGTATTATAAAATTAGTAAAGATAGATTTTTTTTTCGAAACTAATTTTGAGTTTAAAATTTCTTATAAAATCATAAATTATAGTTTTAAATTTTGAAAATTTATTATATAGTATTACAATTTAAAAATCAAAATTTCAACTTTTAGCTTGTATTAAATATTTTAAGATAAAAAATGCTTTTTTATTCCCACTTGAAGTTTAATACGTATTATTATAACTTTATAAAATATAAAACATAAGTTATAATACATACATGTATTAGTATAATTATTTATATGATCAATTGATTTAAATATTATTTAAAAATAATATATAAATATAAAAATTATTTTTGTTCCTATCGATTATACACATTAAACTTTACGTATAAAATTACATTTCAATATTTTACATAAGTATAATGTAGTTAAATTATAAATTATACACATATTCATAGATATTATATATTAAATTGTTCAAAATAGAAAAAATAGCTTTTATATTGTTGAGCCATGCTGCATATATGTATATGTATATAATTTTTATGATGTAAAACACAACCAATCTATATTGTGATAATATATTTATATGTTGAAATCGTCACATAATCAGCACTATGATATATGAAATAAACATTATATATATAAATCAATATTCATAAACATGTTAGGAACATACCACATAGCCAAAGTTTGTAAGTACACCTTGAAACAGTAAGATTTTATCCTTAAACTGATTTCCATTCCAGAAGATTGCTAGTCCTTGAACCGATGATGACCGGCTACCGAATAGCAGTTGATTTTATTTGATTTGGAATTGGAAAATCAAAGAGATGGAAAGGGGAAGTTCGACCAGATCTAGATGGGATATTGAGGCTCCAATTTTTTTTAAGAGGTTGAGGATAGAGATGCTTGTATAGAGGAGAATTTAGAGATATTTTAGGATCAATATCCTACATCATCTATTATCAAATATCTTTCATCTTAGCCCTCCATTTGCAACCCTTTCTATCCCTTTTTTACCTTCTTATAACCCTAAATTAAAGCCGAACCAACTAGCTCCTTCATGGGCGTTAAACCCATTTATTGCCCGAACAAATATTTTGCAATTAAACCCAATTTAATGCCTATCGATATCGCATGTCGATTAATATATTTATAACAAAGTTTTTTCATCAAATAAAAATAACTTTTTTATAATTAATTAATTTATAACAATTACAAATTAATTAAATTATTGGTCAAAGTAATATTCATCGTTCCGATTGTACGACTCGTTAGGTGTAAATTTGGTCAGAGATTAATATAAAACTATTCGAATATTAGCATTCACATGTCACTTTGCATGTGGTGTGATATTTTGACCAAATTTATCTCTTACTTAGTTGAAGTAAATAACTAATTTTACATTGCTATGCGTTGCCCATGTAACAAACCGGATTTTCGACGCTTGAAAATCGACACTAATACGTCCACTGTATTACATGCCGAGAAATCAAATGCTGGAAAACCCGATAGTTAGGGAAAAAGAAAAAGAAGAGGTAGAGGATAAATAAAAAACAACATAGAATCTCACAATCGCAGCAGAACAAAATATAATATATATCAACAAATCTTATACAAAGAAAAACTGTAGTTGTTAATATACATACTGTAACGACCCATAATTTTCGACGTTTATAATTTGTTGATTTATTAAGATTTTGGTAATTAAATCAGGAACTGATAAAAATTTGTAATTTGTTAATGAATTAATAACGGTAATGAAATGTAAGAATGGTTATGCAAGTTAATAAATAACTAAATTTAGCGCAATCCCAATTAATTGAAACAATTGTAAGGCTATAATTGATTGTAAATAATAAATTAGGAAATAAATTTAAAGTTATATAAATTGATCAAATAATGCGTAATAAATTGTAATTCGATAGAATCAATGTTAGATAAATAATTATAATATTTGTTAATTGATAATAAAGTATAAATGGGGTTAAATTAGGCAAATGGTGATAATTATTAATTGTTTACCCATTTATTTAATCTATTGAATTAGATCTAAATCCATTGCAATTAAACGTAATTAATTACTAAGTTAATATGAATTTAACTGATAATTATAAACCATTAGGGCAATTGGATATATAGTAGGGTTAAAGTTATCCATAAGATAATGGTTGATTTAATAAAAAGAATGGGAATCAAGATTTATTAATTTAAATTTAATAAACTGGATTAACTAAAATTAAATGAAATTTAATATTTAAATATTACGTAAATGGGAATTAAGATAAAATTGGGAAATATTAATGTACCAAGATATAAACCAATGCTAATTAGATTCTTATTGTAATAAAGGACTAGAATAACGAGGTTTAAAAATTTATAAATGGATTTTTGGAATTTTAAATTCATAAATTTCTGAATATAATGAAATTGAAACTTAACGCTGAAATTGATGAATGAATCAACATTAAATTAACATCTAAATTTGTTTAAATTATTGTAAACGATTAAGAAATCAAAAATGATGAATTTGTTAATTATCCAATTGAAATCGAAAATTTGATTTAATTACTTAATTATTTATTTATTTAATTAATGTAAAAATAGCCATTTTGGCTATTGATTCGGATTACGATGAAACTAGTTTCATCGGATCCGTAATAGTGAATTATTGTAGGATCTCAAGTTTTGTAACGATCGGACTTGTCGTTTGATCGTACGGATAACGCCTAGAAATCAATTTAATTGAAATCAATTTGAAATAATTTGATTTTAGCATAACTTCTTCATACGATGGAATTTGAACTTGAAACTTGTTCCGTTGCGTTTAAAATATTTGAAAACATCTGTTTCGATATATGGGTTGATCCATTTTCATTCCGGAGGCAAAACGGGCTTTCTAGGGCATTTTTGTCATTTCAAACCAATTCGACTTTAACAGTAACCCACGAAAATGATAGAATTGAACCTCAAAACCAGTTTCATTGTGTTCAAAAGGCCTTTTTACATTAGGAACGCCTGGCGACATGCTTCGTTTGGAGTTCGGCCTGTTTTGGACTTCACGCTATAAATAGGCGCGCAAAACGATAAAATAATATTACATTTTTCTGAAACCCTAGCCGCCACTCCTCTTTTCTTTTTTATGGCCATAAATTCTCGATCTTCTTGCCTTGATTTCTTCCAAACCGTGCATCGAAATCAAAAACTTCCAAAAGCAAAGTCGTAGAGCTCGACGAGCTCTACACATCCAACGGTTGATTGTGCTATAATTTCTCGAATTTGCCAGAATCTGGCCTTGAAGTCGATCGTATTTTCCTCGATTTTCGCGCAAACGGCGGAGGCAGGAGGGGCGCGACTTCTGGCATAAGTGGAGATAGATGCGGCGCACCCAATGGTAGTCCTCGATCGGGCTCCAAGCGAACGATTGTGTGTGCGTTTTGATGGGGGCGTGTAGGTATTTAGGTTGCGTTCGTGAATGATGGAGGAGATGTACGTTCCTTTTTTTGTTAATTATTAAATATTAAAAGGTCAAATATTCTAATCGACACATCTTTTGCATACGAGGTCCGATTTATACGTGGCTTTCTCCACTAGGATCGTATCAAAATTCCGGACATTTTGACGCTGGTTTGGACGGATTCTGAGACCATTTGAATTTTGGATTTAAATTGGATTTAAATTCTTCTTAAATTAAAAAGGTGAGTGTTTTAATCCACTCACAACTTCTAAAATTTCTTATGTTTGTTAAATTGATTTATGATGTGATTAGAAATTTATTTACGACTGTTTGGCATATTTTGAATCATCATCTCAGTTTATTTGAATTTATTTGGATAAAATAGTTATTTAATTTATTATTGAATATAAACTGCTAGTAAATACCTGTTATTTATTATCTGTTCTATATTGATGTTATTGATTGAATTGGATGATGATTGTGATAAATGGTTGATGATTGATATTGGATGAATGGATGTTGTATTTTATATTGTTATAAATTGCAAGTTGTTATGGATTTTTATTTCACTCGGGATTGCGGTTTGAAATGATATATAACCGTATTTATATTTTAAATTACGGATTGAAATGATAGATATCCGTATCACTTGGCCACAGGATAGAAAAATTTATACAGACACCGTGGTCTATATATAAAAATATTTTGAAATGATTTCTATGGTTTTGTAAAGGAATATACGGTTTTAGATAAATATTGATTTTAGATATTACATAAATGTTATTTTATCCTTGATTTTAAGCTATGAATAATTTGTTTTAATATAGAATAAGCTTAATAATAAGTTTGAATTTTTTTGAAGATAATATAGTTAAGTATTTATATTTTATTTCAACATAGAGTTTATAATGATTTGAATAAAATAAGGTTGGAAGATAAATTTGAGATTTATTTGAAACTGAATTTATTCAAGAATTAAACTCAAATGAGCTTGATGTGAAATTTATTAAATTTGAAATTTTAGAAGGTATGATTTTTTTATAACTTGACTTTTGGTTTAAGGTGAATTAAATGAACATTTCAAGTATAAATAAATTAAAGGAAATATTTAGTTATTTGAAATTTGAGTTTTTATGTAAATGGTAATGGATTTATTATGTAAAATATTTCAAAACTAAATAATAGAAAATTGAATTGTTGAATCGTAATTACCAAACTTAGTTTTGAAAACGTTGAATACTTAAAGCTGAAATATATTGAATTTGAAATGGTTTATTCTATGGATCAAATCTGTTTTGAAATCGATATAATTTGGAATAGTTTATTTGGAAACTGAATCGAATTGAAATTTATAATTTGGGATTTGGTTAGATGTAAAATTCGAGTTGTTTTGGAATTGATTTGTGAAATTTAAGAAGCCATTTTATTATATAAAGTATTCTAATATTTAAACCATTTAAGTGGTGAAGTTATGTTTCAAAGTTGTGAGTTTCAAGGTATTATGATTTGAAAGTGTTATACTTTAAATGTTTTGATTTCGAAGTTTTATAACTTTGAAAGGGCTATGATTTTGGAAAAAGGATACATTTGAAATAAAAATGATATTATATTGATTTGGATTTTTCATAAAAATAATATCATATTGGTTTGGTTTTTGAAATGGAAATGATATCGTATTTATATGGTTTTGAAATGGATATTATATTCTGGTTTTGAAGTATAAATTATTTGGAAATGACCGCGATGTTATAATAACATTTGGTTGTTAAAGAGACCGGGATCGGAAGTTGTCATGCTCTCTGCCAACTCCGACAACCACTTTAACAACCGTGTATGCGGTAGAGATTCCAGAATGAAGTAGGATGACGGCGATGTTCTTTTGAGGTATATACGTGGACCCGACTCCCGTGAGTTGGCATAAGGTGGCTAAAACAGGAGTGATTCCGGGCCAGTGAGGTAGCTCCTCTTATCGGACACATTCCTTCGATACCATTCCATTATATTCTGACTTTAAGATTGATTCGGTGGCCACTTTTGATTTTGGGGGTGTGGCTCGAGGTGGGCGATAGCTGCGCGCTATGTGTCACCACCAGTCCGGATAGTAATTGGTGTATCTACCCTGGCATTGCCTTGTGTGTCGTGTCACCTACCCTGGCGAGCCTTGTATGAGTTTGGTATTCTCCCATAGCCCATGGAGTATTTAGGGTAGTCTCCCGATCTGGAGATACACTGATACAGGATGGACTACTGGGACTATTACGTGGTAAGGGCTATATAGGTAACCCCTTAACGCTATTCAAAAGTAAGTTTATTTTACTATAGACATTATTATAATAGCGAAATATTACTACATAGTAAATAGTTTAATGGATTCTTAGGAGATGTGAATCCCATGCATCTCTTAAGTTACTGCACTCACGTTTGACACTGGATAGGAGATGTCAAATCCCGTAAACATCTCTGATGCCGTTCCACTCATATTTTACCGTTGATTTTACTTACATAAGATCTTTTAGTTCTGACTCGAGTGTTTTGTCTTTTCAATTCGCTCGGGTCAGCCTGAGTATTTCAGGATTTGAAGACTTTATTTTTGGAGGACAAAGACGAAGATTTTGTTATTATTATCTATTATATTATTGCACTACATTCATACTATTACGCTGCATTGTTATTTATTATTCTCTGGTATGTGTAACTCTGATTCTGTGTTGTATAAGTACAATCAAATATTTGTAAACAATTTCATGAACTGTTATTTGATTATTATATTTTGTCATTCCGTTGTGAGATTCTATTTGTTTTATTTCTTTCTCTGCTTTTCTTATTTACCCCAATAACAATCCACCCTTCTGTATGGTTTGAGTCTGTCATGTGTGGTTTATCGTCGATTTAAAGCGTACAAAAAGGCGGGATGTTACATCTGGTATCAGAGCTTTGGTTTAGCGATAAACCTTAGCTTTGTGGGGTCTGACTCTTTATTAATAGGGTAGTAATACCCTATGATGAGTCGCTGAGCGTATATATATGAGAAAGCATATTTATTTGTGTTGTAAAAGGGTTCTAATATTGTGTTAATTTGTCCATTTTGTATTTATAAATTTTGGTTGGTGCATAGGACGCTATGACATCAATAGGGATTTCTAAACACTTAATAGGACAGACCGACATAATATTTGTTTTGAAATATAGGTAAATGAAATAATTTTTCCTATTATATTTTCTGTATATAAAGTAATAAATTTTATAAAGGTTATATTTGACTATAATATATTGATTGTTAGGTAGTGGAATTTATAAATATTGATTGGAAACAAAATTTGAAGAAAATAAAATAAATGAAAACTGGAAATTTAGAACTTAAGCTCTGGGATTTTTGAAAATTTCTTTCAAAGGATTTGGAATACAATAATATTGTTTATAAGTATTTTCTGACATAAATATTTCAGTATGATTTGAAAAAATTGTCTTAAAGGAATTTTGGAAAGAAATAAGTTTTGTACTCCCCTTTCTGTCATTGGAAAATAATTTCAGTGATGAGTGCATGCATCATCGACATTCATTTTTGAGTTTCTAAGTGGGAAGGTCACTGCATTAGTTTTACTGTAGATTTATTTGGATAAGCAAATGTAAATTTTAAATTGTTTTAAATATGATTGGATATATAAGTTGCAAGTATATACATTTATCTATTATTTTAAAATGATTTTGAAACTTAACGTGGTATTTAGTTCTTAAGTTTCCGTTAATTAATAGCTTCAATTATTCCGGTGAAATGGAATGTAACTAATTAATAATTGGAACCTCTAATTAAAATAAGAGATTAAATGCTAGGTTATAAATGAAATTTCAAGAGAGTTGAAATTTGTAACCTATAAAAACAAATATATGATTTTTGAACATTAAATTAATTTAAAGGAAATGAGATAAACTTGTATAAATTTCAATTGCATTCTTAAAAAGCACATATATAACTTACCAAATATTATAAGGTGTAATATTTAATAAGAAAATGTAATGGAAATTGTATGAGTAAATTTATGTTTTGAAAGTGTTCAATAAAATACTTTTATTAATAAGAATTGATGTTATAATTGTTATACACTTAAGTGTAATTTGGAAGGTTATTGTAATTAAGTGTGATAGAAAAGGGATCATTGTAAGTAAAAGACTATAAACTTAAGTTAATGAATTGAAATGTTAAGTAATTAATTGAACATGAATATTATTAATAAATGAATGTAAATAAATGAAACTAAGTAGTGAATAAATGAATGTAATACAATAAAAAGGAAATTTACATGATATAAATGAATTGGAATAAAATTTAGTAAGAAGCAAATGCCGTGAAAGAAATTTATAAGAATAAACTTAAGTAAGGTTAAAATTTGCTGTTTGTTTTGGTTTATGGTTGTTTGGGCAATGATACTTTAAATTTGTTTGGATATATGAATAATCAATTTAGTTTCATCTAAGACTGTTGAGTAAATGGTGCACTTAGTAGTTTATTTTTCATTATGTACAATTTAAGGTTTTTGAACCTGAACAACTATTTGCTTTGTTGGATATAGATGGATAATTGAATTGCATAGATTTTATGTGATGGTTGTATGTTTTGTTGTAAGTGATTGTTGTTTATATTGATTTGTTTGTTAGTGGTTCAAACAACTTTAAATATTTCATTTGTATATAATTGTTAACCTTTTGAATTATATAAGTGAAATACAGGTTATGGAAGCAATTGCCACTGCTTTTGGTTTCATAATTAAGCGTTAATTGCCCGAAAAATAGGTATGTTTTTGGATTACGGTTTTATAGCGCTATTATATTGTTTTTCCCGTTGTTGGGAGATATTATTTTGAGATATTGTGTTATATATTGTTACATTTGATATTATATTTTCTCCCGAGCCCCTCCGTACAAAGGAGACTCTGCCGAAATTTTTGGACTTAGAAAAATTTTGAATTTTTTTTCCAAACTTTATTAATTTGAGTATAAAAAGATTTAATGGTTATAAATTGGTATATTTTATTTAAATTAATTAATTTTGTAAATTTATTTGTTTATAAAGTTAATATTTTTGAATAAGATGTATTATTTACTCAGTTCTTTCTTTTCCCTTCTCTTTCCTTTTTAAGGGCGAAAAGTTTTGAGTGGGGGAGAGTGTAACGTCCCATAATTTTCATTGTTTAGAATTTGTTGATCATTACAATTTTTGTAATTAAATCAGGAATTGATAAAAAATTGTAATTTGTTAACGAATTAATAACGGTAATGAAATGTAAGAATTTTAATGCAAGTTAATAAATAACTAAATTTAGCGCAATCCCAATTAATTGAAACAATTGTAAGGCTATAATTGATTGTGAATAATTAACTAGGAAATAAATTCAAAGTTATATAAATTGATGAAATAATACGTAATAAATAGTAATTTGATAGAACCAATGTTAAATAAGTAATTATAATATTTGTAATTGATAATAAAGTATGAATGGGGTTAAATTAGGCAAATGGCGATAATTATTAATTGTTTACCTATTTGTTTAATCTATTGAATTAGATCTAAATCCATTGCAATTAAACGTAATTTATTACTAAGTTAATATGAATTCAGCCGATGACTATAAACCATTAGGGCAATTGGATATATAGTAGGGTTAAAGTTATCCATAAGATAATGGTTGATTTAATAAAAAGAATGGGAATCAAGATTTATTAATTTAAATTTAATAAATTGGATTAATTAAAATTAAAAGAATTTAGTATTTAAATATCACGTAAATGGGAATTAAGATAAAATTGGGAAATATTAATGTACCAAGGTATAAACCAATGTTAGTTATATTCTTATTGTAATAAAGGACATGAATAACAAGGTTTAAAAATTTATAAATGGATTTTTGAAAATTTAAATTCATAAATTTCTGAATATAATGAAATTGAAACTTAACGCTGAAATTGATGAATGAATCAATGTTAAATTGACATCTAAATTTGTTTAAATCATTGTAAATGATTAAGAAATCAAAAATAATGAAATTTGTCAATTATCGAATTGAAATCGAAAATTTGATTTAATTAATTAATTATTAATTTCTCTAATTAATGTAAAAATAGTCATTTTGGCCACTGACTCGGATTTCGACGAAACCAATTTCATCAGATCCGTAATGTTGAATTGTTGTAGGATCTTAAGTTTCGTAACGATCAGACTTGTCGTTTGATCGTACGGATTAGAAACGCCTAGAAATCAATTTAATCGAAATCAATTGAAATCAATTTGAGATAATTTGATTTTAGCATAACTTCTTGATACGATGGATTTGGACTTGAAACATGTTCCATTGTGTTTAAAATATTTGAAAACATCTGTTTCGATATATGTTTTGACCCTTTTTCGTTTCCGAGGCAAAACAGACTTTCTATGGCATTTTTATCATTTCAAACCAATTCAACTTTAACAGTAACCTATGAAAATGATAGAATTGAACATCGAAACCAGTTTTATTGTGTTCAAAAGGTCTTTTTACATTAGGAACGCCTGGCGGCACGCTTTGTTTGTAGTTTGGGCTGTTTTGGACCTCACGCTACAAATAGGCGCGCAAAACGGTTGATTTGCCTTGATTTCTATGGCCATAAACTCTCGATCTTCTTGCCTTGATTTCTTCCCAACCATTTATCGAAATCAGAAACTTTCAAAGGCAAAGTTGTAGAGCTCGACGAGCTCTACACATCAAACGGTTGATTTGCGCTATAACTTCTCAAATTCGCTGGAATCTGGCCTTGAAGTCGATCGGCTTTTCCTTGGTTTTCACGTAAATGGCGTAGGCAGGAGGGGTGCGACTTCTGGCATAAGTGGAGATAGACGAGACGCACCCGATGGCAGTCCTCGATCGGGCTCTAGGCGAACGATGGTGCATGCGTTTTGATGGAGGCGCGTAGGTATTTGGGTTGCGTTCGTGAATGATGGAGGAGATGCACGATCCTTTTTTTGTTAATTATTATATATTAAAAATTCAAATGTTCTAACCGACATATCTTTTGCATACGAGGTCTGATTTGTACGTGGTTTTCTCCAATGCGATCGTATCGAAATTCCAGACATTTTGACGATGGTTGGACGGATTTTGAGACTGCTTGAATTTTGGGTTTAAATTGGATTTAAATTCAATTTAAATTCAAAAGGTGAGTGTTTTAACCCAATCACAACTTCTAAAATTTCTTATGTTTGTTAAATTGATTTATGATGTGATTAGAAATTTATTTATGACTGTTTGACATATTTTGAATCATCATCTCAGTTTATTTGAATTTATTTGGATAAAATAGTTATTTAATTTATTATTGAATATAAACTAGCAGTAAATACCTGTTATTTGTTATCTGTTCTATATTTATGTTATTGATTGAATTGGATGATGATTGTGATAAATTGTTGATGATTGATATTGGATGAATGGATGTTGTATTTTATATTGTTATAAACTGCAAGTTGTTATGGATTTTTATTTCACTCGAGATTGCGGTTTGAAATGATATATAACCGTATTTATATTTTAAATTACGGATCGAAATGATAGATATCCGTATCACTTGGCTATATGACAGAAAAATTTATTCAAACATCGTGGTCTATATATAAAATATTTTGAAATGATTTCTATGGTTTTGTAAAGGAATATATGGTTTAGATAAATATTAATTTTAGATATTATATAAATGTTATTTTATCCTTGATTTTAAGCTATGAATAATTTGTTTTAATATAAAATAAGCCTAATAATAAGTTTGATTTTTGTTTGAAGATAATATGGTTAAGTATTTATATTTTATTCCAACATAGAGTTTATAATGATTTGAATAAAATAAGGTTGGAAGATAAATTTGAGATTTATTTGAAACTGAATTTATTCAATAATTAAACTCAAATAAGCTTGATGTGAAATTTATTAAATTTGAAATTTTAGAAGGTATGATTTTTTTTATAACTTGACTTTTGGTTTAAGGTGAATTAAATGAACATTTCAAGTATAAATTAATTGAAGGAAATATTTAGTTATTTGAAATTTGAGTTTTATGTAAATGGTAATGGATTTATTATGTAAAATATTTCAAAACTAAATAATGGAAAATTGAATTGTTGAATCGTAATTACCAAACTTAGTTTTGAAATTATTGAATACTTATAGTTGAAATATATTGAATTTGAAATGGTTTATTCTATGGATCAAATCTGTTTTGAAATCGATATAATTTGAAATAGTTTATTTGGAAACTGAATCGTATTGAAATTTATGATTTGGGATTTGGTTAAATATAAAATTTTGGAATTCGAGTTGTTTTGGAATTGATTTGTGAAATTTAAGAAGCTATTTTATTATATAAAGTATTCTAATATTTAAACCATTTAAGTGGTGAAGTTTTGTTTCAAAGTTGTGAGTTTCAAGGTATTATGATTTGAAAGTGTTATACTTTAAATGTTTTGATTACGAAGTATTATAACTTTGAAAGGGCTATGATTTTGGAAAAAGGATACATTTGAAATAAAAATGATATTATATTGATTTGGGTTTTCATAAAAATGATATCATATTGGTTTGGTTTTTGAAATGGAAATGATATCGTATTTATATGGTTTTGAAATGGATATTATATTCTGGTTTTGAAGTATAAATTATTTTGAAACGACCGCGATGTTATAATAACTGTTGGTTGTTTAAGAGACCGGGATCGAAAGTTGTTATGCTCTCTGCCAACTCCGAAAACCACTTTAACAACCATGTACGCAGTGGAGATTCCAGAATGAAGTAGAATGGTGGCAGCGTTCCTTTGAGGTATATATATGGACTTGACTCCCGTGAGTTGGCATAAGATGGCTAAAACATGAGCGATTCGTGGCCAGTGAGGTAGCTCCTCTTATCGGACATACTCCTTCGATACCATTCCATTATATTCTGACTTTGAGATTGATTCGGTGGCCACCATTTGATTTTGGGGGTGTGGCTCGAGGTAGGCGGTAGCTGCGCACTATGCATCACCATCAGTCCGGATAGTAATTGGTATATCTACCCTGGCATTGCCTTGTGTGCCGTGTCACCTACCCTAGCGAGCCTTGTACTATTTTGGTTTTCTCCTGTAGCCCGTGGAGTATTTAGGGTAGTCTCCCGATCTGGAGATACGCTGATACTGGATGGACTACTGGGACTATTACGTGGTAAGGGCTATATGGTTAACCCCTTAACGCTATTTACAAGTAAGTTTATTTTACTGTAGACATTATTATAATAATGAAATTTTACTACATAGTAAATAGTTTAACGGATCCTTAGGAGATGTGAATCCCGAGCATCTCTTAAGTTACTACACTCACGTTTGAAATTGGATAGGACATGTCAAATCTCATAAACATCCCTGACGCCGTTCCACTCATATTTTACCGTTGATTTAACTTACATAAGATTTTTTTAGTTTTTACTCGAGTGTTTTGTCTTTTCAATTCGCTTGGGTCAGCATGAGCATTTCAGGATTTGAAGGCTTTATTTCTGGAGGACGAATACGAAGATTTTGTTACTATTATCTATTATATTATTCCACTACATTCACACTGTTCCGCTGCATTGTTATTTATTATTCTCTGGTATGTGTAACTCTAATTCTGTGTTGTATAAGTACAATCAATTGTTTGTAAACAGCTTCATGAACTGTTATTTGATTATTATATTTTGTCATTCCGCTGTGAGATTCTGTTTGTTTTATTTCTTTCTCTGCTTTTCTTATTTACCCCAATAACAATCCGCCATTCTATATGGTTTGAATCTGTCGTGTGTGGTTTATCGTCGATTTAAAGCGTACAAAAAGGCAGGATGTTACACATACCAATCATCAAAGTAAAACCGTCAACAAATCAATACTGGATAGTTATAGTAACTTGTCCTCACAAGCATTTAACATACATCCTAACACACATAGTGGAATATAATCAAGTACGTGGAATATGTCTCTGTCCTCCAACTCGTCTCTTGAGCTCCATTGCATCCTAACCTGAATTTGTAATACTCGTTCTGACCTGCGCATTATAATAAACAACATCCGAGTTAGTTTGGAAAACCAGCGTGAGAAAACACACTCAATTTGAATTATTACTGTTATAAAAAACCTTTGAAAAACAAAGGTATCCCGTAAGACCATGTCACAAATAAACATGACGGTTTTTTAGCTTACGATAACTGAAATATTTTATATCAAAATCATCTGAGATTATAATATTGTCTAAGTACAAATACTTATTCAAATAGCTGAAATGCTTGCATCTCACATTTCAACATAGTTGGGCACAATCAAAACAGTTTGGCGCTTATTGAGGAATGGATTACATACAATGACTAGGCACTGGGGTACCACCTATCACTGTACACATCTAGAAAAATGTACCGAGGACCTCGACGGGATCCCCTACAACACAAGACCGGCCCTATCCCTAACCTGGATAGAACCGAATATGTTACCTTCCCGGGTGTTTCTACCCTAATTGAGAGCTCTTTTTCCATGCCCCACCGTATCCATAATTAATAATATATCTGAGGGTATCTAGAAAGGTGATAACATACCCTAATTAGGTGCGACCCACTTAGCCTTGTTGCATCTCCCGTGATTTTGAGTCATTCCGATTGATGAGCTTGGGGCTACGATTACCTTTTTAAGAAATTTTCACTTAGAATGCCCATTGTCCTCCAATGGCAATGTTCTGATAGCATTCGTTCATACAAGTTGTCCTAGGTCTCGCCGTCTTCACCATCTTCACGATACCCATTCGTAACGCTCCAATCAGATCGAAGTGGTTCTCAAATAATTAAATCCGATTCTGGTCTCTTCAAGACGATCAATGAAATTGGCCAATACTTGATAGTTGGTTATTTAACTATCAATATAACATCCATAAGCAGTCACTAGACCCATATTATAATTTTTCAAAATTTATTTTCAAAATATCTTTATAAGATATGTATTTAAATTCCTTTCAAATTATTCAATATTTGCAACAACTCAAATACTTATATCCATATCGGGATATTTCAAACCATCTCTTATTTCAACACTTAGAGAAAAATATTTAAAAATATATTTTTCTAATCCCCTTACTTCCCAACACTTAGGAAAGTTTCATTTATTTCTCTTTTCTCAAAACCCTTCACAATTTATATTTTAAATTCCTTAACTCGTTTATAACTAATTCTATAAGTTCCGGGGTTCTTTAATTAAATCTCTTTATTCAAAAGTATATACTCATCTCACCGAAATAAGTATAATTCACAAACCATTCTCTTCAAAAATATTTGAAAACCTTTTAAAATTAATATGGAAAGCACCATGCAGTATAAATCATGGATTCGCAGTTCAATGATTACGTCTCTGCCCCAAAGAAACCTAAACTTAACTGCAGGCAATCTCTGCCTCCGGTTTTGCCATGAAAGTATACCATTACTTTCTGAAAACTTATTTAATAATTAAATATACTTTTAAACAATTAAAATAATCACATAACTTTGAAACAATAATTAATTCTGATTTATTCATAAAATTCTAATCGATACAAGGCTTGTTTATAAAACTTATGATTCATTTCGACAATTTAAAAATATTTAAATAACTAAATTTTCGAAATATTTTTATGTTAAAACATTTTAAATTACCTAGTTTAATAATTAGAAATCCTCCTTTTAAAACAAACTCAACTTCTCGATACAATTATATTTTTCAATTCCAATATAACCAATCTAATATTTATAAACTCTCTCTCGATTTATTACCAATCGATTTACGTCCCCAAATATATAAATCCCTTTTTCACATTTGCAAAGGTAAAATCTATCATTTCTTTTTAAACTGATTTACCCATCTCATTATAAATTCTTACAGTGAATTTATATCTTCAATTTATCAAATGATAATCATTTCACTTTATTTATAAACGTTGTTTATAAATCCCATAATCTCATTTCCTATTAATAATGGTTTTCACATCACTTAAATCCATTATAAATTGTTTTCTAAATTAAATTCCATTTATAAATCAATTTATTAAATAACCCAAACTATATTCCAAAACCAATCAAATCTCGATTCTACTTCTATTTCGTGATTTAGAAATCTTATTTAAGATCTAGTATAGCCAATTTTATATTTATCTTTAAATACCCTTCTATTCTCCCAATCTATTTAAAATCTCGATTTTTAAAAACCTTTTATATTTGAACAAGTACCACTTAATAATTATTATTTAAATCCTTTATTCTAAAATCTCTATTTGCAATACCATAGAATAGTTAAGTACAAATTTAAAACCAAACCATTTATTTTATCCAAATTAATTTCTTTTAACTAATACAAAATTCTATATAATTACTTCACCTCCAAAATCCCTTTTTAATTTTCTTTTCAAATTCAAAATATGTACTTATAGTATTTGAAAATACCAAAATCTAGGCCAGTGCTACCATAGCATCAAATAAATTCTAATCGCACTATAATCTATCACAGATTATTCAAACATATCATATATCACTATATATAAGATTAAATTCAACATTTTTGAGAAATCCAGTTGGATCCCTCCAACCTGTTTTCCTGCATCCACGTTTGTTAATACAACATAAAAATACCAATCCCAATTCAAGGTGGGATATCGCAGTAATATAGGATCATCCGCTATTATGCGGGGCGCTTAGGGTCTTGTCCACTAAAATATGCGGGAATAATCAATCCAACTACTAATATATACTACTAAATATATTTTAAGATACAACTAATAATAACAATAATAATTATCAAAACATCTAATCAACCCATAATTTAATTTTCAACATTTTTAATTAAATCAGTTATCCAAAAATGAGTGAGATTTACCCATATTGATTTTTATTGTCGCTTTTACGTTTTGGTTTCGATTAAATTCGAACGCTTTTGAATTTAGTGTCCAAAAGCTCCAAATTCCCATAAATCTATTCCACATCGTAGCTAACATCACAACGAGGGTAATGCAAAAACCCCCACTTGAATCTGACATCGTATGAGCAAGTTACGATAAGTAGATGATATTCCTATTTTTAATAATTGAAACAAATACCATCATAATAAAAATTTACCCAATACATACGAGCCGGCCCAAAACAAAGCCCAACCGCAAACTCATCTCCCCCAAATCCCCCATTCACATGTACACGAACCCAGTATCATGCGAGCTCCTATACACGCATGCTGCCACTTGACCTCCTCCTAACAAATTCGACTTCTAACAACGCCGACCTCTTCTATTTTGCGATCTCCACGCGTTGAGCATCTCCACGATGAGCTCAGTCGAGCTTATGAAGTTGTGACCTAGAGGGTTTGAACCTCCACCATGAAACTATGCACATAACTAGACATGTAGCTACTAAATGACTAGAGAAATCCAACGAGACAACTCATATCACCAACCGATGCTTCAATCTCAACAAAACGCCAACCCTAGTCGAATTGCCTTGAACATGATCACCAGAGAACTATGCCACTACCCACCATGCGCATACCAAAACGAAGCTCAGGCTAAAACAAGATTTTAGAAAGTGGTTTCATGATTTCTAGACGAGTATAAGTGGAGATATGATTTTTTTGAAGCTTCCATGTTTTTTTCTCTACTTCACTGAGCTATTGCATGCCATTTAAAAAAAGAGGGACGTGATGTTTGCGTGTAGGGTGGGTGAGATGAAGGGAATAGACAATTGAAAAGAAAAGTTGACTTGATAATATATTAATTTATTCTCAAAATGTCTCGATTTACGCAACTCAAAATCTCGAACCCCTATCAAGGTGTGCCGCTAGGCATTCGTAATGTTATACCCCTATTTCGAATGCAATGGAAAAGGTTTCAAGTTCTAATTCAATCATATGAAGAAGACAGCTTTTTTGGACCCAATTATAATATTAAAATTTTAATATAAATTTCAGCGCGTTTATATCCTGTATGACCAAACGGTGACTCCAAATGCTACAAAATTTGAAATTCGATAATAATACACTATTACAGATCTAATGGAACTAGTTTCGTCAAATTTCGAGACTGTGCTACGGAAGGCTATTTTTACTCGTTAATTTAAACGAGATATTTTTAAAATCGAGTAAATCACTTTTAAATCCAATTTAAATTTTCTATTACCTTCACTCTTATTAATATAAATTTAATAAGCCTTTAAATTATTTTTATCAAGCTTAAACCCCAAGATTAAACTATTTAAGTAATTTTCGAGAACTTTACTGATGGAAGTTACATAAATGGGCATTGATATTAACGGTTCCTTATCGATCTCTAAAGGTAGAGCGAAGCACACCATCGTTGCAATGAATTACTTTGTACAATAGGCTGAAACCTAACCTTTAGCCACGATCGCGATAAAAAAGTGATCAACTTCACTGTCCGGAGCATCATCTGTGATTTTGGCCTTCCACGAGAACCGGTAATGGAACCCAACTCGATAGCGCTTAATTCAATGGCCTCTGCCATCGACGTCGTATTGAGAAAAGATTCGTAGCAGTTGCTCATCCTCAGGTTATTGGGCAAGTCGAAGCTGTTAACAAAATCATAAAATCCATTCTGAAGAAACATTTGGAAAATGCTTGAGGCAAACGGGTGGATAAACTCCCATCAGCACTAAGGGCATACCAAACCACCCACAAGTTGAGACTGTCCATGATCCGTTCACCCTTGCTTACGACTCTGAAGCTATTGTCCTTGTTGAACTTGAAGTTCCTTTCCATCGAGTGACTTATTACAACCGTTTCATTATAAATAAAAAATATAAATAAGGAATTGCAATCCATATGCAATTAAACTATGAGAATTGGTGATGACTCATGAGCGTACAAATGCCTTCAGAAGCTAATGACAAGAACGTGTACTTAAACATGCACGTGTATATTCTAAAAGCTTGATTTCTTGAAACCGACAGAAATTGAATTTTCACCTGGGGTTATTAAGAAAAAACTAGATCAAATAGCCAAAGCTTACTCGCCCGTAGAACTGGACATAGATAGTAACTGATAGAATACAATCCCGAATTTATATTAGTGGAAATCGACCAAGCGTCGTGACAATCAAAGAGGGATACAACACTTTGGGAAGATAAATCAACGAAATGGTGACGATCATTCGATAAACTGGATGGAATCCTTTACGACGATTGAAGTTTGCAACTTTTCAAACACTTCATGTTCGAACAAGACATGCTTTGGCGGGAAAATGTTATCATTCCTTTTGGCAAGGCCGTGATATCATCAACTTGGCTAGAAACGAATGGTTACTAGTTTTGAGAATTAGTTGTGTATGATATTATGGATGATGGTCGAGCAAATCTAGAACGAGATCCAATCGATGTCCAATCAGTATGGAGCAACAAGCATATGTTGTGAAGCTAAATTTCAAATTTCAAGTCGATTGGAGTTCATATACTCGAGTATGGACAAAGCAAGGATTTATATGGGTCGATCGGGAACAATCCATGAAACAACGCAAATTAGCGAAGATCGATAGAAATCTCAAAACCTACAAGGCTAATTCATTTGGAACCTTCAGGACATCAATATATTGAAGAGTGGAGCCTATAAGAATGATCACAGGACATAATTCATAAAATTTCATTTTCATCGACCATTTAGTACCGATCGTTTGGAACGAGCAATATAAGATTGCCAATGTGCCTGTTCGACAAAGGTTGATGGATATCTCACAATCTATAACTCAGAATGACTTCATATTTTAGGAGCAAGGTCTAAAGGCATGTGGGACCCTCCAAAAACGATCACACATCAATTGGAGACCAAAAATAACGATCAGCATAACTATGGCCGATCATTCTAAAATATCGAGTTAGGGCCACCGATCGTCATGATGGGCCCTAACAGATCTAGAGACTCTTCTTATAAAATTTCAGCCCAATATATTCATGTCCTCATCTATAAATAGAGTGGCCATTCTCCATAAAGAGGATCCTTTTTTTGCTGCCTAGGCTCTTCCATTTTTATTCCTCACTCTTGTACTAATGGAACCTAACTGACCCAAAAATTCTTCTAATCACAATCAAGTGCAAGGTCAATAAAAATATAAAGTGGATGCAGGCCAAGGTTGCCGAACTACTATAAAATCTGTATGTTCATTTACTTTTTCTGCTATGTTTAATTTCATTCATCATTTAATCTTTACGAGATTCTATTGGGTGTTGATGCCTATTTTTTGCGTAACATTTCGGTGCTTTTACTGAGAAATGAATTCCCAACTTGATTGGATCTCATCTTTTACCGGTGGATTTTCATGTTCGCGAGATAGTTCCAGCTTTCAACCGACAATTTTTTGATTCTATTCAGATTTGATAGAGATCTAGAAGGAAACTAACTACAATGCCTCCTTTGAAGGACAAGGTCATTACTACCTCCTTGCAAACTGCTATTGAAGCAGTAGATAACACAGAGACCGATCTTATGGAAGATGGAGCACAACAGGACTCCATGGATGTATGAGCTTCTCGTGGAGCCCCAAGCTACCAATCATTCAAAGATGATCATTCCCCCAACTGATAGACCTGCAACACTTCATCTTCTAGAAATTGCAACAACCGATCGTTCTCTACTACAATCCATAAGCCGGTCATTTCCACACGATTGTTTCTAAGCCGATCATTTCTGAAATTATTCCCACCAACATTATTTGTACAATCATTCTTTATATGATCGTTTTCCTAACCGAACATTATTTTCACCGATTGTGATTTCCAACAATCATTCCAATAGGTCTTTGCCACCGATCATTTACACCGATCGTTAATACCCGATCATTCTTACCCATCGTTATTATCATCGATCGTTATTTCGAACAGTCATTCCAATAGATCGTTCCCACCGATCGTTATTCCCAATAATTGTTCTAGTAGATGGTTTTAACCGATTGTTTTTCTAGAAGATCATTTTCTCCACCAACCGTTCCAATATCTCTTACACCGATCGTTCCAAGACACCCTCACCCGATCGTTCCAACATCGTAACTACCGATCGTTCCATCTACTACTGATCGTTCCTGCATGATCATTTCCATTTAATCGATCATAGAAGATTGTTCCACTGATTTCAACCAATCGTTTTCATTAAACCAGTCATTTTTCAAAAAAAAAAAACTTTTTCGGGGTCGATCCAAATTTTAAGAAAAAGGCTCTAAAACGGTGCCGTAGCGCAGTACCCCCGCATTCTGCATTTGAAACTCAACCTAAAGAGAGTGCATTCTATCTACTTCCCTTATGTCCTATGATTGATTTAGGCATATGGGATCAAGTGGCAGCTTCTGAATTGCAGTCAAGGAATGATGAGGAGCTGCTACTCAAGCGGAAGTCCTAAAGGCAGAAGAACCAAGTTGATATGACAAAAACTAGAATCGATTACTAGATCAAACTTCCAAGGTGGATTGCGACTGCCCATGATTGATCAGCTTCCAAATGCCTGAATTGACGGTTATGGCCATTAGAAAGCTCACTGGGGTTGACCTGAAGCAGTCACCCATCCGACTCAAAGCAAACCTAAGAAACTTTGGCGTAGAGCCAAACTCGAGAATAACCAAGATTTCTCAAGCAAATGCCAATATGACTCCAAGCATTGCTCTTCACTGATCCAACACTTCAAATTCAGTGACTCCAAGCAAACCAATTGTTGACTCCAAGCAGATAGCATATTTCCTTGGGTCCGACTCCAAGTAAATTACCACTAATTCGTAAATACCGGTACATCTTGCTTTGCTCATAACTCGACATACGAACTCCAAATGACTTGAAACTTGGCTTGCAACCTCAAGAGGCATTCCTTACTACCTTATATGGATCGCACTCCATTTGGGTGAAAGTTTGGGGATGATCACTGATCGATGATCCCATCCTAACCGATTTGCCATTCGATCAGCACTCTCAACCATTCAAATGTTGGACAACCATGCATACATCATTCACAAGCATTATAAGCAGTAGTAACTTAAAAATGGACCGATGATGATTAGGGCATCTCCCTTGTCGAAACCTATTCATCGTAGCCATTCAGCATGCAGAATATATGGGGAGATTCATTATCCCGGCCATGCCAGCGTATTCTGTCAACATGGACCCCCGACAACATCTCGTGAGGCACGAGTGGCACATGGAACCCACCAAAGCGATAGATGCAATCAAATTCAGATGTTTTCCCATATTATTTGAAAGAATAATGATCATGTGGTTTATGTCATTACCACCCAACTCCATCTCCTCATCTGATTAACTGAATCAGAAGTTTATCGAGCAATTCAGGATGTATGCGAATCATACCGATGATGTGATGGCATTATCAACTTTATTCCAGACGCCAGGTGAGCCACTCAAAGACTTCCTATAGAGATTCAACGTCTTCATCACTAAAGTGAGAAAGCGAGAATATCATACCGATGGTGTTAATAAGGGGAATTGACCTTAAGACAAACTTTGGCGACTGACTAGGAGAAAGAACGATGCAGTCTCGTTGGATGAAGGAATTCAAAGTGAGGGCAACATTGAGGCCTTAGATGAGGATGCATATTCTATGTGACGAGCCAAAATCATAAAATTCGACTCATATTTGAATGATATAATCAGAAACATCTACTTGGAGACTCACGACTCAAAGTAGTACTGGAAACCAGCCTCAAGAGAGCCCACCGAAACCAAGGAGAAGTCTGGGAAGTATTGCGTACTTCATAATACAAACAGTTGTAACACTAGCAATTGCAAACACCTCCGAGATATGGCCAAAAAGCTGATCTAAAAAGGAAAACTTCAACAGTATGTGCAAACGTAATAGAATGGTGGGTAGGGAACATCTAATAAATAAAGAACTTTGGTTATCAATTGGACTGCTTACGGTCGACTTCCAACTGAGAAAGGCAAAGACAAAGTGGAATAGCGAGCATACGACGCCGCTTCACCTATCAATAAGATTTATTTCAATTATGTTGTGAACTATGGCCAACTTGAACTAAACAGATTCCAAATGATGCAGGTGATGAAGTACTTAGAGTTAGGTGCCAACCAATCTCCATGGTCCATGATCGGACCTATGGAGTTTCATCAAGACAAGTGTGATTCAAATGCTCATCAACTACCATATGCCCGTGACTTAGGGGCAAGGACTCAAAATGGGAAGTGGGTGTGACTTGACCATCTACTTCCTGCTTTGTGCTTCATTTCTGACAGAACATTTATGCCTTACTCAAACCCCGACAAGGTCAAGATCTAGTGAAAAATGGACACAACTGATCGTCCACTCATCAATTTTCGTGCCTGACTTGAAGACCGAAATAACACTTGGAGTGGATGCAACCTGACCATCCACTACCATCTCATATTTTAAGTTCACAAAAATACTTATGCCTCTCTCGGAGCCCAGCAAAACCGAGGTCTGACTAAAGTGGTTGTGATTTGACCGTCCACACGTTAACTCCTACCCTGGACATCGGAGGCAGTTTGGGGGCTCGACTAAAAGTATGCGCGATTGACTGTCTACATATCAATCAACGCCCTCGACATAAAGATATAACTGCAGCTTAAGGTGGATGCAGCTTGACTGTCCATCCAATAACTCTCTACCTCCACATGCCAAAAAGAGTACGAAGCAAATTGTACGAAACCTAACTGTCCAACCCAAGCATGGATATAATCCGACCATTCTTTGCATACTCCTTTCTATGACTTGACATGAAGTGCTACAATCACAGAGCGACAATCATCAAGTGGATATGAATCAATCATCTCACTTGCAAAATTCTGTCATCAATGCTGGGTGAAAAATTCCACTCCACGAATGAACGTGATTCGACCGTTCATTCGACAACTCTTACATCCACTTGACAGGTGGAGAAAAAATCAAAAACGTATTCCAATGACCACCCATCATATAACTCTAGTTCCCAGAGTATAAACTGGAGTATGAACACAAAATGATGGGCACGGTCCAACCATCCATCGA
The DNA here is from genome assembly GCA_030765085.1 of Allium cepa. Classification (NCBI taxonomy): domain Eukaryota; kingdom Viridiplantae; phylum Streptophyta; class Magnoliopsida; order Asparagales; family Amaryllidaceae; genus Allium; species Allium cepa. The sequence continues at coordinate 155,947,477 of CM060943.1, forward strand.
TCATAGTTCCCAGAATGCGGTACTAAAGAGATTTGTGTATTTTTGAAATAATTTTTTATTTATAATACATATATGTTTCATGTATTTTTTAATATATGTTTCATGTATTTTTTTGAATTTTTATTTATTTATAATAAATTTATTAACTTATTGATTTACGTATATTCTATTTGGTTGTTATTTGCATTACTGTAAAAGTATTTCAATTTAAAAATTGATAAAGGTTTTTATGTAAAATCATAAATCATTTTACTCCTTCCTAGTTAAAATTTTGATTTGACTTTTTTAAACTTTATATATATATATATATATATATATATTAGATTGTAGTCCTTTTATACGTATGCTGTTTTTGATATTAAGACATAATTTGCTATTATTTATGTGTGGATGGTAACATCCCTAATTTTTGATAACATTATTCAGGAGATTTAATTAGATAAATTAAATAGAATAATGTAAGAATTAAATTGATAAGGGAATTGAGATTTGAATTTTTTTAAAGGCTGTGCTTAATAGTTATAAATGGGTTTAAATGGACTAATATGTTATTGATTTACATAAAGCCAATTAGAGAATAATCGCCTTCATTTCTATAACCCACCTATTCACGGATCCCTTAATTTTCTTACATTCATTTTATTTCTCAAAAACCAAAAACAAATGTAAACCTAAGAAAGTCGGCCATTACAAGGAAGAAAAGAGAGGAAGATTAAATTAAGCTAAAGAATTAAAGCAATGGGATTAATCTCAAAATAAATCTCAAAGCTCTTATCATATTCAAGGTGAATAATAATTTATTCCATCTCTATTTTGTTTTTATAATCATAGGTTTTTGGATTTAAAATTAAATTCGTTTTCATGATGTTTTGAAGGATGATATGCTTGAATTATCACATGTTTGATTTAAACCAATTCATTTACATATAATTTACATGGTTTTAGGAAGAAACCAGTTGTTATTGATTGTAGGATGCCATGGAAAAATTATATGTTAGGTAAAACATGATTTTTGAGATGGGCTTAAATTTTCATAATTTTCCAAGCTATGGGAAATTTATTATGAACTTATAAAGGAGAATATTATATACTTAGGTTTAAATTTTATTTCGATTATTTTTGGAAGAAATTGGGTTTGAAATTTTAATATGTTTGATTACATAATGAAAGAGATTTTCTGTGATTTTTAAGGATTTTTCCTAATCGATTTTCTATGGAAAATAAATTATTTCAAAAGAATGACTTATTTCCAATATTGGTTTTGCTCAATGGAAAGGCTTAGACGTAAATTTCCCTTGATTTGGACCTGATAAATGCGGCAATTATTTATAAAGTATTTGAAATTTTCTAAGGAAACCGGTCAAAGGATTACGAATAGGCAGGTAGTGATAAAACAATTACTAAAAATAACATAATTTCAGCCTTTAATTCAGAATAGTGGGTTCCCCTTCCTATAATGGTGCCTTTCGACTCTAAGGCAACCAACCCAGTCGAAACCCACTTAGTCGTAACCAATACACAAGGTATCACTTAGATGGTATGTAATAGATTGGAGGAAAGGCAGAATCCATGGTGTCGAAAGCAGTACTTCCTATGGTTTCGAAACCTTAGTTTTGTTTACAAATGTTAAGTGACTGCTTTGTTTTACCTAAAGATTTTGACATAGCCGAAACCTATGTTTTCAAAAGGGGGTTTTCTAAATAGCTTTCGAAGTATGTTGCCATATAATGTCTTAAGTATGAGCTTTCGAATGGGTTCGTTTGTTTTAAAAAAAAATCCTTGGAAAGAGGTGGTTCCGACCTAGTCGATTCTTAACCGCTGTTCTTTTACCTTTCGAATGTATTGCAGCCATCAGTACTTTCGAAGCATTCACTTTGTTTTAAACTTAAGACAAGTCACTTCCTAAATGCTTTCGAAGGGGTTCAGGGGTTTCAAAGGCAACGATGTCGAAAAGGGATTTCGATACTATCCTTCAAAGTTTTACTCAAAGGTTTTTAGATTTCAAATAGGTGGTTCCGACACCATTAATTTTTTCCTCGAAAACTATTTTTTTAAAGGTTTCGAAAGAGATACTTTTGCTTTGATCACTTTAACCCAAAAGATGTTTCTAAAAGTAAAACCCAATACTTTTGAAAGAGGTACTTTCATTTGTTTCAACTATGTTCCTAAAAACTTTTGAGTAACGTTTTGATACTATACAAAGGTATATTTTGTTTCAAAAGAGATGTTTCAAAAGGGCTTTGAAAGGTATATACATAGTGTTTTGAAAAGGTGTTTTCTTCGCTTTCGTAGGAGATTACCCAGGGTTTTCAAAAGGGTTTTCAAAAGTATTACTTTGTTGTTTTGTTTACTTCTTCATAATTTATTCACATTTTAATTAACCCATAACAGTACTTTGGGGAAGGGTAGAATAACCAGCTAGGTTGACCCAGTAGTGAATATAACTTAAGAAATGTTAAAATTTGAATTAAGATATTGGCAGGGGCAAATAGGTTCACAGTAAGCCCATGAAAACTGTAAAAAGGATAGAAGGGACCAATAGGTTCACATTCATCCCATGAAAACTATGGTTTGATATTTGCAGGGGCCAATAAGTTTACAGTTAGCCCATGAAAACTATATCGGGTTAGATATTAACAATTAGTCAATAGGTTCCTAGTCAACCCATGAAAACTAGAATGAGAGTAAAGGTATTAGAGTTATCACCAGGTTCATAGTGATCCCATGAGAACTATGTAACTGGACAAGAAGTCCCTAATCACTTTACTGGTTGATAGTCAGCCCATGAAAACAATTAGGTTAATAGTAACCCTAGAAATCATAAATATGACAGATCATCAAAATGAATGTGGATGGGTAATAGAATTGATTCACTTATTTTGCATATAATCATATTACACTATTTTGAATTGTTTGAACCATTGTTGATGTAGGAGCACAATATATGGTTTTATAAAGGTTTTGAGATACCAGTGAAGGGAAAACCCATTCCATTAAGCGACGTGGTCTCACTAGATATCTAAATGATTTGAGATGGTATATTATTATTCATACCTGGCTTTATATTTGACTCGAATTATTTTCTCTCCTTAAACTCTTGGGTACTCAATTGATTTTGAGTAGTTTGAGGTTTAGGGTTTTCAAGTGTTCTTTTAGACGAATAAAGCTTCTGGTGACGTGTAGGAGGCATATAGCTACTTCGAGTTCTTTTATTTCTGACGTGTTTGGTTTTAAAGGCAAACTGGTTATGTTGCCTTATTATATACTCTGATCATCTAAGGGTGCATCTTCATATGTCACTCTTGGCATATTTTGAAATAAGTATATTTTGTCTGAATATGGTATGCGCACTGAGATTATGCAATGGATTTGAAATATTTTGAAATGGAATATGACTTTGTTTGCTATTTTTTTTTCCATCTTCATGTGTTTCTGTGTATCAATATATTTAAGATTGCCGTATTTGGTCGTTGAGAATTAATAACTAAGGATGATTGCAGCATCCGTTAGTTTTGGGCCTTCAAGTAGGGGGATGTTACAAGTTGGTATCAAAGCATAGGTTTATGAAACTTAAAAGAAATTTAAACCTAAAAGATTTTCAAACACAATCCAATAAATCAGATAACAAGATTAAGGATTAGGTTGACGTTATAGTAACGTACATGTATTTAATATATAGTGATATATATATATATATATATATATATATATAACTACGTACTCCCTGCTCTCTTAGACCGTTCTTCTGTATCTTACTAAGGCTCGTATGCAGATTTACGAGAAAGGAGATATGGAAGCAGTAAACGGAAGAGGAAATCTCGGTGGTGGAAGTACTACTAATGTAAATGCTCGACCCACCACTAGGAGGAACCCGGGTCGACCGACTAATGCTAATAACCAAAATGATGATGCCAATGTGGGTGTTGAAAAATCCTCCAGTAGATATGGGGACGATGTATCAGTTCTTCATCAATATAATGCAAGCAGGAGCTGCAGCTGGTCTTGCTAAAAATGTTGGGGGAGCTAATTCTATGGTTCCAATTGGGAATAATTTTTCTAGGCAGAGAAGGGGCTACACCAGTCTTGGTGGGAAGCCATTCATGGGGATGGAGAATGCTATTAAGGTAGAGAATTGGCTATTGCATTATGAGCGTACCTTCTATGATTTGGGTTTAGATGATAGGCAAAAGAGAAGGTTGGCCTTTAGGCAGTTACAAGGGTCAGTGCTTCATTGGTGGAATAGTATTACTGTCGGAGTTCCGGAGGAGCAGTTGACTTAGGCACATTTTAGAAGGAGATTTGAGTAGAAGTTTATGTATGAGTTTGCTAAGTCAGAGATGATTAGGAAATTTATGGATCTAGAGCAGGAAGAGATGTTAGTTGTTGAGTATGCCACTAAGTTCGAGGAGTTTCCTCGTTATGTACATAATACTATAGACACCGTCATCAGAAGGAACAAGAAGTTCATTAGGGGACCCAGGCCGGAGATTTCTAGGGCGACCCTACCACATGTTCGCGATCCTAGTAATTTATTTGTGGAAATGGCCATTCGCCATGAGGAGATGCTTGCTAGTTGTGCTACAGAGAAGCCAGTGGAAATTCAAGGATCTTTGAGGAATAAGAGAAAGTTATTTTAAAAAGAAGGGAGCCCAGAAGGGAGATACTTCCAAGAGGGCGAAGGCTGAGTTAGTTTGCTTTAAGCGTTACAAGAAGGGTCATTATGTGAATGAGTGCTGGTCGGATAATGGGAAGAAGGTTGCAAATAAGAAGAATGTGAAATGCTTCAACTGTGATCAATTTGGGTATTACAAGAATCAGCGTCCAGAGCCAGTTAGAGAGGATAAAGGAAAGGTTTTTTGCTATTGGACCAGCTAGGCTTACTGCAGCAAATAGAGGAAAGACTGTGATGGAAGGTACGTTTTTGGTTCGGAGTATATTAGTTAGGGTACTTTTTGATACCGGTGCATCACATTCATTTATATCTCACTATTTGGTTGATAGGCTATGCTTAAAACCCACCTATCTTATTACATCCTTGAGGGTTGTGTACCCAATATGGGGTATGTAACTCTAGGGTTGAGATGTGACCAACTAGAACTTGATTTGTTAGGTCAAATAAGTTTGCATGCAGCTTGTCTGTTATTGATTTCGTAAATTTTGGGATCATTTTGGGTATGGATCAGTTAGGTAGGTATGAAGCTAGAATATTTTGCCAGGATAGGGAGATATCATTGAGACATCCTGATGTCATAACCGGATAATATTTTCAGTGGAGAACTCTGACTAGAGTGTGAGTACTTTTCTTAGTGCTATAGAGATAGGAGATGAGTTAAATCAGGTTCGAGTAGCAAGAGAGTTTGCTAATATCTTTGAGCCAGTCATATAATGACCACCGAAACGAGCAGTTGAGTTTCGTATAGATCTTTTTACCTAGATCTGAAGCTGTTAGAAGACTACCTAACAGGATGACACCTACAGAGATGAAGGAATTGAAGGTGCAGCTAGTGGATCTTGAAGGAAGAAATTTTATCAGGCCAAGCAGTTTGCCTTGGGGAGTGGCCATGGTGTTTGTGATGAAACCAGATGGGTCGTTGAGGATCTGTATCAACTATCGTAAGTTGAATGAAAGGACGATTAAGAATAAGTATCCTTTGCCAAGAATAGATGATCTGTTCGATCAATTGAGTGGAGCTAGAGTGTGTTTCCAGTTGGTTTTGGCGACAAGTTTCCATCAATTAAGAGTGGCAGAGGACAGTATTCCTTTAACGTCATTTCGGACTAGGTATGGATCGTATGATTGGTTAGTGATGCCATTTGGGTTAACAAATGCACTTTCATTTTTCATGGATTTGATGAATCGATTTTTCCAAGAGTACTTGGATAGGTTTGTGCTAGTGTTTATAGATGACATTTTAGGATACTCTAAGGATGAGAGAGAGCATGAAATTCATCTTAGAGTGGTACTTGAGACACTCAGGAAGAATCAGCTAAAGACGAAGTTTACCAAGTGTCATTTTTGGAAGAAAGAGGTTAATTTTCTTGGTCACGTAGTTTCATAGAAAGGCTTTTCAGTCGATCCATGTAAGATCGAAGGTGTGAATAATTGGAAGAGACCAGAGACGGTGATTGAGATTAGAAGTTTTCTTGGACTTGCTGGCTACTACCAGAGTTTCATCAAGGATTTCTTGCAGATAGCAGCACCTTTGAATAAGTTAACCAGGAAGGAGGTGAAGTTTGTCTGGTCTGAAAAATGTGAGGAATCATTCCTTAAGTTAAAGTATTTGTTGACCAATGCACTAACTTTAGTAGTTCCAGACGGAAACCAAGGGTTGGTGGTGTATACTGATGCATGCGGAACTGGATTAGGAGCGATATTGATGCAGAAGGGTAAAGGTATTACCTACGTATCCAGACAGCTTAGACCGCATGAAATAAGTATCATACTCATGATTTGGAGTTGGCTGCGGTAATCTTTGCATTGAAGATTTGGAGACATTATCTCTTAGGGGAGAGGTTTGAGCTTTATATGGGTCATAAGTCTTTACGGTATTTATTCTCTTAGAAGGAATTGAATATAAGACAGTAGAGGTGACTGGAGTTTCTAGCTGCTTATGATTTTGGTATAGAGTATACTCCTGGTAAAGAAAATAAGGTAATGGATGATCTTAGCCGAAGATATCAGAATGTGGTATTAGCTATGTCGGCGGAGTGGAAGAATTTAGAAGCTTTGGCCAGTTGTAGTGTGCAGTTAAGTTCGACTGCTACTTCCAGTCAGAATACCGCCATGTTGTGCTATTTAGAAGTTCGACCAGTGTTGATCGAAAGGATTGCTTCTAAGAAAAAAGAGAATTCAGTGTTAGCCAAGAGGATTAAAAGGCTCGAGATTGGAGTTGAGATTGATGATCTAAAAGACTTTAGTCTTGACCAAAGAGGATGGTTAAGAAAGAAGGGACGGTTGTGTGTTCCAAATATGGAGGACCTGATGAAGGAAGTTCTGGGAGAATGTCATTGATCCAAGTTTATGATTCATCCTGGAGGAACCAAGATGTATCGGGATATGAAAAGGAGCTTCTACTGGGAAGGTATGAAAAGTGATGTGGGCTTGTGGGTTAGCAAGTGTGCAAACTGTCAATAAGTGAAAGCTGAACATCAGAAGCCGAGTGGGTTGCTTCAACCTTTAGCGATTCTGGTTTGGAAATGGGTTTCAATATCCATGGATTTTATAGACAGGTTGCCAAGGTTAAATAGAGGTAATGAAAGATATGGGTTATAATAGACATGTTGACCAAGAGTGCCCATTTCATTCTAGTAAAATCAACCGGGACAACACCTGTTTTAGCTAAGTCGTTCATGAAGAACATAGTTAGACTACATGGAGTTCCTAGTAGTATAGTCAGTGACAGAGAGAGCCAATAAGGTACTCGAGGATTTATTGAGAGCTTTTTCTTAGACTTTGGTGGATCTTGGGAAGATCACCTACATTTAGTTAATTTTTTCTATAATAATAGTTACCAGACTAGTATAGGAATGGTGCCTTTTAAAGCTTTGTATGAAAGGCTATGCAAATCACTAGCATGTTGATTAGAAACCGAAGACAGATTAGTCTTAGGTCCAGATTTGGTTAGGGAGGCCTCAGAAAACATTGAGTTAATCCGAGGAATGATGAAGGAAGCTAAGGTTCAAACATAATATTTACGCAAAAGATTCATAAAGACCTAGGATCTCAGTTAGAGATAAGGTTTTCATTAAGGTGTCACCGATGAAAGGTATGGTGCGATTTGGAAAGTCAGGGAAACTAGCACCAAGATATGTGGAACCATTAGAGGGGATTGGGAAGCTCGCATACAAAGTAGAGTTACTGAGCAATATAGCAGGTGTCTATAATGTATTTCATGTGTCTCATCTTCGTAAGTAGGTGCATGATCCAGAGGCTACTATTCCTCCGACAGGGTTGGAAGACTTGACAGCAGAGCCTAATTTGACTTTTGTTAAACAACTAGTTCGGGTTGTAGCGAGAGATGAGAAAAGATTAAGGAACAAGACAGTCGGGTTGGTGAAAGTTCAGTGGAGCGATAACGAGAAGAATTGTACTTGGGAGACAAAAGACAAGATTGGAGATACTCATCTTTATTTGCGTTGAGGGTATGTCTATATTAGATTTATATAGATAGTTACTAGTTAGGTAGGCTAGTATGGTTGTTAGGAGCTGTTACAGATGATTGCTATGTTTAGTATTTAGTCCTTACTGAATTTCGAGGACGAAATTCCTTAAGAGGGAGAGACTTTAACATCCCTAATTTTTAATAATGTTATATAAAAGAGTTAATTAGATAAATTAAATATAAAAATTTAAGAATTAAATTGATAAGGGGATTGAGATTTAAAAAAATATTAAGGTCGTGCTTAATAGTTATAAATGGACTAATATGTTACTAATTTACATAAAGGCCTATTACAGAATAACCGCGTTCATTTCTATAACCCACGTATTCACGTGTCCCTTCATTTTCTTACGTTCATTTTATTTCTAAAAAACCACAAAAAACATAAACCTAAGAAAGCCGGCCGTTATAAGGAAGAAAAGAGAGGAAGATTAAATCAAGCTAAAGAATTAAAGCAAGGGAATTAATCTCAAAACAAATCTCAAATCTCTTATCATATTCAAGGTGAATAATAATTCATTCCATCTCTATTTTTTTATAATCATATGTTTTTGGATTTAAGATTAAATTCGTTTTCACGATGTTTTGGACGATGATATGCTTGAATTATCACATGCTTGATTTAAACTAATTCATTTACATATGAATTTGCACGATTTTAGGGAGAAACGATTGTTGTTGATTTTAGGATGCCATGGAAAATTATATGTTAGGTAAAATATGATTTTAGAGATGGATCTAAATTTTTATAGTTTTCCAAGCTATGGAAAATTTATTATGAATTTCTAAAGGAGAATATGATATATTTGGGTTTAAAATTTATTTCGACTATTTTAGCAAGAAATTGGGTCTGAAATTTTAATATGTTTAATAACATGATGAAATTGATTTTCTGTGAATTTTGGGGATTTTTCCCAATTGATTTTCTATGGAGAGTAAATTATTTTAAAAGGACTTATTTGCAATACTGGTTTTGCTTAATGGAAGGGCGTAGATGTAAATTTTCCCTTGATTTATATCTGATAAATGTGGCAGTTATTTTGTAAAGTATTTGAAAAGTTTTAAGGCAACCAATCAAAGGATTACAAATAGGCAGGTAATTATAAAGTAATTACTAAAAATAGCATAATTTCATCCTTTAACTCAGAAAAGTTGGGTCCTCCTCTTATAATAGTGCCTTTCGACTCCAATGCTTCCTCTCTAACCCAGTCAAAACCAACCTAGCTGAAGCCTACTTATTTGAAACCAGTACACAAGGTATCACTTATATGGTACGTAGTGGATTGGAGGAAAGGAGGAAACGAAGGTGTTGAAAGCAATACTTCCGATGGGGTCGAAACCTTAGTTTTATTTTTAAATGTTAAGTGACCGCTTTGTTTTACCTAAAAACTTTGACGTTGTCGAATCCTATGTTTTCAAAATGGGTTTTTCTAAATAGCTTTCGAAGTAGGTTGCCATACAATGTCTTAAGTAGGAGCTTTCGAGTGGGTTTGTTTGTTTTTACAAAATCCTTTTGAAAAAGGTGGTTTCGACCTAGTCGAGTCCCGACTGCTATTCTTTTACCTTTCAAATGTATTGAAGCCAACAGTACTTTTGAAGGGTCCCCTTTATTTCAAACTTAAGCTAAGTCAGTTCTAAATGCTTTCGAAGGGTTTCAGGGGTTTCGAAGGCAATGGTGTTGAAAGGGTTCGATGCTTTCCTTCAAAGTTTTACTCAAAGGTTTTGAGCTTTCAAATAGGTGGTTTATACACTATCAATTTTCCCAAAAACTATTTTATTAAAGGTTTTGAAAGAGATACTTTCTCCTATGATCACTTTGACCCAAAAGATGTTTTTAAAAGTAAAACCCAATACTTTCGAAAGAGGTACTTTCATTTGTTTCAAAGCTATGTTTCTAAAGAATTTTGAGTAACATTTGATACCATAGAAAGGTATATTTGGTTTTGAAAGAGATGTTTTGAAAGGGCTTCGAAAGATATATACATAGTGTTTTGAAAAGAAGTTTTCTTTGCTTTCAAAGATGATTACCCAGGGGTTTCGAAAGTGATGTTTTATGGTTTTCAAAACAAATAACCCATTCTCATTTTGAAGGAAAAACCATGGCATAAATAAAGATTTTTGACAGTATTACTTTGTCGTTATGATTGCTTCTTCATATATTTATTCACATTGTAATTAATCGATAACGGTACATTGGGGAAGGGTAGAATAACCGGCTAGGTTGACCCACTAGTGAATATAACTTAAGAAATGTTAAAATCTGAATTAAAGATATTGATAAAGGCCAATAGGTTCATAGTAATCCTATGAAAACTATATAAAGGAAAAGATATTGGTAGGGGCCAATATGTTCATAGTTAGCTTATGATTACTGTGATTTGATATTGGCAGGGGCCAATAGGTTTATAGTTGGCCCGTGAAAAATATATCCAGATTAAGATATTGACAGTTAGTCAATAGGTTCCTAGTCAACCCATGAAAACTCGGATGAGAGTAAAGATATAGGAGTTACCAATAGGTTCTTAATGATCCTATGAAAACTTTGTAACTAGACAGGGAGTCCCTAATCACTTTACCGGTTAATAGTCAACCCATGAAAACTATTAGGTTAATAGTAACCCTAGAAACTATAATTGTGATAGATCGTCAAAATGAATGGGGATGGGTAATCCAGAATTGGTTCACTTGTTTTTGCATATCATCATATTATACCGTTTTTGAATTGTTTTAACCATTATGGATGCATGAGCACAGTATATGATTTTATAAAGGTTTTAAGATACCAGTGAGAGAAAAACCCATTCCGCTAAACGACGTGGTCTCACTAGATATTTAAATGTTTTGAGAAGGTAGATTATTATTCATACCAGGCTTTATGTCTGACTTGAAGTTTAGTTTTCCCTTTAAACTCTCGGGTACTCAATTGATTTTGAGTAGTTTGAGGTTTAGGGTTCTTAGGTGTTCTTTTATACGAATAAAGCTTCTGGTGACGTGCAGGAGGCACGTAGCTACTTAGAGTTTTTTATTTCTACTGTGTTTGGTTGTAAAGGCAGACTGGTTATGTTACCTTATTATATATTCTGATCATCCAATCGGGCATCTTCATATGCCGCTCTTGGAGTATTTTGTAATAAGTATATTTTGTCTGAACGTGGTCTGCGCATTGGGATTATGTAATGAATTTGAAATATTTTTAAATGGAATGTGGATTTTGTTTGCTGTTTTAATTTTTTTCCATATTCATGTGTTTTTGTGCATCAATGTATCTAACATTGCCGTATTTAGTCGTCGATGATTAATAACTAAAAATGAGTGCAACATCCATAGCCGTTAGTTTAAGGCCTCCAAATAGGGGGATATTACATGATCTATGTATGTTTATGTTTTAACTCAAATTTCATAAAATGAACTTTTATAAAAATTCATAAAATTCAATTTTAGTCCTTCCCTCAATTAAATATATATGTGCATATATTTTAAATCAAAACCTTGGACAATAATGGCATGTGTTAAAGGACTAATAGCTATGCTCACAATAGACGTCAAGTGTAAACTTAAGTATAATTTTCATTTTTTATGTCAATTAATCTAGCTAGAGAGAGAAGTGATAGGCTTCTCTCTACTTTTATAGCCTCACTTTCCCATAATTAATTATACATGTTAAGAGAAGGAAACAAAAGGCTTCCTTCTCTATAATTTTACATGTTTAGGTACACATATGTAATGCTACACTTATACTTCAAATATATGAATATATTTGATACATTCATTATAATACATATAAATTAAAATTTAAACTTCCTTTTTAAGCAAATTAAATAAAATATGATTTTATTCAGAACTCCATTGGATTTTAACTAATAATCTTTTAGATTTTACAGGCCTAAAAGATCCAAAATAGAATTTTTTTTGATATCCACCTATTTTATGCACTTATGAATGGCTCGGTTCCTTCACCAATGATTAATGCCTTGATGTGACTTTCATATGCCACGATGCGCATAATGTGGTGTATATAACGATGTTGCTCATTATTCGATAGTGGTATAATATGGTTGTTTGATACTAATTGCTCTTATGACTTACTATGGACTTACCATAGGGTCATGTGTTTCACATAGCTAGTATGTGGATCGTGAGAGATGAAGACACCCATATGCAGGGTTACACGACCTTCGACCGACCATACCTATGACTATGTCAATGGTTTGAACGAATATCAAGCGTAGGTTACTGTTTATCATATCACTGCTAAATGCTGTGTAGCTGAATATGACATGAACTTTACAAAGCAATCAACCATATATATATTGTTGATTTGACTCGGCAGATGAAGGTTACACAGGTAAAGATGTGTTTGCGTATGTATCAGATGTTAATGATGTTATATAATTATTTTTGTAGTATATGTGAGATAGATCTATTTCACTCACTCGGACATATGTCTGACCCCTCTCCATGTTTTTCTTTGTATATGTCATCAATAGGTTGATGGACTGTGGAGTCATGCTAGTATAAGTTATGTTGAAGATGCAGATAACAGAGACGTTACATATAAATGCATATCGTATACGTTGGCATCTGACATTAAGTATGATAATGTGTGGGTTGTTGGATTGGTATGTATGAATCTACGACCGTGCTATGGTTTAAATATGGTATTATATTTTGTTCCTTTCGTTGTGACTTATGAATCACGCAGTTATAGTATTATTCTATCTATCGTATCTTTAACCACAAAGATCCAAGATTTTCGAATATCATGGTTTGAATGTCAATTTGGGCGTTAAAAAATTTGGTTAAAAATGGTGGGTTGTTAACTTATGTTAATTAAGGACTAAGGCGTATTGAGAGAGTGCATTTATATTTTTATAAGCTGCATATAAATTGAGTATATATGTATATATCGTTACTATTCCGTTTGTGTTAACTATCCATTGAAGAGTTGCTAATGAATCTCATTTACAATAGCCAAGAATGAGTAACTTAATTGAGACAGAAACTAAAACCGAGAAAAGTACTAAACTAGATCAATAAATTGCACTATAGTTGATGTTGTAAATATTCCTGAAGTGAACATTATCATTTAGCTCCGCTAATATCTACAGGCGATAAGGCAGATTAATCCCTATAATACCCGCACCTAATAAACAAGAAGTGGTTTCCTGTCCGACCAAAATTGGCTATGGATTTCCCAAAGTTGTGCAATGGTTTCTCTAGTTTTGGTGGTAAACTCTATGTTGAAAACTGGATCTTATGCAAAGACGTAGGCATGGCTAAGCATATGGGAGAAGATTATTGATCTATTAGTTTGAGCGATATTATGAGAAGGAAACTGGCTTCTTGACTGTTGCAGGGAGAAACAATGGACTAGTGGGAGATTGTTGCTTTGAAAATTAGTAAGAAGGATATAACATGGATAGATTTAAAGAGGAAGCTTGAGACTAAGTTCTTTCTCTAGGGATAAGAAAGGCCTTTTACTGGAGAGGTTTATTCATCTGAATAGATAGATTTTTTTGTTGGAGATTATGTGAACCATTTTAATGAGCTTGTGAGGTTTGAATTTGACTTGATTAATACTAAAGATAAGAAGGCCACCAAGTCTACGAAAGGACTGAATTATGCGCACAAGAAGTCCGGGCTCGATCAGATTCCCTATAGTGCTACATTCGAATGTTTAGTGTAGTTAGCTTTGTTGAACTCTGTTAATGGAGAAGTGTTCAAGGAGTAGCCTAAGGAGGAGGTTAATCAACAATAGGGGAAACATAAAGGGTATAGACCTCAAGGTGGATAGGATAGGAAAAATGCAATAACTTGTGGGTGATGCCAAAAGAAGGGCCACATAGCAAAAACTATAGGTTAAATATTTTGAAGATCAAGTGATATAATTATAACTAATTGGTTCATACAAAGTGGGAGTAACCAACTTTGCTGAAGAAAGGATAAGTTGTTAAGGCGTATGTATTGGATGTTGTCCCAACTACTAGAACCGTGCCACCATCTGCTCAGGAGAAGGGGAAGAAAATCATGATAAGTGTGTTATAACTACTTGGTTCTCTTATTCATACTTTGTTTGACAAGGGTGTATCCCATTCATCCATTGCAAGTGCATTCAACAGTTGACCTTAGACCTTACATAGTGCATGAATCTACTATGGTGTCGAATCCGGTTGGAGGATCTGCCCATCTATCTATGGTTTGAAATGATTTAAAATTGTTCATGCATGGTGTGGAGTTCCTTTGTGATACATATGTGCTAAGTTCCTCGAGGTATGGATTGATTCTGGAGATGGATTGAATGACTTGATATGGGGTAATATTAGATTGTGATAGGAGGGTTGTTTGGATGAGAAGTAGTGGAGGGCATGACCTTGTTGCCTGTTATGAGCTCGATATTCCTATGATGAGAAGGTATTTTTATTTGCTCGACCTATCATGGGACGAGTTATTATCTACCTCCATAGCACAAGAGTTTCTAGATATCTTTGCTGAAGTTTTCAGTCTTCTTCCTTAAAGAGAAATTAAATTTTGAGTTGACCTAGAGGAAGATGCTAGATGTAAGTACACCACCTCTATACTTATACCATCCAAGAGTATTATTGAGTAATACTATGAGGTAATACGAAGATGGAGGCTCTATGGGGTACACATATGAATATTGCCTTGGACTAGCACTGGTACATATTAAAACATTAAATAAATAACTCAACGAAATGTACAGTATCGGTACAAAGCAATAAACACATGTGCCTCTAGGATAGAATAATACATAATATACAGTACATCATGGAGAAATATAGTTGGAATCGCAACAATAACATACAATTTATAATATAATAATGTCACATGGGTACAATACAATTCAAATGTCAACTATCTAAATATAATGTAATGAACAATCAATATACATTTCGATGTCATATACACCCACATTTATATATATACACTGTGAATTAATGTCATACATTATCGTATAACAGTCCTAATATAAGACTCCTCTATGTCCAATAAAACAAACGCTGGTGATGTCGTCCCTGTACTTGAAATATCTCGGACTGACCCGAGTATTACATAAATAATGCACGTCTCAGAACTATGTCTAATTAAGGATCTATAATGTAGGTAATATAGAGTAAATATGGAATAACAATATGATATCTCTAACATAAATAATCGAATCACTAGACAACATGTCAAAGGATGCATATAAATATAGTAGTGTATGCCTAGAATACACACACACGTATAATGCCATAAACAATCATCAAGGCATCACATCTCCTAAATAACTTAAATCTATATGAAACAATCAACATTGATATTAAAAGATATCATCATCCGTATAGAAACACATCAAATATGAAATTACGGAGTCAACACAAATGGATTAATCATTCATATCCATAAATCATTATCTAAATCCAATAAACATCGATAAGTGAGATATAGCTAAGTATATTGGTCTAGCACATAGCATTGCACAAATATATCTGTCAATCTCAATAAAACATCGTCATCAATATATGTTTATAAGATAGGATAGGCTGCCCATCAATGTAAATGAGAATCCACTATACCCTGGTCATATAGCATATGTATAACCTTATATCCTCATATTTAAACCATCAGAAAGTATCATGATAGGGTATGACTGTATGATAGACAAGTAGTCCTAAGTAGAGCCATATATAAAAAAAATATGGGTTACATAACCCATATCTATAAGACAGTAAGGTGCATCAATAGTATATGTCAATCTACTACTCCATCGGTACCAGAAAGAAGACTGATAACACAGAGCAAGCTCCAAAGACATGAAGTCTCTATAGTCTTAGTTACCTCCATCGTCATCGTGGTATGTATGCATTAGTGTGCTCATCAATGCAAGGACGAATAAGTCATGACACAACACTTGCCCCTATGGATAATAGACTACTGGCCTAGGTGACACATAAGCGAAAGCTTGAAGCTAGACACACACACACACACACACACACACACACACACATATATATATATAGGGTGTCAGAGATCTAGAGCGTGACCCCATGATCAGGCTACTATGGTGGATTCTAGTCATTTGGTCCTCTCCAACAAACATAATAGGAGTACATCATAATAGTGGCATATAGAACCAGTACATATAGACATGGAGTCTTGGTCATCATTAGGCATGGAGCCTTACTCGCTAAATATAGGCAATGAGCTATATATCATTATGTATATCATCTCACAATATCCACTTAATTCCCATCACATGAGTGTCATCTACATACAATGAATAATCCAATAAATATCACAACTGTGTCCCATGACACCGCGTGATACTAAAACATTTATTCACTGCTTATAAACAACTCCTATTTTACTAATTATTCTATATGACGATCCAAATAATAACCAATTTTTTTACCAAATCCCCCATTCCAAAGATATTACAACTCCATTTATTCAGATTTCTCGTCACACAGAATTAAATATCACAAAAGGATGCCATCACCGTATTATCTTAAAATCAATCAAATCTATATCAATGGTGAATCACTCATATAATTATTATTCAATAAACAAGAAAAGAAATATCAGAATAGTAATATAAAAATAGATTATTCAAATTAATATAAGTGTATATGCATAACAACAAATAAATATATAATAGTGAATCACTTGCAGCATATAACCGTAATCTAATTTATTAAGTACTTAGTAATATATATTAATCGAAACCAAATATAATATCACAAACTTGATTTATATATTAATATTTCATACTTTGAAAACTATAAAATATCAATTATAGGCAATATCATACTTTCCAAAAGAATTAATTATCCCTTTTATTTTACAAATTAAACAATAATTTATTATTTACCAATAACATTTGACAACCTGTTTCTTTCTTTTAGTAACCCAAAAAATAGCTTGTAAAACAAAATATTGCACATAACATTTATTCCACAATTATTAACATTTACATACTCTTTTAAATAAAATATCCAAACTAATTTAATTTATTCATAATCAAATAATTACATTTTAAAAGCTTGAATTATATATATATATATATTTAAATTTCACATTTCTATAAAATGACAATTAAGAACTATTTAGATAATACAATTAAAATCATTTTTTAGCTTGTTAATCTGATATTTACATTCTTGTATATATATAATATCTAGTAAATATATATTAGAGTCTAATTAAATTTGATTTAGTTTATTCTAAATCCAAAAATATCTATTTTAATTATAAATTACTAAAGCTTGCATGCATATAAAGTTGCGCGCACCTAAGAAGTGAAAAACAATAAATTACAACAAAGTTTAACACAACAGCAGTTTTGCAATAGCAAAATAGTCAAGTTGACAAGGCCAAAAGCATGAGAAATGCACAACGATACTGGGTCAAGTACCTCAAACATATACATCATTAAGGCCTAAAGCTCAAGAATACATAGACACCCCTGCCCACCCCACACACATACGATCCATGCAAAACATGTCATTAAACACACACACTCACAACACACTACTCACACAAACACAGTCACACACACTCACAAACACAACACACTCACGCACATCAATATACAAACGTAGCAATTCACTTACACATGATTACCCACATTCTACCACACATACATGCGAGCTTCACACACATACCTCCACCCAAATTAGAACACAAAACTCCTCTATTGGTGCACCGGTTATCTATGACCAATAAACCGGTCGGCCATAGCCTGGAGTAGTTTCTCTCCAGGTCGTACCTCCCCTTATCCATTCCAAACCACTTCATCATCATTGTAAACATTGATTCAAAGCACACACATGAATACAACCCGCAAATCAATCCAAAAAAATATTACTATCGTGAATTATTAATGAAGACATAGGTGCATGAGTGGTCGACACTCACCTTAAAGCTTCTTTCTTCCTCCTTTACCACCATTGAATGCACACACTCATGTAATGAAAGAACTCATGCCTCTATGAAACCCTAATCACCTCTGTGCACACGCATATCTCGACATCAAGAAGCACCGAAACTGGATTTGTGGATTTATATTAATTTATATGATTTACATATAATTTTTAGAAGTGAAGGGAGTTTACTATTTTTATTTCAGGAAGAAGTTAAATTAATAAAGGAAAACTTGTGTGAGTATATTTGTGAAGGTGAGAGAAAATTCTAGGCGTTAGGCTTGGATACTTAGTAAATATAAATATATTTTTATTTTCTTTTGCATTTAAAACTAAGTTTGATTTAATTTAAATAAATACAAATCACATTTCAAATCACTTCTTTTCCAATCCCTATTATATTCCAATTATATTTCTAAAAATATTGTTTCACATTTTAATCTTGTTTTGATTCAATTATTTTATTTCCCTCCATTTGAATCCTTTTATTTAAATAATTTGTAAACCATCAAACAAATCTCCAATTTAATCAATTAAATTACTATTATTAACTTCAATTAATTATTACTTAAAAATTAGATTGTTACACTAGACCTATCATGATGTCAATTAGGCGTATGGCTCCAAAAGAAAAAAGTGAATTGGATAAGGAAGTTTTTGAGTTACCGTAGAAGGTTTTATGAAAAGGAGTATCTTGGAATGTGGAGAAACTATCGTTTTCTCCACTAAGGCAGAAAATTTCTTAGGCTACCGAGAATTGAATGAACGGATGAGGAAAAACTATTATTCTTTGCCGCGCATTGTCGACCTCTTCGATCAAATTGTTGGGGAAATTTTTTCTCTCTCAGTTGAATTAACTACTAAATTTCATCAGTTAAGAGTGGTAGATTATAATATCCTAATGATTGCATTACGTGCAGCCGATGGATTATTCCAATGGGTAGTCATTTCATTCTAGTTAAGCAATGCCCTAGCTTATTTTGTCTACTTTAACCCAGGGTCTTTCACGGTCGGTTAAATAAATTTATGGTAGGTTTCATGGGTGATATGCAAGTATATTCCCAAAGTGACACAAACTTATTTTGAGATAAGTGTTGGATGTTTTGAGAAGAAACCAACTGAGGCGAAATTCTCAAAACGTTACTTTTGGAGAAAGGACGCCCGCTTTCTTGGGCATATAATATCAAAGGATAGATTAGCAGTAGATCCAAAAAAAGTAGTGGTTGTGAAATATTGAAAGTTGCTGAAGGATGCTTTGGAAGCTTGTAGTTTCCTTGGTTTGGTTGGGTTTTACCGGATGTTCACTAAGGACTTTACAAAGATCTTGATACCTTTGACTTGCCTCACTGAGAAGAATTTGGTTTTTATATGAAATCTAAAGTGTGAACGAACATTTGTTAAATTAAAGAATTAGTTGATGTGTGCATCGGTTTAGACTAAACCAAATGGTACCAAACCTATAACATCCCCTATATAGAGGCTTGAAGCTAAGCGCTACAGATGCCACAGTCATCTATGTTATTAACTTTCAATGATAAATACGATAATGTTAATGGTATCCATAATATCAGAAGCACATAAGTATGAAAAAAAATCACAAATTCCATAAAAAACAACTTTACCGATTACATTTCAAATCCACATTTCATATTCCATTACAAAATCACAAACGATTCGGGGGTTTCAATCAAATATAATTATTACAATTTACGCCAAGAGCGATATACGAAAATGCCCCCTTGGATGATCGGAGTACTCAGTAGACACATTGGTCTTAAATATACCACAGTGAAACTAAAACTAATTACTCGTATATAACTAACTGCGCCTCCTGCACGTCTTCGGAAGATTATTCGTCCACCTACTAAACTTGTAAAACCCTGACTCTCAATCTACTCAAATTAATTTTGAGCATCCGAGAGTTTAAGGGGAAAACATAAACTTCGAGTCGGACATAAAGTCTGGTGTGAATAATAATATTACATCTTGGTTAGGGTGAGACAATGGCTAATGCTGCTTTTGCTTTCTCGACTTCACCTTCTTCATTTTCACATCCCTACACTCTAATCTTTCCAATTCAAATCCCTTCTTTGATTCCAATCCATCGTCTAATTATTCTTATGCTCAAGTTATCAATGAGTCACCGTTTCCTTCTTCTTAAACTTTCAATCGTAAATCTTCATTCAAGAACTGGATCGATTCCAATAGAGGGATTTCGACATGGGGACTCATCTCATATAACTAATGTTTGCAACCAAATTGGCCATAAACACCCAAGAATAGATTCAAGTTGTGAAATAAATGAAGAAATTAAATGAAATAGACGAGAATCACAAAATAATAAAGAAAACATGGCATAAAGCAAAAACAACAAGATTTATAGTGGTTCGGCGTTGATTGCTTACGTCCACTTTGAATATTCTCTTTATTGCTTCTCAATTCACTTGATTACAATTACAAATAGCAAGAAATAACAAGAGATCAAAAAAGAATGAAGGAAGTTAGTTACAATAATGACAGAGTTTAACAACAGCATAAAAGTCCCTAGAATGGCCCCCTATGCCTGTATTTATGGATGAAGGCGGCCTCCAATCAAACTCAAACTTCGACAATAGGACCCCCTCCACCATGTGGGCCCACCAAAGGAAGGGCTAGGCCTAACTCTCTATGGATAGGGGTCAGTACCGATCCCTCCATGAGTTAAGTTTGGGCTAGCGATCCCTATGGTAGCTCTTTTATGGGCTATAATGATGGTGCTTCAAATATCATAGTGCTTGGACTTGTGGGGCTTAAGTTCTTGTAATATATCAACTCGAATCTTAACTTGGTCCATGCAATGCCGATCCCTCCTAATGCGCCCTATATATGCCAATCCATACTCCACGATTCATGCCCTGCCGATCCATATCCTATGAACCATATCATGTCAATCCTTTGAGGATATCATACCAGTCCATTCCCTTCCAAATATATTATGCCAACCCATACTTCTTGAATATAATATGCCGATCCATATCCTTTGAGGATACCATGCCAATCCATTCCCTCCAAATACATCATGCTGATCCCACTCTCAGAAGCGCATCACACCAAACCCATTAGATTTTCATGCCGATCCCTCTAATTCTCACTCAAACCAACCATCTTGCCAAGTAACTTTGCCGACGTCCTACCACATTAAATGTATACCGATCCTTCCCCTATCTCATCCAATTTGACCAATGTCCATGCCAATCCCTACTTTAACCAAACTAGAACTCCATAGTTCTGACATCCTGCGTTGTTTATCTATTAACCCTATTCACCCTGGGCTGGATACAACTGCCCTGACATTATATTTTGGTCATGTGGTTGTTGTCTCGTGATCATCTTTCTCATCATTAGTCAAGTGTGGCCTTTGTAATCAGCCCTATGTTGTCGAGGCACCAGGTAACACTTGCCCTCCAAAGTACGTCTTGTGAGTTACATGACGTGCTTTGAATTCAAAAAATCCAACCTCTTGGGAATAAGTCTATCCAACTTTCTGGTTGATCACTATTCCTTTATTAATCTTCGGTGACACAAGTCCGATGTCGTATTCCATTAGCATGCACAGATTCGGTCATGTGAGATTCACAGGCTTTTTTTCCGATCTGACTCCAAATTTGATCATTTCAAGCTAAACCGCCATTTCAGTTAACTTCAAAAGATTGAATCCTTAAGTCTCTTCCATGTGCGTTCACATATACGTTTCTGTTATTGGCTCCCAGACGTGTTGGGACGCCCACTGGCCTTTGCCAAGCTATTTATTCCGTATGCTTAAGTTTGCAGTCTATCCTTCATGATATCAGTTGCCATTTGGTTTCAGTTATCTTCCATTTTCTTTTACTTCCTTTTTTATTTCACTCATATCCATCATTCGCGCATCTCTCTCCTTTTCTTTCTTTTATATTACATTATCACACATATATTATTATTATATCTTTTATTTTTATTTTATTTTTTTATTTTTAGGAGGGATTGGCATTTAGTATGCCTACCCCTTCGGGAGTCTGCATGGATAGGGATCGACGAGCCTTGAGGCTGATCCGTTTTCAATCTCGTGACCAAGTCACTTGGGATGACCAGTTCCTCTTCCCCTTCCATCGCCCATATAAAAACTCACACCTCCCCTCTTCTCTCTTCACTTTACATTCCCAAGCGCTTAAGCCCTTTTATCCTTGCTCTACACCTAGACGAACATTTTGAAAGAAGATAAGCTTCTCCCTTAAGCTCAAATTCATGCGTGAGACCTCATCTTCGATCTCCATCACCATCAATTCATCCTTAATCCAAGTTTTGACCTTGTAATTTATATCAAATAGGTATGATCTCCTTTCACAATCACATTAGTTGAATCACGAATTTAGGGGTTCACATACGTTCGACCCTAGGCGAGTGAATCAGTGGGCTTTGTTAGGTTAGGCGAGATTGAGGGAGGAGAGGAGGGCATTGGAGAAGGAATAAAGAGGAATAGGGAATGAGGAAGAAAGAGGGATGAGGAAAAAAAGGTAGAAGGAGGGTTCAGTACCTGGTTACTTGGTGATGGAATGGAGAATAGCGAGCGTTAGGGATCAGCATAGATAAGGGCCTTACGAGGGATCGATGTAGAGGTTTATACATGGGAATTGGCTTGGGAATTAAAAAGTAGGGATCATCTTGGAAGTTTAAGTTTAAGGATCGGCCTATAGGATGGAAGGAAGGGATCGATAATGAGAGTTAAAACATAGTGATCGGTGAAAAGCCAATAGGAAGGGATCAGTGTTCCCATAGGAGTAGAAGTGTAGGGATCGACTATAAGGCTAGGGCATAGGGATCGACATAATAATTAGGGACCGACGTTGACTATAAAAACTAGTTTAAATCAAGTAATTCAAATGTTTAACTGCATATTGCCTTGCCCGAACATAAAATGGCCTAAAGCAACGTGACTTGCATACTTAGACCGATGGACTTAAGCTTGAACGAATAAACTTTTGGACTGCCCAACATGTACTAAGTAAAAAAAACTAGCTAAATGAACTTGAACAATGAACTTCATGATTTATAATGTCAACATTCGATCCTAAAGCTTTGGCTGTTGATCAACTTTCTCATTTAGTGAGACGGTCAGCGATGACGGTCTCTCTGGACGAAATCCCTAAGTTTCAACATTCTACTTTCGCTTCTCTGATTTCAAACTGTTTATGTTTGTTTCACATTATACCGCACTAGTTCACACACAACATGGGGGAATAGGTTAATATTTTTAATTTTGATTGTCTGCTAAGTATAGCTGTCATAGATTTCAAGTTACACGAAGCGCTCAACCATAATGTCTTTTAAATCGACCACGAGATCAAGTTTTGACACCCCATCCGAAAAACCTGATCCGAGTCATAAAACAGAACAAGTAAGGGCGTATGACCCGCAAACAAATCTCTTTTCTTACATTAAGTCTTTCCTACAGAAGTTATGACCTGGCTTCCGACGCCGTTGAGGGTGCTGTCATCTTAGACAATCCAGTCGACTCATAAGCGTCTAGAATCGACGAAGCTGCTCTTCGTCGATTATGTTCCATCCATGGAATTCCTTTCGAAGACATTCTACTTCCATAGATGCAAGATAGACCTCACTTGCCCCCAGCCGGATATACTGCTTGTAATAAGTTCAAGTGCTGGGTCGGATGCATGCTACCCTTCAACTCCTTCGTTTGGGAAATGTTGAGATACCTGGGGATCACTCCTACTTAACTGCACCTTAATAGTTTTGCCTTTATCCATGGCACTTTTCTTCTCTTTATGAATGTCCTATTCCATCCGCCAACTCCTAAAGATATCAAGTACATCTACAATTTCAAAAGATGGACTGGGAGTCCTTCATAGTCTTCCTTAAACACTCTCCCAACTGCCAAGTCTTAACAGATGCATGGAATAAGCTTTCTCTACTCAAACTCGAATGGTTCTATGTATGATGTCCTCCTGACTTTGCAAGGAGATGATAGGAAGGACGTGAGTGCTACTCTTGTCTTTATCTTTAGTTCAAAGATTCAAGTCGTAGCTTCTTTCTTAATCATACTAACATCTCCAATTCTTTCAGGTGTCCGCCCTCGACCTGAAGGCATCTAGTATTCTAGGGACTTCGTGTCCATTCATCCCACTCCCATTGAGGATTGCAACATCCAACTCCTTGTCACTGATGAGCTGCTCTCATTATTTGGGTTGTTGGAAGATGGCTGCAAAATTAGGCTTCCCGGTTGCAAAGTGGTCCCAATAATTTTGTCGAAAGAAGGGTAGAAGCAAGTGACCCGTGGTGCCCCTAATTAAGGGAATCTGGGAAGATATCGAAGAGGGAGAGATAAGGGAATCTCATGATGTAGGGCCAAGAGGCGAGGATGTAGGCCATGAAAAGCACTGGCGGTCGAAGCGCCACAGACTAGCCAAATACACACTCCCCCGAAGAGGAGAAAAAGGTGTGTACAACCCGCGAAAGAGCAAAGCTAGGGCAAATTCGGAATTCATCATAATCCCAATCGAAAAAGAGTCGTCTTCCCAATAAATGGAAAGTTCGCTGAAGGAACTCTCCGATATTACGATTCCGGACGATATATTAAATTACAACTTTGCCAACATTGATGTCGAAGGGATTAACTCTCCCAGAGAAGTGGCGAAGGCACGAACCTTCCAATAGAGGGGACGAAACTTAGTAAAGCCAATGTTATCGATTCGTCGGGGGAAACACTAGGACACACATAAACACCCGCACTCCACCATACACTCATGATTAATTCCTCAGGTTACAACTTATAATATGCTCCTATTGGTTCTTTTACAGGTGCAATATCACACTCTCATGCTTTATGACTGTCTCTGGGGATGCTCCACTTATTATCATTTGGGTCGAGATTCCGATTTTGGAAGACATAGAGAAAAAGATGATGGACGGGACAAAGACTATTACTCTCAAGAGTCTTCTTCCTCATTTAGATGGAAGTCTCAACCACATGCTCCTTTCCATGACAACCAATCACATCTTCTTTCTCATAGCGGAGATAAGTCCTCATGTCCGGGTTCTCAAGCTGTTGCACCTCACGACCAACTTTTCGGTCATCTAGTTCAAGGCAATCACGTGAGCACCATTCCGGCAAGCATCCGCTTGCTACTTCTGCTCCGCTTTCGCCGGTTCCCACTCATGATCCTACCATAGCAGAAAAGTTGGCTGAACTCAAAGCTAGTTTTCCAAAAATTTGCTTTGATGGACTCAAGTTCCTTCCCTCCATACATGTCATCCTTAGAAGTGCTAAAGAAAGCTCATTAGCATGTATGAATGACGTGTACATCCAACATGAATCGTTCATTCATTTAGCCGAGAAGATCTCTGAAGTTTCCATCGAGTGCCAACATAAAATTGATCGCCTCAAGTTGGAGGTTACTCATGACAAAGACATCATTAAACATCAAGATGCTGAGCTGCTCGAAGATAAAGCCTAACTTGCCATGGCAGAGAAGAATGCAAAAGAAACGGCAGAGGCAATAAGTCCTTTGGAGACTTTGCACAAAAAGGAACTATATGCAGCGCTCATTACAGTGGCACTCTGGTATTAGAGAAGGACTCCTTATAAAAGGAGAAAGATTTCTTAGCTCACCGGGTTGAGGAGCTTGAAAAACTATTTTACAAAGAGAGGGAGAAAAAAATGAAGGCATATGAAGACTCGTAAAGATACTACGAGGGGATCGTTGAGGCGAGAAGCTTAAGAATGAAAATTGACGAACAACTTGCCCAGATCGAAGCCTTGAAAGAAATAGCCCACGAAGAGGTAGAAAAGAAGTGCTAGAAGAAGCCAACTCCTGGTGGAAGCTGCCACCGAGTCCGGTAGAGAAGAAATCAAGAAATTTTCGACCTGCTCATCAATAAATATAACGCCAAAGTTCTTCTTGATTGTAACTTGAATTTTCTAAGCGAATGCTATCTTGAATCGCTCGCCGAAGCCTAGGTGGTTACCACCAAAATCAAGAGGGAAGAGTTGGGAGAAGTAGAGCTTAATGAAGAGGCACTCGTGTAATAAGTGCTCAAAGGAAATGATCCGTCTGACCTCAAGGATCCTTCTCCTACTTAGATGGTTAGAACATCATCTTCTTAGCCTGTAGAGCAACATATCGGCTATGATCCGGACAGACATAGCCTTGGTCCATAAATGCTATCTCCCATTCTCGAAGGGAGCACTCCAATGACCACTAAGAGCCAACCGGATGCTGGTATAATATAGAATTTCCTTGAATTTAGTGATGTGCTAATTTTGGCACATAACAGTCATTTACTAATGCTTATGCTTCAACTAACTTTTTCTGGTCATCCCGGTCCAAAGCAAACTCCTAGGAGCGATGTTGCCATGGAGCAACAAGAGAAAATGGCCGAGGCTCCAGCTGTTACAGATATTCCGACGTTCGATGCTCGGGTCATCGACACCCTCGAGGAGGGTAAGCCTGAGGACCCATCCTTTGGTAAGGAGTGGGATAATGTAGTGATCACAGGCGCCTCAGAGCACACTGCCAAAATCAATATGAAGGAGTAGATTGAATCACAAAGTTAAAACGGAGCCCACTGAAGTCGTAGTCGAAGATCCTATTCTTGCACCTTTGTAGGTCATTCCACCTGGCAAGACCCAATTGAATTTCCTCCTTATTCAAGCGTATCCACCAAGGGTAGCAAAGGTCTCGGAAAAGATGCTCGACTTGATTCAACTCCTGAAAACCCAAAAAGAAGAAGAAGTCGAAGAAATAGTTAGTGTTTTGTGTCGTTGTACATAGTTTAGACAAGTTAGTCGTGTGTTTCTTTTCTTAGTAGTAGGTGTATGGGCGTGGATCTCGAACTTTTGAATAATTTGTAACGAATTTTTGAGATAGTGAATAAAAGTTTTTGTTTTTTGATTAATCATCGCGCGAATTATTACTTCAACAGTAGAGTAATAACTTCCCATTTCATGTACTTGTAATAATTTTTACAAGTCTCATTAATAATTCACTATCTCCATCTCAAAGTCTCTTTGTAGATGCCATCTTAAGTCATAAGCAATTCCATGTCGGAACTATAACGAACGATTATGTCTTGCCGCTAATAGTTCGAGTCTCTTCCGTAGATTTAAGGCCGGAATTCATGGGATAGAGAACAGTCGAAATTCGTCCGTCCACCCATTGGGTATTTGAGTTAGCCTGCGGTCTGGGGACTTAGAATTTTTCATAGGTGATCAGCTATATTCCAATCGCCAATACTCTAATCCGTGCTCCAAAGACTCAGAATTTTCTATGCGGGCAGTCGTGTTTTTGTCCATGGTAGCCATTCCTCTGTCGAATGATTTATACTCCAGTCCGTAGTCGGGGACTTAAATTTTTATTATAAGCGGTCGAGGACTTAGAAATTTCATCGTCGGAAGTCATTTTTCCGCCCGAATGGTTTATACTCTGGTCCGCAGTCGGGGACTTAGAGTTTTCTAGTCCGCAGTCATGGACTTAGAATTCTTAGTCCGCAATCGGGGACTTGGGTTTACTATTCCGCAGTCAGGGACTTAGAAATTTCATCATGGGCAGCCGTATTTCTGCCCGAATGGTTTATACTCCAATTCGTAGTCAGGGACTTAGAGTTTTCAAGTCCGCAGTCGCGGTCTTAGAATTTTCTAGTCCATAATAGGGGACTTGGGATTTTCTAATCCACAATCAGGGACTTAGAAATTTCGTCATGGGCAGTCATGTTTTCGCACGATTGGTTTATACTCCAGTCCGCAATCAGTGACTTAGAGTTTTCTAGTCCGCCGGTCCAGGACTTGGGATTTTCTAGTCTGCAGTCAGGAACTTAGTAATTTCCTCGTGGGCAGTCGTGTTTCCACCCGAGTGGGTTATACTCTGGTCCGTAGTCAGAGACTAGTTTTCTAGTCCACAGTCGAGGACTTAGAATTTTTTAGTCCACAGTCGGGGACTTGCGATTTTCTAGTCCGCAGTCAGGAACTTAGAAATTTCATCGTGGGAAATCGTGTTTCCACCCGAATGGTTTATACTTTAGTTTGCCATCAAGGACTTAGAGTTTACTAGTCCGCAGTCAGGGACTTGGGATTTTCTAGTCTGCGGCCAGGGACATAGAAATTTCATCGTGGGCAGTCGTGTTTCCGCCTGAATGGTTTATATTCCAATCCGCAGTTGGGGACTTAGAGCACTCTAGTCTACGATCGGGGACTTATTGCGAGCTTTACTTCTCGATTCGTCTACTGGAATCGCCCACTAAGCAAACTTACAAAGCTCACCTCGTTCGATCCCATCGAGGACTCATATGATTAATCGACTGTAAACTTCGTGAATCTGTTCACACATCACATATACAATATCAATTAGTTCCAATGCATACTTAGCATAAAATGTAATAACAATAGCTTATGAAAAAGAAGCTTTAAGATTTTATTCATCATATGAAAGGGAACATAATAATTTGTCTTATTACACATTAAAAAGCTCAAACACTAAAGCAAATGCAGAAAGTAACTAGTACTGAAATATAAAAGAAATACTCTAGGTGAAATAGCACCGTAAATGCTCGCTATTCCATGCTCTTGGAAATGTTGCGCCATCAACAGTTACTAGCTTGAAAGTCCCTTCTCTAAGCCTTTGTTCAGTGACGACGGTCCTTCCCATGTTGGGTTCATGCGCGATGGGACCGGGAAAACCCATTTCAGAACAAGGTCGTCAACTTCAAAGGTTCTCGATCAGACTTTTGTATTATAGTACCGGGCGATCCGATGTCGGTGTGCAGTTGCTCTCAAATCGGCCTCCTCGCGCTTCTCATTGATAAAGTCTAATAACTCCAATAAGAGATTTTGGTTTGTTCTGGGATCGTAGTAAGTCAATCAATGAGAAGGGACTTCGAGTTCTACTGGAATAATTGCTTCGTCCCCATACGTAAGAGCAAATGGAGTATAACCAGTCGCAGACTTGAGAGCGGTCCTATAGGCCCAAAATGCCATAGAAAGCTCATCCACCCACTTGCGTCTAGCCTACTCCAAACGATTTTTCAGAACTGATTTAATAATCTTGTTTACAGCTTCGACCTTTCCATTCGCCTGAGGGTGAGAGATGGCCGCAAACCTCTTCTCAATACGACACCTTCAATAAAACTCTTTAAATTCGGCGCTATCAAATTGAGTCGTATTGTTAGTCATGATAGTCCATGGAAGGCCCAAATGGAATATGATGTTTCGAACAATGAAGTTAATAACTTTCTTGATTGTAATCATGGCTAAAGGCTCTGCCTTGGCCCATTTGGTTAAGTAGTCAATTGTGACAATCGCGTACTTCGCGCTACCTTTGGAGATTGGTAGAGAGCCGATGATGTCGATACCCCACATAGAAAATGGCCATGGACTAACCATTTATATGATCTCCATTGGTAAGGATCTTGTCACTTTGCATATATCTGGCATTTGTCGTATCGTCTAATCTAGTCAACAGCATCTCGTTCACAGTCGGCCGGTGGTATCCATAATGGAATATCTTTTTTGCTAAGGTTTCCCCCTAGTGTGATCGCCACATTCCCTCATGGGCTTCTTTTAAGACACGCTTTATCTCATCGTGGGCGATACACTGGAGTAAGGGAACGGAAAACGTCTTTCTGTACATAGTTCCTTCCTGCATAATATATCACGAAGCTTTGAGAAGGACTTGTCGCTTTTTGTTTCTCTTCTCCAGCAAGATTCCATGTGACAAATATTCTTTAAATGGAGTCATCCATGATTCCCTATCGGGTTCCATCTCCCATGTTTAGTCAACTCCATCATATCTATATTTGGGGTCTGGAATGTCTTGACTGGAACCAAGCCCATCTATTATGCATCACCAGTACTCGCAAGCTTTGCCAATGAATCGGCTTCTCCGTTCTGCTTACGTGGGATATGCAAAATTTCTTAATATTTGATATCTGCCAACAGCTCCTGAACTAGGGTAAGATACAGGGCAAGTCGTTGTCCCTTAGCTTGATAATCTCCCCTTACCTGATATACCACTAGTTATGACTCACAAATAATTTCAAGAGACTTTACTTCAAGCTCCCTTATGAGTTTTAACCCGGCGATCAAAGCTTCATATTCCGCTTCATTATTTGTAGTAGGAAAATCAAGCTTCACAGCGTAACAAATTGACTGGTTCTCAGGGTTACGAAAACAATTCCAGCTCCGGAATAATGGTCATTAGATTCTCTATTGGTGTACATCTTCCATCGCACAGTAGGGATTAATTTGTTCTTTGGGGGCTCATCCTGCATTGTAACTTGGCTATGAAGACTGCCAATGATTGTCCCTAAATAGATCTTTGTGGAAATATGTAATATCGAACTGGCTGAGTTCGATATTCTATTTAAGTAATCTTCTAGACGTCTTAGTTCATCGCAGGACATGTCGCAACGATAGGTCAGTAAACACATTGATTGGATGGGCCTGGATATACGAGCAAAGCTTGTGGGATGCGATAACCAAGCAGTATGCCAGTTTCTCCATCTTCAGATAGTTTCTTTCTGCCCCCGTTAATCGTTTACGGACATAGTACACCAGTCTTTGAATCAGGTTCTCCTCACAAAACTAGGTAACACTTATGGCATGTGGCGATACGACTAAGTAAATATACAACTCCTCATGGTCTACAGGCTTTGATAAAACAAGGAGTCTCTCCAAATGATCCACTAAAGCTAGGAATGCACCTTCACAATCTTGCATCCACTCGAAATTCCTCTTCCCTTTCCTTAACAAATCGAAGAAAGGAATGCATTTATCAGTCGCCCTAGAGATGAACCAACTCAAAGCGGCGACCTTCTCATTCAAACTCTACACTTGCTTAATGATTCTATGTGCTTGTATATCACGAATGGCTTG
Source organism: Allium cepa (assembly GCA_030765085.1). Lineage (NCBI taxonomy): Eukaryota > Viridiplantae > Streptophyta > Magnoliopsida > Asparagales > Amaryllidaceae > Allium > Allium cepa. The sequence goes on from CM060943.1 coordinate 155,978,460, forward strand.
AATCATTTCTGGATTAACTTCAATTCCTCGAGCGTTAATGATAAAGCCCAGGAAATTCCCCGATGCAACACCAAATGAGCACTTCAAAGGATGATTTTCATGTATAAAATCGAAGGATATCGAACATCTCCACTAAGTTTCGAATGTGGTCATTTGATTGTCGTGACTTCGCGAGCATATCATCCACATAGACTTCCATCATCCTTCCAATCTGATCCTTAAACATTCGGTTAACTAGACGTTGATAGGTCGCTCCGATCTTCTTTAATCCGAAAGGCATCGCTACGTAACGGTATAACCCGACATCCATGACAAAAATGGTATGTTCCTGATCTGGGATGTGCATCGGGATTTGGTTTTACCCCGAATATGCAACCATAAATGATAACAATTCGTGCCCTATAGTTAAATACTAATTAAATCTTGGCGAGGGAAAACGATCTTTAGGGCACGTCTTGTTCAGGCCCGAATAGTCAATACACGTCCTCCACTTCCCATTTTTCTTCTTCACCAGCACGGGGTTAAATATCCATTCGGGATAGAGGGCGTCGCAAATAAACCCATTGAACTTAAGTTTATCCACCTCCTCTTTAAGACTGATGGATCTCTCTGGATCCATGCCCCATCTTTTCTGTTTCACTGGGACATATTCAGATCAATGTTTAATGTATAGCTGGCAATGGCAGGCGAGATACCACATATGTTCCAAGTGAATACATCTAGATTTTCTCGAAGGAAATCAGTAAGTTATCTCATCATCGAAGGGCTGAGTTGTGATTCAATCTTCAACACCCACAATGGGTCAACATGGCTGACTATGATATCAATCGTTAGTTCAACCAGCGATGTCTTGGTCTCCTTTGGTTCCTCCTCATCATCCCTTGGATCTATATCTCTAAAGAACTGACTCCGGTGCCCATGCCAAGGCATATGCACTATTTGTCAATCTTCAGTAACTTGGATGCAGACAGACTTGTCACACCCTTTCCCTTCTCTTTTCGTCGAGCCTCTCTCTGCTTAGCCACATAACAGGCACATCCAGTCACCTGATTACCATGCACAACACCTAATCTTTTATCAGTTTGAAATTTCAAGGTCAAACCACGGGGCAAAAGCTTCTTGGAATTCAGCCTGGGCCAAATGGCCCAAAAAAACGTTGTATGGTGAATCAACATCCAAAACAATGAATGGTAGGATCTGCACCCTCCTACCTTCACCTTCCCCCAATTCGACCGAAAATTCTATAGAACAACCTACCTCGGTAGCCACACCATTGAAAACCATGTGTACAAGCTTTAGATGGTTTCAAACCCTTAGCATCCGTCCTCATTTGATCGTATGCCTTCTTTAAGATAATGTTCACAGAGCTTCCACAATCAACCAAAATTCTTCTCACCAGAGCATGGCCAGTCATGGCTGAGATAACCATCGAATCAATAGTAGGGTCGTCTGCTCTATTGCTATCCGTACTTTTGAATATTATATCATCCGTCATTGTATGATGTTGCTTGGCCGAAGTTCCATCCTCCATATTGAAACAATATTCAAAATCCACATGTCTCATTGAACTAGCATAGCGCTCCATTTCCTAATAACTTCTGTCCATAGGATGCGGTCCACCAACTATCATGTTCATTACCAACCTTCCACTGGTCCGTGTAGGCTCCTCAGCCTTGCGTGGAGCCTGCCCTCGATTGGGGTCAGACGTCCCTTATCCGCCATCCTACGGATTTTTCACAAACTGCTGCAACTTTTTCTCCCGAATCAATTTCTCAATGACATCCTGAAGATGCCTACACTCGTCCTCATTGCGCCCATAAAATTTATGAAACTGGCAGTACTTCAAGGTTTGCTTTTATGCCTCCATCGATTCTTTCAGACGTGGCTTCTTATATTGGAAAGTATTACAGGTGGACATATAAATGTTCTCCAGGGATGCATTCAAAGGTGTATAGCTGTCATACATAGGAAGCTTGGACCTTGGCCTTCCAGGCTCCCTCTTTCGGTCATGATTCCCTTCTCCGCTTCTTTTCTGTTGATTCAGCTTGTTTTGAACATTGACCTATACCTTCTCAAAAGTCTCGTTAGACTGCTTTATCGTGATATTGCTTTGCACTGCTTCCCCACTGGACCCAGGGGCACTACTCTTCCTAGATGACCTAGCTTCTTCATTTCTCATGAACTGGGCAGCCTTTGAATAGAAATGTTCCAACATGGCCAGTGGTTTTCTATCTAGCCAGTCACTGAATTCGGATTTCGGGTCGACCCCGCTCGTCACAGCCATGAGTATCGCATGGTCATTAAGGTTACTAACTTCAGTGGCAGCAACATGAAATCTCTGCATGTAGTCCTCCAGCGATTCCCCCAAGCCTGGATTACACCGGAAAACGACATCACATCTTTGGGGCGAGTAGCACGAATCTGGAACTGCTCCACAAATCTTGTTGCCTGCTCGTAAAAATTTGAGATTGATTGTTGGGGTAATCTTGTAAACTACATCGTGGTGATCCCAAAAATAGTTATGGAGAAGTATCTGCATTTGGTAGCATCATTCGCTCTTGCTGAGTCCCTCAACCATTCGTACCTTATGATGTGCTACCTAGGGTCAGTTTTCCCTTCATAAGCAGGCATCATAGGCATGTTAAACCTTCTAGGTTACTCTGCCTATAAAATACTATCAACGAATGGGGTGTGGCTCCTAGAGACTCCCCAATCATCATTTATCAAGCCTGGTTCTCCGTCATCAGCTATCCGACCATTGCGAATAAATCCGATGTCTGGATAGGTGTCGCCAAGTGGTGGTCATGCTCCACCTTGCGTGAATGTTTCGGTCGGTGACTCTAGGCCATTTCATGCCTCCTTGGCCTATCATCCTCCTAATGTGCACTCTGAACATTCACTTCATTATCATTCCGGAGAGGTGGTTGGTCAGCATCCAAACGTACTCCAAATCCAATTTCCCGGATCCAAGTTGAGCATGACCCCCCAGCTGCAGTTGAGGAGCCGTTCCCCTGGTTGAGGGATCGATACCAACCCTTAGGGAGGGATCGACACCGACCCATCTTGGCAGGCCATGGTGGTCTACCAAGTGTTGGTCCAACGTCCCTGCTCGTGCTGCTTCAACTCTGTGACACCTTCGACTATGATATTCATCTGATGAAGTTGAACTATCTGACTCCAAGTAAGAAGCGAGTTCCCTTCTGGCACTTTGGTGCTGCAATTGAGCAATCTGGTTCATCAAGTTGGCATTGGCCTGGATTTGCTCATTTAGCTACCTATGACTTTCCATCAGTTATCTCATCAAGTCATTGAATTCAGCTCTAGTTATGGAATCACCGGGGTTCTGGACTACAACAAGCTCCACATTCGCATTAGCATGTTGATTGCTTAGACCCTCTTATTGGACACTAGCAGTTTCATGGGCATCAACATTCTAGGAAATAGATCTGGTGCACCTTACCATCCTGAATTTATTTACTTATATCTTGATAAATCAAAATAGTATCTACAAGCTCTTGAAGATTAACCTGGATCTCCTTCAGGGGATTTTCTCAATCCAGTAGCAACAAATGTGATCCTAACAGCTTGAGAATCAACTTTCTCGGTGAAAGCACCAAAATGTTTGCAACCAAGCTAGCCACAAACACTTAAGAATAGATTTAAATAGTGGAATAAATGAAGAAATTAAATGAAAAATAGGATAATCACAAAATATCAAAGAAAATATAGCAGAAAGCAAAAACAACAAGATTTATAGTGGTTCGGCATTGATTGCCTACGTTCACTTTGAATATTCTCTTACTTCTCAATTCACTTGATTACAATTACAAACAACAAGAAATAATAAGAGATCAGAAAAGAATGAAGGAAATTAGTTATAATAATGGCAGAGTTTAATAACAGCGTAAGAGTCCCTAAAATGGCCCCCTATGCCTGTATTTATAGATAAAGACGGCCTCCAATCTGACTCAAACTTTGACAATAGGGCCCCCTCCACCATATGGCCCCACCTATAGAAGGGCTAAGCCTCAACTATCAATAGATAAGGATCGGTACCGATCCATCCATGAGTCAAGCTTGGGCTAGCGATCCCTATGGTAGCTCTTTTATGGTCTATAATGATGGTGTTTCGAAAATCATAGTGCTTGGACTTATGGAGCTTATGTTCTTGCAATATTTCAACTCAAATCTTGACTTAGTCTAGGCAATGCCAATCCCTCCTGATGCCCTCTTATATATGCCAATCCATACTCCACGAGTCGTGCCTTGCAATCCATATCCTACAAACCATATCATGCCGATCCTTATCCTTTGAGGATACCATGCCGATCCATTCCCCTCCAAATACATTAAGCCGACCGATACCACTTGAATATAATATGCCAATCCATATCCTTTGAGGATACCATTCCGATCCATTCCCTCCAAATACATTATGCCGACCTCACTCTCACAAGCGCATCATACCGAACCCTTTAGTTTTTTATGCTGATCTCTCCACATTCTCACTCAAACCAACCATCTTGCTAAGTAACTATGCCAACCTCCTACCATATTAAATGTATACCGATCCCTCCACTATCTCATCTATTTCGACCAATGCCCATGTCGATCCCAATTCCAACCAAACTTAATCTCCATAGTTTCGACATCCTGCGTTGTTTATCTATTAACCCTATTCACCCTGGGCTGGATACAACTGCCTGAACATTATATTTTGGTCATGTGGCTGTTGTCTAATGATCATCTTTCTCATCATAAGTCGAGTTTGGCCTTTGTAATCAGCTCTATGTACCCCGGTCAAGGCACCGGATAACAGCTAAGGATTATCATGATCTTATTAGGTGTTTCAGTTGCGGTTTCGTTGGGGCATAAAAAAGCAACTGTTCGATGAAATCCAATCCTTTTTTTGACGATTGGAAAAGGCTTTCTATCACTGATCATGGTTTTTTATTGTACTAAAGTGTATGAAGCTTAAGAGAATTTTATTGGATCATCTTTGGATTCAGAGAAATGAAGGGATTGACTACTTGGAACGCGGTTAATATTGGTAAATTATAGGTAGAAATTTGAAGATCCTGTAGATTATTTTGGGGTTTCTGATTCTTCTTTGAATGGAAATGTTTCAGTTGTTGGTGATGTGTTAATTTCTAATGGGTATAATGGATATTCTAGTGGTCTGGTTGATGATAATTTGGTGTTATTAAGAGAAAATTCAGTTGATTTTTTTCTAGATCCACCATTACATGATCCAGAAATTATGGTGCTCAATTTGAATTCTAACACTCAAGAAGTGATTTCGAGTGTTATGACTATTGGTGTTAATCTTTTACGGGAGGAATTTCATTGTTCTGTTCAATCTAAGAACAAAAAGGTATAAGGCTAAATCTTATAAAAAAGGGAATCAGGTGATTGTTTCTTCTATTCATTTTGATGGCCTAAATGACTTCGATGATTCTGTTTTTTGCTCTGGTCAAATTCGAAAACAGTTTGTGGTATCTCAGACCAGAGTTCTATTAAAGATGCGAATGGAGTAATTTGTGATAGTTTGGTTAGAATTTTTTAATGGAGGTGTTTTTTTTCAAATTGGCATATGGATGTTTTGAAAGTGCACATGATATATTGTTTTACTTTAGTTGTAAACAAAATTCTATTAGTCTAAATTCAAATAATACAAATATTTCTTCTAATAATAAGTTTTACTTGCCTGATTTGAATAAAAGCTACCTACATTTCAGCTTCGAGCATGTTCAGAATGGAAATCTAAATCTTACAAGCACAGACAAAAAGTCAAGAAATGTTTTCTTAAAATCCAAATCCAAGTTTATTACCAGTCACTTATCTGATTGGATACAAAATGAAAGCACTTGCAGCATAACAGACAGTATTCTCTCAGAGTCTATTTCTAATGCCTGCAAGGGAAGTAAAAAGCAAATTAATAAAGATAATTTTGTTAATATAAAAGATTCGCATGCTAACAAGAATACTTTTTTTTACCTAATTTGTATAGGCGAAACTACTCTTGCTCAAGCAAGTCAGATAAATTTCTTCTGGCCATTAAGGATTGAAGATTAGGGGATTTTTTCTACAAAATCATTCTCAATAGTTAGATCTACCACTTATCTGTTTGGGATAGAGGCGAATCTAGTCTACCACTTGATCCAGTTATAGATGCCACTGCTAAGGAGTTCGCTGACTCTAAACTTGCTGATGTTATGAAAAGCAAAGAGATTATTCTTCAACAATTGGAAAAGAAGCATATAGAAAGGACTTACTCTTAAAAGCTTCAGATTTGGCTGCTCCTGCCAAGGATCCTCCCGATCTAATACTTGGCAATTTGTAAGTTGTAGTTGAAGTAAGGAGGAAGCACTACCACATAAAAGATACAAACTTTGCTGATTCTGTCAAGGATTCCTCTATTTCAAAGCTTGAAGAAGCTCTGATTCTCACAGCGATCAACTACGTGGAATCTGAAACAAAAATAGCTGTACAAAGCTATTTTTTCTCAGATCCAAGGGATATTGTTCCAAGTAACATCGAAATAAAGGAATGGAAGCCTCCTTGAAGTCTATTTTTCTATTTTGTGATTCGAGAGTTTGCTTCCGCCATATTTTCTTCCATTTTAGGCATAAGTTTTGTAGATGTGCTTGTAACCCTTAGTGTTAGGGTTTGCTGTTTATCGAGTATAAGGCGGTTGGTTGTACTCGGGTTTTTACCCGGTTTACTATTTTTTGGGCCTGGGCCTGTTTTTAACATAGTAAAAAAAATATCATAACATGGCTAATGGTAGAAAACATAGTAACACAGTAAATTCTATTTTTTTGAATAATGTGGAATTGATTGATCAAAGAGACCTTAATAAAGCCTTTACTAATTACTATAGGGATATTTTTGGAAATAAAGACAAGCATGGAATAAACATTAAATGGAAGGACCTATATCCTATTCAGTCTAGAATTAATCTTGATAACATTGATAATCCTTTTTCTGAAGAGTAGATCTTAAATGTTATTAATGAAATGCCTAATGATAAAGCCCCCAGTCCCGATGGTTTTCCTATTTTATCTACGAACTATTTTGGAATGTTTAAAATTTAATTTAATTAACATGTTTAACGAACTTTATAATGGGAAACTACAAATAGAAAGATTTAATTTTGTAAATGTCATTCTATTACATAAAAATGTCGGTGCTAATAATTTTAAAATTTTTAGACCAATTTCTTTAATTAATTGTTCTGTTAAAATTATTTCAAAAGTTTTAGCGAATAGACTTAGTAAAAGAATGAATGATTTAATCAATTGTTCACAAACTGCTTTCATTAAAGGTAGAAATATCATGGATAAAGTGGCTGTTGTTCAAGAGTACATTAATCGTTGCTGTAAGAATAACATTATATGTGCGCTTCTAAAACTTGACTTTACGGAAGCTTTTGACTCGATTGATTGAGATTTTTTTATTGATATGTTGTTGGCTAGAAGTTTTAGTCGTAAATGGATTGGTTGGTTTATACATTGCTTAAAATTGGTAATTCTAGCATAACGGTTAACGAGATTTTAGGAAATAAAATACAGTCTAAACGTGGCTTATGACAGGGTGATCCTTTATCGCCTCTCTTGTTTAATTTAGCTACTGATGTTTTTGCTATGATAACTAAAAAAGCTGTTGGAAATGGATCTTTAGGGTGCATTGGTAGCGAAATTTCACGTAATGGGCTCTTTGTTCTTCAATTTGTAGACGATACCTCATTATTCACTTCTCATTTGCCTAATCACGTCATTACCCCTTAAACTATTATATACGGCTTTGAACTTCTTTTAGGACTAAAAATTAATTTTGATAAAAGTTCGGTTTTAGTTTTAAATGACATTGATAATGTTGAAGGTTTAGTAGCTAATATGTTAAATTATAAAACCATGAATTTTCCTACCGATTATCTTTGATTTTTAAGTATACCAACTAAGCTTAAACATGATGGCTGGCTAATTATAATAGATAAAATTAAAAATGGAATTTCCATTTGGAATGAGAGGTTTTTATCGAGAGCGGGTAGATTAGTTCTCATCAATTATGTTTTATCTGCACTTCCAATTTATTGGATGTATATGCATCTTTTTCCAGAATGGATAATCAATAAAATTGATAAAATTAGAAGGGACTTCTTATGGAGTGGTGATAATCCTAGTACTAGTCTAAATGTTTAGTTATCTGGGAAAACGTTTGTAAAAAGAAGGGAGGACTAGGTTTTATTAATTTACGTAATATGAACTTGTCTTTGTTAGGGAGATGGTTGTGGAAATTTATGGATATAAATGATAATTCTATTTGGAATGGAATTGTATCTAAACATTATGTGACGACCCGAACTCGATGTCCGACAAACAACATCAAATTCGCATCGCCGGAGCTTATAACAACATCAGATGAATATAAAACAGCGGAACAAAATGAATATCATACATGCATCACAGAGCCAACATCAGAATAATATCCATACTACATCAGAGTATATAATACATACACCACACTCCATATAACATTCATAATAATACATCGATAATCATATATCCAAAAGTCTTCAATGAAAGAAGTGATAACGGACTCCTAAAAGCTAAACACCTGAGGTCTTCCAAAAGCTCCTAAGAATATCTTCAAAATAAGAGCTTCAAAATACTGCTACTCCAAAATACGGAAACCTGCTACTAGGCTGCCCGTGTAGAAATAATGGGCACCCAGAGTTTAGGAAAAAAACAATAAACTCCGAATCAGTCATGGGACTGATATGAGTAAACAAAAACAACAATTACTTTCAAAGAACTAGATTTATCAAAAAAAATTCGGCGTGCTTTTAAAAATGGGACTACCATAAGACCTCCCACCACACACACAATGCAAACGCAGAATTGGAGGAGATTTCTTCTTATGATAGTCAAATATGCTTGGTAGGGGGAAATTTTCTTTGATATTATTACTAGTGCATAGTGTAGAAAGCATTTCGAAAATAGAATATTAATCTTAGCCAGCATAGATATTTCGAACTATGCCTACTATAGCTACCATGTTTTGTGGCAGGTTACCGCCACGCTGCATGGCAGGTTATACAACTAAAACCGTACAAGGCTCGTATTGTATCTTTGGATTTTCAACAAATGGTCAGGCTAAGGAACTTCCTACTGCCACATGGGTACGCCTCTGGCGGGACGTCCCGAGAACTTAACCAGCTCTCTGCCAACACAAGGCCAGGTAACCTCTGCAACTAGGTAACTACTACACGAATATGCCACCTCCCGGTCCTTTGGGACCTTTATCAGAGGGCCCTCTATCCAAAGCAACAACCACACAGTAAATGAGATTGGAGCTACCACACAGGTAAATATCTGGGCTCCATACCATGACATCACCTATTTCCAGAAGGAAATGACATACCCTAAAGGGCGCGACCCTCATAACCTTGCCGCATCTTTCCTGTTTCGACCATTTCCGGGTTGTGAGGTCCGATGAGGTCTCGTCCACAAAGCTATGCTTTTCACGAAAGCCTTGCTTTGATCACAAATGATCAACCAATGATCATCAACACACAGCAACACTTAGCATGCCACACTACCAAATTGGGAGTATATCGCTGATAACCTTCAATTACATAACCTCTGAGCTCGTACATCTCAGAGAAGGGTGTTAAGCTAAGAGAATAAATTCTCCGCTATCACAGATACTATTTGAAAGAAATCTGCTTTATATCTCAAAGTGTAGTGTCAGACACATAAATATACAAGTCTGTTCCGGGTTCGAACAGAACCAAAGGCACTTCCAAAGAAGCCCTCGCAATCCGGGTATCCACAATCCCGATCGGACTTCCCATCACTTAGGGAATCTCTATACCGTAGCAGCTCAGTGCAGAGACAATCGATAGGTTATCCTATCGTTTTCGAAGACACCCGGTCTTCACCACCGGTCTTCAAATGCTCTCCATTTCGACATATCACTATTTGGAATGGGTCATGTGACACAAAGGTCCTTTCCCGGCTAAACAGAATAGTGAGCGCTCAATTTTTTAAAACACGTGGATTATCAATCACAAAGATTCATATTCAGAGTTCGATGTGGGTTTCAGATAACAAATTGAAATCCGACTCCCTGTCGCATCGAAGTTTAAATGCCGTTTAATGGGCAAAAGGTTTCCACATCCATATAGGAAAAAATCACAAATCACTGTTCATCACAAAGCAATCACAGTATCACAATAGCATTATCAATCCAGTACAGAATATTTGATGATAGTAAATCACCTTTGATAAAAGGGTCGTGATTAAAGTGAATTGACCATAAAATTATCTTTATTAATTATTTTAAATAAATGTTTAAAATTTCACTTAATTATAAATTAATTTAATCTTGATTGGCTTAATTAATGAATTTATTATTTTTACTTATTAATTCTTGACGGTTAACAAAAAAATTATTTGTTTATTTATTTATTTATTTTTGTATCACTTTTGTTGATTGACTATTCTTTTAATAATTAATTATCAATTATAAGATCATTACCCAAAACGCTAATTGTTAATACTAGTTCACCATTTTAAATAAATTTGGGTTTTAGATTAATACTTAAACATTTGATTTACATTTAAACGTTCTATTAAGTAAGTTTTAAAACAACACCTTTTTTTCAAAAAAAAAAGAAAATATAAAATTTGAAATAACCTTAAACTTCGAAAAAACTTCTTTAAATAATTGGTTTAATATTTTTTACTTCATATCCCATTAACAATTCTCATTTATTTCTAAACGTGGATTTGAAATAATCATTTAACTTGAGTTTCAAAATTTTAGTGAAAACTGGATTGGCTTGTTTATACGTCTAACCCGCGGCCTACTTCGAATTGTCCCCGAGGGAAATGCCCCCCTCTCCCGCTTCGGGTTTTAGCCAAAACTAACCTGAGTGATAAATTTTCAAAAAATTTGTTTAAGTCCCAAATCCATCCCAATACAACCCTGAAACCACTCGAGTGCCCCTTCGAGTTTCTGCCCTATTTTCCCCGAGTGAAGCTTCGAGTCACCTTGCTCTCTCCCAGACTTCACAAGTGACACACAACCAAAGCACGTACACGTGCACGGCCAACTTTGCCAACGTGGGTCGGTGCTGCGGCCGTCCGCGAGTCGTATTCCATCTCCCAAAATAGTACGAACACCCAGGATCTTGAATTAAACTCGAGAGCAAAATCGAGACGTCTCGACCCAACGAACCCAACAACACCTTACCAAAAAAACGAACTCGCGCCACCACCTCTGGCCATCAGAGGCCACGAAAACTCGGCTGAAGCTTCGCCTTGACCAGATGCTCCTATCCCCACCGGAGGCTCGAAGTCCGATCGCCTATTTATGGCGCAGCACCATCCTTTCTGAAACGAACGCGAATGGGTTCTTAAACCCTAACTTTGATTCGTTTCATCAATCTACGCATAGAAATTTTTTTCTGATAATTTTCTCGAGATCCCTGGTGTCCAAGCTTGCTTCAAATCGAAATTCAGCATTTATAACTAGATCGATCACCAGAAATTTGAAGAAATGCAGATTTTGTTCATACGTGAATTGTACTGGAAATACTAAATGAAAATTCATCGTATTTACTTTAAAAATCATCTCCTTGTGTGTTTATTCAGGTTATAAAATCAAAGCAATGATTTAACACACTTGAGATTATCACATGATCTTGTTTTTACTGTAAATTCTAAGTTGCAAAGACAAATACTCCCTGTTCAAGCTTGAAATAAATCTTTTAACTGTAATTCAAGTTTAAACAACTTGTTTTTTTTTTAAAAAAATAAGCTAGAAAAGATTGTGTGAGTTTATTTGAATTTTCTTCCAGTTACTTTTGTTCTGAAACAAATTTTTAAGATAAACTATATAATACTTTCAGTAATACAGAAACAATACAACAACATTTCCTTTCCAATATACAACTAAGAACACATGATCTATGAAATAAATACTTAGATTTCAAAAACAAATAAGTTTACTCACCTGGAAATAATTGAAAACAGAGAACACTATTCTTTTGTATTTAAAGGCTGCAGTTTTTTTTCTCCTTCTCTTTTTCTTTCTTCAGCAATTGTTTTCAAATTTGAATAAAAAGTTATTATCTTCTTTTATTTCTTTTTATTTCTGTTTCTTTGCTAAGATTTAGTGAATGAACTAAAACAGAGGTTTGTGGATGTATACTTATAGGTGAAAGGTTGTGTACAGGGGAAGAGAAGTAGGCAAGTACAGTTTTTAGGGTATAAAAGAAAATCAAACCATGCTTTTAATCTTTTTTTTGATGGAACCTTGTTTATGGGCTGAGGAGTAAATGCATTTAATGCAAGCATGTTTCTTTGATACTTTCAGCATGTCATGTTTAATTTGATTATTATAAGTACATTTTATTTTATTTTTTTAATGGTGGCTGATATGATTTTGTTCATGGGAGAGAGTAAATGCATTAAATGAAAGTGTGTATGCAATGCTCCTTTGCTCCCTTGTATACTTACAGCAATCTTACTTTATTATTTTTATTTTTTTTAATACAAATTTACTTTACTTTGTTAAATGGAAGAGTTTTGTTTTCCAGTAAGTACTTTGTAATATTTTGTATATTTTTTTTCTTTCTCAATGGTGGCTGAAATGAGTTTTGATTTAGGGTAGAGGTGATGGCATTTAATGCATGTGTTCCCATCTTAGTTTACATAAAATTTTATTTTACTTTTATAAGTACAATTTTATTTTATTAGGAGATTTTTCTATGCCTTGACTAAGTCTTAATTTCCCTGTTTTAATTTAAAACTCACAGTAACATATTCATTTGATTCTTGTATGTAATCTTATTACAACATACTTTGTTTATTTTATTTCCATTTGAAGTTTTACAATCAACATTTAATTTATCATTCATTTAAAAATTTAAACTATCAAACATTTATTTATATCCATATAACTCTATACTTATGTAAATTACATAACTTTTAGTGTTGAATCAATATATATAATTTATTTGTACTATTTGGTAAATATATTTTGTTTATATTTTATTTCACTTCATACATTTATTTTAACTAAAAATTCAAATTCAATGTATATATATAAAATGTTAAAGTCAAGTGATTTAATTTTTAAAATAATCTGAAGTTTTATTCATTTAAATCAACACGTATTTTATTTGTTTTAAACTTTTCAAATTAAATTTCCAAATTTTTTTTAAATAAGCTACCAAATTCAAATTAATAAATTCTGGGATGTTATACATTATTATAATGGTAGTAATAATTTATACCAAATTACACCTTCGGATAACAATAAATTGTCTAATTTTTGAAAGCCAATTTTAAAATGTCATGATATTTATAACCTTGGTACTAATACGATTGTTCATTTAGGAAATAATACAACTTTTTGGCATAATCGTTGGTTATCAGTCATTCCTCTTAGGGTCGGATTTAAAGAACTTTCAAAATTTGTTACCTTAAAAAACGCTTTAATTAAAGATGTTTTTTCTGGATAATATTCCCCCTTAGAACTTTAGTTTTAATAGAATCTTAGAAGGTATAACTCTTAGACAATTTTTTTTATTACGTGCAAGATTGAATTTATATAATATTGATAAAGAAAATGATATTATTAATTGGGAATGGGATAAAAGTAAGAAATTTACTTCTAATTCATTGTATAAATTTCTTAATTTCTCAGGTGTTATTAATAACACTTTTAATCTTATTTGGAAAGCAAATGCACCATTAAAAGCTAAGATTCACATGTGGTTAATCATGCGTGGGAAGCTAAATACCATCGAGCTTTTAAAAGAAAGAATATGCCAATTGATAATAAATGTACTTTTTGTAACTTGTATTTTGAAAATATTAATCATATATATTACGATTGTATGGATACTTGCCACATTCTTAATAGGGGAATTAATTTGAAGGACAAAAGTTTGTATATTTTTAGCCTCAAGGACACGACCTCAATATTTTAACCATAAGGACAAACATTCTCCTAAAAATTATTCAAAAGGACAAACATTCTTCTAAAATTATTCATAAGGACAAACATTCTTTCAAAACTGCTACCGAATTAAAAATTGGTACCTAAAAACTGCTATCGATAATTACAAACCGATACCTAAAAAATGCTAACAATAACAAAAAACTGATACCTAAAGAAAGTTGTCCTTCAAGCTAAAATAATGAAGGTCTGTCCTTGAGGCTAAAATGCAGAAATTTTTTGTCCTTCACAATAATTTCCTATTCTGTAATAACACTAGTAAAATGTTTAACTTTATTCTTACAACTAAAGTTATCGATTGCGATTTTTTACTGGAATAACGTAAGATTTTAGTTTAAAAAGGGAAACGGATTTTTACTAGATACTTTATTCACTATATTATGTTGGTATATATGGTTTGAGAGAAACCAAAGGCTTTTTAATAATAAAAATAGTTATATTAATAGATTGGTAATAACAGTAGCATTATTTTGTTTTAATTAGATCTCAAATTAAAAATATAGATAGGCTAAAAATAGTCATTTTAATGAATATCTTAAAAAGGTGAGGAAGAGCATTTAATTATTAAAAAAAACAATATTTTTAACATTGATAACTACAGCGTTAGCATTTATTTGAATTCGAATGAAGACTTTACTGATCATCATAATGTTCTTTTGATCAAAGGAGCTTAATGTTATTTTGTTTATAGATTTTTTTTTTAAATTTTATAATTATGTAATTACATATTTTGTTAGTATTATGTCTCTTGATTTCATGATCACTATCTCATAACATATATGTAAGTTAAGATGTTGCATAATGAGTTTGACCCTTTTATAGATTTACTCTTATTATAGTTTCTTTGATGTCTTATAGTTTAACTCTAGCTTTATTACTTTTATTTCATTAGTGCACACACACACACATATAAATTTTATTTATATACATATATATGTGTGTATTACTCTTATATGTTTGTTTAGCTTCAACTATAGATACAGGTTTAGGCTATAAATGGTGCTAGAATGCTATTCGCAGGGTTTTAGGTTGCTATTGCTAGGAATCCAGGATTGCTGTTTGTAGGATCGTTGTTAGGAGAGATTTCTTATTTTAATTCTGGATCATTCATGCTAACTGTGAGGCATTCATTCTCTATTGGAGCTGCTTGTTGATCTCACTTGTTCACTTGGATGTACCATGGTTTACATTAGGTACTTCTAACACTTCATTATTGGGCAGTGGCATTGCCAGAGTTCGATACTGAGGTGTAATGGGCATTGGCCTTGCCGTAGCTCATTCAAGAAGTTACCTGATGTTGTTATCTTTGATTTTTCTTTGTTATGATTTGTCAGTTGCCAGGCGTGTTGGCAGCTCCTTTACTATCAGTGGTGTATATATATGTACATGTGTGCTCTCCCCTACTTTAGAGGATCACACATTTCTCTCAAAAAACTATTACATCTTGGTTTAATGATATTAAGTGGGACCACGCCGCTTAGCAGAACGGGTTTTCCCTCCACTAATATCCCTTTTAAAACATATCTTCTGCAAATCAGATCCTATAATCAAATTGATTAAAGTTGTAATAACCCAAAATTTTGTAAATATTTTTAAATTTAATTTATTTGAAAACTTTCATCTTTAATAACTAAAATTTGAATTTTTAGAATTTTATTTGATGTGTTTGTAATTTATCTTCCAAATAGAAAATTAAACAATTTCTGGAAATTTTACATTTTGGTCAAACTTTGACTTTTATTTGAAAATTTTAAAATTAAAATTTGTAAATTCTGATCTTTTTATTTGAAACAAGATATAACTCTAATATCCATTATGCTTTTTGTGTTATTTAATTCTGATTTACACTTTGTATATTGGATAACATTCAACGTTTTAAAAGCAATTAATTTCTGTGTTTTATTCAATATTTTCCTATGTCCGTCTATTTATGTTATTTTTATTTTGTTTGTATACACTTTAATTAATTTATTTAGATGTTCCATTTGTATATCTTTTATTTAATAGCGGGGGAAAGAATCAATTAGATATACGTTACTTTGTTTTAAACTAGGCATACGTTTCATTTGCTTTATTTCTTGCCTTTATTTGCTTGGCCTATTTATTTCCTACCAAAGTCATTCCTCATTTGTGGCCGTACATACCCCAAACCCTAGCCACCTCCTACCCTATCAATTCATGTAAAAAGGAAAGTTTCTCATCTCATTTTTCATTTGCATCTCCAAGGAGAAAATACTGTAAGTTTCAATGGCCTCCTCCTTCTTCCTTTGTCTTTTTCTTATATTTTTCTTTTGTTTTCTTCATTGAGTACTCGGCCACCACCATAATTCCGACCTCATCCCCTCTCCACCTCCTCCATGACTGACCATCATCCTCCCCATGCCTTTGGCCGTGACTATAGATGAAGATCCATCACCAAAAGCACCAAAAATTTCCATCACAAGCCTATATATTCACCACTTCCCTTTTTTAGTCTCGGCCACAACACCAACCATCTCCACCTTGCTTTGGCTGTGACTATCTCCACCTCCTAGCCATGATTCAGATCTGACTTGACCAAGTTAGCGCGTAGGCCGAGCCTCCTTAGATATAGGCCGAGCCCAAACTCCAGTAGATCCATGCTTTTTGCCATGTCTTGCTTTGCCTTCCCCTTTCCATGTCATAGCCATGCCTTATGATCCCATAACCTAGCCTAACTAGCATCTAAACTTCATGGCCGAGCAAAGATAGGGTATGGTTGAGCCTATAGAGGATGTAGCCAAGCCTACTTATTGATTGAATCTATTTTGTTTCAATTTTTTTAATGTTTATATTGTTTTGATTACATTGTGTTAAATCATATATTTATATTTGTTTTATATGTCTGATTACAAGATTTGAATTTGATTGTTACCTCTTCTTGAATCTTATCGTGCCTTCTCGTGCTTTGCGAAGTGTGGATCTTATTTTTTTGATTTAATCTCTAGCTTCAAAAAGGTGAGTTATTCACTCTAGACATTATGTACTTGTGTGATTGTGAAATAATGACAAGTGAATTATATAAATTAATATGCTATGTTCACACCTGCCGGTGCTATGTTTATATGATGTTAAATGTTGTTTATATATTTGTTACATCATTTGTTATGGTATTATATGATATTCGGTTATTTTATTTCCTGTTTACCACACTGCAAGTTTCTTATCACTATGGGTTGAAATGATACATACCCGAACGGACTTTATAATAAAAAATAATCATTATGGGCTGAAATGATAGGCTCGAATGATTTTTATTGTATTGGATTTACTTGGGATTGCGGGCTTGAAATGATAGAACCCGGATTTTTCTTTTTAAATTACGGATTGAAATGATACATATCCGTGTCACTTGACCTAGGTAAGAAAATATTATACAGACTCATGGTTAATTAATTATGGATTTTCTGAAATTTTATAAATATTTTAAATGTAAAAATATGTCATTTTAACTTAATTTGGATTTAAATAATTTAAACGAATTTATAGAGATTTTTCTACAAGTTAAAATGCATATAGAATTCAATGGAAAAGGTGTATTTTAAAAATATGGCTTAACTTGGAAATTAGAAATTTGGTTTTAAACAGAAATTTTAAGTAAAGTAAATAAATGGAAATTTAATTGTTATAAGATGGGTATGTAAAAGTTAAGAAATTTATAAGATGGGTATGTAAAATTTAAGTTATTTGTTGGAATAAAAGTTAAGAAATTTATAAAGTATTGACTTAACAAATGAATTTAAATTGGATATTTATTAATAAAATATTATTTTATTAAAATTTATAAGTTAAGTAATATCCAAATAAGAAGTTTTTGAAAAGTGGAATAAGTTTGATAGGTTAAAAATGAGAAAAAGTGAAGACATATAGTTTTAAATGGTAAACAGAAATTATTGCGGTTCAGAAATGCTGTGGAAAATATGAACTATGGCTTGAAATATACTATAGAGACCTATGAAAGCACTTCTGAAGTGCTATAGTTTCTAAAAATATGAACTATGGCTTGAAATTACTAAGTAAACCTTTGACAACACTTCTGAAGTGCTGCAGTTTCTGAAAATATGAACTATGGCTTGAAATTACTAAGTAAACTTATGACAGCATTTCTGAAGTGCTGCTGTTTCTGAAAATTTGAACTAAGTGCTGAAATTACTAAATAAACCTATAACAGCACTCCTAAAGTGCCGCAGTTTCTGAAAATTTGAATTAGATGCTGAAATTTCTAAGTAAACCTATAACAACACTCCTAAAGTGCTGCAGTTTCTGAATTTGAACTATGTTTTGATATATACTAAATATACCTATCGCAACACTTTATAAGTGCTGCAGTTTTGAAAATTTCAATGCTTTGAAATGTTGAAATTGAACTAATGAACTTAGAAATTGCTGAAATTCTGGAAATTGAATAATTGATTTGGAAGGATAACTACTTCATATTTAAATGGTTTAAATGAATTATTTTGGTTCGGAATATAAACCACTTTTGAAATTTATAACCATGGGTAATAATAACGTTGGTTGTTGAAGAGACCGAGATCGGATATGCGCATACTCTCTGTCGATACCGAAAACCACTTTAACAACCGTGTACGCGATGGAGATTCCAGAATGAAGTAGGATGGCGGCGACGTTTTGTTGAGGTATATACATAGACCCGACTCCTGTGAGTTGGCATAAGGTGGATAAAACAGGAGCGATTACGGGCCAGTGAGGCAGCTCCTCTGATCGGACACACTTCTTCGTATGCCATTCTATTACTTTGTGATTGATATGGTGCGTACCTTTGATTTTTGGGAGTGTGGCTCGAGGTAGGTGGTAGCTGCGTGCTACGCGTTACCACCAGCCTGGATGCGTAATTGGTATGTCTACCTTGGCATTGCCTCATTGTGCCGTGTCACCTACCCTAGCATGCCTTGTACGATTTTGATTTTCTCCTGTAGCCCATGAGTATCCTCTGGTGGATTCACTATCAGGAGGGACTATGATACTGGATGGACTACTGGGACTATTACGTGTTAAGGTTGAAAATGTAAAGCCTTAATGCTATTTTAAAGTAAGGTTATTTTACTGTAGACATTATTGTAATAGCGAAATATTACTACATAGTAAATAGTTTAACGGATGCTTAGAAGATGGACGGCCCCAAGCATCCTTTAAGTTACTTGTACCTTATATTATAGTTCACTTGAGTTGGTTTACATGGTATAAATATGTATTGCCTAACTCAAGTGTTTGTGTTTATTTCTTATGCTCGGGTCAGTCTGAGTACCACAGCTTGGATCTATCTTTTGGAAGCTAGAGATTTCTGGAGTTATCTGTTTATCCATTTTTATCTATTCAGTTCAATCATTCTATTTCAGCTGATGCATTAAAGACTTATATATTTGGGATTTCTACGGTATTTGTTTCAGAACTATATTTGTCTTTCAAACTATGTATTTTGTAACTGTTTTGAGACTTGTTTTGAGATTGAGTTGTAGTGGCTTCATGAACCACAATAGTTATTTTAATTCCGCTGCGAGTTATTCTGATTTATCTATGTCTGCGATTCTATAATTGGATTTGTTTGCTCCAAATTTTATTACAATCTACTGTTTTGAAGTGTTCAAGTCAGATATATGTGGATTTTTTATTGATTTGAATGATCCAAAATAGTGGGTCGTTACATTTGGTATCAGAGCTTTGGTTTTAGGCAAACCATAGTCTGCGGAGCAAAACTCATTAGAGATAGGGTATAAATACCTTAGAATGAGTGAAATCAATCTTAGAATCCTTTCTTTGTGAGAGAACGCATTTTAAAGTATAAAATGATTTTTCAAATGATTTTCAAAGGATTTTAATGAGTATTTTTATATAAAACCTTTCTTGTTAAGTCAAATTTTTCTTAACTTCCTTCTTTTCTTATCCACCTTGTAATAAATTTGAGATATTCAATTCTTATTGCATCTTATCTTTCTAATATTGTCTTTGTTTCTCAGTTACCTCTATCCTAAATTCATTCTTGATTTTTCAGGATGAGTCACAAGAATGCAAGAGGTAGGGGACGTGGTATTGCCTCAGCTCCTGAACCTGCTGCCCCAGTCAGGTTCACTAAGCTTGTTAAGGAATACACTGAGCTTGGTGGCACCAAGTTCACCGGATCTGAGAGCATCATTGAAGCTCAACCGTGGTTAAAGACAGAGAGAATCTTCTCTTATCTCGAGATCACTAATGCCCAACAGCGTTAGTTGGCAGCTTGGCAATTGAAAGGAACAGCTTTGGATTGGTGGGAGACTGTCATAGCTCACACCGTTGAGGCTGACATTTCTTGGGAACAATTTAGGTATCATCTCCTGTTAGTTCCAAATTTGTTTAGTTTCTCCTTTTGAAATTTGTCTTATGCTCTTTTATCGTGCTTTAGGGAGGCTTTTCTCGTAAAGTGGATGCCCGATGCAGGGAAATCTCAGCTGTATCGAAAATTCATGGATTTGAAGAAGGGTGATATGTCTTTTGCTGAATATGAGAGGAAGTTCAATGAGCTATTGAAGTTTTGCCTTAATTTTATTGACACTCCTCTCAAGAAGAATGAGAAGTTCATTGCTGGTGCACGCCCGGAGTACTATGATCGTCTCATCGCTCATGTGCATTGTCCTTTCACCACTCTGATGGACATGGCCATTAGATATGAGAATCCTACCTCTAAGGATCCTCTAGTTGCCCGTTCTACTCCATCTCAGTCTTCTTCTGGTAGTTCCAAGAAGAGGAAGCCCAACTTCCACCATCAAAGGAACCAAAACAAGACTCTAGGGTTGGGATCATCTTCGGTCGACCTGTCTGCCATTACTTGCTATAGATGTGATCAGAAGGGACACTATGCTAATAGTTATACTACCTTGGGTGCTGCTATTCCTCCAGTGACCAGGCGTGACCTCTGCCACATTTGTCTGCAGCCGGGCCATTTCAAGAAGGACTGCCCTACTCAGAAGAAGGGCAAGGCATCTAGTATTTTTGCTGTTATTTCTGCATCTTCACCTGCTTCACCTCCTGCACCTGTTCCTGCTCCTTCTCCTAGTGATAACCAAGGTACACTTCAAGGCACTTTCTCTCTGTTTTTATTTTTCTTTGCGTATTCTCTTTGATATTGGAGCTTCTCATAGCTTTATCTCTGTGGATTTTTGTAATAAATTTAAGCATCGCCTTTCTCCCGAGTTTGCCTCCATGCCTTTGTGTGTTTCAAATCCTATTAGTGGTCCCGCGAACCTTAGTAGGATTTGCAGGGATGTGAAACTCTTCTACTCTGGCTATCGGTTTTCTGGTGATTTCTATGTTCTAGGTTTTGATGCTTTCGATGTTTTGCTTGGGTGTGATTGGTTGAATAAGCATATGCCCATATCTCTTGTAGTTCCCTAACTGTTTCCCGTATGGATGATTTAGGCGATTCTTGGTTGATTTAGTGTAGTTTGCCCTAGGACTTTGCTGCAGCTTTATTTATTCTCTTGATGCTTCTCTTGGTGAAATTCATTCGACTCTTGTAGTCAAACTATTTCCCGACGTATTTGGTGAAGTCACTTCTTTACCTCCTAAGCGGGAAATTGATTTTAGTATTGATTTTATTCCTAAAGCTCGACCTATAGTTCTTCCGCCCGGAAGAATGGCACCCCATGAGAACGTCGAGTTAAAGAAACAAATCGAGGACTTGTCCTTCAAGAGTCTGATCAGACCTAGCCATTCGCAATGGGGAGCAGCGGTGTTTTTCATCACTAAGTCGGATGTTTCTTTGAGGATGTGTGTTGATTATATGGAGTTGAACAAGCTCACTATGATCAACAGATATCCCATGCCTCGCATCAATGATATGTTTGATCAGCTCTATGGAGCCATGTTTTCTCTCAGCTTGATCTTGCCATAGGTTTTCACCAGCTCAGAGTTGCTGAGGAAAGTATTCCAAAGACTGCTTTCCATACTGAGAATGGCTTTTATGAATGGTTAGTCATGCCTTGCTGTTTGACTAATGCTCCTGCTTTCTTTGTTGATTTGATGAATCATGTCTTTCGTGATGTGCTTAATAAGTTTGATCTAGTCTTTGTTGATGATATCCTTGTTTTCTCTAAGACAAGGGATGAGCATGAGTCACATTTGCAATATGTTCTAGAGACTCTTAGAAATCATCAGTTGAAGGTTAAATTTTCGAAATGCCATTTCTGGAGAGATAAAGTCCGATTCCTTGGACATATTGTTTCTAGTGATGGAGTTTCTGTTGATCCAGTCAAGATCGCTGCGATCAATGTAAGTCTTCCCTTTCTTCTCTTTCTTTAATTTGATTATCCTATCTTTTCCGTGGTCCTTATTTCTCCCTATTCTACTACAGGATTGGGAAAATCCTAAGACTCCAACTGATATTCGCAGTTTTCTGGGCCTTCCCGGTTATTATCGGAGATTCATTGAGAACTTTGCTCGGATTTTTGCACCTCTCACTGCTTTGACTCACAAGAATGCTAAGTTTATTTGGAGTGACGAGTGTGAAGCTGCATTCAATGAGTTGAAGCGTAAGCTTACTTTCGTACCCATGCTTACTGTTTTGAATGAAAATGAGGGCTCAACGATGTACACGGATGCTTGTCGTGAGGGTTTGGGGGCTGTTCTGATGCAAGATGGGAAGGTGATTGCTTATGCTAGTCGCCAACTGAAGACCCATGAGGCCAATTATGCAGCTCATGATCTTGAATTGCTTGCTGTAGTCTTTGCTTTGAAGCTTTGGAGGCATCATCTTTTAGGTGCTAAGTTTGATGTGACGCCCCACCTCTATACCCACGCTAGCCAAGAACATTACGGTGAATGCTGTCGACTAGCACGGAGAATAAGGCTGTTGAGGAGCGACCATCCGTGTAATTGCTTTGTGCGAGCATCGATATGTCAGATAGTATAACATGCAATACTTTATCAAGAGGAAATCCGACATACCGACACAAACTCAAAACTACTACACAGTGACTATAATATCTTCGGAAACAAATACAGAAATAAACATAACATAAATCAGTCACAGATAATTCATATCACAAAGGCGGAGGAAGATATGAATATATAATTAACACATGAAAGTGTATATCAGAGTAGTGGTCAAAAAGATCCACAATAATACAAAATAATAGCAACATGTGCTATACAAAAGAATACATCAATGAGTCAATATCTCAAGAGTATACAACAAAAACTACTAATCTAAGTAGTAAGCAAAAGGTCAGGGTAATGAATCCCTGGAGAGAAGTCAAGCAGAAGCACCTGTAACATCTCGGTCTGACCCAAGTATTATTTAATAAGAAAATAATAAACGGATCAGTCTAACTATAAATATCAGATGAAACGATATAGAGTAAGAGATATGACTAAACACATAATAATCACAATGCCAAGCTGTGATATTTATAAGTAATTGAAAATCAACAAGAGATTAATCAATATCACCAATCTACACAAGAATCAAAGGAAATGTCATACTCCTTATTTCGTTCACCAGACCATAAATATTGACGATTATATCAATGTCAATCACAAAAGTCAATGACACACAAATTCACCAATGCACAAATATTGATAAAACTTATCAATGGAAATCACGAAAATTGGTGAAGCACAAATTCTAGAAATCATCTCAAGAAATCCAGTAAATGACACACAAATTCACCTATACACAAAAATTGATAAATTATATCAATAGAAATCACAAAAATAGGTGAAGAAGGAAATTCCAGAATTCGACAAACGAAAACCAGAAATCACACAAAATAGGGGGGAAGGCCTATCACACGAACGGGAGCATAAAAACTCACCAACAGCTGTAACACACGAACGAGAAGCTATCTCATGGTAGCTAGCCATTAATTTGACACACGAATGGTCCGAAGACCTGACACACGAATGGTCCGAAGACCGTGGGTTGCTACCCCACCAATTTGAGTCGAAACTCCACAAAACGGGGTTTAGTCTCCCTTGCAGACAAAGAGACATCGCACATTGCTAGTCTAAATCACAAAAATGATCGTCATGATCAACGAGAAGTGTCAATTACAGTAAGCTAGTAAATATATGAGCTTAGCTTCATGTCCCATAACCACTAGCTTAACTTAAATATTTACGAACAAATTGTAGATCTCCACTATAAAATTGTCACAAGGGATTCAATCGAACAAGTCCAAGAATTAACCGACAAAGTGAACGCAAGCGTTTCATACCACTCGTTTTACTAAGTCGTTTAATTAGATTTCTCATACGAGTGAGGTAAAGGTTTGTATATACTAATAGATTGGAAATTGATTTGAGAAAACGAGCTTTGTAATAAAGTAGTGTTGAAATCGTTTTGATGAAAGGGTTTTGATATTTACTACTAGTATAGAAACCTTTATAATTTTTAAAGTGATAAATCACAAAGAAGATTGTAGGAACAATCAATCACTATAATTCACATACGAAGATGTGAATAAAAATCCAACGAAACCGATAAAGGATCCATCAAAATGGATATTCAAAAATCCCTAAAAAGGAGTCATCAAAGTCATAACAAATGATAACAACACATAGGAAACAACACGAATCGATTAAAGTTGGAAATTCAAACAACTAGGCGAAAATAGGCAAACTTGCACAGGTCGGTCGGCCGGCTGCAGGGCTCGGTCGACCGGACCCTGTTTTGAAAATTTCTCGGGACATCAGGTCGGTCGACCGAACCAGGGGGTTCGGTCGGCCGAACCAGAAACAGAGAAGTGCAACTGCACTTTTACTAGCAGGTCGGTCGACCAGACCAGGGGGGTCGGTCGGCCGAACCTGATGCTCTGCAAATTGATGCCCATAAATTGATGTGCAACCTCCACCAATTCGCAACCGAACGAGCATGGACGCTAGGGAATTATGCCTAACGGCTACCCGGCCCTATTGGCTCCTCGATGCATCACCAAAACCACATTGAACCTCAAAGCTATGATTTTTAAGGATTTGGCTTTCAAACACTAAAATTGGAATATTCTCAAAAACAATCCAAATCAAAAGCAATTGCACAAGAATAAGTGTTAGGAATTTATACCTAACAATCGAAGATAATTCATAGACTTAGATGTGAGATTAAAAATCTCACCTTTTCACAAAATCAAACAAGAAGAAGCTTGAAAGCAAATGGAGAATCAACCTCTCTTCAACACAACCCAATTGAGCTTGAATCTAAGCTCAAAAACAAGAACATTCCCAAAATTAGGTTTAGGAATTTCTGAAATTGGTAAGAGAATAAGTTGGAGAAGATGAAGAGAATGCTTACCAATGGGTTCTCTTGAATTTGGAGCTAGGGATTTGAAGTTGCAAGAGGAACTAGTGTTTTAGAGTTTTAATTTCCAATCTCTCCCACCATTAATGCTATAAAAACTGAAAAGAGAAAGAAGCGAGGGAGAATGGGGAGGAGGGGTTCAGTTTTTAAGTATAAGTTGGCTAATGGCTGAACCCAAACTCAAACCCAAAGTGAAAAAGGTCAAATTTTTGACTTGCTCCAAATATATCAAAGTTTATACTCAAAAAGGTCGCAAACGGCATTTTAAACTCAATGGGAGTGGTCCCGAGTTCTAATTCGGCTGTTTGCAAAAAGTAGCTTTTCGGACTAAAATCCGACTAACGATAAAATATTTAAATAAAATATTTAAATATAAAATCGATAAATATGCGGGTTGTTACAGACTCCCCTCCTTAAAGAAATTGCGTCCTCGCAATATTTAAGAATAAGATACGTAGTAACAACCATAAAAGCATATTCAACACAAAAGAAATTTGAAATAAGAAGTTCACCTCAAAGAGCATGAGAAAGTAAGTCCGGATGTGTTCGCTTGATGTACTCCCTAGATTCCCAAGAACAATCCTTAGGATTTGAAGACCATTGGACTTTAACAAGCGGAACATCTTTATTTCGAAGTCGTTTGACCTCCGAAGCAATGATACGAATAGGATGTTGCTCATAAGTTAAATTAGGCGAAACTTCAATCTCTTCCACAACACCGGGCTCAAGAACAGAATCAGAATCTCGAAGACATTTCCGAAGTTGAGAAACGTGAACCACGTCATGGATAGCAGAGAATTGAGCCGGTAATAAAAGGCGATAAGCCATGGAACCAATACGTTCAGTGATAGAAAATGGCCCAATATATCGAGGCGCCAATTTTCCCGATCGACTGAAACGTACAACACCTTTCATTGGTGAAACACGAATGAACACAAGATCTCCCACAGAAAATTCTAACTTCCTTCTCCGGTTATCGGCATAGGATTTTTGTCTACTCTGGGCTTCTTTCATCCTATGACGAATAAGATCAATCTTTTCTGTGGAATCACGAATAAAATCTGGACCTAAAACCAGCCTCTCACCGGTCTCAAGCCAACAAGAAGGAGATCGGCATGGCCTTCCGTAGAGTGCCTCAAAAGGTGCCATACCAATACAAGATTGGAAGCTATTATTATAGGAAAATTCAACAAGCGAAATGTGATCTTTCCAACTTCCACCAAAATCAAGAACACAAGCACGAAGAAGATCTTCAAGAGTTTGATTCACACGCTCGGTTTGTCTATCGGACTGCGGATGATAAGCGGTGCTAAAATTAAGCTTCGTTCCCAAAGCTTTTTGAAGACTCTTCCAAAATCCACTAGTAAACAATGGATCACGATCACTAACAATAGAAGTAGGAACTCCATGCAATTTAACAATCTCTTTGATAAAGAGCTTGGCCAAAAGAGGAACGGTTCGGTTAGACCGAACGGGAATAAAATGGGCGGATTTAGTAAGTCTATCAACGATCACCCATAAGCTATCATGACCCGATCGAGAACGGGGAAGGCCATCTATAAAATCCATGGAAATTTGGTCCCACTTCCAAATTGGAATTTCTAAAGGTTGCAATAACCCACCGGGCCTTTGATGTTCGGCCTTAACGAGTTGACAAGACATGCAACGCTTAACGAAGTTAGCGATGTCAAGTTTCATTCCCTCCCAATAATAAAGTCGCTTCATATCCGCGTACATTTTACTACTACCGGGATGAATGGTAAATTTAGAATGATGAGAATCTTCTAAAATATCTTTACGAAGATCACCAATATTTGGCACGATAAGTCTACCAAATTTTCGAATGCCGCCACGAGAATCGATATCAAATTCTTTCAATCCTTCAATATCAATTTTATCCCTAATATTTTGGCCAAGAAGAGCCATTTCGGGATCTAGCCTTTGAGCTTCAAGAATGCGGTCTAAAAGAGAAGGATGAGCCTCAAGGCTACATAACACAAGTGATGAACATAAATCGGGGACACGGTCTCGAATCTCACAAGAGGATAATATCTCGAGATCGTTCCATTCGGATATCATCATAGAAACAACAGCTTGTTGTTTACGGCTAAGAGCATCGGCGACACGATTACCCTTACGGGGAGTATAAAGAATATCAAGATCATATGGTGCAAGAAATTCGAGCCAACGCTGTTGACGCAAATTAAGTTCCTTTTGAGAGAATAAATACTTCAAGGACTTATGATCGGTATAAAGAACAAATTTCTCTCCTAAAAGATAATGACGCCAAGTACAAAGGGCGAAAACAATAGCCGCGAGCTCTAAATCATGAGTGGCATATCTAGTCTCAGCAGGCTTCAATTGCCTAGAAGCATAAGCAATAACACATTCTCTTTGCATAAGAACGACACCCAAACCAACGCGACTAGCATCGGTATAAACAACGAAATCTTGATTCCCCTCGGGAATAACGAGAATAGGAGCATCAGAAAGAAGTTCTTTTAATTTCTGAAAAGAAGATTCACATTTGTCCGACCAAATGTATTTAATACCTTTCTTCGTTAAGCTAGTGAGAGGCACGACAATCTTAGAAAAGTCTTTAATAAAACGACGGTAATAGCCCGCCAATCCGAGAAAACTACGAATCTCTGTCACACTCTTCGGTCTCTTCCAATCTTGAATCGCTTCAATCTTTGAAGGATCCACGGAAATTCCAGATTCGAAAATAATATGACCGAGAAACTTCACACGAGATTGCCAAAAATGGGATTTAGAAAATTTTGCCTTTAATTGATTACTCCTAAGAGTTTCCAACACAATCCGAAGATCTTTTTCATGCTCCTCCTCGGTTTTAGAATACACAAGAATATCATCGATAAAGATGAGAACAAACCGGTCGAGGAAGTCTTTGAAAACTCTATTCATAAGGTCAACGAAATAAGACGGAGCATTCGTTAGACCAAATGGCATAACGAGCCATTCATAAGATCCATAACGAGTACGGAACGATGTCAAAGGAATACTATCCTCTGCAATACGAAGCTGATGAAATCCAGTAGCTAAGTCTAATTGTGAAAAGACTGTAGCACCACTAAGTTGATCGAATAGATCATCAATCTGAGGTAAAGGATATTTATTTTTGATAGTAAGATCATTAAGCTTGCGGTAGTCAACGCAAAGCTTAAGTGTACCATCGGATTTCTTCACAAAAATAGCCGAAGCTCCCCAAGGCGAGGAACTAGAGCGAATAAATTGCTTCGTCTCCAATTCAGATAGTTGTTTACGCATCTCCTCGTTTTCTTTATTGGACATACGATAAGGAGGACGAATGATAGGTTGAGCTCCAGGAATAAGATTAATTCTGAACTCAATTGCTCGCTTAGGTGGTAATCCTAAAACGGGCTCGAATATATTGGAAAATTCACAAATGACGTGAATAAGAGAAATAATATCACCCTCATCATCATCATCGTCATCACGAGGGTTTAAAGAATATAAAGATGCAACCAAGCTGGAATCTGAATCTTTAAGATTAATAGAAATCTGCTTAACAGATTGAGGATGTCGAAGATGAATAGTCCGCTCAAGACATAGGATATGAGCTTCATAACAGTTAAGCCAATCCATTCCCAAAATCATTCCAAAGCCTAATTATCGCATGACATGCAAATCGGCTCGGAAAGAAAAATCACACAAAATAATCTCGACATCTTTACACTATAAACTGATTGTCGCGGATCCACCAAACGGATTCGCAATTCTCAAAGAAGTCATTAAACACAAAACATCCAAGGAAAAAGTATCAACAAGTTCTTTTGATATAAAAGAATGGGACGCACCCGTATCAAAAAGAACTCGAATAGGATGATCACGTAATAAAATAATTCCATCCAGAATAGAATGAAAAATACCTTGGCCACGAGATGTGTTGCCAGGGGCTTGAGCAACATTAAGCTTTCCCTCCTTCCTATTTTGAAGTTTGGGGCATGCATGCATAAAATGGTCCGGGCTCTTGCAATAGCGACAAGTACGAGGCTTTGAACACTTGTTCGCAAAATGGTCTCTCGAACCACAATTATAGCATTTCCCTTGAGTAGAGGAAAAGGTCTTTTCAGCAGGAGTTGCTTGCCTCCCTTTTTTTATTGGGATAAGGGCCTTTGAATTTGTTTGGCCTCTTCAAGACGAAGAGCAATATCAACGAGTTGGTCGAAAGAAACTTCTAATTTTAGAAGTAATGGCTTCTTGAGATTTTTGTTTAAGCCATAGACGAACCTCTGGTTCTTCTTTAAAGGGGTGTTGATGTATTCAACGCCGTATTTAAAAGCGACTCGAAGGAGGCGACGTAATCAGTCACGGAGGACTCACCTTGAACAAGGTCTATAAATCGTCGAGCCAATGTCACTTTCTCTGCTTCCGGTACAAATTTCAACTCGAAGCGTTCCCGGAATTGCTCCCAGGTGAGATCCGCTTCATTAATCTCAGAAATAAGAAGCTCGTACCAGTCCAATGCTCTTTCTCGGAGCATACTAGAGGCCACCTGAACTCGGTGAAGGTCAATAAGATTCATGCGAGAAAAGATTCGATCGCATGACCTTAGCCAGGCCTGTACTTCAATAACAGTTTCGGAACCTTTGAATGGCTCCCCACCCAAATTAGTGTAATCGCTACACAAGCGTGAAAATCCCGACTTCGGGTGAGTAGGTTCCGGGTTAGCTCCAGCTGCTTGAGCATTCGTCACTAAATCAAGAAGCTGTTGAGAAGTCATAAAAACTCCATCTTGGGGTGGAACACTAGATGGTCCAGCTCTGGGACGGCCTGGTCTAGACATTCCTCTTCCTTAGAAAGAAAGAAGAAGAAGAAAAAGGTTATTCACCAAATTAGATATCAAGCAATCTTGATAGACAAAACAAGGAATCATAAAAGAAAATAGGATAGGATGGTACATAGACCCGAATAAAATCCTAAAGCACGACTCCTAAGATGGACTTAGGACGATGATCCTTGTTATAATATTCCATATTGTTCCGAAGTTTGGCTCTGATACCAAGCCGTGACGCCCCACCTCTATACCCATGCTAGCCAAGAACATTACGGTGAATGCTGTCGACTAGCACGGAGAATAAGGCTGTTGAGGAGCGACCATCCGTGTAATTGCTTTGTGCGAACATCGATATGTCAGAAAGTATAACATGCAATACTTTATCAAGAGGAAATCCGACATACCGACACAAACTCAAAACTACTACACAGTGACTATAATATCTTCGGAAACAAATACAGAAATAAACATAACATAAATCAGTCACAGATAATTCATATCACAAAGGCGGAAGAAGATATGAATATATAATTAACACATGAAAGTGTATATCAGAGTAGTGGTCAAAAAGATCCACAATAATACAAAATAATAGAAACATGTGCTATACAAAAGAATACATCAATGAGTCAATATCTCAAGAGTATACAACAAAAACTACTAATCTAAGTAGTAAGCAAAAGGTCAGGGTAATGGATCCCTGGAGAGAAGTCAAGCAGAAGCACCTGTAACATCTCGGTCTGACCCGAATATTACTTAATAAGAAAATAATAAACGGATCAGACTAACTATAAATATCAGATGAAACGATATAGAGTAAGAGATATGACTAAACACATAATAATCACAATGCCAAGCTGTGATATTTATAAGTAATTGAAAATCAACAAGAGATTAATCAATATCACCAATCTACACAAGAATCAAAGGAAGTGTCATACTCCTTATTTCATTCACCAGACCATAAATATTGACGATTATATCAATGTCAATTACAAAAGTCAATGACACACAAATTCACCAATGCACAAATATTGATAAAACTTATCAATGGAAATCACGAAAATTGGTGAAGCACAAATTCTAGAAATCATCTCAAGAAATCCAGTAAATGACACACAAATTCACCTATACACAAAGATTGATAAATTATATCAATAGAAATCACAAAAATAGGTGAAGAAGTAAATTCCAGAATTCAACACACGAAAACCAGAAATCACACAAAATAGGGGGGAAGGCCTATCACACGAACTGGAGCATAAAAACTCACCAACAGCTGTAACACACGAACGAGAAGCTATCTCATGGTAGCTAGCCATTAATTTGACACACGAATGGTCCGAAGACCGTGGGTTGCTACCCCACCAATTTGAGTCGAAACTCCACAAAACGGGATTTAGTCTCCCTTGCAGACAAAGAGACATCGCACATTGCTAGTCTAAATCACAAAAATGATCGTCATGATCAACGAGAAGTGTCAATTACAGTAAGCTAGTAAATATATGAGCTTAGCTTCATGTCCCATAACCACTAGCTTAACTTAAATATTTACGAACAAATTGTAGATCTCCACTATAAAATTGTCACAAGGGATTCAATC
Organism: Allium cepa; assembly: GCA_030765085.1. Classification (NCBI taxonomy): domain Eukaryota; kingdom Viridiplantae; phylum Streptophyta; class Magnoliopsida; order Asparagales; family Amaryllidaceae; genus Allium; species Allium cepa. The sequence continues at coordinate 156,010,227 of CM060943.1, forward strand.
GAACAAGTCCAAGAATTAACCGACAAAGTGAACGCAAGCGTTTCATACCACTCGTTTTACTAAGTCGTTTAATTAGATTTCTCATACGAGTGAGGTAAAGGTTTGTATATACTAATAGATTGGAAATTGATTTGAGAAAACGAGCTTTGTAATAAAGTAGTGTTGAAATCGTTTTGATGAAAGGGTTTTGATATTTACTACTAGTATAGAAACCTTTATAATTTTTAAAGTGATAAATCACAAAGAAGATTGTAGGAACAATCAATCACTATAATTCACATACGAAGATGTGAATAAAAATCCAACGAAACCGATAAAGGATCCATCAAAATGGATATTCAAAAATCCCTAAAAAGGAGTCATCAAAGTCATAACAAATGATAACAACACATAGGAAACAACACGAATCGATTAAAGTTGGAAATTCAAACAACTAGGCGAAAATAGGAAAACTTGCACAGGTCGGTCGGCCGGCTGCAGGGCTCGGTCGACCGGACCCTGTTTTGAAAATTTCTCGGGACATCAGGTCGGTCGATCGAACCAGGGGGGTCGGTCGGCCGAACCAGAAACAGAGAAGTGCAACTGCACTTTTACTAGCAGGTCGGTCGACCGGACCAGGGGGGTCGGTCGGCCGAACCTGATGCTCTGCAAATTGATGCCCATAAATTGATGTGCAACCTCCACTGATTCGCAACCGAACGAGCACGGACGCTAGGGAATTATGCCTAACGGCTACCCGGCCCTATTGGCTCCTCGATGCATCACCAAAAACACATTTGAACCTCAAAGCTATGATTTTTAAGGATTTGGCTTTCAAACACTAAAATTGGAATATTCTAAAAAACAATCCAAATCAAAAGCAATTGCACAAGAATAAGTGTTAGGAATTTATACCTAACAATCGAAGATAATTCATAGACTTAGATGTGAGATTAAAAATCTCACCTTTTCACAAAATCAAACAAGAAGAAGCTTGAAAGAAAATGGAGAATCAACCTCTCTTCAACACAACCCAATTGAGCTTGAATCTAAGCTCAAAAACAAGAACATTCCCAAAATTAGGTTTAGGAATTTCTGAAATTGGTAAGAGAATAAGTTGGAGAAGATGAAGACAATGCTTACCAATGGGTTCTCTTGAATTTGGAGCTAGGGATTTGAAGTTGCAAGAGGAACTAGGGTTTTAGAGTTTTAATTTCCAATCTCTCCCACCATTAATGCCATAAAAACTGAAAAGAGAAAGAAGTGAGGGAGAATGGGAAGGAGGGGTTCAGTTTTTAAGTATAAGTTGGCTAATGGCTGAACCCAAACTCAAACCCAAAGTGAAAAAGGTCAAATTTTTGACTTGCTCCAAATAGATCAAAGTTTATACTCAAAAAGGTCGCAAACGGCATTTTAAACTCAATGGGAGTGGTCTCGAGTTCTAATTCGGCTTTTGCAAAAAGTAGCTTTTCGGACTAAAACCCGACTAACGATAAAATATTTAAATATAAAATCGATAAATATGCGGGTTGTTACATTTGAGCTCTTCACTGATCATCGGTCTTTGAAATATATCTTCACCCAAAAGGATTTGAATCAAAGACAAGTTTGTTGGCTTGAGTTTCTTGCTACCTACGACCTCGATATTAGCTATACTCCCGGTAAAGCTAATGTTGTGGCCGATGCTTTGAGTCGGAAGAAGGCTATGTTGGGTCAGCTTGTTGTTTTGCTATTTTGGATCGTATCATTGCTTAGCAGGATGAGGATAGGATTATCAGATTGATTAAGGAGAGTGTTCGGAGTAGAGTTAGTGGTAGTAGTCCTGATGGTAGTAGAGCTCAGATCGATGATAGGGTATTTTGAGGATTAATAATAGGATTTGTGTCCCGAATGTTGATGGTTTGAGGTAGGAGTTACATCGAGAACATCATCGATCCAGACTTTCTATTCATCGTGGTGTGTTGAAGATGTATCCGGATATGAAGAAGCTTTATTGGTGGAGAGATATGAGGCGAGATATCTCTATCTTTGTTAGTAGGTGTGCGACTTGTCAGCAAGTCTAGGCAAATCACCGGAAGACCCCTGGTTTGTTGCAGCCTCTTGAGATTCCTACTTGGAAATGGGAACAGGTTTCCATGGATTTTATTGATGGCTTACCTAGGACTCGGAAGGGTAATGAAAGTATATAGGTTATTGTGGATAGATTGACCAAGTCCGCTCATTTTATTCCGGTTAAGTCTACCCTCTTTGCTTCTAGTCTGGCTGAGATTTATATGAGGGAGATAGTTCGTCTCCATGGTATTCCTGTCAGCATTGTTTGTGATCGGGATCCTATCTTCACTAGTCAGTTTTAAAAAGCTTTTCAGGAATCTTTGGGTACCCGTCTGAATCTGAGCACTGATTACCATCAACAGACCGACGGTCAAACGGAAAGGGTGAATCAGATTCTAGATGATCTTCTTCGTGCTTGTGTTCTGGATTATGGAGGATCTTGGGAAGATCATCTCCATCTTGTCGAATTCACCTATAAAAATAGTTATCATGTATATTTTCAGTCTTCTATTTTGATCTCATCTTAATCTTTATCTATCTCATTCCCTCTTTGAACTTAGGCAAGTATTGAGATGTCTCTGTTTGCTGCTCTTTACAGAGGACTTTGTAGATCTCCATCTTGCTGGATTGAATCCGGTAATAATTTGGTTCTTGGTCCTGAGATGATCTTGGAAGCTTCGGAGAAGGTTGAGGAGATTAAGAGGAAGTTGAGGATTGCCCAGGATATGCAGAAGAAGTATGCTGATCGGTGTAGGAGGAGTTTGGAGTTTGCTGTTGGTGATCAGGTTTTCCTTAAGGTCTCTCCCCTAAGGAATGTGGTTCGGTTTGGTCGTAGAGGGAAGCTTGCTCCTAGGTTCATCGATCCTTTCCACATTGTGGAAAGAGTTGGTTCTCTTGCTTATCGTCTGGATTTGCCTGAGAAATTTGATGGAGTACATAATGTGTTCCACGTTTCACATCTTCGTCGGTATCTGTATGATCCATCTCTTATTGACCAGCCTTCTGCTCTTGATAGTTTGGATATTGAGCCTAATCTGACTGTTGAGAGGAAGCCACTTCGTTTCGTCGATCGAGGTATGAAGCAGCTAAGAAGAAAATCTTTCAACCTGGTTAAAGTGCAATGGAGCACTGATGATCGAGATTGTACCTGGGAGACGGAGGAGAGCATGCGTGCTTCGAATCCGGAATTGTTTGTTTCATGTACTTTTGCTTTTCTATCTTATTTTCCTTTGTTTTCCTTATTTCGTTCCTTTTCGAGGACGAAAGGTTTTGAGTGAGGAAGAGTGTAACAATCCAATTGTTTTATATATTTTTAAATTTAATTTATTTATCTTTAATAATTATAATTTGAATTTTTAGAATTTTATTTGATGTGTTTGTAATTTATCTTCCAAATAGAAAATCAAACAATTTATGGAAATTTTACATTTTGTTCAAACTTCGACTTTTATTTGAAAATTTGAAAATTTGAAAATTTAAATTATGATCTTTTTATTTGAAACTGGATATAACTCTAATATCCGTTATGCTTTTTGTTTCATTCAATTCTGATGTATACTTTGTAAATTGGATAACATTCAGCGTTTTAAAAGCAATTAATTTCTATGTTTTATTCTATATTTTCCTATGTCCGTTTATTTATGTTATTTTCATTTTGTTTGTATACATTTTAATTTATTTATTTAGTTGTTTCGTTTGTATATATTTATTTAATAGCGGGGAAAAGAATCAATTAGATATACGTTACTTTGTTTTAAACTGGGGATACGTTTCATTTTCTTTATTTCTTGCCTTTATTTGCTTGGCCTATTTATTTCCTACCATAGTCGTTCCTCATTTTAGCCGTAATACCCCAAATCCCAGCCGCCTCCTACCTTATCAATTCACGTCAAAAAGAAAGTTTCTCATCTCATTTTTCATTTGTATCTCCAGAGAGAAAATACCGTAAGTTTCAACGGCCTCCTCCTTCTTTCTTTTTCCTTTTTCTTATATTTTCCTTTTGTTTTCTTCATTGAGTACTCGGCCTCCACCATAATTCCAACCTCATCCCGTCTCCACCTCCTCCATGACCGACCATCATCCTCCCTATGCCTTTGGCCATGACTATAGATGAAGATACCTCACCAAAAGCACCAAAAATTTCCATCACAAGCCTATATATATTCACCACTTCCCTTTTTTAGTCTCAGCCACAACACTAACCACCTTCACCTTGCTTTGGCCGTGACTATCTCCATCTCCTAGCCATGGTTCAGATGCGACTTGATCAAGTTAGCGCATAGGCCGAGCCACCTTAGACATCGGCCGAGCCCAAACTCCACTAGATCCATGCTTTTTACCATGTCTTTCTTTGCCTTTCCCTTTCCATGTCATAGCCATGCCTTATGATCCCATAACCTAGCCTAACTTGTTTCTAAACTTCATGGCCGAGCAAAGATAGGGTGTGGTTGAGCCTATAGAGGATGTCGGCAAGCCCACTTGTTGATTGAATCTATTTTATTTCAATTTTTTTTGTTATATTGTTTTGATTTACTTTGTGTTAAATCATACATTTATATTTGTTTTATTTGTTTGATTACAAGATCTGAATTTGGTTATTACCTCTTCTCAAATCTTATCGTACCTTCTCGTGCTTTGCGGAATGTGGATCCTTTTGTTTTGAATTAATCTCTAGCTTCAAAAAGGTGAGTTATTCACTCTAGACATTACTTACTTATATGATTGTGAAATAATGACAAGTGAATTGTATAAATTAATATGCTATGTTCATACCTGCCTGTGATATGTTTACATGATGTTAAATGTTGTTTATATATCTGTTACATCATCTGTTATCGTATTATATGCTAATCTGTTATGTTATTTTCTGTTTACCATACTGCAAGTTTCTTATCACTATGGGTTGAAATGATACATACCCGAATGGACTTTAGAATAAGGAAAAATCATTATGGGATGAAATGGTAGGCTCGAATGATTTTTATTGTATTGGATTTACTTGGGATTACGGGTTTCAAATGATAGAACTCGGATTTTTATTTTTAAATTACGGATTGAAATGATACATATCTGTATCACTTGACCTAGGTTATAAAATATTATACAGATTCGTGGTTAATTAATTATATATTTTCTGAATTTATAAATATTTTAAATGTAAAAATATGTCATTTTAACTTAATTTGGATTTAAGTAATTTAAATGAATTTATAGAGATTTTTCTACAAGTTAAAATGCGTATAGAATTAAATGGAAAAGGTGTATTTTAAAAATATGACTTAACTTGGAAATTAGAAATTTGATTTTAAACGGAAATTTTAAGTTAAGTAAATAAATGGAAATTTAATTGTTATAAGATGCGTATGTAAAAGTTAAGAAATTTATAAGATGGGTACGTAAAATTTAAGTTATTTGTTGGAATAAAAGTTAAGAAATTTATTAAGCATTGACTTAACAAATGAATTTAAATTTAAATTGGATATTTATTAATAAAATGTTATTTTATTAAAATTTATAAGTTAAGCAATATCCAGATAAGAAGTTTTTGTAAAGTGGAATAAGTTTGATAGGTTAAAAATGAGAAGAAGTGAAGATATTTGGTTTTAAAAGGTAAACATAAATTATAGCGGTTCAGAAATATTGTGGAAAATATGAACTATGGCTTGAAATATACTAAAGAGACCTATGACAACACTTCTGAAGTGCTGCAGTTTCTGAAAATATGAACTATGGCTTGAAATTACTAAGTAAACCAATGACAGCACTTCTAAAGTGCCGCAGTTTCTAAAAGTATGAACTATGGCTTGAAATCACTAAGTACACCTATGCAGCATTTCTGAAGTGCTACAGTTTCTGAAAATTTGAACTAGGTGTTGAAATTTCTAAATAAACCTATAACAACACTCCTAAAGTGCTGCAGTTTCTGAAAATTTGAACTAGGTGCTGAAATTTCTAAATAAACCTATAACAGCACTCCTAAAGTGCTGCAGTTTCTGAATTTCAACTATGTTTTGATATATACTAAATATACCTATCTCAACACTTATAAGTGCTGTAGTTTTGAAAATTTCACTGCTTTGAAATGTTGAAGTTGAACTAATGAACTTAGAAATTGCTTAAATTCTGGAAATTGAATAATTGATGGAAGGATAACTACTTCATATTTAAATGGTTAAATGAATTATTTTGGTTTGGAATATAATCCACTTTTGAAATTTATAACCACGGGTAATAATAACGTTGGTTGTTAAAGAGACCGGGATCGGATATGCGCATACTCTCTGTCGATACCAAAAACCACTTTAACAACCATGTACGCGATGGAGATTCCAGAATGAAATAGGATGGTGGCAACGTTCTATTGAGGTATATACGTGGACCCGACTCCCGTGTGGCATAAGGTGGCTAAAACAGGAGCAATTACGGGCCAATGAGGTAGCTCCTTTGATCGGACACACTTTTTCGTATGCCATTCTATTACTTTGTGATTGATATGGTGCGCGCCTTTGATTTCTAGGAGTGTGGCTCAAGGTGGGTGGTAGCTGCGCGCTACGCGTTACCACCAGCCCGGATGCGTAATTGGTATATCTACCCTGGCATTGCCTCATTGTGCCGTGTCACCTACCCTAACACGCCTTTTACGATTTTGGTTTTCTTCTGTAGCCCATGGAGTATCCTCTGGTGGCTTTCCGATTAGAAGGGACAATGATACTGGATGGACTACTTGGACTATTACGTGTTAAGGTGGAAAATGTAAAGCCTTAACGCTATTTTAAAGTAAGTATATTTTACTGTAGACATTATCATAATAGCGAAATATTACTACATAGTAAATAGTTTAACGGATCCTTGTAGGATGGGCGGTCCCAAGCATCCTTTAACTTACTTGTACCTTATATTACAGTTCACTTGAGTTGGTTTACATGATATAAGTATGTATGTCCTGATTCGAGTGTTTGTGTTTATTTCTTACGCTTCGGTCAGCCTGAGTACCACAGCTTGGATCTATCTTCTGGAAGCTAGAGATTTCTGGAGTTATCTTCTTATCCAGTTTTATCTATTCAGTTCAGTCATTCTATTTCAGCTGATGTATTAGAGACTTATACATTTGGGATTTCTACTGTATTTGTTTCAGAACTGTATTTGTTTTTCAGACTATGTATTTGGTAACTGTTTTGAGACTTGTTTTGAGATTGAGTTGTAGTGGCTTCATGAACCACTATAGTTACTTTAATTCCGCTGCGAGTTATTCTGATTTATCTGTGTCTGCGATTCTGTGATTGGTTTTATTTGCTCCAAATTTTATTACAATCTACTATTTTGAAGTATTCAAGTCAGACATGTGTGGATTTATTGTCAATTTGAATGGTCCAAAATAGTGGGTCGTTACAAAAGCAATAATAGAAATATCATATATGCATAAAAATTAGGCAACCAATGGACTATCTGTTCGAACAATATAGTCTTGTTTGGCTAACTACTAACCATTGGATGACTCGGGCCTACCAAACAAAATAAATAATCTAACTTCTATTAGACACACTCCTGAATGGTCTGTCCTTAACTTACTTCTCCCAGGATTAACTGATACTAATGGTTTTTCAGGCTCACCAATATCCTACCTTTCTCTGTATATTCCTTTCGATTTGTAACATCATTATAGTCTTACATGTGACAAAACCCTACACACTGGAATTTTATACTTATATTAGCTACGGGCTACTAGCTAAAGTATAGGACGCGACCTCATACCAGTCCCATCTGATATTCTACTATCTAAGTCATTTAGTTAGGGCTAACTACCCCATCAAATTTTCCTTGAAACATTTCTTTCAAATAGATTTAACCCTTTAAATCATATTTAAATAAGGTAAATGTACTCTTAGCTTTACTCAATTATCTTTTCCATGATACATGCTTTACACGAAACAATGTTGATGAAAACCTAAATCAATAGGGTTATCTATCCCTTTAAAACAAGTTAAAGCCCTTCTTTAACTTAGAAAACATTAGGTTTTAAATCACATATATCACCTTTGAAACCCTTATTTAAAAACTTTAAATGGTCCATTTTGGATCCATTGAAAAGTACCCATTTCAAAATAAGTTAACTACTTTACCTTGAAACACTAGGCCGAAAGGCTAAAACAAACATTTTGAAAACTTTAATAATAGATCTTTCAAAATCAATGAAAGTATCCCTTCGAAAGCTTTATAAAACCTTAGACATCCTCTTTGCAAAATACTTTAAACTTGCCTTTCGAAAGCATTGGAGACCTTCCATTTAAAGACTCAAGTAAACCTTTCAAAAACATTGGGGTACCTCCCCCTTCAAAACCTACATTATTTATACTTTTCGAAGGTATTAAAATTCCTAACTTAAAACAAACCTTTCGAAAGCATTGAGTCCAAATAAAAGTTTGTGGAACATAGCTTCGAAACCATTTAAAACCATTCCGCTCCAAACCTTTTGGTTTATCTTTTAATACAACAAAGAGTCTTAAAGAACGGAAAAGTAAGCATTACTTTCAAAAGCATTATTCCTAAGTAGAAGAAAGTGGATGGTTTCGAAACCAACCCTTTCGAAAGCATGGAGAAGCAACTTCAAAGTTTAAAGGCAAAAGTACCCTTTAGAAAGCATTGATTCGAAAGGTTGAATGCAGTAGCATGAGTTTCGAACCCTTTGAAAGCTTCATTTTTAAAATAAAAAGGCAGCAACCCCTTTCGAAAGTTGATTAAAAAAAGGCACATTTGACTAGGTCGAAAGCTAATATAACTCCTTCGAAAGCCTTCTTTATAAACATAAGTGATTCATAGTCGAAAATAGTAGCTTCTACCCCTTCGAAAGCATGTTTCGACTGTATACCTTTCATCTAACTCCAATCCGCTACGTACCAAGGCATTGATACCATGGGTATTAGTTTCAACTTGGTTGGGGTGGAAGTATGGGCTCAAAAGGTAGCTGTTGTAAGTGGAGAAGCAATAATTCTTTGCAAAACTAATTATTAGCCTTTTAAAGTAATATCTTTCCAACTAATTTGCCTTATTTGTTAACATATTATTGGTTGCCAATTCTTTTTCAAAATCTTTTTCTAAAAGTGCTGTCGAATTCAGTAATTAACAATTAAAAACATTTAGCAAATTAGCCCCTTCTCTTTTTAGAAGCATGTAAAACATTTAAGTCTCATACCTTAAATAATTTTATATCCATAATAAAATACTAAGGAAAATTATCGAAAAATTCCCATAAATCAATTTTAGCATGTTTTCTACATATTTAAATTTCAGACCCAAGGCTATCATATAATTGACAAAAATAAATTAAACTCAATTTAACCATTTTCCTTCCTAGAAAATTCATAATAAATCCACATTAACTTAGAAAATTATGAAAGTTGAAACACAGGTCTAAAATAATGTTTTTAACCTTATATCAAAAACACATGTCTAAAATAATGTTTTTAACCTTATATCAAAAACACATGTCTAAAATACTGGTCATACTTTATCCTAAGTGTCGCATATCCACCTATCGGATTTGCAACCCTTAAGGAAGTAACTAGGTATGAGGGTTCTAGGTTAAACTTATCTACCAAACAATGAGATACAGAAGAATGCGATGCACCAGTATCAAACAGAACTTTAACTGATACACCATGAATCAAAAGCATACCTCCCGACGCAGCTTTTCCCTCTCCTCTTCTGTTGGTCTCGTGGTAGTTGGTTCCAATGCAAACATCTTGCATTTTCCATCCTTGGCCGGCTCCTTGCATTGGTTCTTATAATGTCGACTTTGATCGTAGTTGAAATATCTCACTCCTTTCTTGTTAGCAGCTTTATTCCCTTTACCTATCCGGCACTCATAAGAATAGTATCCCTTCTTATCACACTTATAACAGATAATTTATGCCTTTCCCTTTTGGCAGCTCCACTCCTCTAAGCTCCCTTCTTATGGAAAAACTTCCTCTTCTGGTTCTGCCCTCCTTGAGCTCCCCCGCCTTGTTACCCTCAAGAAAAGCAAGCATCTCTTCCTGCCTTAAAGCCATCTCAACAATTACATTGCACAGATCTCTAATATGCGATAATTTGGCCTTAGTAAGCTCAGTCTTCAACTCGTGGATAAACTTCTCGTTCCTATAATAACAGTATCAACTGTAGCATATCCGTATCTCAATAGCTCCTCAAATTCGGTTGCTACTCAAGCATTATCATATCTCCCTGCTCCGACTCAGTAAACTTTCTGAACAGAGTTGACTTAGCAATCTTTGACATAAATCTATCTTCAAACTTCCTTCTGAACTCAGCGCAAGTCATGGTCTCTTCATTGACTCCAACCGTAACACTGTTTGACCAGTACAGTGTTGTTCCCTGTAATTGCCTAAAAGCAAGCCTCCTTTTTTGTTTATCATTAAGCTCTAAATCAAGATAAATCCTCTCGCAATGAAGTAACCAGTTCTCCACTTCAATTGCATCCTCAATCCCGATAAATAGTTTACCTCCCATCTTGAATAATCTCTACTCAACACATCATAACTATTAACCACTGGAGCTCCCTGATTTCCTCCTTTAGAATTTCATCCAACTAAACCCACAACAACCCTGGCCTGCATCATGTTAATGAAGAACTGATACATAGCTCCCATATCTACTTGCGGCATTCCAACACCTACATTAGCAGCGTGTGCCAGACCTGGATTCCTCCTAGTGTTTGGTACGACATTCCCATTAGTTGTGGTGCTTCCCCCACTAATGTTAACTCTTCCACTTCTATCATCCATATCTTATGTCCTTAAAATCTGCATTTGAATCTTTGTATGATACAGAGGAATAACCTAAGGCGGATGGGAGAATAGAGATAAAGAGCATACTTATATAGAAAATAAAAGTACGTTACTATAGCGCTATCCCATACCCCAATCTTTTATCTAATTCCTTAGGATTATGTTTTCAAAATCATTTTAGTTTTGAAATTTCTTTTAAGTTTTTCATAAATCTATGCTCTAATATCAAGTTGTAATATCCCATATCTGAAGGCCAAAAGCTAAGCGCTACAGATGCTGCAGTCATCTATAGTATTAACTTCCGGTAACAAAATATGGTAATGTTTAATGGTATCCATAACATCAGAAGCACATGAATTTGAAAAAAATAACAGATTCCAAAAAAAAACTTTACTGATTACATTTCAAATCCATGTTTCGTATTCAATTACACAATCACAAATGATTCCCAAGTTTCGATCAAATATAGTTATTATAATTTACGCCAAGAGTGATGTATGAAGATGCCCCTTAGATGATGAGAGTGCTCAATAGACAAATCAGTCTTAAATATATCACATCGAAAATAAAACTAATTACTCCTATATAGCTAGCTTTGCCTCTTTTACGTCTTTGGAAGCTTATTCGTCCACGTACTAAACCTTTAAAACCCCAACTCTAAATCTACTCAATTTTGAGCACCCGAGAGTTTAAGGGGAAAATATAAACTTCGAGTCAAACATAAAGCTTGGTGTGAATAATACTATTACATCTATTTTTACTGATATTAAGTGAGACCGTGCCGCATAACGGAACGGTCCCCTCCACTAATACCCCTTCTAAAACATATCTTTTGCAAATCAGAATCCTACAATCAAACCGATTGAAGCAACAATAACAATATCATATATGCATATAAATCAGGTAATCAATGGACTACCTATCCAAACAATATAGTTTTGTTTGGCTAACTCTAACCATTGGCTGACTTGGGCCTACGAGACAAAATAAATAATCTAACTTCTGTTAGACACGCTCCTAGATGGTCTGTACTTAACTTACTTCTCCTAGGGTCAACCGATTCTAATGGTTTTGGGGGCTTACCAATAACATATCTTTCTCTGTATATTCTTTTCTGTGTGTAACATCATTTTAGTCTTACCAATGAAAAATCCCTACACACTTGAATTTTGGACTTATATTAGCTAAAGTCTACTAGTTAAAGCATAGGACACGACCCTATACCAGTCCTATCTGCTATTCTAATATCTGAGTCATTTATTTAAGGTTAACTATCCCATCAAATTTTCCTTGAAAACATTTCTTTCAAATTGGTTTAACCCTTTAAATGTTACTTAAACCAAGAAAATATACTCTTTGTTTTACTCAAATATTTTTGCCATGATATATGCTTTACACAAAGCAATGTTTATAAAAACCTAAATCAGTAGGGTTATCTATCCCTTTAAAACAAGTTAAAGCCCTTCTTTAACTTAGAAAACATTTGGTTTTAAATCCAAGATATCACCTTCGAACCCTTTTTTAGAAACTTTGAACAATCCCTTTCGGATCCACTGAAACTACCCCTTTCAAAATAGGTTAACTACTTTACCTATAAACACTAGCTGAAAGGACAAACATAACTTTCGAAACCTTTATAAATAGATCTTTCGAAATAATTGAAAGTATCCCTTCGAAAGCTTTATAATACCTTAGACATCCTCTTTGCAAAATACTTTAAACTTGCCTTTCGAAAGCAATAGAAACCTTCCATTTAATGACTCAAGTAAACCTTTCGAAAACGTTGGATTACCTTCCCTTCGAAACCTATATTATATATACTTTTCGAAAGTATTAAAATTCCTAACTTAAAACAAACCTTTTGAAAGCATTGGGTCCAAATAAAAGTTTGTGGAACATAGCTTTGAAACCATTTAAAACCATTCCTTTCGAAACCTTTGGGTTTATCTTTTAATACAACAAAGTCTTAAAAGAACCGAGAAGAAAGCATTGCTTTCGAAAGCATTATTCCTATGCAGAAGAAAGTGGATGGTTTCGAAACCAGCCCTTTCGAAAGCATGGAGAAGTGGCTTCAAAGTTTAAAGGAAAAAGTACCCTTTCGAAAGCATTGATTCAAAAGATTGAATGCGATAACATGGGTTTCGAACTCTTCGGAAGCTTCATTTTTAAAATAAAAAGGCAGCAACCCCTTTCGAAAATCCTTTTGATAAAACAAAGGCACATTTGACTAGGCCAAAAGCTAATATAACTCATTCCAAAACCTCCTTTATAAACATAAGTGATTCGTAGTCAAAAATAGTAGCTTCTACCCTCGAAAGCGTGTTTCGACTTTATACCTTCCGCTTAACTCCAATCCACTATGTACCAAGGCATTGATACCATGTGTATTGGCTTCGACTTGGTTGGGGTGGAAGTATGCGATCGAAAGGTAGCCGGTGTAAGTGGCGAAGCAATATTTCTTTGAAAAACTGATTATTAGCCTTTTAAAGTAATATCTTTCCAACTAACTTGCCTTATTTGTCAACATATAATTGCTTGTCAATACATTTTCAAAATCTTTTTCTAAAAGTGCTGTCGCATTCGGTAATTAACAATTAAAAACATTTAGCAAAAATTAGCCCCTCATCCTTTTAGAAGCACATAAAACATTTAAGTCCCATGCCTTAAATAATTTTATATCCATAATAAAATACTTAGGAAACTTCTCCAAAAATTCCCATAAATTATTTTTAATATTTTTTTCTAACATATTTAAATTTCAGACCCAAGGCTATCATATATTTTCCGAAAATAATTTAAACCTAATTTAACCATTTTCTTTCCTACAAAATTCATAATAAATCCACATTAATTTAGAAAATTATGAAACTTGATACCCATCCCTAAAATAATGTTTTTGACCTTATATCAAAGACGCAAGTCATTTAATAATTTTTTCAAATCAAAACTTATCATAATATCTATATTGTTACCCCTACCTTTTAGACAACGCCGGGATGCCAACAAATTGACAAAAAAGGATGGATATCAAGAATGGAGATCGACTGGAAACAAGATTATGATCAATACCGTAAAAACTAGACTGAGCTCCAATTAAGGTGGGACCAATTGGTAATGATGAACAAGGTTTGGAAAGGCTACGTTTCAAATTTCAGGTCAAACGTAGTTCGTATGCTCGAGTTTTGGATAAATCAAGGTTCATGGAAACTGGTTCGTATCGATGTGGTTCGTATCGATCATGTAGTAGTATGGATATGGAAAAGGCAGCGTGCTTCAGATCGACGGCTTTCATATCGATGCAACACGCATCAGTCTAGTTGAACATGATAAAAGTATGGCAGCACAGTTTGTATCGATCAGGCTGTGATCGATATGAAGAATGGAGCAATGGTCACATAAGGGTTTGGATGAGCATTTCTTATCGATCGAGTATTGATCGATATGAAGGACATACGTGGAGGACGGATACGAAAGGCAAGCACACATCGACGCGAACGAAGGCACAGGTGATTGATACGAAAGGCAGTATTCGAGGATCTATACGAACAGAGGCATGGTTACGTAATGATGGACATGAGGCAATGGAATACGATGGTTACGAACAGCGTGCATATAGATGGATACAAAGGAAGCAAAGCCAAGAAAAAAGAAGCGGTCAGCGAGCATGAATAATGGACCTGCATACGATTATCGCTCCACGTCATCGATCTAGGAATGATCGATACGAAGAGGATCGATGAAAAACGATCGATACGAAGATGATAGCCTGTGTTGGAAAACTACAACTTGAATCGATCATAATTCTCATTCTATAAGTCCAAATCTATGAAATTTTCATAGGAGCTTTATTATTCACTCAAGAATGTTTATTGATTGATCTCGGCTTCCTTGGACTACTTTTGGATCGATAGGAATTGTACTTGGATCGATCTAGAATTACCCTGGATCGATCTGCCGGGCCCACCTGCGCAAGAAAAAAGGTATTACGGGTTTTGAGGTGGAGATATTCGAATCTACACCTATAAATAGGAGTCCTATAGCAACTACAAAGGAGATCTTCTCCTTCTATTACGTAGAAACTCTACCATTTTTGTGATTGATCCTAAAGGCTTGTAATTGTAACTACGGTACAAAGGGAATAAAAAGGATTGATTCAAAGTGGACGTAGGCTGGATTGCCAAACCACTATAAATCTTGTGTTCTTTTCTTCTTTCTTCCACTTTTAATTTTTCTATTTCTTTATTTTTATTCTCTACTTTATCTGGATCTGAGATCTATGTTAGAATATTGTGGATCTGTGTATATACACTGGTGCTTTTACTACTTCTGGGGTTTGTGACCATTTTTGGCGCAAATATTTTGGTGCTTTACTGAGAAGGACTAGCACCCTCTACACTAGACTTGGAGTTCAGATTTGGAAAGCTAAAGGATCAGATCTAGAAGGAACCATAGCCAAGCAATCAACAAGGAGACAGAGAACGGAAAGGAGTCAGCATGAAGCAAGTTAGGGGGCCTTTTAGGAGCTAATCAGACTTCAGTTTTGATCACCAGAGATGAGATGGAGATGATGATGGATGCTATGTAGGAAGGAATGCTAAAAAGGCAGAAGGAGATGGTGCAGAACCTACTCCAACAAGTTGGACAAGCTGGAATGCAAAATTAAAGGAATTGAACAACAGGAGCAGGTGTCCAGAACCAAAGTAGGGGACACAGAGCTACTAGGATGTAGGATAAAGCGGGACCATCAGGAGAAGCCCCCGAGCTAGGGGCACATCATCGAATCATGTCGACCCTATTCCAGGCAGGATTGCAGGCAATACTATGCAGTTTGGCGTCGATGGAGAAATGAATGCTCGTCCAAGAGAACAGATCTCAGGATTCCCTCATAAACTCGAGGGGCAAGTTGGAGATAGTAGGCAAAGGCTGCCATTTGAGGACAACGACAGGTTAGCAGACGTGATCAGATGGGTTATGAGGGGTGGATTGGTGAATAGAGACTTGAAGGATGTGAATAAGAGTCCCTTTGCTCCTTCGATCAGGAAATCTAGGAACCCACCGAATTTTAGACTACCAACGCTGGAGATGTACGATGGGAGAACATATCATGTTGTTCATTTGACAAGGCACATGAGACACAAGGAAGTTCTAGGGCATCGGAGGAAGTCATGGCATGGTGCTTCCCTTTGTATTTGATGGATATAGCAGCATTACGGTTCAGGTAGCTGGAGAGTGGCTCTATTGGTGCATGGACAAAGTTGATTGAGAGGTTTATGAGGCAATTTTGGATCCACATAGTCAGACCCAAGAACTTGATGACTTTGACATCAATGAAATAATGAAAGGGAGAGTCGTTTAGGGACTTCTTAATCAGATTTAACGCGGCAATGGCTTCGGTGGATCGGCCTGATCCGTCAATTGTTTTGATGGTGGCAGTCTCAGGAATTGCGGATAATTTAGATTTTAAGATATCGTTAGAATGGGATCCACCGATGGATATGGGGAGTTCTACCATGAAGTAGAAAGTTTTCTAAGGCAGGAAGATGCACAGGATGAGAGAGAGGCGAGAGAGGCTGAAGCTTATGTGGTAAAAGGTGGAGGCCCACTCACGGAGGATTCTAACAAAGATGACGGAGGCAAAAGGAAAACAAATGATAACGGAAACACTTCGAAAAGGAAACGAAGGGAATCAAAATTTTCTTCTTACATAGATTTAACTGAAACTCTAGAAAAGATTACTTGGATACTCGAGGACGCCTCCAGTATCGAAAGCCGGTAAAAAGGGAACCTTTTGAATACGAGCATGCATCGAGAAAGCATTGCCTATTCCATAAGCTGGATGGGCACAACACGAAGGATTATAGGAATTTGAAGGATATCGTTGAGGAGCATGTGAGGAATGGTCATATATAACAATACATAAGGAATCGAGCTGTGGCAGTGGAACGGAAGCGGCCACCGCCTACCTCGGACGAAGATGGCACTAGATCTAGGCATTGTCAGCATATTATCAGCTGAATGGATTCATGACTTTGAATAAGTAATAAACCTTGAAGTAATGGGGCTAAGTCACTTACACTGTACAGGATCGAGGACGGTCCCTAGGCATGCTTTGAGATTATGATAAACCGTGACGCTCGGGTTTATGAAATCTTGTTTTCTTTCTGTTTTCTGTGGACTTTGGTTTCTTTCTTGGTACTATGACATTTGATTTTCTTGGTTGTACTGACTTTTATATTTTCAATTGGAATTTGTGTTGATTGGATTTGGATTAATGTAATAAATAATACAGGTCACACGATTAAGGTCCCGATCGGAGAGACGGGGCAGTAATCGCAAGTTGCGAGTCCCTTCGTCGGAGAGCGATGGAATGGACTCGAATGCAGTATAAAAGTCCTCGACCAAAGAGTCGAGGTCGGAGAATATAAAAAGTCCTCGACTGGAGAGTCAAGGCTAGAGAATATAAAAAGTCCTCAACCGGAGCGTCGAGGCAGGAGAATATAAAAAGTCCTCGACCGGAGAGTCAAGGCCGGAGAATATAAAAGTCCTCGACCGGAGAGTCGAGGCCGAGAACATAAAAGCCCTTGACCGGAGAGTCGAGGCCGATGTAGGATAAAATGACCTGGTGAGGTCTATGGATTTTGAATTTAAGCCCGAAGAGTTCATGAGTTCGGATTTCAGCTTAGGATAAATGGACCCGGAGAGGTCCCGGATTTGGCTAAGGTCCCAGAGCGGTCCCGGATTTGGACATCGACCCAAAGAGGTCATGGATTTGGTTATTGGATATGGACGAATTATAACTCTGTTGACGGGTTCAGATGGTTATGGAATTGGCTAAGGATTTGGTTACTGGATTTAGAATCGAATATCGACTTGGAGCGGTCGTGGATTTAGATAAGGATATGGCTATGGTACTCGGATAGAATGGCTTGGTAACGGGTTGGATTATGGATTGGATGGTGTGGATATGGATAACATATGGACTTTGGATGTTAGACTTGAATCTATTCAAAACATACCTTCTTACCACAAGGCATGCTTTGGGGGGCAAATGTTACCCCACCTTTTGGACAAGGCCGGGATACCAACAAATTGGCAGAAAAGGATGGATATCAGGAACGAAGATCGATTGGAAACAAGGCTATGATCGATACCGTCAAAATTGGACCAAGCTCTAATCAAAGGTGGGATTGATTGGTAATGATGAACAAGGTTTGGAGAGGCTATATTTCAAATTTCTGGTCAAATGTAGTTCATATGCTTGAGTTAGGGATGGATCAAGGTTCATGGGAATTAGTTTGTATCAATATGGTTCGTATCATTCACGTAGTAGTATGGATATAGAAAAGGCGTCTTACTTCGGATCGAACGCTTTCATATCGATGCAACATGCTTCGGTTTGGTTGAACACGACAAATGTATGGTAGCACACTTCGTATCGCTCAAGCTATGATCGATACGAAGAATGGAGCAATGGTCACATAGGGATTTGGATGAACATTTCATATCGATCAAGCATTGATCGATATGAAGGAATACATAGAGGATGAATATGAAAGGCAAGCACAGATCGATGCGAATGAAGGCATAGGTGATGGATACAAAAGGCAGGTATTAAGGGATCGATACAAACAGAGGCATAGGTATGAAATGATGGACATGAGGCAATGGAATATGATGGTTATGAACGACATGGATATAGGTGGATATGAAGGAAGAAAATTCAAGACAAAAGAAGCAGTCAGCAAGCAAGAAAAATGGATCTACACACGATTATCGCTCCCCGTCATCGATCTAGGAATGATAGACACGAATAGGATAGATGAAAAACGATCGATACGAAAATGCCAACCTACGTTGAAAACTACAACTTGGATCGATCATAAATCTCATTCTACAAGTCCAAATGCTATTTTCATAAGAGCTTTCTTATTCACTCAATAATGTTCATGATTGATTTTGGCTTCATTGGACTATTTTGGATCGATATGAATTGTACTTGGATCGATCCAGAATCACTTTGGAACGACCTAACGAGCCCATGTGCGCAAGAGAAAAGGATTCCAGGTTTTAAGGCAGATATTTTTGGATCTACACCAATAAATAGAAGTCCTATGGCAACTACAAAGGGGATTTCTCCTTCTCTTACGCAGAAACTCTGCCATATTTGTGATTGATCCTAAAGGCTTGTAATTGTAACTACAGTACATTGGGAATAAAAAGGATTGATTCAAAGTGGACGTGGGTCGGATTGATGAACCATTATAAACCTTATGTTCTTTTATGATTTCTTCCATTTTTAATTTTACCGTTTCTTCATTTTTATTCTCTACTTTATCTGGATCTGAGATCTGTGTTGGAATATTGTGGATCTATGTATATACACTGGTGCTTTCACTATTTCTGGGGTTCGTGACCATTTTTGGCGCAAACATATATGAGCAACATAAATCATCAATTAACATATATATATGTGTGTGTGTGTGTGTGTGTCCATATAAACAATCAAATCATGGCATTTTACTAGCAAAATAAATTCTGATCTCATCTAGAAACCAAAAACAATAAAAATGAGATGTAATATAATATTCACCTTAGCTTATTGTTAAGGAGGTTGAGATTTGCTCTTCAACTAATTTGATTAAGCTTCCTACTTGAATTCTTGCTTATCTTCCCTTTTGTTTTCCCTTAATGGCGGCCGGCCAAGCTTTGAACGTTCTTAGTTTTGCTTACAAATATTTAGAATGGATAAGAAGTGAAAGAAAGAAAGGTTTAGGGTGTAAGACCTTACTTTATTCCTATTTTACCCTTATCTTATTCCTCTTACTTATTTTGTATTAATTCTTTTTGGCTTATAGGTTATTAAGGCACGACTACCTTAAATTATTCAAATCTCAATCCCTTAACAATTTACATTACTTCATTTAATTTATCTAATTAAATGTCCTAAATAAGTTAGCCAAAACTAGGGTCATTACAAAATCTTTTACTGTTTACACCACTCTTACGATACCGAGCATGGTGGTATTCTGATGTAAGAAGGGAAGGTCGTAGTATACACTGTAGGCAGCTTGAGACCCATGAGAAGAATTATTTGATTCACTATTTTGAGTTAGCTACTATTGTATGATTTTAGGATTACATATACCCAAGGAAAGTATAATGTAGTGGTTGACGCCCTAAGTAGGACACATGTTGCATTAAGTTCTATGTTAATGGAATGGAAGAGGTTGAAGTTTATTTATGGGTTTGATTTTCGACCATCATCAGGATATATAACGGCTTATGACTACCAATGGAGGTCAGATCTGCACTAATGGATCGTATTGATTTAAGTCAAAGGAAAAATTCATTTTTGGTTAGTATATTTGATCAGTTAATTTGAGGTGAGTAGTCAAACCATTTGAACCATTACACCATGGATTACAAGGGATGGTTAAGACGATACT
The DNA here is from genome assembly GCA_030765085.1 of Allium cepa. Lineage (NCBI taxonomy): Eukaryota > Viridiplantae > Streptophyta > Magnoliopsida > Asparagales > Amaryllidaceae > Allium > Allium cepa. Next base: position 156,030,484 of record CM060943.1, read on the forward strand.
GAAGATTGTATATAAGGTTAAGGAATCGACCGAGGAAGTCTATGTAAATGCCATTGTTATAGGATGACGATTCATCCTAGTGGAGATAAGATGTATAGGAATATGAAGCGAGCTTTCTATTGGCTTGAAATAAAGAGGTAAGTGGTAAAGTATGTAGCAAGATGGTTGACTTGTCAACAATCAAGGAAGAGAAGAAGGCAAGTGGCTTATTACTCTTATCAGAGGTCCCTAGTGGAAATATGAGAAAATATCTATAAACTTCGTGGGGACTGCCTAGGAGCAAAAGTGGTAATGAAAGCATTTGGATTTTTGTGGATCTGCTCACAAAAGGGTAGACACTTTATACCTATGAAGAGCATAAGGACAACATCATCATTTTCTACTTTGCATACGAGGAAAGTTATTCCTTGGTACTCCCATGACTATTATTAGTGACTGAGACCCACTTTTCACAAGTGAGTGTTGGAGGTGTCCACAAGATGCATTAAGGACGAAGTTAAATATAAGTACATCCTATCGCTCGTAGATAGATGGCCAAGTGGAAAAGGCAAATAAGGTATTGGCCACTTGTAGGGTTTGCTTATAATAACAGCTATCAGTCTAACATAGGCATGACACTGTTTAAAGAGTTGTAAGGACGGCCATGCAAGTCTCCATTTTGTTAAAGGGAGCAACTAATAGAGTTATACTTGAACCCGAGATGACTAGAGACACTACAAAAAAAGTGGAGTTGACAAGGAAAAGGATGAAGGCTGCATAAGATAGACAAAAATCTTACACTGATAAGAGACTTACAAAGCTGGAAATTGCTATTAGGGATATGGTCTTCGTGAAGGTCTCACCATTGAAGCATGTTGGGAGGTTTGAAAATTCAAGAAAATTAGCGCCATGATTCGTTGGACCTTCTCTAATATTGGTACAGATTGGTAGTTTAACATATAGGGTATAACTTCCAAAGGAGATGGCAAGAATCCTTAATATATTTCATGAGTCATATTTTTGAAAATGTGTACATGATTCAATAATTATAGTTTAACCAAGTCAGTTAGAGAATGTCGAGTTGGAGCTTGAGTAAATTTCATCCCATCGACCAATCCATATCATCGACCATGGTGTGAAAAGACTTATGAACAAAGTCATGAAGTTGGTTAGAATAGGGTAGGGCAATGATCCGGTAAGGACTACTTGGAACCCGATCATGTTGAACTATTTTCTATTATGTTCCTTATATTTTTTGATTGACTTAGGATAGTTTGGTTGAAATGGCTGCTAGGGTAGATTACTATTTTAATTTGAATCGCTAGGTTATGTATCTTGTTGTTATGATATGGTTATGCATGCATATAGAAACTATATGCTAATATTAGGATGTTTGCATTCATTCCTGATATGCCATGTCATTTACATGCATACGGGATGCTAATGATCGCGTTTTTGCATTTGATGTGACATTTCACATGCCACGATGATCATACATGCTTGTATATATTGCTATGTTGCTAAGTATACCTCTATAACAACATGCATGTGGGCACATTTAATAAGAATTAATTTTCAACAATCGTTAAATTAAAAGGGCCAAATTTTGAACAATTTGGAATTTCGATAATTCTATTGCATTTGTAATATTTCAGAAATGAAATTTGGTAAATAATACATCAAAATCTGGATTCAATGGCCAAATCAAGTATTTTCGGACCCATAACTAATTTAGATCCAAAAACCTAACATACACTATAAATCTGTATTCTTGTCCTTAAATGCCACTATATCATTTTCTCTTCTCTAATCCTAAAGTTCCACATAATCGCACTTTAGTGGAAGACAACTATAACTAATTACAAATTGTTCCAAAATTCAAAATGGTCAAACCCCATCGAATTATATATCAAATCATTTGCCTCAATAAGATAAAGAGAAGACAACAATTCATTTTTGGGTACAACGAACAAGCTGACCAAAAGTCCCGGCCAAAGTTGTTAGCGGTGGCCTAGGATTTGTGAATTGGACATTCCTCATTGGGTTATTGATTTGCAAAATTCAAGACATGGATTTACAAAATTCGACGAGTGAAGTCTATTAGTGGTGGTTGGAGGTTGTATCATCGAATGGGGTGGTCGAAAATTATCAAGAAAGATTTCAATTTCAACCAAAATCGACAATGGAGAGAGTTATCGGCGATGGCTGTTTGATCCGGTGAAGCTTGTTGCCTTGAGTTCGACGGTGGACTTCAATTGGCAAAAAATTGTCAAAATCACTAGTAATTGGCAGTCAAAATCAAGGCATCATGGGTTTTGGTGGTAATGAGGAAGAAGGTAGCTTTCGATTTAGTCCTTGGAATTTTAATATTTACTTTATAGACCTTAGATCCTTTACATATGAACTTTGTTTCATGCGTGGTTTGTTGTGGGTTTGTAATGAGATTTTGACCATTTTGGCATATGATTTGCTAGCTTTTAAGACTTTTTGTGAAAGTCCCTTGGCAGGATTTAATGGTCGTAAGCATTTACATTTTTAAAATGTTTGATGGGTATTCATTGATATAATTATACTCGCTGAAATACAACTATATTTTTATCATTATTTAGAGATGATATGTTTTAGTTTTGTTATTTATTTGTTATATTGTTACATTATTTGATGATGAATATTTTTTTGATAATTCATCATAGACACGAAGAAAATAATTAATTAATCAGAATTAAGCGTAAACATGTGAGTACATATTAAATAAGATTAGTTAATAAATTTGGGGTTAATATTTCTAAACAATCATAGTTGATTAGCTTGTATATTTTACTAATGTTATTATTTATGAATTTCGGGGGAAATTCATAGATAAAAAAACATAGTTTAAAGCGAACTTGAGAAGGTATTATGCTTTACAAAGTAAAAGAGGGTTTAAAAAATAATAATATGATTTTGTAAAATATTATTATTTTTGTGTTTTCAATAATAATGAAACATAAGGAATGTTGCGATAATTGTACATTAATTTGAGATAAATAGTATTATTGAGCTTTTCGAAAAGTTAAATGAGTATTAATGTGGTTTTTGGGTAAACAATTATATGACTAATTTACAAGTATTATTGGGAAATGATATTGTTGTTATTTAAATTAGTGAGAGATATTTAGGAAAATAATAAAGAAATATATTAAAAGCATTTTTGAATTGAACTATTATTGTTTTTGAGATGGATAATAATAGCGTTTATTTTAAAAAGTGAAGTATTACATTACTAAAATAGCATAATTTTGCATCTTACTATTATTTTTGTTGACAAAAATAATGCGATTTAAATAGGTTTTTTGGGAAAAGTCACTATTTTGAGAAAAACAATAATAATATGTTTTGAAAGAGAGTTTTGTAATAATAATAATTATTTTGAGAAAATAGTACTACAATGCTTTTAAGGTATCTAAATTGAATTAATATTATTATATAAGGAAAATGACTATAAAGTGAATTTCAGATATGTGAAGAAAAATATTATTATTCTAGAGTTAGTAAATAGTTATTAGATAATGATATTATCTAAGGTAAATTAATGATGTTTGAATAAAGAATGATGAATGGTTTTACTATACTGAGAATGAAGTATTATCATTTATTACTGTTCAGTTGTTATGCGAGTCAGTGTTTACTATTAGGAGGCATATTATTTGGGTAAGTGTTTACTATTTGGGGTATACCATTTGTATTTACCATATGGGGATGCAATCACTGTTTGGAGTAGGTAATTGCCATTTATTGGCATATACTCGATGGTTGTATGTATGTGTCTGCATATACTTGTTAATAATCACTATTTGTTAGCATGTGTGATTGTTGGTTTTTACTAAAAATTGTTTTGGTTATTTAATATGTGAATAGTGTTATTATTGCTTATGGATTGGTATATTTTTTTTTATTGAGCATTAGTATTTGTTCGATACTTTTAATTGCCATTTTCGAAAATAAGGATTAGATAACTTTTGATTGTGTTTGTGTGTGCATTGTTCCTTATTTTGTATTATCATACTTTTGTTGACATGGAAGATATACCTATATTATTGGATGTGCTAATAACGAATGTTTTCATATGCTAACATTTGTGACTATAGGAGAATAGAAAGTCCAGATATGAAAATAGAACTATGTGGACTTGATCTCAAAAGTGTACATAGGTAGACTTTTTACATGCAATAACTACCAGATCCCTTAGGTTGGGCTAGGGTGAGCAATCTTACAAACTAGTTGAAATATTTCCCTTTTTATTTTGTATTTTATCTATTTTGCATATCTATGTTGTGTGTGTGTAGATTTTTCAGGTTTATAGGCAAAAAGAAGGGAAATGGAATGAAGTGAGTCTATGACTCATGCTTTAAGGTCATACATTTTCTTATATTTTTATCAAGTATTTATTCTTTATTTATGTAAAAGAACCCATGATTGTAAAATAGATGTGGACAAATAGAATATATGTTATTTATGATATTGGTACTTGTATTTAATATATACGACGAAGTAATATGCTGTTGTCAATTCAGTTGAGATATATTTGCAGCTAAATTGGTCACATGCACCCAAGAATAGTTTTTGTAGAGAAGTAAATGAGGAAAAGCAAAATTAAACTGAGTAAATGAACAAGTAAGTAATAGAAGATAAGCAGTAATTAGAGACACAGAGGTTTATAGTGGTTCGGCGTTGTATGTCTGCCTCCATTTTGAAGACTATCCTTTATTAATCACTTTTAAATCTGATTACAATAGTAGAAAATAACAAGTACTTGATTACACTAGAGTCTAGAGTAACAAGCAGTGTAAAGATCATGAAAATGAACTGATAAGTTTATGTTTATCGGGTGAGATGATGAGATATTTCGCTAAAATTTCGGCAGAAGGCTCCCTAGGTCCATAGGGACCCACCATAATGATTGGTGGCCCTAACTTAAAATTTAGGAATGATCGGCTATGGTAATGCCGATCGTTATTTTTGGTCTCCAAATGACGAGTGATCGTTTTTGGGGGGTCCCACATCCCTTTTAAACTTGCAACTAAAATATGAAGTCAATCTGAGTTATAAATTACGAGCTATGGATTACCTTTGTAACATTTGGAATGTTCACCAAGCTAACAGATTGTTATGAAGGATAGGCATAAAACGATTGGCCTAAAACGATCGGCTTTCTTTGAACCTAAAAGTTTTGACCTGCATCATTTTTGTGGGCTTCACTCTTCAATATACCGATGCCTTGAAAGTTTCAGGTGGATTGGCCTTGTGGATTTTGAAATATTGATCTATCTTCACTGATTTGAGCTGTTTTATGGATCATTCCCGATCTATCCATATAAATCTTTTCTTTGTCTGTTATTTGAGCATATGAACTCCGATTATCTTAAAATTTGAAATTTAACTTCACGAAGCTATTTCAGTCACTCCATACTAATTACACCTTGATTGGGAACCGGTCCAAATTTGCTCGACCATCGTCCATGTTGTTGTATATAATCGATTACTAAGTCTGATAATCATCCGTTCCTAGCTAAGTCGATGATATCACAGCCTTGCCAAAAGGCAGGATAACAAGATATATGTAATGTAACTATGTAATTGTTTTAATTTATTCACCTAAACAACCTACTTTTTTAACATCCGAGGTTAATGTGCAAGCATAAACGACACTAATTTTAGGCGTTAAGAATAGTGGGGAATTTCAACCTCACCAAAGTATATCCATGCTATAGATGTTTAGATGATTAATTATGCATGTTATATATGTTGTGCATGTGATATGCGATAAGCAGGTGTGCGAATTACATTTTCCATCCTTTGGGAAATTCGAGGAGAAAATTAATTTCTAGGTGGGGGGATGTAACAGCATATAATTTTCAATAATTATTTTTAAGAGTATATTATTAATTTTAACTAATAGGGGTAAAAAATGTAATTTTACAAGCGCGAATTTGATGACGAGAGTTCTTCCATTGCGTTGATCAGATTTTTTTGATTGATTTAAACAATAAGAATGTTAGAATCAAGGATTGTATGAAGGAGATACAAACATTTTTAATTGTAGATTCGCAACGGGTTAAGACGGGTCAAAAATAAAACAATTCAAATTCAAACCTTAATGGACATTCCCTCAATTTATAAAATCTGAAACAACGCACATTTAGGGGTGCAATGGGTCAAACTGAACCAGATGAAGGTGTGCCCGTCTCCTGTCCTATAAGAGACTCGGAAGGACATATACCGTACAAGATCTTAGTTTCAACATTGTTTGTATTAGCCGGACAATGGATGAACAATGTACGGACAATAGAAAAACATCAAACACCTCAGATGGACATATTTTTACTTTTCCTATCCTAATTCATGTCCAAAATGAGAATCAGATGGACATAGACTGGATGCTTTACAGCTTTCAGACCGAGCTAGATGTCAGACACTTGTTATAAAATTTACACACCTACGTAGGTTTCATTTAAATTACATCTTATTCCCCGTTATCTCTTTTCCTCTTCATTAAATTTCAAAACTTCGTACCTATCATGTTTCTTAATTGTTTTGCAAAGCTTTGTATCAAAATGAAAAGCAAGGCAAAGGCAACACATAGATAGTAATATCAAGTCAAATTAAGGAGATTCAAGGATCGTCCACTTTAGATTAGTAGAGAAATTAGATAGTTCTTACTGAATCGAAAGGCTTCAATCATATAATTGTGAGTGGAATGCTTCCCATTTATCTATAATTTGATTATACCTGTATAACATGCTTATTAGTCTAATTTTAGGGTTAATTCCAATTAACGAAAGATTAATTACTGTTCTAATGTTATTAAATCAATGAGTTATTGAATGAATGTATAAAAACAAGGCTTTGAAATATAATGCAATTTAATTGGTTTTTACAATTAAAATGGTAACGCTTGACCCACTTTGAGGAGATTAATTATATAATGATGGTATAAAATATGAAATTATGATCTACGGCTATATAAAAGATTAATAGAGGAGTAATTAAGAAATATGGACTAAAACACATCAAATACAAGAGTTTTGAAATGATAAAGTATATTCGATATTGATAAATATGTATGGAACACTAGAGAATTTGATGTATATACACAACGAAACGGTGATTAAATTCATATACGAAGTTCCGGAAAGAATATAGTAATAAGAAAACGCCTATAAAGAAAACACGAAGAAGTTGATTGAAAAATGCTGCAAAAATATACTCAGAATGATTATTGTGTTCTGTAAAAACACAGTAATTAGTCGATTAATTGATATTTAATTGGTCAACCGATTAATGTGGTATGAGCCAGATTAAACCTTGACCCAGACAGACCCATTATATATTATTTATAATTGTTTCGAACCCATTTCAAGTGTTTCTCGGTCTATACCAGTGTTGATGTGAGTATACGAAGATGTGTATAATATTGTATGTATGATGGTATTGGTCATAGTTTGATAATCATATGGTATGGTAGTTCGATATTAGTTGCTCCGATGGCTTACCATGGTGCCATGAGTTCCACTAGCTAGTATATGGATCGTGAGAGGTGGTGACTCCCATATGCAGGCTTACATGACCTTCTAAGTCCTTACATATGACTATGTCTATTGGTTGGATGAATAGTAAGCATGGGATACAGTTAATTGTATCACTACTATATATTGTGTGGTTGAATGTGGCATGACCTTAGTTAAGCAATCAACCATATGTGTGTGGTAATTTGTGGATTATGGGACCAAATATGCTGATGTAGAATGGATCTTAAGACCATTATCACACTAGAGGGGGTGAATAGTGTATATAAAATATTTAACTTGTAAAATCAATGTTTGTCTACTCAAATCAGTAATTAATTCACAAACAAAGGAAGGTAATCAAAGAGTAAATATAACATAAATTAAAGTAAATGACATCGGGAATTTTTATATTGGTTTGGATATCCAGTCCTACATCCAGTTCTGTACTTTTCATATAGAATTTTCAATATCACTTCCTTGCTTTCCATGGGCATTAAGAATACCTTTACAATCGTATGATTCCATTGGTAGTAAGGTACACCTTTCATTCCGACTTTCCACGGGTGACAAGAGCGCCTATTTCTTTATAAACAACAGTAGAGTCTAATAGGTAGTTGTAATATAGATTCTTGCAGTTTCAGTATGATGATCCTGTAAACTCTAATAGTAATATATCTTTGAAATCAATAAGGAATAAGATGATATCAGAGTGAGAATGACTGGGAATTTAGTATAAACATTGATCTTGTGTGGTTTGCAAATCCTTGAATAACAGGAGGAAAGTAGTATGAATTTGCAAAGAGAGTGGAAGTATATTAGGGAATTTTTTCATAAAATTATAGAAATATAAGAGTATGAGAATAATAAAGAATTTTTATTAAAAATTCATTTTCCAAATCCTTTAAATATAATAGGAAGGGATGTGTCTATCGGTGAAGAAATGGTGCGAAAAGCCATTCATTTAAAATTTGAATTCCAAAATGCCGACAAATCCATGGAGAGTATATTGACATACTTCAGTAATTTTTGAAGTTCTTTTACTGGAATTTAATTTTGACTTCCAAGTGTTTTTAAACTCAGATTATATGTTTATATGAAAATGTTAGGGATTGAGATAGAGTACAATATAAGAGAAATATCAAGGATATTTGCTATGAGGCCTTTAACAAAATTTCAAGACTCACAGACTTACCGAGCACTTCTAATATTTTTGTCATTGAAACATTTGTTTTTTAATCATCTGGAGTCAATTTTGTTCTTTAATTTGCTTTAATCAATCTTTATATATACATATATATGACTCATTTGTCTACACCGAGTTTCTTATGTATCTCTGTAAAATATAACCAAAAATATCTAAAAATATTGCACAAGTCAGAGAAATATTAGTAGTGGTGATATTTATATGGTTGTTGTCATCAAAATCAGTATCTACAGTATTAACAATCTCCCCATTTTTGATGACAATAAACATCCAAATCAGTACCTTGTGTACCTCTATAAAATATCTCCAAGAATCAAAAATAGGGAAATTATTAATACCCTAGGTACTGATTTTGATGACGACAATCATTTAAATATCCGAAAGATAAAATATATCATTTTTATATTTAACTTCCCCTGACTCTATGCAATCCCCTTGTCATTTTGCCTAGTATATTTATACATTTTCTTCCCCTTTGTTATCAATGAAAATGGATAGAAGAAACAGTACAGAAATGTATAGAGTTTGAATATAAAGGAATCAAAATCAAATTTGAATATGAAATGAAACACAAAACATTCTTTTAATAACATGAAACATACAATCTTCAACTTTTGGCAAGATTTCAAAGAAGAGAAACTTAAAGAGGAGTATTATGGAAAGAAGAGTCTTCCTTAGTTTCTTAGATCCACTAAGAGATTAGTTTATTTTTTTTGTTACATCCATTTTTCTTCTATAAACATAAATTGTGCAGATTCATGGGTATAAATCAAACCAACTACGTGAATCAATAGGAAGACAAAAATGGGCCATGCCTACACTAAAAAGCAACCGTGCATGCCTTAAAATATAACATATGAAGCCCAATAAACTACATTCAACACAACTGAATGACCCACAATTCATGTACAACTAATAGTATCAAACTCAAATTAAATATACTAAAAAGATCAATATTTATTAATAGATCAGACTGTGCGTATCTGATACAAAAAATGCTAAACATATTACAATTATTAGAGGGCATCACAATTCAGAATATACATAAACAACAAACCGGTCAAAGAACCAAACATGCCACTATATTTATGGTAGAATGCGCTATCCTAGTAATGGAAAACTGCATCGATCCAATAAAAGAAGATAACAAGGCACAAGTCTAGCGGCCGTATATCCACAATGCAACGAAATCAAAAAATTGCGCACACACAAACAAACCCTGAGCAAGGAGCTATCCCAACACGATGGAAGCAAACTTCACCAACTCAACCGAACAAGATGCATAAGTATTACCTAAAGCAAAACTGGCATACATATGGTGCATAACTACACCAAATATGAAAGAAATACTCTAACGTCCTACCTTTTAAAAACTGCACCACTTCAACCCTATAGAACCACACCACCATGATTATACCAGATTGCGCCACCTCAGCCCTATATAAGTATGTTGCCATGATTATGCCAGATTGTGCCACCTCAAGCCTACAAATTATGCTAGCATGATTATACCAGACCACATTGCCTTAATCATACCACAATCGTGCCGTCATAACTCTGCCAGATAAAGCCAATATAACCATGGCTGAACTGTGCCATTATAACTCAGCTAGATAAAGCGAATATAACGAGCCAAAATTACACAATCGTAACATAGCCGCACTTTGTAATGTGTTTATTCACTCAATGGAAAAGTGTAGCATCATAAAATATCATCATACGATGCGTGGAGTGCTAAAGTTGACACAAAGCTGTCAATTGCATCAACCTCATACATAACAGTTCAAATTCAAATTATCCTGCCTAAATCTCAAACCATACCTCCTAAATCGAAATCAATTCTTGCCAAAAGTAAACTCTTCCATCTGAAGCCACATCAATAATCCATAAGCATTCAAATAATCAAACGGATGAAGAACGCATGGCAATATCCAGCAATGAAAATAAATTGTAAATATATGATGTTAGCAATCCACGTGACATCGCCTCTACTGTAAAAGGAAAGGCCGTGTAGGAACAGAGAAGGTCGCCTTTTTGATTTCAATTATTCTAGAAATTATATTCTCCACTACTAAATCCATAACCTAGTACTATGAAAAAATGATAAGAAGAAAGAATTGATCCATGGAGGTAGGATTCCTTAATATCCAAACCACGTAAATCTTTGTATCTCTTACTTCACTGTATTTATTACCTTGTTTTCTGTGCAAAATTCTAATTCTATCGACTGGAATTGTACTAGAATTAGACTTGACATTTTAACAAACATTTAAAATGCATCTATGTAATCATGCAAGCCTTAACAACATACTTACTTCTTTAAAGGCAAATTTAATATCGATTAACTTTCTTAATTCTCAGTTATGAAAGCATTTGGCATCGTAATCACTTCAAAACTAAGTTGATGTTACGAAAATGAAAAATCTCACTAACATTTTGATGCTAGAAGGAGGGCTCGAACCTCCGACAAACCATTTTTCCGTTAAACTTCATTATAGCCTAAAAAACACTGCACCCCTTTTTTCAACAATTGAAATACAAACTTCTTTACCCATTTGAAACGGGGCATCTTGCTACCAAATACAATTATATTCCCTAGCTCAAAAAATAGGCTCACCATAGAAATCACTACTGACCCCAAATTTGGAACCCTCAACGCATTCAAAATCCATATAAACAAAAGAGTGACTAGGCCTAAAGGGATGTGAGTTCAACATCCATCAAAACAAAAACATGCTCCTGAGACTCCATAACCCACCATAAAACGTTCACTAGCTAAGCAAACTGCATAAGTGGTGAATAAAAATGGTAATCTCAACATTGTGCATGGTGATACTAACACTGGACATGAATGCACATGGGCAAAAGATTCAAAGGTAAAACTCAAGACCACCTACTGTAAGTCAAAAGGGTCTAATCCTGGCCATGCCCTAAGAGAGGTGCAATATGCAATGCACAAAAAGAGTGGGCATGTATAACCAAGAAAATATTTAGCCTGAGCGGGAATGTATATCCAAGAAAATATTTGGCCCGACTTCTCATCCAAACCGCACTGGACATAGGAGTTCTAGACATCTTTAACCAGTAGTACGAAAATGCAAATCATCGAGTTATAACATACATAACTTGGCTTCTTATCTAAACTGCACTAGATGTAGAGGTATTAGATGGCCTGAACCAATATTAAAAATCATATGCATAAATAGAAAGGGCTGTAACTACACAACCTGACTTCTCAGTCAAACAAAATTCAAATAATCTATACTGGATACAGTATAAATCATGCTAAGTGCATGTCAAATCACACATGCTAAAAGCAAAGTTAGAAGGTGGTGACTAAGTACGACATATATTAAATTCAAAATAAAAACCTATAGAAAAAGAAAAAGGAAAACAATGCATGTGGTATAAAATGCGAATAAAGATACGAATCAAAAATCTACTAAAAGCTCGCTAGGTGAAAACAAACTCTGATTACTTAATTTATATACATACTTTATACACTAAAAAAGACATCACATACATACTTACACAAAGTTAATTGTCTAACTATACAAAATGCGTTATGAGTCTGGTTTGGACTTAAAAGAATTACTAATTATAACTCTCCCCATACAACGAGCAGTTTGAGTCGCATATGCGGAACGAGGGGGTAGAGGCACCCCCAAGTTGTAAATTGGCGGGAGAATCAGTTAGCTCAGTGATAATAACTGATGAGTGATGAGAGGCATTACCTAGTACGACCCTAGGATCGTAGTTAACCTCATCCCAAGGATCATTACCATCCTATAGTACAGAAAAGAAGTCATCACAATTATATAAGAAAGCTAAGTAAGGGTTAGGCCTAAAGTAACTAAAACATCAATTGAATGCTTTATAATAATATCTATCTAACCGCCTAACCTTCTCCTTATGAAGTTCCTCAATTAAAGAAGCCCTGACTAAACCATGAAGAAAACGTGCAGAAAAACTTATAGCGCAACAGTGGAAGCCAATTCTACGGACGATGTGAAAGATTGAGATTTCGTATTTGGAAATTTTAACTCCAAGAGCGTTCACATGTTGCATAGCCACTCATCGCATAGCCACTCGTCGCATACATTCTATGCCATCATTAAGTTTAGACTTAATCTTTTTAGCTAGTCTAAAGAAAGATCCAAACCAAGGTATGAGGTATCGGTCGGTCGGTCGAAATTTCGGCAGTACCGTACCGGTACCGTCACTGACCGAACCGAAATCGAGCGAAAAATTCGGTTCCGGTTAGGGTTTAAAAATATCAAATCAAAAGAATATGAAAAACAAAATCGAAGCCAAATTCAAAATTCAAAATCTATTAAACAACTTATCTGAACAAGAAACTTCCTTGCCCTAGCTGTCGGCAGTCGAGTTTGAACAGCAAGCCTACGAAATCTTTTTTAGTTGCAGCATCTTTTTTTTTTCTTGGATCCGCGACATTTTTTTTTGCTGCGACAACTGTTGTTTTCTTGCCCTAGCAGTGGCAATCGACTTTGAAAAGAAGAATAAGAGTACGTAGAATATAGATGCGGGGCTGGAATGTAGATTAGGGCTAAAGTAATTTATTTTGGTTGGACTGGGCCGGGCTAAAAAACATTTACTTATTTTAGTTAAACAATGGCTAATTAAGAGTGATGATTAATTAGGGCTGAAGTTTATGACTTGAATCATTTTTTTAAACTTGGGCTGGGTTGGGCTAAAACATATTTACCTATCAACCAGAATTTAATCTGATTGTTATTTATTAAGTTTAATTTTGTTTAATTACATTCTAATGATATTGTTGATAATTTCAGGTACCGATGAACTATATTTCTTTATAACCTACATTTTATATTATGTTTACAAGGATTATTGTTGCATTTTCATTAAAAACGACTGAAAATCGAAATAGGGACCGAAACCGAAAGCAAAACCGAAACTTTTGAAATTTCCGAAACCCGAAACTAAGAAAATTTCAAATGACCGAAACCGAGACCGAAACCGAGTTCTTGAACCTTGATCCAAACAAAATTTTTGTGGCATAACTACCGTCCATTCCACTACCCTCAAAACTTGCTAGTTTATTCCCGTAATAATCTTTCCATTCAATAAACTTTGATTCATAATAATGCTTTAAATCCACTTTTAATCAAGAAATGACATCGTGACCTACTCTTAGCAGATGCGTAGGAGTGGCAGTTGGCTTGGATGATGGATAAGGAAACAAGATTGCAGATAGTTTCATTTCTGTATTAAGTTGCTCCACTGCTTGCAGAGATAATCACTCAATCGTACTTTCTAGCTTCTTAATCTCACCCACATAAGATGCATCATAAATACTCTCCATCTCTTTCAAAAGCTTTTCCAAATCAATTATATGAGTCTGCATAGTTCCTAGTTCCTCTTACAATTCCTTTATTCTTTTCTTCGTCATCACCAAATAATCGCATTGAGTGGCTATATAGATGTACTGATGTGATAAAGCCTCTTTGGCCTCTTGAAGCTAACATGAAATATTCCTAATTTTTTGATCATCATTGGCAACACCTATACCCTCATACAATTGAGGAATGTTAGCCAAAACTCAATGATCTGCCCTTGGGCTAAGGAAAGGTTGAGAAGGAGGGTTTGCAAGGTTTACAAAGTGACAAAGTACCTAACCACACATCACATAAAGGAATAAACGATCAAACATATATAACTAAGTAAAGTTAAAATGAATGGATAAACAAAAACTAATTTTATTAAATATAGGGCATCATACAAAACACATTATTACTACATATGACTATGTTTATTCTTAAACCACTACAAGTGAGGATGACCTAAAGGAAATAGGTCATCCATTAAGGTAGAACCCCAATTCATAGTACAATATCATTAAACATATCCATCTCATGAATGACTTGTATGATTTTGAACAAAAACGCTTAAGACTCTCTCTTTTTGGTTATGCAATGGTCCTTTGGAGTTCAGTTTTCCTTCTACATATGAAAGCAATTATTGCTGATAATCCCTCCATAGCTTGATTTTCTAAATGCTCAACGCATCTCCTAAATTTTTTAACTGAACTACATTTTTCATATAGCTGTAATAAAAAAGATTTTTCAATACTTATAGTCTTTACCTAAAAAGAAAAAGGTATGAGTTTAAAAATACCGCTACATTCAACCAATGGAAACACCAAAGAAAACATGGTGGCAAAGTTGAAGACAGGTAAAAAAAAAGGGCATTTTCATTCATAGGTCCTTTATTTACAAGTGTGTTCTTAAAAAGGGGCGGTGAAACTTCACATATAAAGTTCAAAGTCTATCCACAAAATTCAAAATCTCCACATCCAAAATAACCAGCAGGAATTTCAACCTTTCAAGCTTGTTTCCCGCTTCCAATGGTCTCCCTCCTTTTCCAACTCAACCTTTCCCACCCACTTCTTCTTCCTCCTCCGTCTTTACACCTCCCCAGCTGCCCAACCCTCCCTCCTCTCTCCTTTCGGTTATCCCTAACCCTCCTCGTCCCTTTCCCACTTCTCCACCTTTTATTACTCCTTCCTCGTTTGGGCCAAACCCTAACTATGTCCCTCCCTCCTCCTCTCTTTTTGTTCCCTTCATTCATCCTTCTCCTTGGTCATCCCTTTTTAAGAAGTTGCCCGGGAATGATGGAAAATACAAGTCCCGAATTTTTTTTTTCTAAATTTCAGTTCCGATAATGCCTTGATTTCGCTCCTGCTATTATTGATGCTGGAAATCACCTTGTTGGTTTCATTCTTGATCTTGCCTTGTCTTACTTGGTTGTAACGTATTACCTTAGGTTAGCTTGGGGTAATTTGTTTGGTATAAGAATCAAATTAGATTGAAGATTATTCTTTTTCGAGTTTGAAGATGAAAAGAGGCATGCCAAAATACTTGAATCGGATCCTCTTATTATAAGAGGCAAACTATTTATCATCACTTAGTGGGATTCAACCATTGATTGTATTCAGGAGGAAGTAAAAAGTGTTCCTATTTAGCTGTTCTTATCCTGAATTCCTTCTCCCAATTGGACTCTTGTAGGAATTGGTTGGATAGCAAGTTACATAGGGAGGGTGATATGTTTTGATGAGTTTACTGAATGGCTAGATTGATTTGAGTACGCAAAAATTTTAGTTGAGTCCCATGAACTAAATTGTTGCCTGATCAAATCCCAATCTAGCTAGCTAAGGAAAAGTATGCTTATGTGAAGGTTGATTATGCATGGAAACCTGATATATGTGACGGGTGTAAGGTGTTTGGTCATGTGGAGGCTAATTGTGACAACAACAAGGCAGAAAATGTTGCTAAGTGTGAACAAGAAGGTCAGAAGAGTAGAAAAGGGAAGGAGGAAGTAATCAAGCATCGAAGGAAGAGGTGAAGAATAAAAAGTGGAAATATGTTGTAGGAAAGCAGAAGAAAATCCGGAAGTTAATGCTAAAAAGCAGGTACAAAAAGCAGTTCAAAATCTACCTTTTGTCGAAAAGAATGAAGAGAAAAGTCATGGTTGTGATGATGAGCAAGGAATAAACCAATTTGCTATTCTGGATGATGTTACGAATTTAAATATGGAAGGTGAGATAGTTGAGAGAGATATGAGCTGTCCGAATCTTGAAAAATGTGGAACAGAGATGGAAAGACAAGATGAAGTGGATGAAGGGAGGTTGTATCGAGAGGTTGATGTGCATATCATTGCCATGAAGCTAATATGAGTGGTTCACCTGGTTTTGAAACAATAACTAAACGTGCACAGCAAGTGCACGGGAAAGTGCTTTTTCCCATTTCGGATGCCTCAAATATGCAACAGGTCCATACAAACCTAAACCAAGCTAGGAACAACCAAAATAAATCCCTTTTCAACCATGTAACTATTTCTAACCTTGAAAACAAATCCTTAAATGCAGTCGGATCTAAATCTTCAGCCTTACCTTTACAATTTTCTACCCAGTCCTCTCCACTACAAGAACAAAATAATTTATGACTTTTGCATGGTAACATGCATACATCTGAAAGTATTCTTCCGAATTCTAAACCCAAATTTGTTTACTCCTCAATCCAAACATCTTTGAACACTATATCACTTTCGATGAAACTTCAACTCTCCCTAAGAAGAACTAGAAGTGCTTTAAGGATCGAGAAAAGGAGTAGTGTATAAAAAGGAATCAATTGCCCTACACTCGCTTCCCAAAAGCAGCATAAGCTTGAAATGCACCTTGATCTTGCTTGCTTCCTCATCTAAGAAAACCAACATCACCAAGCAAAACTTCACGTCTCCTCATGAATGACAAAATCGATGTTTGGAATGTAAGAGGGGAAAATGACTTATCTAACAGCTTCAAATAAAGAGCTTTTTCTTCTTCTTCAAGAGCTTTTTTTTCTTCCCAGAACTTGTCCATGATAGCAATTTTAGAGAACAAGCTTAATAAGCATACCCTGCCTATTATTGTATCTTTAATCAACTACACTTGGTTAATTCATCACAACCATGACAACTCGCCTTTTGGAGGAATTTTCATGTGGTATCTTGATGTTTTCAAAATCATCCCCATCTTTGCATGCACACAGTCTTGTCATTACCTTGTCTACCATTGTGAAACAGGCTCTTTTTTTTTTTTTTGCTACTTTTGTATATGCTGAAACATCTTTAGCAGACATCTTCAGTTTCTTGAGAATCTTAAGCTATTCAAACCTCCCAGCATGTCTTGGATTGCGCTAGGAGATTGGAATTGCATGCTTATTTCCCAAGATAGGCATAGTGGTTCCCCTCTCTCCCTCAAAGACACTCTTCCATTAAATAATGTCATTCTTTCTATTAAGCTTATGGAGGTCCCCTGGAAAGGTTTATTTCACACATAGAGTAATAAATCAAGGAATGGTTTGCTGACACTTTTGAAACTTGATAGAATTTTTATGGATAGTTCCTTTCTTGTCATCTTACCTAACATCCACTATAACATTCTCCCTCCATGCTTGTTTGATCACTCCCCTCTTATTCTTAATTTTCAGCCCTTCTTCCAACATGTCATCCTCCTTCGATTATTTTAACTCATGGGCTAACCATCCAAACTTCATGTCTGTCAGAGGCATGGGTTGTCCTTGTCCATGGCAATAACATGTTTAAGTTGCAATAGAAGCTCAAAAATACCAACCTTGCTTTAAGGACTTGGAGTAGGGAAACCTTTGATGGAGGAAATAAGCTTGCCTCATAATTAAAATCTGCTCTTGACCAGGTTTAAACCGACATTTTTAATAACTCCTCACATGTTTCTTTGTCTATTCAAGAACATGATTGGATCATCAAGCTCAAGGAGGTGCATTATTCTAAAGCTGCCATGGTAAAGCAAAATTGTCACGTTAATTGGGATTCTCAAGATGATAAGAATACAAAATATCATCACAACTACCTTAATATCAAGACTTGACAAAGCAGAATTCATCAAGTTGAAGATTAAAATCAGTACCTTCATATAGGTCAATAGGCAGTCAAGCTTTTGCGAAGCATTTTTCTTCCATCTTGGGAGCAAGCTTAGATAATATTGAAACTAATACAATTGAAATCCTTCCTTTGCACTGTCTTTCTCAAGATCAGACTGCTTTATTGTCTTTGGCCATATCTAACGAAGAGACTAAGGATGCTCTTTTCTCTATTCCTAAGGATAGCTCAAGTGGCCGTGATGGTTTCAACTCAAGCTTCTTTATAACATGTTGGCCTCTGATTGGTTCTGATTTCACTAAAGCAATACATAATTCCTTTAGAAGTGGGAAGATGCTACAGGGAATAAACACCACCACCTTTTGACTTATCGCAAAGATTGATTTTCCTACAAATGTCAATCACTTTAGGCCAATAAGTTGTTGCAACACAACTTTCAAATGTATATCCAAAATTCTAGCCAGAAAACTCAAGTCTGTGTTGTCTTCCCTCATCTCATTAAATCAAAGTGCTTTCCTCCCTGGCAGGATCACTATAGATAATATTCTCTTGACACATGAGTTGCTAAGAGGAGATGATAGCAAGGCTCCAAGTCCAAGATGCAGTTTGAAGGTTGATGTTATGAAGGCATATGATACTACTAGCTGGAAGGACATATCTTACACTTTAGCTAGGATGAGATTTCCATCTACCTTCATTAAGTGGGCGATAACTTGCATTTCTAATGCAATTTTTTCTATGTAGTTTAATCCTCAAGTACGTGGCTACTTTAAAGGGAAATAAGGCATTAGGAAAGGTGATCGCCTTTGTTCTTACCTTTTCCTAACCATAATGGAGCTCCTTACTGCTCTATTGAATCATAGATATTCCTGCAAAGATATTGCCTATCACCTAAAATGCAGAGATCCTCAAGTAACAAGCCTGTGTTATGTTGACGACCTTCTTATATTTACCAAACCAAATATTCTCTCTTTGAATGGTATTTTCCAAACCCTCTCCAGTTTTCACCCGGTCACTTGCCTTCGAATAAACCTTGCTAAATCTTCTATAATATACTCTGGCATCCATGAGAATAAAATGAGCCTTCTTATTGCTCCATTCAATATATATGTTCAAGTTAGAGAGATGTGCTATCTTGGAATCCTTTAACAACTCTCAGGATCAAGAAGCAACGGTGCCTCTAGCTAAATGAAAAATAACTAGCAGGCTTGGCCAGTGGAGTAACAAGCTCTTATCATCAGCAGGCAGACTTACCATCATAAATTCTGTATCTTTCTCAATGCAAGATGACTAATCTAGGGTGTTCCCCCTACCTAAGAAGCCAATTCATATAATACAGCAAGCGTGTAATCACTCTCTATAGTCTGGAAACCGCTTTTCAAATAAAACAATTCCTGTCTCCTTCTCCAAGGTTCAAAAGCCAAAGAAAGGGGTGAACTTGGTTTCATAAATCTGGTTTCCTGGAATAAGGTAGTTAACGGTGCACACTTGATTAATATAATCAATAGCAACTCATCTATGTAGAAGTTCTCGGACTAATATAATCAACAACAAGCTCAGCTAAGTGATCTTTGACCCATTTAGCACGACAGTAATCAAGCATTTGTTAGTACGGTCAGCATTCCCCAGAAAATCCATGCTTACTTTGCGTCAACATCATCAAAGCACTAGACAAATAATTGCCTCTTCACTTGCACATAAATCGAATAAAGAATAGTGTAAGTAGCATTTTTGACTGTCTCTGGGATGCTAAATATTTTCTTCTCCATGGAAACACATTCTGTTCAGTCTCTTTTTTATGCCCTTGATTCTCTCTTCAACCTCCATAGCCTTAATTTTATACGTATCCCCCCTCTTTCGGTATGCATCAAGATCTAGCAATGCTTTGTTTAGCTTAACTTTTATATCACAAACTTCCTTTTCAAGCATCTTAAACACAGTTTCGGAAATTATAGCGCTTATGTAGTTTTAAAACTATGACATTTCCCAAAAAGAGAATAACGTAAAAAGTATAAGTGCAACATCATACATGAACATATCTAAACCTAAAAAAATGAAAACCAAATATGGAGTTAAAATCGGTGAGTACAAACTTGATAACCAAAGCGGTGCAAATTAGCAAAAAAACATCAGAGGAAGACAGGGAAGTAGGAGGCAAAGCAATAAAATTGTCGACGAGAATGTTAAAGTAGAAAAAGAGAGAGAATTATAATTTTAGAGGAGAATAGACAATTTTTTTTTTATAACTTGCTTTTTGTCTTGTCTACAACTTGCTTTCAACACAACAAAATGACCACATATATATAGTGGTTTACAACCCTTACAAACGGACATAACCTTTTTGAACAAACACCCTTTCACTTCAATAGACATGACTTTTACTTAATAGACACGAATCTTCATTTCAATAGACACGACTTTTCAGTGAACGGACACGACTCTTCACTGAATAGATATGACTTTTCATTCGAATAGACATGACTCTTCATTCGAATAGACATGACTTTTCACATCAGCAGACACGACTCTTAATTTTGGTTTACACCAACAATGCCTCCCCTAAACCAAAATTCCTTCGAACACCTAATGCAGCAACAATTCTTGAGAAAGTAGTCCCTCCAAGCGGCTTTGTGAAGATATCAGCAATTTGTTCTTCACTTCGACAATACTCAAGACTCACTTCTTCTTCACGAACGAGTTCTCGTAGGAAATGGAAACGTAGACGAATATGTTTTGTTCTTCCATGCAAAATAGGATCCTTTGAGACAGAGATAGTAGAACTATTGTCGCAATAAATGATCGTAGGATCTTTTTGCTTGAAGCTTAGATTTTCAAGAATTCCTCTTAGCCACAAAGTTTGACATCCTGCTAGAGATGCTGCGATGTACTCCGCTTCGGTGGTAGAAAGTGCCACAACTGGTTGTTTTTTTGAACACCAAGAAATAATTCCACTTCCAAGGTTAAATGCATAACCTGAAGTACTCCTTGAATCATCGATACTTCCACCTAGATCGCTGTCCGTATATCCAACAAGCTTCACAGGCACATGAGCTTCATAGAAAATGCCATAGTCAATAGTTCCTTTAACGTATCGTAAAATTCTTTTTGCAGCTTCCCAATGGTTTGAGAAAGGCTTCTCCATGAATCTGCTAATCAAGCTTACTGCGTACATGATGTCGGGTCTTGTAGCAGTGAGATACATCAAATTTCCAACTAGGCTTCGAAAAATAGTTGGATCCACAAACTTTCCTTCACCATTTTTGCACAATTTCGAACCTGCAACACAAGGAGTTGAAACTGGATTTGCATTCATCATATTGAACTTCTCCAATACTTGAGCAGCATATTTTTCTTGCGAGATAAAAATCCCACATTTTGATTGCTGAACACCTATCCCTAGAAAATGATGTAATTCTCCCAAATCCGTCATCTCGAACTCCTTCATTATTGAATTTTTGAATTCAGATAACATCTTCATATTATCTCTAGTAAAAATCAGATCATCCACGTATAAACTCACGATCATGAAACCTCCTTTTGAATGCTTCTTCATGTAAAGAGTGTGTTCAAAAGGACACCTTTCAAAACCATTCTTTAAGAAGAAATTGTTGATACGATCATACCATGCACGGGGGGATTGCTTCAGCCCGTATAAAGCTTTCCACAGCTTATACACCTTTTCCTCTTCGCCCCTCTTCACAAAACCAGGAGGTTGTTGAAGATAAATTTCATCTTGAAGAAAACCATTCAAGAAAGCTGATTTCACATCCATATGCAGCAGCTTACAGCCATTTTGGGCAGCAAGAGAAATCAATAATCGAATTGTATCAAGTCAAGAGACAGGAGCGAATACCTCATTGAAATCTTCCCCTTCCTTTTGCTTATACCCCTTCGCAACCAAACGTGCTTTGTACTTGTTGATGGAGCCATCAAGATTTGTTTTGGTTTTGAACACCCATTTTACACCAATGGCTGATTTGTGTGAAGGCAATGTGGTAAGCTCCCACGTACCATTTTTCTCAATAGACTTGATTTCATCCTTCATTGCATTCACCCATTTTTCTTCCTTTGATGCTTCTTCATAAGTGATTGAATCTTCTCCCGCAAAAAATGCAAAATATACATGATCCGTAGTGTGAACTTCTTCGGTTGTATCATAGATTTCTCTCAAGGATCGCGTCCTTCTTTCCGCCGTTGGTGGTGAATTTTGCTCCTGCTCAACCCCATTATTTTTAAGCTGTTGTTCTTCAATACCAACATCAGCATCAACATCTTGTTCCAAAGAAGTTTCCTCTTCAAGATTTAGAGTTTGCCATCTAGGTAATTCTGCAAAATCTGAAAAATTATAACACCCATTTTCATCAAAGCGAACATCTCTGCTGATAATCATCTTCTTCGTCTTCGGATTGTAAAGCTTGTATGCTTTAGTCCTTTGGCTATAACCAATGAAAATGACTTTTTCAGATTTGTCGTCGAGCTTCGATCTTAAAGTATCAGGAATATGAGAGTATGCAAGACAACCAAAAGTTTTTAAATGAGCAACATTTGGTTTCTTGCCATACCAGACTTCATTTGGAGTGGAATCCTTTAAGCTCTTCGTTGGTGATCGGTTGATTAAGTAAACGGCACAAGAGACCGCTTCAGCCCAAAAACATGCAGGCAAGTTCTTATTCTTCAACATGCATCTGACCATATTCATTATTGTTCGATTTTTGCGCTCTACGACTCCGTTTTGTTGAGGTGAGTACCTAGCAATTAACTCATGGCGGATTCCATGATTTTGGCAGAATTCTTCAAACTGAGAGGACATGTATTCTCCTCCACGGTCACTCCTTAGATTTTTTATTTGATGACCAGAATGTTTTTCAACTTGAAATTTGAACTCTTTGAAGCAAGAGAAGGCATCTGATTTTTCTTTGACACAATAAACCCAAATTTTTCTTGTGTAATCGTCAACAAATAACAAGAAATATCTGCTGCCTCCAAGCGATGGCACTTGCATTGGTCCACAGAGGTCGGTGTGAACAAGCTCCAGAGGTGATTGAGAAATCCACTTCGATTTGGATGGGAAAGATTCACGATGTTGTTTTCCCAATTGGCATTCCTCACATGCTTCGTTTATCACTTCAAGTTTAGGCAGCCCTCGGACTATTTCTTTGGTAGACATTTCCTTCAAACTCCGGAAGTTTAAATGGCCAAACCTCTCATGCCATAACTTGGAAACTTCATCATTAGAAGTAGCAATCATGCACGTACTGCTTACGATGTCAAGTTTGATCGGAAATAATTTGTTGGATCCCATCACAATATTTGCCACTTGTTGGTCGTTCTTCTTCATGCTACATTGATCTCCAACGAATCGAAAATCAAATCCTTTCTTCAGCAAGTGACCGACGCTAAGAAGATTGCTACGTATGCCTGGTACATAAAGAACCTCCGACATTTTTTCAACTTTTTCAGGTTTTGAAAGAAATTTCGCCAACACCTTGAATTTTGTATGATTTTGCATCTCCAATAGTAACCTGACCATCATCAGCTTCCACAAGACTTGAAAATAGATTTTTATTTCCAGTCATATGCCTACTTGCACCACTATCCAAGTACCATACGTTTTCAACATTTCCATCCGAAGCGATCAACAAAGATTCAGATTTTTCTGCTTCATTATGCATAAAACCAGCAACTGGCTTCTTTTCAGGATGTTTCTCCCAACAATCATTTGCTTTATGACCCGGCTTGTGACAGAAATTGCATTCAAAATATGGTTTTTTGCCTCGCGCCTTGTTACTTTGGAATGATCGTTTCTCCTCCTTTGATTCTTCAAATTTTCCACTATTCCTGCTGTTACTTTTGCCATGGGATGGGCCTTGAACTTTTATGGATGTGAATTGAGATTTTAAGGCTTGATCTTGAGAAGAATTTGTTTGTTTACTTCTCATCAAGATCCTAGCCTCATGAGCTTCCAGCCTTCCTTGCAAGCCTTCAAGAGAAAGTGAAGCAATATCATTTGATTCCTCAATTGCAACCACAATATGATCGAACTTGATTGGTAGGCTCCGTAGAATTTTTTCAACGACTCTTTGAGTCTCCACGACTTATCCATTTGAAGCCATCTGATTTATGATGGAAGTGAGACGAGTAAAATACTCTGAGATTTTCTCACTATCCTTCATTTCGAGCTTTTCGAATTCAGCTCGTAGTGACTGCAAGCGAACCTTTTTTACTTGATCTTGGCCAGAATACGTTGTATTCAATATTTTCCAAGCCTCCTGAGCATTTGCAACTTTTGAAATTCTCTCATAAACTTGAATTTCAAGTGTCTGGTAGATTTGGAAGAGAGCCTTCCGATCTTTCTGTTTTTTGCTTTTCAGAAGATCTCTTTGGGCAACTGTGAGTTGCGTTTCATCTTCCGGCGCACCAACACCTTCTTCAACAACTGTCCACAGGTCTTGAGATTCAAGACAGAGCCTCATTAGATTGCTCCAATAATCAAACTTTTCACCATTGAATCGAGGAACAAGGGAGACAAGGTTGTTTGACATTTTTCAACCAAGCTCTGATACCAATTTGTTAAAGTAGAAAAAGAGAGAGAATTATAATTTTAGAGGAGAATAGACAATTTTTTTTTTATAACTTGCTTTTTGTCTTGTCTACAACTTTCTTTCAACACAACAAAATGACCACATATATATAGTGGTTTACAACCCTTACAAACGGACATAACCTTTTTGAACAGACACCCTTTCACTTCAATAGACATGACTTTTACTTAATAGACACGACTCTTCATTTCAATAGACACGACTTTTCAGTGAACGGACACGACTCTTCACTGAATAGATATGACTTTTCATTCGAATAGACATGACTCTTCATTCGAATAGACATGACTTTTCACATCAGCAAACACGACTCTTAATTTTGGTTTACACCAACAGAGAAGATGCCCCATTTGCGTTACCAGGTCAAGTGGTCAACATTAGCGCCATCCTTTGGACTTCTTTGTAGTTCATGCCTTGACCTTTTCTTTTTTTAGACTTCTTTGTAGTTTGCTTCTTAGCAAAAGCAGTAAACAAATCCACCATTGTACCTGCATAGTTTAAAAAAGCTGAATAATTTAAACAAGTGACATTTAAAACATTAGTCTGAAGATCAATAATTAATTAAAGTAAATAATTTAGTAGCTAAAATATACCATACGGCGTAGAAGTATCAAAAACATAAATGGAAATAGAGCGAGAAAAATGATGATGTTGGCACAAGAAAATATATTTTCATAGTAGAGGTTCTACAAACAGACTTGAACCTCTGTGAATCTAATTAGCAAGCCTAAGCGTTGTCTCTTTGCGTGCTACAAATAGTTCTCTCTTATTGAAGCATCGATTGAGATAGTATATTTGAAGTCTGCATCGGTAGTATATTTGAAGTCTACACCTTCACATTATTCTTTTGTTACAGCCCATGGGCCCTGTAGCTTAAGCCCAATATGACAATATCATTTGTATAAATACTCTGTACAAGTATATATGAAAGTATTCTGATTTTCTTCTGTAACACTTTCTGTATATCATAATCTTCATAAATAAAGATTCAATATCATCTTTTCTCATTTCATAATATGGTATCAGAGCAAATCATTATTGCTTAACAGCAAATGCCATGCCAATAATTGAGATCAGATATAATATCATCATATCTCAATCAGGCTGCATTTTCTTTTGAATCATCTAGGGATCAAGAAGATCCTTATCATCTCTGTTTTTTTTCCGATCAAGATCATCATATCTTGATCAAAATTGCTGAGTACTGGAATCATCTGAGAATATAGAGTTCTCATCATCAGTTCTTATTTCAGATCAAGATCAGATTGAATATCATCATCTCAAGATCTGAAAGCATTTATTTGAATCATTTGGGAACCATAACAGTTCCCATCATCACTGCTTTATTCATTTTCTTACCTGATCAGAGATCATTGCCTTTCTGCTGTGCCTTGCCTAGAAGGATTCAAGAATCTTCTGGCTGCACAACTTCTCTGATCTATAGCAACTTTCCGATTTGGTAAACATTTCCTCTCCATCCTCTGATTCAATGGCCGAAGGAGACCATGAAGCATCTGCTTCTTCCAGCACTCGCACCTCTACCAGATTGAACCCCACTGATGAATTCTTAAAAGATCTTATTAAGCCACAGAGTCAATTGCTTTCTATCCAACTCGACGAAACCAATTTCTTGCTTTGGAAGTTTCAAGTTGAAACTGCAGTCGGAGCTTATGGATTGGAGTAGTATGTTCATGGCACTGTAATCATACCATCCAAATATACTGCAGATAAAGATGGGAAACTCATTAGCAATCAAGAATTCATATTACATCAAAGACAAGACAGTCTAGTCAGTTCTTGGCTGATATCATCAATAAGTGCTAATCTTCTCCCACAGTTAATTGGATGCAATTCATCACATGAAATCTGGTCTACATTAGAGCAAATCTTTAGTACTCAGTCAGCGGCAAAGATCATGTACTACAAGAGACAATTACAAAATGTAAAGAAAGAAAATCAGTCAATGAGGGACTATCTTGTAAAGGTGAAAACTCTATGTGATCATTTGTCGTCTGCAGGACATAAAGTAAGCGACACAGAGCACATCTTATCAATTCTTGGTGGTCTAGATGATGAATACGAATCAGTAGTAGCTGTTATATCATCAAAAGAAACTCTACCCACAATTCAGTATGTACATTCTACTCTACTTGCTCATGAGGGCAGACTGGAACAAAAGAAATCAAATGCATCAGATATGTCCCTGAATTTCATCTCAAACAGTAACAGAAATAAAGGTCAAACAAGAAATCCTAACAACAGAAATCAACAAAACTTCAATCAGAGAGGTGGTCAGTCATTCAGATCAAGGGGAAGAGGTGGAAGATGGCCAAATAACAGTGGCAATAATAGACCCAGATGTCAGATCTGTGAGAAAATTGGTCATATTGCTAGCAAATGCTACTTCAGGTTTGACATCAACTACAGTTCATCTCAACGAAACAACAATAATACAAGAAACAACAATCCCAGTGCAAATTTAGTAAGTGCTCAACAAGAAACTGGAAGTCAGAATGATGGCAACAATAGTGACAATGCAAAGGTTGAAGACATTTATGACAACAACTGGTATCCTGACTCTGGTGCAACAAACCATGTCACTAACAACTTAGCAAACTTGAATCTTGGCAACAAAGAATACAAAGGTACACAATCTTTACTTATGAGTAATGGTAATTCAGTAAAAATTTCTCATACTGGTAGTGGATATATATCAGGAAAGAGACAACTGTATTTACACAATTTATTAAGAGTACCATCTGTCAAGAAAAACTTATTAAGTGTCTCTCAATTTGCCGAAGACAATAATGTGTTTTTTGAGTTTTACCCTACTTACTGTTTAGTTAGAGACACACTAACAAAAAATATTCTGTTACAGGGTAAAGAGATTAAGGGATTATATACTTTCAATGTTGCTAATTCAAGATTCCCAGAATGTAAAGAAAAATGGTGTAATAATTTTGAAATCAAATCTGAGAATGACTGTAAGAACTTTGATATTTGGCATTGTAAACTTGGTCATCCTTATGTAAATATTGTTAAACAAATATTGAATGAAAATAATATTTCTTTTAGCAATATTTCAACTCCATATATTTGCACCTATTGTCAAATGGGTAAAAGTCACAAATTACCATTTATAGATTCCAAAGTTAGTTACAACAGACCACTAGAACTTGTTGCAACTGACTTATGGGGTCCAGCACCTATATCAACTGACTATGGGTACAAATACTATATTTCTTTTGTTGATGCATATTCAAGGTATGTGTGGATATATTTTTTAAAGAACAAGTATGAAACATACACTGCAGTTCAGCAATTTATAGTGCAGGCAGAAAAACAAACAAACTGTCAACTACAAATTCTGCAAACAGATAATGGTACAGAATTTCTACCTCTAAAGAAGTTCTTTCAAGAGAAAGGTATTATACACAGGACAACTTGCCCTTACACTTCAGAACAGAATGGTCTGATTGAAAGGAGGCACATACACATAGTGGAATCAGGCCTGACATTGCTTGCAAATGCATAACTGCCACTTAAATTTTGGCCTGATTCTTTTGCCACTGCGGTATTTCTAATTAATAGATTACCCACAAAGGTGTTAAAATTAAAATGTCCATTAGAAACACTTTACAATGTCAAGCCTGATTATCATAGTCTAAAGGTATTTGGTTGTCTATGCTTTCCCTATCTCAGACCATACAACACACACAAACTAAGTTATAGATCATCACCATGCACATTTTTAGGTTATGCAGCAAATCAGAAAGGATACAGGTGCTTATCTAATAATGGTAGAATATTTGTGTCAAGACACGTTGTATTTAATGAGCAGGTGTTCCCCTTTAGCAATACAGCAATCAAGACTACTCAAAAAGTGTATAATGCAAAAATTCTATGGTATCCATACCTGAGCTACCTGACAAAGCAGTACACATGCCTGAAGACAAAACTCAAGGCAATGAAGGTCCACAACACACAATGTTCTCTTCAGAACCGGGTCATGGACAAACTGAATCACCTGAAAAATCAGCTCAAAAACAACAGTCAGACAGTCAAATGCAACAAAATTCCAGTCAGACTTTAAGTGACTCACAGTCACCTAATGTATCACAAGAAAATGAAGTGAGCAACAATGATCATCAACAAATTCCTGAAAGAACTGGGCATCACATGATTACAAGAGCAAAAAGTGGTATATTCAAGCCAAAGCTATACAACACAACTACAGAAACTGAAGAACCAAGCACATACTGGCAAGCTATGCAGAATGACAAATGGCAAGCTGCAATGAATGAAGAATATGATGCTCTTATGAAGAACAAGACTTGGGATCTTGTTCCTCAGCCTACTGATAAGAATATAGCGGGCCGTAAATGGACATACAAGTTAAAAAGAAATGCTGATGGGTCAATTTCCAAATATAAGGCAAGACTAGTAGCAAAGGGATATTCACAACAGAATGGTTTTGACTTTAATGAAACATTTTCTCCAGTTGTGAAGCCCTCCACAATCAGAATTGTTCTTAGTATTGCCTTACATAGAAATTGGAATACAAAACAACTAGATGTGAATAATGCATTTCTAAATGGTACTTTGCAGGAAGAAGTCTATATGGAGCAACCACATGGTTTCATGAAAAAGGGAAATGAAAAACTTGTATGCAGATTGAACAAAGTTATCTACGGCCTCAAGCAAGCACCAAGGGTTTGGTTTGAAAAATTGAAGACAATTTTATTCAAACTTGGATACAAATGCACAAAATCCGACAACTCTCTTTTTACAAAGTTTTATTCTGGTACTATCACTTATATACTAATTTACGTTGATGATTTTATTATTACAGGTAGTGATGATCAAGAAATCAACAGCCTTATTCAACATTTAAACAAAGAATTCTCAATCAAGGATCTTGGCAACTTAAACTACTTTTTGGGAATTGAAGTAAAAAGACCTTCAAAGTCTATAATGCATCTCAGTCAAAGAAAATATATCAATGAAATTCTCATTAGATCCAAAATGGATCAATCAAACTCAATCTCAACACCCATGATAACCAATGCCTATCTATCAAAGACCAAAGGGGAGATAATCACATATGACAATCAATACAGGAGTATTGTAGGTGCACTAAAGTATGCAACAATCACCAGACCAGAAATATCCTTTAGTGTAAACAAAGTAAGTCAATTTATGCAATGTCCAACAGATGAGCATTGGAAAGCCGTCAAAAGAATCCTAAGATATCTCAAGGGAACTTTAGATCATGGGCTAACTATTGAAGCAGATCAAACCATTAGCATTACTGGATATGCAGATGTAGATTGGGCAAGTGATATTGATGACAGAAGATCAACAAGTGGATACTGTATCTACTTAGGCAAAAGTCCAGTTTCATGGTGCTCAAAAAAACAAACAACTGTATCCAGATCTAGTACAGAAGCAGAATACAGAAGTATAGCTAATGTCGTGGCAGAAATAATGTGGATTGAGTCCCTACTAAGTGAGCTTCAAATCATAACTGACAGCAAAACTACATTATGGTGTGACAATTTAAGTGCAGTGTCCCTTACAGCCAATCCGGTTTTGCATTCTAGGACTAAACACATGGAATTAGATCTGTATTTCGTTCGAGAACAGGTTGCCAAAGGGAAATTAAACATTAATCACGTACCTGCCACTTACCAGTTCGCTGACATCCTAACAAAGCCTCTATCGAAAATGAACTTTACTCGGTTCAGAGATAAACTTAAAGTCACGAGCACCAATAGGACATGATTGCTGTGTCCATTTTGTGTAGAAGGTTCAGCAAGCATCATCAGCAGAACAAGCAGTTGTTCACGCTTCAGCAGTTGTCCAATCTCACAGATCTCACAAGTTCAAACTGGTTAAGACTCATCTTCCACATCAATACGAAGACAGTAAATATATTCTGCAAGATGACTCTCACAAAATACACTCATGCCAACTATGTGTGCATAAACGCTCAAGTAAGTAGAAAAGAATTCAACTTTGCACCAGATCTGTTCTGCTCGAGGCGGCTCTTAATCAGCAGCATATCTCTTCTAAATCCAAAAGCAGCCAACTTGCAAGAGCCGCTCTCGATTATTTAAGCAAAATAGTGGAGAGACCATTCCTCTGTCAAATCTGATCTATTTCGAGTTTTCCTTTTTTTCATGGCGGCATGACTTTGAGAAGTTGCAAACCCTAGATCTGAAGCCGGGTTTGAGAGGGGTGTATTGAAGCATCGATTGAGATAGTATATTTGAAGTCTGCATCGGTAGTATATTTGAAGTCTTCACCTTCACATTATTCTTTTGTTACAGCCCATGGGCCCTGTAGCTTAAGCCCAATATGACAATATCATTTGTATAAATACTCTGTACAAGTATGTATGAAAGTATTCTGATTTTCTTCTGTAACACTTTCTGTATATCATAATCTTCATAAATAAAGATTCAATATCATCTTTTCTCATTTCATAATATCTCTCAGCACTAGTAAACTCAAGACGACCATATAAAAAGAGAAGAAGATGCAAGTCAATGCAGGAATGAAAAATTAAAGAAACATAATAAGAAAGTTAATAGGTGATATTAGGTTCTTGAAACGAAGGAAAAAAGTCATCCTGGTTCAAAATAAAGAAAAACTTGTATGACCACCTATAAATCTTACAAGGAGAAGAGGAGAAAAGGGATTTCATGGCTTGATAAAAATAAACTATGATGTAGCCAAAAGAAAGACATTACATACAGAATATACAAAAGCAACTCTCGGTAACAAGGTGGAGTCAGGAGTTCAGCATACAAGATATGGTTACAAGTTAAGAAAAAGTAGGAAGTGGGAGCCAACTGGATCGAGGATAAGCCGACGGTAATCAACCACTCTTTAATGAGTAAAGACCACATTTGATGTGCTCTGAGGTTAAAGAAATAATACCCCTTTAAGGGAAGATGAATGCACCTAGGCGGGAAGCAGATCCTAAATTCCTAGCTGCTAAACCTAAAATTAGTCAAGATACCCTAATAAAAGAAGGAGAACCACGTGACCTACTAGAAAGATCATCAAAAGCCATGGATAACTAAAAGAAAGGACAATTCAGCATCAAATTTCACAAATCAATCTAATTCAACAAAAATTAAAAGCTCGATTGCCGTGTTGGCAAACCAGTATAGCAGACTCACATGGACATTTTATCAAGAAATTTAAAGAGCATATAATGATAGGCCCACGTGTCATTCATATGGAATTTGGATATCATTTTCACGGAAATGGTGTAAGATAGAGAGAAAGAACAACAGGTAGTAGGAGAGATTGCAGGCTAGGTGTAGGCAAGAACAGACAGGGGGAGAGATTAGCTAAGAATTTGTAGG
The DNA here is from genome assembly GCA_030765085.1 of Allium cepa. Classification (NCBI taxonomy): domain Eukaryota; kingdom Viridiplantae; phylum Streptophyta; class Magnoliopsida; order Asparagales; family Amaryllidaceae; genus Allium; species Allium cepa. The sequence goes on from CM060943.1 coordinate 156,062,630, forward strand.
AGAAGAAGGTGGAGAGAATGTCAGGAGGTTGACAGTAAGAAAAATACAAGAAATAAGTAGAATAATTTAAAAGAAATTGCAAGAAGAAGAAGAACAGAATAACAAACTAAAGTTTCATTTCATGCATGCAACATTACGTCCCAGGGATTCATATCTATAATACATTAGCATCATCACATATTAGCCCAAATACAACCCGAGTTACATAAATATTTGGGCCCAGATTTCATGAATTCAGCCCGCACCAATTCATTGTGCACGTGTGCATCACCATGTACACTTTGATACAAGCCTTCAGGTTGTCTTTCTCCATCAATTCCCCCATGCTGCCACCCTTCCTGATTCTGATCATCTTCCAGCATGTTTACTAGTAAACTTTGGCCAGAAATTGGAAACCTGCAGTTTCCTTTCTCTTTTGAAGCTGACATTAAATTCTGGGCATAACATATAAATATGTATATATATTAAAAAACATGGAGGTATAAATAATCAAATCAAGTTGAGAAAACTAAAAGGAAGAAGAGAAAAGAGATGAATTTAACTTACAGTTGATGCCGATCAAAATCTAAAATAAAGAAGACAATTTTAAAAATCCATGATGTCTCGCTTAAATTTTTAGAAAAAGTAAAAGAGTAATATGGATAGATGAGAGGAGTACATATAAGTTTGCTAAAGAAATCTTGATCTTAGAATTCAGACATCACTAAAATTAACGACCGTTAGAAGCTACTGATGACAACTAATATTCACTAAAAGCTAAGTGGATTTCTCAGGACACGAAACAATTAATTTGGAAATAGTCGAAAAAGAAACATTTATATAAAGACATGTGCAACAAACATTAAATACAAACCGATCGATTAGACAACTAAAAAAACTAGGTATAAAAATACTAAGTCCATCCTAATATATGTTATTTTTCTTCTATAAACATAAATCGTGCAAATTTACGAGTATAAGGATGATAGACTACGTGAGTCGATAGGAAAACAAAAACGGTTCATGTTTACATTAAAAAGTAGCTACACACGTCTCAAGATATGACATATGAAGCCCAATGAACCACATTCAACATAACTGAACAGCATGCAATTCATGTATACAATTTGCACAGTATCAAACTTAAATCAAATACATTGAAGATCGGTATGGATCAATAGAGCAGACTGTGTTATCTGGTGCAAACAATGCTAAACAAGTCACAATTATTAGAAGACATTACAATTCTGAATATACACGAACAACATACGCGTCCAAGAACCAAATTTGCAAAAATAATTAGGGTAAACTATGTTGTCTCCATAAGGCCAAAATGCACCGATTCAACAAAAATAGATAACAAGGCACAAGCCCAGTAGCCATATATTCACAAAACAACATAATCACAAACTGTAGACACACGAATAAACCCGAAGTAAGGAGCTAACCCAACACGATGAAAGCAAACTTCACCAACCTGCCTAAACACGATGCATAGGCATAACTTAATCAAAACTAAGTAGATACATATGGTGCATGAATCCACCAAATATAAAAGGAATACTACGTCCTACCTACTAAAAACTATACCACCTCAACCATATAGAACAATGCCCCCATGATTATACCAAATTGCACCACCTCAACCTTATAGAACTGTGCCACCATGATTACACCAGATTGCGCCACCTCAACACTACATAACTGCATCGACATAATTGTACGAGACCACATCACCTTAACGATGCCAGAACCATGCCACCATAACCCAGCTAGATAAAGCCAAATAACCATGCTATAACTATGTTATCGTAACTCGGTTGGATAAAGCCAACACAGAAACCCTAAACTACATCGTTATAGCTCAGCTGCACTTCATAATATGTTAAATCACTCAATGGAAATGTGTAGCATTAGATAACATAATCATTTGATGCGTAGAGTGCCAGAGTTGACATAGATTGTCCATTGCATCAATAGTACCTCAAATTCAAATTACCCCGCATGAATCCCAAGTTATCTCGCCTAAATCCAAATCAGTTCACACCACAAGTAAACTCTCCTACATGAAGCCACATCAGCAACCTACACACATTCAAACAATCAAAAGGATTGGGAACACATGGCAACATCTAGCAACGAAGAAAGAATATAAAGATATGACGTTAGCAGTCCATGTGACATCACCTCTACCATAAAAGGAAAGGCACTATAGCAACAGAGGGGAATCACCAATTTCGAATATATATATTGTAAATTTGTATTCTCTACCATTAAATATGTAATCTTGTACTATGAGGGATTGGTAAGAAGAAAGAATTCACCCATGGATGTAGGATTCCTTATTATTTGACAATGTAAATCTCTACATCTCTTACTTTATTGTATTTATTACCTTGTTATCTATGCAAAATTCTCGTTGTATTGATTGGAATTATTGTTGGAATTGGATTTGAAATTTTAACAAATAGTCAAAATGTATTAGTATGATTATGCAAGTTTTAGCAGCATAATTACTTCATTAATGGAAAATTTAATATTGATTAAATTTGTTAATTCTCGGTTACGAAAGCATCCAATGTCGTAATTGCTTCAAAACTAGGTTGGTGTTCTGAGAATGAAAAATCTCACTAAAAGTTTTGTTGAAGAAGAAGATTGAAAATATGGTTTTAACTAAAAAATAATTTAGTTAAGTAAATTAGTTTTGAATTTCAAAAGTGCAAGGGTAAAGTAGCTTTTAGTTGTGCGTATGTTGACATACCCTCGACATATACTTCAAAAATGTATGTTTTGATTTAAAGTAATGCTTGAGTTATTCCAAAACATACTCTATAATTATTATCATATAAATGGATTTTTCTTGATAATTTATATTTTACATTTGTAACAAGTAAAACGTTGATATATAATGAGTTTTAGAATTATCGACGTTGTTGTTTCCAATAACATATTCTTTTGACTTATCTCCAAAGTCACAGATCCACCATATTTGTATCAGATATCACTCGGTATTTGTGGATTTTCCGTCATTGCTTTGAACATCCACTGTCAACTATTCATTTCTCATTTTTTATATTTTGGTATTGGTTTGTACCAAAAAATAAACAAATTTCTACACTAGTACCCTGTTTTATTTTGGGGTCCAAAAGGGTTTGGTTTTGGGAAGCAAAACCTATGAAGAGTTTGAATACCCCTTCCTCGGGTACATAAATAGAGAAAATAGTGCGCTGCAATGGCACTCGATAGATGTACAGAGACCATCATGGATAAAGTAATAGCAATCCATAACTAAACTTGTCCTATATCTTACATGCAAATAATAAGATATAATAATCAACATTGATTTAAAATAGGTGAGACGGTACAATAGCTAGATGAATTAAAACCAATCAGAGTGTGTAAGATTCATCACAATTATAAAATTAAATGAAATAGAGTTTATACATCAAAAAACATATACTCCAAATAGAAAACTGTCTCTAAAAGATAATAGTATCGATAATATCTCCATAGTATTGCATGCTGGAATAATGATAATAGCTGAAATCTATAGTATATGAAAGTGCTAGTCACCCGTCTACATAACTCCATGTGTTATCTCAGACATGTGATCCATAATCCACACATTTAAGAGTACTCGAGATAATAAAAAGCAAAGCATAAAACGTCTAGTCGAACAATAATCTAGTATAAGGGATCCATAATCTCATAATACTAAAAATGATATAGTAAATAAGAACCGAGGTATGGAAAATCATACTTAGCCTATCCCTGCATCCAACAAGTTAGCACATATAATAGTGTATGTTAATCGAATATCTCAAGGTGTCCCTATACTCAAAGTAAAGAATAAGGTGTTCAGGTATCTAAGTTGACAATACCTACATCATGTGACATCTGTAATAGAACATATCAAACATAGCAATTATTAAACAATCCTTGCATTATTCACTCAAATGCTTCCGATATATGATAACTCGTATGGCCTTTCTTATCAAATATGACTCAACATCTCAGTTTCAATATGCTCACATCCATACCACTCTGAAGTCGAGAAACTAGACTTAACATCAGAAGTCCAAGGTACATTGATCCATAGTCAAAGATATAGGATAACGCGAAACCCATGTGAGCATCCTCACATACCTCTAGTTTACGAGCACACATCAAAACCTTCGAGTTGCCAATGATCCATTAGCACAAATATATATAATAGAACATGTTGTATGCTTTACTTCGCAAGTCTATACTAACGAACTTTCCGTTATGGATCATCAAAACAGCACCCATCCTTAAGTCGTCAAAGTTCAGAACATCTCTGGACACCAATTACTAACTCGGTTTTTAACTCAACGGACTTCAATGGGTATTGGAACACCTACAAAAATTCAAAATATCTCAAGGATCGACCAAAATTACCAGAAGGAAAAGAAGAGAAAGACTAAATAAGAAAAATGCCAAAACATGCTAAGGTGATGGATCGCTAGTGATCCATCACCAATGGATCATTAGCGATCCATAAAGCTTGCCATGAATCCTCCAGTCCTCTTGCATCATGATCTAATATGTTCCACAGAGATGCTTGCCAAGTTTCATAGCATGCCAAACAATCTAGCTCGAGAAGTGAAGACTCGCCTGATTCAAGCAGTTTGACCAAAAGCAGCTAACTGAAAATGGAACTACAAAACTCATACGAAGTTGGATTAACTTGAAATTTTGGGAGAAAATTTAGAAAACCTAAAAGAAGGCTCACAAAAAATGAGATCAAGTGGAGTTGATTTGATGGATCGCTAGCGACCTAACTAGATGGATCGCTAGCCACCCATCTAGAGTGGGGCCCACCATCTTAAATTTTTATGATGGGTTCCTAACACTCTATAGAGTGTTCTTGCAAAGTTTCATTCAATTCTATTAATATTTGAGCGAAATGATTCTTTTGGACCAGATGACCCATGAAAACGGATGATCAAACTAAATCCAAACGACTTGAAATTTGAAAAAGGCACTTAAATAGAAGATAGGAAGACAACCAAACAAAACACACTCAAAAATATGCTAAGTGGATGAACAACTAGCGATCCATCCTCTATGGATAGCTAGCGATCCATCAAGATAGGTCGGATCGCCCTCAAACTTTCCGAGCTCCTTCGTAGCATAAGTAAAGGCTTCTAGTAGAAAATATGATAAGTAATGGATAGCTAGCAATCCATCCCTTATGGATAGATAACGATCCATCCCTTATGGATAACTAGCGATCCATGGAAATGACATAGGTTGATTTGAGATTTTCGGTGATGACTTGACATAACAACTGGACTCTTCTGCACCTGGAGTTATGGCCTAATACTCACTGAGTTTCCCTATAAATACTCACCTACCTGCAACTAGAGATGGATCTTTTTTCGGAGAGAGAACCTCCACTACTCTACTGGAATTCCTTCACTTCTTTAACTTTCTTCTTCTTCACAACAGTCATCAAGGGGGTTTGCATGATTCTCCATTCAACCCTTGTACTTATGACTTATTCTAACTCATTGTAACTGAGATCTAAGGACTAACTAGTTGATATCCAGAGAGATCCAATTAGTATAATCATAATAAAGATCGATTAAAGTGGACGTAGGCCAGAGTCAGCTGAACCACTATAAAAATTATATGTCCCTTTTCTTGCTTCTGCTTTTTATTTGTTATTTATCTGAGATTTGCGATGCTGATTATCTGAATTGGTGCTTTCACACTTGATCCAGGGTATTGTTCCAATTTTTGGGTTAATATTTTGGTGCTTTCACTAAGAACCTTGAATGCTATCTAAAAAACTGAAGTTTGAATCTAAGATTTAGAGAAAATACGTTGGCCTAGTACTAGATCTAGAGCTGTAGCAAGTCAACCGGAGCCTGAGGGCAGCCAAGAGGTGTCCTTAATTTCTTATCAACCCATCTATGAGATTATAAAAGAAACGGAAAGAATAATAAAGGAGATACAAGATGGGATCTTTGATGTGCACGTAAATTTGCATAATTTTACCACCATATTTAATCTATTTAAATTGAATAAATGATCATATTGAGAATTTTAACTTGTTTAAACCAAAATTCATATTATTTGAAATTGTCACATATTCATCTTCATCTATGGGCAAAATGGTCATTTTTGTGCATATATTAATTGAGAAAATTTAATCGTAAATTTCTATATTATTTTGTAGGAAATTAAACTCAATTACAAGTGGGTTCATGAAGGAATATGCATGTACAAAGAAGATACAAAAGAATGAAGATGGAAATAATTCAAAGTGAAGAACATGGAGGACCCCACCCACTTACCTTGATTTTCAATTAGGAGCTAAGGCACATGCTAAAAGGCCATTAAAAGCTTCATGTACATTTAAGTGGGGGATTATTGAAGCTAATGATAACTTGGCCACCACACTTCCTACAAGGGCATTTTGGGCATTCCCCAAAAATATGAATTAGGGTTTAACACTTGTATAAATAGCCCATTATGTTTCATGTAGTAACTCTCTTACTTAGCCTCTCTCTTCCTCTTCATTAGTTTAGGCTCAAAATAAAAGAAAGCTTTCATTTTATTTTCATGGCTACTTAGCCATTTCTTTCATGTAATTCTTTTTTTATGCAACTTTAATACATTGCTTTTTTGTTCTCTTGTTTGTTTTCTTTTAATGTTGTAGTGTAGATTTATTTTCTTTTATGCAAATAGAATAGTTCTTTTTTTCATTAGCTTTCTTTTTCCTTTCATGTTGCTAGCTACATTTGTTAATCAAATGACAAATATGAGAGGCTAAACCCCTTCAATTTAGGGGGTAATGAAGCTCTCTAATTATATAGCTTAAACTATTTGTTAATTCATGCTCTCTTTTTGTGTTTAATGATGATGATAGAAATGGTTTAATTATTGTTTTTGCTTTGAATTTGATAGCCTATATTGTTGACATCAAATAGGCTATGCTTAAACAATCACTAACACAAATGCCTCTTCATCAAAATATATTATGGCATAAGAAAGTGATTTGAAATTCAAATTTGATGGTCTATATTTCTAATTAATAGTTAATAGACCATACTTAAAATAGATTTCATTTTCATTTTCTCTGTCAAGTTTCATGAGAGTTAGTAAGTGCTTTAAGAGATGTGTTATAGTTTGATGGCTTATGTTGGCTAATCAATAGCACAAATATGCCATACTCATGATAAGCACATCAATTAAAGCACTAATGACCATAGAAGAGAGATCATGATTTCATATGTATTGAACTACATGATCTAGAGAGTGGATTTATTCTCTAAATTATCACATAACTCTTATATTTGCTTCTTTTTTCTTCTAGTTAGTTAGTTAATTCTCTAGCTAAACTTTCCAATGACTTTGGTTTAATTTGGTTGAATAGAATTTTAAAACCATCAATTCCCTGCGGATCGACCCGTATTCGCCACGTGCTACATTCGTACACCGTGTGCTTGCGGTTATTTTTATTTCTAAATTTTTCGACGGTTTTCTAATTCCATAGAATTTTCGTCGATAAACAATCTTCCTTAGGCCATAGAAGATGATGGATAGCTTCTTCTAGAGGATGGAGCAACAAGGGATAGATAGATCTACAGGGAATAGGAGTTGAACTCCAGGGAACAACACAGGAGCAGCCAGAGTTGGATTAGAATAAGGTAGAGTCTTTCCCTTAGTCCAAAGCAACCGATACTTGGGGGCAATGCTGGAATCAACAATAGGACCCAATGCAGAAGCATTTGGAGTTAAAGCAAAATAAACTAAAATAATGCCCACATGAATTAAGGACACAACAGATTTGGATCTAGGATAAGCTTTAATGCTTGGAACGGGTGATGTTGGAGCTAGGGTAGCAAATCAGATTGCGAATACATCACCTCCATGAGCCGAAACCAGAATATTATAGGTGGAACAGGGGCATGTTCGTCCCTTACTCTTTGCCTTCTGGTTTATCTGCCTTTAATAACCTCGAGTCGCTTACACGTGCACAGGATCCCGAATGATCCATAGGCACGCTCTAAGTCGGATGCCCAAGATGAATATTTAGGACAACAATGACCCCAAATTGCTTATAATTGTGATAAACCAAGATTGGTTCCTAGTCGCACTCTGGGTCGGATATCTGGGATAATTGCTTAGGATAATAATCTCAGACTGCTTGGACGTGCACAAAACCTAAATTAGTCCCTTGCCACACTTTGAGTCGGATGTTTGGGATAGACATTCCAGACTTCTGCTTATTTAATTTCTTCTTGTTTGCTTTGATTTGGAATTTTTTAAAATCCATATTTAATGTGGTAACCGATTTTGAACGCCGTAGAGTCGCGACCGGAGAGACAGGACCGAAGTGCAAGGTGCAAGTCCCCTTGCCGGAGAGTGGGTGGATGGACTTGTATGATATCGAACGCCATTGAGCCCCGACCAGAGGTACGAGACCGGAGTATAAGAAGTAAGTCCCCTCATGGAAGGGTGAGCAAATGGGCTTACTTAATCCTCCTAACATAATAAGAAAATGATCTGAAGAGATCATCCTCCTTAACAAACAAATTATCCGGAGAGATCGTCCTCTTAACTTAAAACATTAAACGATCCGGAGAGATCGCACATTAAACTAAACATTAAACGATTTGGAGACATCATGCATTAAACTTAAACAATCAGGAGACATTGAGCCTTAAAATTGATTTTATTTAATAAAAGGATTTGAATGTCTAATTAACAGAATAAAACTAATAAATCCTAGATGAACACAAGATGTTTCGATATATGTTGTGATTCTGATATATTATGTGATTTTGATATATGATGTGAAGAAAATATTGATAGTGATGTAAATCCCGAATGAACATGGGAAAATTAGAGATATGTGATGTAAATGGAGATATGTGATGTAATTGGAAACATGTGATTTAATTAGAGATATGTGATGCAATAACTCCGAATGAAATCAGAATGATTGTGATTTATAGATTACACCTAAGCAGAGTTAGAATCGTAGGATATAACAAGTTTGTAATGACTTGTAATTGATGAAAGAATCCAAAGGAACTAGACAGTTTGCTAAGGCTAATGTTGCTGGAAAGCTCAACAATCAAATACTCGTTACTGGAACTTGTTCTGGAGCAAAGCATACCTTTCATTCAAAAGGCATACTTTTGAGGGCAAGTGTTAACTGGGTTTTTAACCTAATAGAATTCAAAGGGAAGTATAACATCTACAACAATTCAAAATATTTCAAGGATTGACTAAGAGGACCAGAAGGAAAAGAAGAGAAAGACCAAAGAAGAAAAATGCCAAAACAGGCTAAGGTGATGGATCGCTAGCGATCCCTCATCTATGGATCGCTAGCGATCTATAAAGCTTGCACGTGGATCCTTCAGTCCACTTGCATCATGATTTAATATGTCCATAGAGATGCCTACAAAGTTTCATAGCATGCCAAACAATCTAGCTCAAGAAGTGAAGAAACGCCTGATTTAAGATGTTTGACCAAAAGCAGCTAACTTAAAATTGATCTACATAACTCATACGAAGTCGGATTAACTTAACATTTTAGGAGAACATTTAGAAAACATGGCTCATAAAAAAATGAAATCATTTAGGGTTGATTTAATGGATCACTAGCCACCTAACTAGATGGATCGCTAGTGAACCATCTAGAGTGGCCCCCACCACCTCGATTTTTATGATGGGTCCAGATACCCTCTAGAGTGTTCCTGCAAAGTTTCGTTCGATTTTGTTAAGATTTGAGCGATTTATAGATGATTCTTCTTGACCAAATGACTCATGAACACAAATGATCAGACTAAATCCAAACGACTTGATATTTGGACAAGACACTTAAATAGAAGATAGGAAGACAACTAAACAAAGATCACTCAAAAATGTGCTAAGTGGATGGACAGTTAGCGATCCATCAAGATAGGTCGGATTGCCCTCAAACTTTCCGAGATCCTTCGTAGCACTAAGTAAAGGCTTCTGATAGAAAAATATGCTAAATTGATGGATAACTAGCTATCCATCCTTTATGAATAACTAGCGATCTTTCCTGTGTGGATAGCTAGCGATCCATAAAAATAGCTCTGATTGATTTGAGATTTTCGGTGATGACTTGGCATAACAACTGGACTCCTCTACACCTGGACTTTTGGCCCAACACTCACTGAATTTCCTTATAAATACTCACATACCTACAACTAGAGATGGATCTTGTCCTAGGGAGAGAGCCGTCAGTACTCTATTGGATTCCTTCACTTCTTTAACTTTCTTCTCCCTTACACCAGTCATCAAGGGGGTTACTCTGATTCTCCTGCCAACCCTTGTACTTATGACTTATTCTAACTTATTGTAATCTAGACCTAAGGACTAACTAGTTGATATATCCAGAGAGAACCAATAAGTGTAATAATAATAAATATTGGTTAAAGTGGATGTAGGCTAGAGTTAGCCGTACCACTATAAAAATTATGTGTCTCTTTTCTTAATTCTACTTTTTATTTGTTGTTTATTTGAGATTTGTGCTGCTGATTATCTGCACCAGTGCTTTCACACTTGATCCAGGATGTTGATCCTTTTTTGGATTAACACTAATCCTAGGTTATAAAGTCTTCTCATATCCGCCTCGAAGTTATCACAGTAATTCCCTAGGTTGTTCCCAAAGTAAAACTCCAAAATTCTCGAGTAGATCTAGCATCATCTTCTTTAATGCCGAATCGATCAGCCTTGCCCCATAACTCTTATCTCTTCATCCAATGGGTCGGCGATTAATATGGCACACTCCATAAGTCTCTACCCTAATTCACCCAAAACTTGCATGGTTCGGTACCAACGGATAAGAGTTGGTACCGACCATGTTTATTTGTACTTAGCTAAAATTTGGTCAAGTACTTCAACCTCAAACCATCTCCTAGCCTCAAATTTTCCATCATATTGATGCATTTGATTCCTGAAATGGGCCCTAAGTTTCCAACATCCTCGCATCATTTGATCTTGATCGTTCGTTAGTAGCTTCCCTCGTGTGTTATTTTCACCAGCCTAAAGTATTCACCACATATGCCTTGAAGCCATCCCAACTCCTTCAAAAAAGTGTAACTTTGTACTTAACTCCTTCCCACTATCGGTCATTGCCGACCTATATGGGTCGGTGCAAATTGATATGACATGGCCAAAAGTTTTACAACTCACTACACCGACTCTATTCCATTTTACTGCTTCATTTTCCATGCCATGACCAGATATGCTCGATGCTCCAGTTTTCAACTATAATAACTTAAACAAATTTGTTCCATCGATTTGAATCTACTATCCATTGGGCAATCACATTGGATGATTCATCCTATAGCAAACTCATATGCATGAGATGCAATCTTCTAGAATAATCCTGACTCTAATTCATGTTCGATGGCAACCAAACATCTCTACAAAACACACAAACAATGAAATACATACATACAATACATCTATATAAGAAAATCTAAATTAAACAATTATATCATTCAAATATGGCTTATTATCAATAAGTGTGTATGCATAAGAACACAATGCAGATCCAATCAAAATCCATTTTAAATCTTTTGAAGTTTGTTTATGAAATTGTTATCCGGCTTTTTGACCTGGCTATATTCGAACTGATTGAACAAGTTAGACTCGATTGTTATCAAGGCCAGTAGCCCAGAGCGATAATTGTAGGGTCCATAAATCAAGTGCAGATGATAATATAAAGCGATGATTGTACAGAATCAAGAAATATGCTATATAGAACGTTTAAGTATAGAATATATTCTAATCTAGAAAAGGAATCGTGTATGATCCGTTTCTACTAAAGGGATCAGATTACTTCAGCTAAACAAGTGCAACTCAATGGAAAATGATCAATATCTAAAAATCCAAAAGTCATATACATATGAAATTTTGGGAATAAGAAGAGGGGACCCTAGGGAGTCCACCTTAGGGATTATGCCCCAAAAGCACAAGAAAGAGGGATCAGCTCTCTTCCCTCTTGAGGGATCGGCTTAAATCAAACTATATCAAATGTTGCAACAAAGATTGATCAGTAACTCAAGTTCTACTAATCTAATAGGCATGAAACTTGGAGGTTAATCATAATACAACATGGAGAAGCTCCCATAGAGATCGCACCTCCAAAATCACCAATCACGGGGATCGTACCTGAAACCTATTTCTTGGGATTTGGGTAATGTGATCCCTCATGTGGGCCCTTATGGATCTAGAGAGCCTTCTTTTGAATTTTCTAGGAGATATATGGTCGTCTTCCTCTACAAAATACAGATTTGATTGTTCATATTTAGGACATTTATGCTGCTTGTTGCTTTGTACTCTTTTATACCTAAGGATTCTAATCCGATCCCTATTGTACTCAATTTACAAAAAATTTAATGAAGCTATCTCTTCAAAGTGGACGTAGGCAAACAACGCCGAACCACAATAAACAGCTATGACTCTGTTATTTGCTTATTTCTTATTGCTTTACTGCTATATTCTCTTTATTTACATTTAATATTCTTTATTTCTTTCTTTACTATAAATCTCTTGGGTGTTTGTGCCAATTTTTGGTGCAAACAGAAATATAGGTAAGTTTAGACATATCCATCCCTAACGCCTCTTGTAAGCCCTACCAAAATCCACTCATGAATAATGAGTCTCGATCGATTATAATGCTCTTTGGAACACCTATAATCATAGAAACCATTTCATGTACAAGTCAACCAAAGGTGCTATTCTATTTAACTTAATGGGTATGAATCTTGCACTCTTCATCGGTTAAACAACTATGACCCAAATGCTATCATACCCTTCTCTAGTCCTTGCCAATCCATAAATGAAATCCATCCACATCTATTCAAACATCCAGTAGGGAATCTCAAGCTGTTGTAGAAAACCACTTGGCTTCTTCCGCAGCTTTAACAAACTAACAATTCATACACTTCGAAATAAATTTCCCCATGTCCTTCATCCTCTCGAAATAAAAAGCCTTCTTCATATATTGATACATTTTATCGCCTTCGAGATGTATAGTCAATCTCAAAACCGATCGCTATCTAACGGATCGATCATGTCTGCATTCATAAAGAGGTCGTATCTGATCCCTTCTTCTTGGGGACAAAAAGGGATTGTATCTGATCCCTCCTTCTTATCGCAATGCAGTGCCCCTACATTCTGGATACGGTACTCAACTTAAGGACGGTGCATTCTACCCACTTCCCTTATGTCATGTGACTGACTGGGATAAGGGATTAAGCGGTAGCTGCTGAATTACAACTAAGGAACTGTTACTCAAACTGTACTCCCAAAAGCTTGAGAACCAAGGTGATATAGTGCGAATTGGGATCGGTTACCAGATTAGGCTTCTAGGGTAGATTACGACTACTCTCAGTTGACCAACTTGTAAATGCCTAATTTGGAAGCTATGATACGACGGCTTATGTGACGACCGCTATATGTTGTTTATTATGCCATCTCGAAGTATAGCTATCCTTCATCAAAATCATCACTTACCATTATGGAAACTCTATCATCGAGTCATGAGTGGTAGTCGTCAAAAACCATCAAAGATAACCGAAACATTTGCTAAAAAATTCCCTTCAACGCTGACCCGAAGTCGAACCGAAGTAACCACTTATATGACTCGAAGCATACCCTATATGTTTCAACCCGATGTCGAACTCGAGTAATCACCTATTCGACCCGAAGAAAACCTAAGAAATTCGACCTCAAAGTCAAACTTGGGTAAAACCAAGATTGTTTCCAAGAAAACACCAATATGACTCCAAGCACCATTCGTCACGAACCCAACACTTCAAATTTAGTGACTCCAGGCGAATCAGGGGCTGACCCCAAGAAAATGGCTAATTTTTTTAGGTCGGACTCCAATTAAATGATCACCAATCTGTCAAAACCTGTTCATCTTGTTTTGGTCATAACTAGGGTATACGAACTCTAAATGACTTGAAACCTGGTGTGCAACCACAAAAGGCCTTCTTTACCGCCTTATGTGGATCACACACCATTTGGATGAAAGTTTAGGGATCATCACCTATTCATGACCTCATTCTAATCGATTCGCTATTCGATCAGTATTCTCAACCATCGAACGTTGGACAATTATCCATGCAACACTCACAAGCAGCCGTAACTTGAAAACGGACTGGACAGACAATTATTGGAGCATCGCTACTAATCAAAACCTATTCATCGAAGCCGTTTAATGTGCAGAATATCCAAGGAGATTCAATGTGTCGACCAGGTTAGCGTATTCTATGAATGTAGACCCCGACAACATCTCATGAAGTACGAGTGGTACATGGATCCCGCCAGAGCGACGGATGCCATTGAAAGCGGATGTTTCCCATATTCCTTGAAAAAATAACGATTATGCGGTTTACATAGAAACCACTTAAGTCCATCTCCTCATCCGATCAACTGGATCAGAAGTTTGTCAAGCAATTCAGGATAGAAGCGACTCAAACCAAGAATGTGATGTCATTATCCAATTTATTCCAAGCGCCATGCGAACCACTCAAAGACTTCCTGTAGAAATTCAACCTCATCATCATAAGAGTGAGTAATCCCAGCGAGAATGTTTTATTGATGGTGTTGGTAAAGGGAATCAAACCCAAGATAGACTTTGGTGACTGATAAGCTGGAGTACCTCCTATGACCTTGGATCGTTTCTTTAACAAAGTCAACCAGAACCTAAGCAAGGAGGATATATGGTAGACTAGAAGAATGAACGTGTAACGACCCGTAATTTCGCTACTTCGAAAATGAGAGATTTCGTTTGTTTTAAAGTTAAAAAAGGTTTAAAACCTAAATAAACAAGTTATATATAGACAATGATAGAGAAGTTATTTATTCTTATAGATAATAAATTAAAAAGTATAAATTTGGATTTTAGAACAAATCAACAAAAGTTAAGTTTTGCTAAGTATAAATAAATGCTTAAATAAATAGGTCTAAATGTTTATTTAAAAATATAAATCTTATTGAAAACATCTAATAAAGATAATAAAAGTATATTAAAATACTTATAAGTATGTTAATAATTGTTTTACAAAAATAACCAAATTTTGTCGCATTTTGTCAGTTTTACATACACCGTAAAATTAGAGATTTTGGTATTATTTAAATATGATTTTAAAATATAAAGAGACTTGTTTTAATTTATTTAAAGAAGTAAAAAGTTCATTTTTAAATTTGGTTTACATAAATAAATAGTTTAACTAAAACGTCAAAATATGACCGTAAAATATTTTGTCGGAAAACGACGTTTTGTCGATTAAAAGTTGTCGCAACGTCGCCGCATCTTTATTTTCTTATATAGGAACATATATTCAAATAGTATAAGTATTAATTAATTTACTAATCAAGTTTACTTTTACTAAATAAGGTTAGAAACTTCTAGAAGCAATTAAGAAAAGTAAGTAAGAATTAAGAAAAGTAAGTAAGAAAAGTCAAAAGTAAACATCAAATCAATATCAAATCAAAGCCAACATAATTATGATATTCTTTACTTAATATCTAAGTGAAAATGACATAAAGTAATGATTTGAAATGTGATGTTAAGTGTTGAAAAAAAATAAGAATGCTTAAGAAGTAAGTAAGGGTATTTTGGTCTTTTTACAAAATATTATTTTAATCCAAAACTTTTTCTATAAATAAGACCACCATTCTTCCACTTTATTTTACACCATTTTCTATCTTCTTCTTCTTTCTTGAAGCTCTCTTTAATGGCTTCTTCTTCTCTTCCAAATCCTTACTAACTTTTTCAAAACCATATCAAATCAACTCCAAACACCACCAAACCTTGCCAAAGACCTTAGAATACCATTAGAACATGGTTTAGCATCTAAAAAGTGAAGAAACAAAGAGGAAGAGGAGGAGGAAGGTGTGGCCGAACCTATAGTGGAGGAGGAGCAAGTTGTGAAGCTTCGAAGCGAGAAAAAGGGAAGGAAGTGTTGTCGGAATCAAAAGGAAAGTCTACGGAAAAGATTTGGTGAAGATAAGAGAGTTTAAGTGAAGTGTTGTTTGTAAATGAATGTTGGTAGGAAGTTAATCTTTTGGTCAAAAGGTGAGTACTCTTATTTACTAATTAATCCATAAGTTATTTCAAGTATAATGATTTGAAAGTATAAACATGTTGAATGTTTGAATGTTTGATAACTTGGTTGCAAAATTGGTTGATTATATGATTGTTTATGTGATTGATAACTTGGTTTGATAAATGATAAGAGAAATGGTTAGTAAGCAAAGTTAATTACATGAGAATTAAAATCCATACAAATGTGTGTGGAAATATTTAGCCTCTTAATGATTTTAAATAAGTTAAAAGAGTTTAAATATGGTTTAAAAAGAATTCGAAGTGCTTCGGACAAGTTCCGAAGCAATTCTCAAAATTGGTCAAAACCGAGCTTGTCGCGTAGTGGCGGTTCGTAAATTTCGACCCGTAACTTCAAATTGATGTAGAGAATGATTTATAACTCGGATTTCTTCGAAATAAAAATTATTTGGTTTACAATGATAATAGTTTTCCAACGAAGAAAGAAAATCAAGATTTCGTCAAGTAGATTTTAAAATATGTCCAAAACAATTTTCTAAAAACATCGCGGTTTTGCAGTTCGGAATCCAAAACGGGATTTCTTTATAAATGATATTTTTAAAGTATTAAAAATATGAAATAAATTTGATAAATCTATTTAAATGATTTAAAAGAGATTTGGATTGGAAAATATGAATTATCGAATGTTTTAAAAGTTGTTTAAATCAAATAAGCTTATATAGCACTTTCCGCAGCACTTTTATGCTGTGAATTCTATAACTTTTGGAATATGAGTTTAAATGTAACGACGTTTCCCAGAATCAATTGTGAATGTTTTGGAAAGGATAATTAAGAATTTTGAAAAGATAATTTGGAATATTTATAAGCAATTCTAAAATAAAGCTGAAAATCTGAGTATGCGGAAACGACTAGTACATTTGTCCCACCTGTGAGATCTGGGAAGGTAAACAAGGTGTTTAACTAAGGTTAGGGATGGAGCAACCAGTGCCCTGAACTTACCTGGCCTATGTTTTCTCTTCTTAGGCGAGGGGTGGAATAGATCGAAAGGAAAGCCCGGATGCTCTAAAAAGATCATATTTAAATTTTTCTAAGATAAAAGAAAAGAAAACCCCTTCAAAATAATTTTCGAGATAAAATATATCGAAGATAAAAATAGTTAAAGACAAAGATATTCAAAATGTAGGATTACTTGCCACTAGTCCCTAGAGGTGAAACTTGCCATTAGTCCCTAGAGGTGAAACTTGTCATTAGTCCCTAGAGGTGAAACTTTCCATTAGTCCCTGGAGGTGAAATTTACCATATTTATGATGGCAATAGTGCTCTATTATGAAAATCTTTGATTAGCAAGAATATGATTTGAAGTTAAGAAAGAAATCTTTGATTTAGATTTAATGAATGATTTGGGAATATTTTCCCTAAGTTAAAAGTTATAACTTAAGTGTAAGAAATCTTTGATTGAGATTAAACGAATGATTTGGAAAGATTTTCCTAAGTAAAGAAGAAAATGATTTAGAATTATTCCAAGATTTAAGAAAGGTTTAAATAAATCAAATGATTGATAAATGAGGCTTAATGATTCCATATACATTTGAAATGAAAATGGAATAAATTGAAAAGATTATATCTGAGATAGATATTTGATTTGATAAAAGATGAAGTAATTGATTGATGATTGATATCCACTTATGAACTTAACATCTTTTAAAGCGATGATTGGTTTCGAAGGAACCGGAGTCGGATTTGATTAATTCCTATCCGAAAACCACTTCGAACCAATGTATACGTTCGAAAGTGAAGACATGTTGAAGATGATGATTATTGAAGACCGTGGATCTTTATAGCGTGAAGACTGCTTGTTGAACATGCTCTGGTTGGCCACCATTATAGAGTTATTTATAGCAGTGGTCTCCTCGTGATGGAGATTTTTTCGGATTGCAAGGGCTTCTCGCCTAGTAATGGCCGAGGAAAGTGCCTTCGGTTTCGTTCAGTCCTAGAACGAACTTGTATAGATGTTTGTCTGACATTGTATTCTAAATCACATTTGAGTGGTTTCTATAAATGTATATCAGTTGGTGGCGGAGAAGGCAACTTCTTTTAGCTTAACACCCTTTCCCGAGACATACGTGCTCAGGAAGTTATACTTTTCTAGAAATCAGTCGTGTGACGTGGAATGACAATGTGGCATTCAAAGTGGAACTTGTTATGAAAAAGCGTGGCTTTGTATGAAAAAAAAAGCGTGGCTTTGTATGAAAAAAAGCGTGGCTTTGTTTGAATTGAGCGTAGCCTCGCGAGCCTCACACCCCGGTTATGATGGGATTCTATGTGGTCAGATGTATGCTCGCATTTCAGGTAGTAGTGATTTGGGTTATCAGATGTTCTGAGCCCTAGGTACCAGATGCATCTGGGCCTCATGGCAGGGATGTGCGAAGTCTGAGTCATTGGATGTTATTCGCAGATTGCATCCACTTTTAGCCATTTATGTTGTTGTATAACGGCGTCTGAGTCATGGACGTAAGCCGTGGATACAAATTGATCTTTCCACTAGTTTCCTATCATGTTGGAAATCCAAACCCAATACGGTACATACGGTTTTGATTGTATTCCCAAAATAGCTGTAATGACTTGCAAACATTTCAGCTACCCCCTTCTGGTATCATATATTCCGTTCGGTATATTCCGTTGACCCAGTCCGGATATATTCTGTTAGACTTAGTCCAGATATTGGTACCTTATTTGAATAAGTTTATTTGAAAAGTGTTTTCAAAAGAATGTCATTAAAAATAATATCAAGTGATTTTTGGTATGAAGCGTTTTGGTTATCATAAGGTAAAAACCCGTCCGTGTTTATGTATGGTCGTGGTCTTATGAGATACCATTCTTTTCAAAGGTTTTGATAATATAGTCATTTAAACTTCGAGTATCTCACGCTGTTTTATCAAGCCTGATCCGGGTATTTTTAATACTCGGGTCAGATCCGAGTAGTTTCAGGTTTAGTTGAAGACGGTTGGAGTTTCCAGAGGAGAACTGGAGATCTTCATCATCGTATGGACGTATTCTATCTTTATCCGCTTTGCTTAGTGTATTTTGTTTAATGTTTGTCAGCAATTGTAAGGACAGATGTTTATAACTGTCCAAGCTGAATTTAGGTTAGACTCTGATATTGTATTTAAAATTTTCCGCTGTAAAGATTATTATTGAAATAATATATGTTATTCCATTCGTGTGAGATTCTGTTCTGTCTTTATTTTCTTTCTACCCTTAATGATCCGCTTATTCGTGCAATTTGAGTTTGACATGTGTGGTTTATTGTCGATTCAAAGGGTATGGAAAAGTGGTTCGTTACATTTGGTATCAGAGCTGAAGGTTAAGCGAGAACCTTGGCTTTGGTTGGGTAAAGACTCATCAGAGATAGGGTTAGTAATACCCTAGGATGAGTAACTCATTAGGGATAGGGTTAGTAACACCCTAGAATGAGTTTGAGTGTATTATATATGAGCGCGTATTTGTTAGTAACTAATAAAATGTTTTGTGTTGATTTATCTATTGAGTGATTTATAGATTCTGATCGATGCGCTTGATCACCGTTATCGATGAGGGTTCCTAAACACTTAAACAAGGCGAACCGACACACTAATTTTGAAGAAAATGGTAAATGAAATAATTTTACCTAGGATTATATTTTGAATATAAAGTACATTTTTTTGAAAAGCTGTATAGTTAGAAATCAGGATTAGTGAAATTTAAATATGAACGTCTTGTGATTAGAATTTCACAGTTTGACTATAAGATGTTTCATAAAGATAATCGATAAGCAAGAAATCTGATAAGGTAATTAAGATCTTTAATACTTATTCTAAAATAACAAATTAAGAAATGATAATGTTAAGTTACTATCATAAATTGATCAATTGTTTGATTTAAAGGTTTAAGTACAAATACCTTGTGAATTAAGTTTCACGATTTGACTATAGGGTGTTTGATAGTAAGATTTGTTTAAGGAATGAGAATTTAAGTTCGAGTAAAACAATTGTGGTAATTTAAATGAAGATTAATTAATATAAGATAAAATGAATTTATAAGATAGGTTTTACAAAGTAATCTCTAAAGGATTTTGAAAATGGTATTATTTCAAATATAAAAAGAGGTGTTTTATGATAACTAATTCGATTGACTCGAAAATAAACTAAAAATGGGCAAGTGATGTGTTCGGATGGTAAGCACTTCTCTTAAGTATTACTCTTCTTGTGAAGAGGATATATGATATTATTGGTAGTACCCAGTTCCTTGGATTGTTTTGGAGTTACTCAATCTATATAATTTTCTTAAGTTAAAATAATGTGAATCATTAATTAGTAATCTTTATAAAAGTGTTTAAACTAAAGATAAATTGGAATCGCTAATTGATAAGATAAAAGCGGGATTCTCGACGATTTTGGACAGTCGAAAATTTCCGAATCACACCAAACTCAAATCTAAGAATTTGTGAAAACTTTTGTAAAAAGGTTGTGAAATATTCTGAGTAAATGAAATTGGATAAGTATAAATGTGATTATAAATAAAAAGGGGAAGTTATAACCTAGAAAATGTTTTATTAATAAAGTCCAACATTAATTAAGAATTTGGACTTAAGTCTTTAAAAGTGATTGATTTGCATAAGTTATAAGATGTAATCAACTTAAGCGATAGTTTTATGAAATGATTCATAAATAATATTAGTGTTAAAAGAAATATACTAAGTTGAAGAATCGTGGGAAGAAAAATTATAATAGAGAAAAATCATCTTTTGGGTGAAAAATGGTTTCTTTGGAATATTTTCCTTTAATAAAAATATTTGGAAATAAATAATTAAAGGGATTATATAAAGAAGCACCTTTATAAAGTGTTTGAGCTTAAGATAAAAGTTTAGAAAGTTTTTTGAGAGTTAATTAATACATATGTTATATGTAGATCATTTCGTCACACAAATGTTGATCTAATATTCGAGTTTGGAACTTTGAGGTGTTTACACCGATCCGAAAAAGGATTTATCACTCGATTCTTGACGACGAACATTGATTAGGGTTTATGGTTGGGTACTTGAGTTTTCTATCATAGTTTAGCACTATGCAAGGAAAGCAAAGGTTTTTGAGCAAAGAGCCTGATTAAAGTCCGCACTAGAGGATCGGGGGATCGATACTAGTTCGGAAATAAAGTTGTGTATTCGAATAGGAGATCGAATAAGATATTTTTATACGGATGATCTGTGTATATTATATGGAATTAAGTTTAAAAATAAATGTTTTAGGCAAACTTTTGTTTGGGCAATTTCGAGGACGAAATTCTTTTAAGTAGGGGAGAATGTAACGACCCGTAATTTCGCTACTTCGAAAATGAGAGATTTCGTTTGTTTTAAAGTTAAAAAAGGTTTAAAACCTAAATAAACAAGTTATATATAGACAATGATAGAGAAGTTATTTATTCTTATAGATAATAAATTAAAAAGTATAAATTTGGATTTTAGAACAAATCAACAAAAGTTAAGTTTTGCTAAGTATAAATAAATGCTTAAATAAATAGGTCTAAATGTTTATTTAAAAATATAAATCTTATTGAAAACATCTAATAAAGATAATAAAAGTATATTAAAATACTTATAAGTATGTTAATAATTGTTTTACAAAAATAACCAAATTTTGTCGCATTTTGTCAGTTTTACATACACCGTAAAATTAGAGATTTTGGTATTATTTAAATATGATTTTAAAATATAAAGAGACTTGTTTTAATTTATTTAAAGAAGTAAAAAGTTCATTTTTAAATTTGGTTTACATAAATAAATAGTTTAACTAAAACGTCAAAATATGACCGTAAAATATTTTGTCGGAAAACGACGTTTTGTCGATTAAAAGTTGTCGCAACGTCGCCGCATCTTTATTTTCTTATATAGGAACATATATTCAAATAGTATAAGTATTAATTAATTTACTAATCAAGTTTACTTTTACTAAATAAGGTTAGAAACTTCTAGAAGCAATTAAGAAAAGTAAGTAAGAATTAAGAAAAGTAAGTAAGAAAAGTCAAAAGTAAACATCAAATCAATATCAAATCAAAGCCAACATAATTATGATATTCTTTACTTAATATCTAAGTGAAAATGACATAAAGTAATGATTTGAAATGTGATGTTAAGTGTTGAAAAAAAATAAGAATGCTTAAGAAGTAAGTAAGGGTATTTTGGTCTTTTTACAAAATATTATTTTAATCCAAAACTTTTTCTATAAATAAGACCACCATTCTTCCACTTTATTTTACACCATTTTCTATCTTCTTCTTCTTTCTTGAAGCTCTCTTTAATGGCTTCTTCTTCTCTTCCAAATCCTTACTAACTTTTTCAAAACCATATCAAATCAACTCCAAACACCACCAAACCTTGCCAAAGACCTTAGAATACCATTAGAACATGGTTTAGCATCTAAAAAGTGAAGAAACAAAGAGGAAGAGGAGGAGGAAGGTGTGGCCGAACCTATAGTGGAGGAGGAGCAAGTTGTGAAGCTTCGAAGCGAGAAAAAGGGAAGGAAGTGTTGTCGGAATCAAAAGGAAAGTCTACGGAAAAGATTTGGTGAAGATAAGAGAGTTTAAGTGAAGTGTTGTTTGTAAATGAATGTTGGTAGGAAGTTAATCTTTTGGTCAAAAGGTGAGTACTCTTATTTACTAATTAATCCATAAGTTATTTCAAGTATAATGATTTGAAAGTATAAACATGTTGAATGTTTGAATGTTTGATAACTTGGTTGCAAAATTGGTTGATTATATGATTGTTTATGTGATTGATAACTTGGTTTGATAAATGATAAGAGAAATGGTTAGTAAGCAAAGTTAATTACATGAGAATTAAAATCCATACAAATGTGTGTGGAAATATTTAGCCTCTTAATGATTTTAAATAAGTTAAAAGAGTTTAAATATGGTTTAAAAAGAATTCGAAGTGCTTCGGACAAGTTCCGAAGCAATTCTCAAAATTGGTCAAAACCGAGCTTGTCGCGTAGTGGCGGTTCGTAAATTTCGACCCGTAACTTCAAATTGATGTAGAGAATGATTTATAACTCGGATTTCTTCGAAATAAAAATTATTTGGTTTACAATGATAATAGTTTTCCAACGAAGAAAGAAAATCAAGATTTCGTCAAGTAGATTTTAAAATATGTCCAAAACAATTTTCTAAAAACATCGCGGTTTTGCAGTTCGGAATCCAAAACGGGATTTCTTTATAAATGATATTTTTAAAGTATTAAAAATATGAAATAAATTTGATAAATCTATTTAAATGATTTAAAAGAGATTTGGATTGGAAAATATGAATTATCGAATGTTTTAAAAGTTGTTTAAATCAAATAAGCTTATATAGCACTTTCCGCAGCACTTTTATGCTGTGAATTCTATAACTTTTGGAATATGAGTTTAAATGTAACGACGTTTCCCAGAATCAATTGTGAATGTTTTGGAAAGGATAATTAAGAATTTTGAAAAGATAATTTGGAATATTTATAAGCAATTCTAAAATAAAGCTGAAAATCTGAGTATGCGGAAACGACTAGTACATTTGTCCCACCTGTGAGATCTGGGAAGGTAAACAAGGTGTTTAACTAAGGTTAGGGATGGAGCAACCAGTGCCCTGAACTTACCTGGCCTATGTTTTCTCTTCTTAGGCGAGGGGTGGAATAGATCGAAAGGAAAGCCCGGATGCTCTAAAAAGATCATATTTAAATTTTTCTAAGATAAAAGAAAAGAAAACCCCTTCAAAATAATTTTCGAGATAAAATATATCGAAGATAAAAATAGTTAAAGACAAAGATATTCAAAATGTAGGATTACTTGCCACTAGTCCCTAGAGGTGAAACTTGCCATTAGTCCCTAGAGGTGAAACTTGTCATTAGTCCCTAGAGGTGAAACTTTCCATTAGTCCCTGGAGGTGAAATTTACCATATTTATGATGGCAATAGTGCTCTATTATGAAAATCTTTGATTAGCAAGAATATGATTTGAAGTTAAGAAAGAAATCTTTGATTTAGATTTAATGAATGATTTGGGAATATTTTCCCTAAGTTAAAAGTTATAACTTAAGTGTAAGAAATCTTTGATTGAGATTAAACGAATGATTTGGAAAGATTTTCCTAAGTAAAGAAGAAAATGATTTAGAATTATTCCAAGATTTAAGAAAGGTTTAAATAAATCAAATGATTGATAAATGAGGCTTAATGATTCCATATACATTTGAAATGAAAATGGAATAAATTGAAAAGATTATATCTGAGATAGATATTTGATTTGATAAAAGATGAAGTAATTGATTGATGATTGATATCCACTTATGAACTTAACATCTTTTAAAGCGATGATTGGTTTCGAAGGAACCGGAGTCGGATTTGATTAATTCCTATCCGAAAACCACTTCGAACCAATGTATACGTTCGAAAGTGAAGACATGTTGAAGATGATGATTATTGAAGACCGTGGATCTTTATAGCGTGAAGACTGCTTGTTGAACATGCTCTGGTTGGCCACCATTATAGAGTTATTTATAGCAGTGGTCTCCTCGTGATGGAGATTTTTTCGGATTGCAAGGGCTTCTCGCCTAGTAATGGCCGAGGAAAGTGCCTTCGGTTTCGTTCAGTCCTAGAACGAACTTGTATAGATGTTTGTCTGACATTGTATTCTAAATCACATTTGAGTGGTTTCTATAAATGTATATCAGTTGGTGGCGGAGAAGGCAACTTCTTTTAGCTTAACACCCTTTCCCGAGACATACGTGCTCAGGAAGTTATACTTTTCTAGAAATCAGTCGTGTGACGTGGAATGACAATGTGGCATTCAAAGTGGAACTTGTTATGAAAAAGCGTGGCTTTGTATGAAAAAAAAAGCGTGGCTTTGTATGAAAAAAAGCGTGGCTTTGTTTGAATTGAGCGTAGCCTCGCGAGCCTCACACCCCGGTTATGATGGGATTCTATGTGGTCAGATGTATGCTCGCATTTCAGGTAGTAGTGATTTGGGTTATCAGATGTTCTGAGCCCTAGGTACCAGATGCATCTGGGCCTCATGGCAGGGATGTGCGAAGTCTGAGTCATTGGATGTTATTCGCAGATTGCATCCACTTTTAGCCATTTATGTTGTTGTATAACGGCGTCTGAGTCATGGACGTAAGCCGTGGATACAAATTGATCTTTCCACTAGTTTCCTATCATGTTGGAAATCCAAACCCAATACGGTACATACGGTTTTGATTGTATTCCCAAAATAGCTGTAATGACTTGCAAACATTTCAGCTACCCCCTTCTGGTATCATATATTCCGTTCGGTATATTCCGTTGACCCAGTCCGGATATATTCTGTTAGACTTAGTCCAGATATTGGTACCTTATTTGAATAAGTTTATTTGAAAAGTGTTTTCAAAAGAATGTCATTAAAAATAATATCAAGTGATTTTTGGTATGAAGCGTTTTGGTTATCATAAGGTAAAAACCCGTCCGTGTTTATGTATGGTCGTGGTCTTATGAGATACCATTCTTTTCAAAGGTTTTGATAATATAGTCATTTAAACTTCGAGTATCTCACGCTGTTTTATCAAGCCTGATCCGGGTATTTTTAATACTCGGGTCAGATCCGAGTAGTTTCAGGTTTAGTTGAAGACGGTTGGAGTTTCCAGAGGAGAACTGGAGATCTTCATCATCGTATGGACGTATTCTATCTTTATCCGCTTTGCTTAGTGTATTTTGTTTAATGTTTGTCAGCAATTGTAAGGACAGATGTTTATAACTGTCCAAGCTGAATTTAGGTTAGACTCTGATATTGTATTTAAAATTTTCCGCTGTAAAGATTATTATTGAAATAATATATGTTATTCCATTCGTGTGAGATTCTGTTCTGTCTTTATTTTCTTTCTACCCTTAATGATCCGCTTATTCGTGCAATTTGAGTTTGACATGTGTGGTTTATTGTCGATTCAAAGGGTATGGAAAAGTGGTTCGTTACAGAACGATGCAGGCCCATTAGCTAAAGAAATTCAAAGAGATTGCAGAATTAAGGCCTTAGATGAGGACTCGAATTCTAGGATATGACCAAAAATTCAACTCATATACTCCTTTGAACAATTCAACCGAAAACATTGATTTGGAGAATCAGAGCAGTAGTGAAAACCAACCTCAAGAGAGTCCATCGAAACCCAAACGTCCATGAAATGTTGTATATTTCAGGATACACACAGTCATAACACTGGCAATTGTAGACATCCCTGAGATGTGATCGAAAGGTTGATCTAGAAAGGAAAGTTTCAACAATATATGCAAGCCCCGTAGAATTGCGTGTAAGAGACGTCCGACCCATACCAATAAAGACCTTTGAATATCAACTAGACCATCTATGGTCGATTTCCAACTAAGATAGGCTAAGGCAAAGTGGAGTAGTGGGCACACGATGTTGCTTCACCTATCAATGAAATTTATTTCAATTTCAGTTATGTTTTGAACTATGACCAACTTGAATTCAAGTACTTGCAAATAATGCAAGTGACCAAGTACCCATAGTTAGGCCTCAACCAACCTCCAAAGACCATGATTTGACCTTTGGAGTATTATCGAGATGAGCATCATTCAACTGCTCATCAGCTACCATATGCCCCCAATTTGGGGGGCAAGAACCCAAAATGGAAAATGGGTGTGACTCGGCCACCCACTTCCTATTTTGTGCTTCTACTATGACAGAACATCTATGCCCTTCTCAGAGCTCGATAAGGTCAAAATTCAATACAAATTGGACATGACTGATCATCTACTCATCAACCTCCGCACTTGACTTGGAGACCAAAGAAAGGCTTGAAATGGACGTGACCTGACCATCCACTCCATAGCTCCTACTTGAAGTTCATCGAAATACTTATGCCTCTCTTGAAACTCAGCAAGAATGGGGTTCAGCTAGAAATGGATGTGATGTGACCGTCCATACATTGACTTCTGCCGTGAACACAGGGGGTAGAGCTCAACTAAAAGAAGGCATGACTGACTGTCACTCATCAACCACCACCCTCGATAAGGACATGACTGCAGCTTGAGGTGGATGCGACTTGACTGTCCACTGATAACTCTTTACCTCGACTTGCCAGAAAGAGAGATCTGACCATCCAACCCAAGCATGGATGTGATTCGACCATCCATCACTTAATCACCAAGTGGACATGAATCAACCATCCACTGGCCATCTTTGTCCTCGGCACTGGTGTAGAATTCCTTACCACAAATTAACATGACTCAACCATTCATTAGACAACTCCTAACCTTGACCAAACAGGAGGAGTATAAACCAAAAATAGGTGTGACTAACCACCCATTAACTAACTTTGGTCCCTAGACATGGATTGGAGTATAAATACCATAAAAAGTAGATGCGATTTAGCTGTCCACTCTCTAACTCGTGCCCCTAACTTGGGGGCAAACACATGACTCAAAGTGGATGCAGTCCAACCATTCGCACCCCAACTCGAGCTCAAAGTTTTCCTAAACACTTATCTTGCTCCCAAGGCTAAGCAAAAGTAGGATCCGAATGAAAGTGGATATGGTACGACCGTCCATGCGCCAACTCTTGCCTCGAATGTGAAGGCAGTTTGAGAAGCTAAAATTAGATGCGATTCGATCGTCCAATCCAAAGAGGATGTGATACATCCATCCACAACATTGCTCGTTCCTGAAGTGCGATGAACTATTCAAGCCTTGCCTGGACATCGGCAAGCCCAATATCCAAACCAAGGCATAGACATGGTTCAACCATCCAGCAAATAACTCTAGTCCCCTAGTACGGATTGGAATATAAACACCAATTGGGTGCTACTGACTGCCATCAACAAACTCTTGTCCCAGGAGCATGAATAAGAGTATAGGTAGAAAATGGACATGATTCGACCATTCATTCATTTACCCTCCCCTATAAATCGACAAACTGAGTATAAAACATAAACGAACGTGACTTGACCATCCGCTAATCATCTCCTTCCCATGATTCGATGTGAAGAACTCCAAGTAAGAGTGAACGTGATACAATCGACCACTCTTCGACTTTTGCTGTGATTCGACCGTCTAGTCCAAGAAGGATGTGATACGTTCGTCCACGATGTCGCTCGCACCTGATGTACGACGAACTGTTCAAGCCTTGCCCGGACATCGGTAATCCCAAAATCCAAACCAAGACATGGACGCGGTTTGAACGTCCAGCAAATAACTCTGGTCCTCTGGTGTGGATTAGAGTATAAATACCAAATGGGTGCGACTGACTACCATCAACAAACTCTGGTCCCTGGAGAACGAATAAGAGTATAGGTAGATATTAGCATGGTTCGACCCTTCATCCATTAACTCTCCCTTAAAAACTGACAGGCTGAGTATAAAACATAGAAAAGACGTGACTTGACCATCCGCTAATCAGCTCCTTCCCATGATTCGACGTGAAGAACTCCAAGTAAGAGTGAACGTGATACGACCGGCCACTCTTTGACTTCCGCCTCTGACTTGGGGCAAAAGAAATGTCTAAGGAAATTGTGGTTCAACCAATTTCAAGAATAACCTTAAGTCCTTAGAGTATAGGCTGGAGTATAAACAAAAATTGGGTGTGATTCGACCACCCGCCAACAAACCCTTATCCTTAGAGTGCAGATATGAGTATAAACAAATAGATGAATGCGGTTCAACCACTCACTATTCCATAAACTCCGACTAAACTTGACAAGAGGAGTATAAATTCACTACAGATGGAATTCAACCATCCATGAACCAGCTCTGCTAATTCAAGACCGGGCAGAGGAGTACAATTTACTGTAAGATAAATACGACAGCTCACTATAGCTCTGGCTTAGTGTTCCTTATGACTTAAGCCAACGATTGTATGAAGGCCTTAATATAAAACCAATTGAAACGACATCTGAAGTTAAGGTTAACTGATTTTATCATGCCATCGGATCGACAAGCAATATCCACCAACCACAAATGGATATGGCCCATATGTCCATTGAATTGCTCTGGTCGTCAGAGTTTAAATGGGATTATAAACCACGACTGAGTGTGACTTGACCGTTCATTCTCCATCACCTTCATTTGATCCGTTAGAAGGAGTATGAAACCAGATGAGCATGACTTTATTGCTCTTGAGCTAATTCTATCCCTTGGTCTGATAGGAGAACATAAATGAAAATTGACCGACCATCCATCTCAAATGAATGCAACAAGACCATTCACTCACTAGCTCTGACCATGATTCAACTAGAAGAGCAGTTCAAAACAGACATGATTTTCCTGTCCACACATTGATCCTTGCCCTTTGTTCGATAGAAGGAGCAATGGTCATAGATTGGATGTGACTTAACCATCCATTCTTTGGTCCTTGCCTAGAGTATGGTGACATCTGCATCAAAAGTGGACGTGATTGGCTGTCCAGTATTTGTCTCATGCCCAAAATCCAACAGAGTTTTGAAGTCTTCCCTTAGGAAGGAAAACGAAAATATAATCTAGAATAGGTGCGACTCATCCTTCCATCGACTAACTCGATCCCACAAATCGATAGGGAAGATTGTAAAGTCAAAACAGAAATGACATTCCCGTCCACTTATTGCTATTTACCCCTAACTTAAGGGGCACAAGCGAGAATCAAGACGAATGTGAACTGACCATTCATCGGTCAACTCTAAGTGTTCGGAGCTTAGGTGGGAGTATAAAAATGACTAGGATGAGACTTGACCGTCCATGTAGTACATTTATCAACCCTAGACCGACGGTAGAAGTGTGATCATCCAAAAAACTGACTGCGACAGCTAAATATTGTGGCTTATACCTAGTGTTTACAATGACTTGAGGCTATGACGAAAAGGATGCTTAGAGATAGAATCATCAGATCGATGCCCAGGCTCATGGACGATTGACTATCATTCCAACCTAAACGACGAGCAATACATCTCGAATAGATTGAATAGAAATCACGCTACTTGAATACACAAGTGAATTCAAACTCAAAGCAAGAGCCAGCTATGCAACTGCGTGTAATACGAGGCTGAATCCCACTCAAAATTTGATTTGATGTGCTTCTAAGCCTGATCTTCAACCATTGTAGACAATCACTCAAAGCATCTAGAACCCATCGCTTTCAAACTCAACAGCTCATGACTAGATTCGAAAGTTCAATCGGAGCGACCGTCATAACTTACCATCCTAACCAGCTATCTTTCCATTGATACGCATCAAAGAAATGCTCAACCATAGGGATCGACGTCAAATCCAACTATTGTTCTTCGTGCCTACATACACCACCAAAGGTTTGAAGTTACAAGACTTACCTAGGCAAGGCACCGACATTGGTCTCATCAACTATGTGACTTGGAAAACCCAATTTAGACATCCCTGGTGCTAAGTACAGTTTAATGCGATGTTTTGCAGTGTAATACAGTTCATTATTGTACAATAGTTAGGGAGAAACTCGGGAGTCCAACCGAATTTCACATCAATGGTTACCCGACACGGTTATCTTCGAATTCAGGGATCAGCTATCGGCATATAAGAATCTGACGTTCATATTCAAGTTCATTCAAGGCACGTATTACAATCCGTAGAAGTACAAATATTCTAATCTATTCAAGTCTGAGGTGGTAAACATCAAATTTAAGGCCATATGCTAGTTCAAGTATGCAAGTCATATATGGCATGTCCTATTGTTCTATTTCGAATTCACAATATGTTCATGTCAAACCAAAAACTACTTAAGTCCTACTAATACAAGGGATCGAATCGATCCTATTGCTTAGGAAAATCCTCTTAAGCATTTTTAGCTCAAACATAAGGCAAATATCAAGAAACAACACCACGGTAGGTTCTATAACGATATAGACCTGAGAGATGAAGAAGAGGATCCCAAGGAATCCAAGGCTACATATGCTGAGCTAACGATCGATATTACAGTCAGTTATGGTTACCCCTCATGGGTATTGAAGATCGGATCATAGCTCGGTGCAACAATGATAAAGGAATTATTTGGCTCTCTCCAAATGAATTTTTATGTGTTCGCTTGGACCCATTTTCACATGTGTGTGTTCCCACTGACTACCACGAGCCATGCATTGAATATCGACCCGAGGCATGTCCCGGTGAAATAAAAGCGACATGGCATGGATCCAAAGAGATCAACTACACTTAAAGAGAGGTGGATAAACTAAAAAAATGGGTTTATCCACGATTCCCTTTACTCGAAATGGGTATCCAATCCAGTTCCTGTGAGAAAAGCTAATGGAATGTGATGGACATGCGTCAACTACTTAGATCTGAAAGAGGCATGCCCAAAAGACAGCTTTCCACTTCTGAGGATTGCCCAGCTGGTAGACTCAACCGTTGGACATGAACTGCTTTCATTTACAGATGCGTACTCTGGATACACTCGATGCACGTCCCTGACTAGAAGCACACCAGCTTCATTACCGATCTATCGCTATATTGTTATGTTGTGATGCCGTTTGAACTAAATAATTCTGAAGCTACTTACCATGGACTAGTCAACTAGGTGTTATCGATGAAAGTATATGTGGATGATATGCTTGTGAAGTAGTAGTGATCAAATGACCATGTCGATGACTTAGCGGAGATGTTCAGTGTTCTTCAAAATTATGGAATGAAACTCAATCCCTTGAAATGCTCTTTCAGGGTGGCGTTACGGAAGTTTATGTGTTTCATTGTAAACTCTCGTGAAATCGAGGAAAATCCCTAGAATATTCAAGCAATTAGAAACATCCAAGTGCCGAAGATGATTAAGCAGGAACAGAGCCTTAATGGGAAGGTCGCTGCCTTAAGCAGATTCATCTTCAGGACCACCAACAAGTGTATTCCCTTCTTTGATTTGATTGGGAGAGGGAAGAGGAACTTTGAGTGGATGTAGGTTTATATAGATTCATTTCAAGCTCTTGTGGATCACTTAGAGAGACCTCCCATACTATCCAAGCCACCAGATCTTGAAGACTTATACATCTATTTAGCGGTGTAGGTACATGCCATAAGTGCCACACTATTACATGAAGAGAATCGGATCCGGAGGCTGGTATATTATGTTAGCAAGTGATTGATAGGTGTTCAAATAAACTACCTGAAGCTAGAAAAGTCGTGTACCACCTGTTTATTACGTCATAAATGCATGCCCTTACTTCTAGGCTCACCCCATCAACGTCTACACCGAGCAGCAATTATGATGGGTACTATAGTGACCTAAGACATTTGGAAGGTTACTCTATTGGAATATCAAGCTAAGTCAATTCCATATCACTTACCTCCCTTAGAGATCTATTTGGGGACAAAAATTGGTGGACTTCATAGCTGAATTCACTCCACCAGAAGACTCATCAGAGAGTAGTGGAGAACCGACCAATCGATGGAAATTGCATAGGATAGAGTATCCAATGATCATTGTTATAGAGCCAGAGTCGTAATAGCAACTCTAGAGGATCAATCAATTTGTTACGCTTTGAAGCTTGACTTCCTTGCAACGAAAAACGAAGCCAAATATAAAGCTCTGATTATTGGACTCAAACTTGCCAAAGAACTGGGAATAAAATCTTTTGAAACCTTTTATAATTCCTGGTTAGTAATATCCTAAGTCAGGGGATATTATTAGGCTAGAGGGCAACAACTTGCTTGTTATCTCGGCCGGGTCCAAGAAAAACCGGTAGAATTCGAGTATTACACCATTACACACACCCACACAGAAAAAAATGAGAAAGTCGACTCATTGGCCATGCTGGCCAATTCTAGGGATGCACAACAATTGGGCTTGGTCTCGGTTAAAGTACTAAATGCACCAAGCATCGACGAGATGGAGATTGATTAGGTTCTGGAGACAGCCAAAAAGGTAATCGTGGATGACTCTTGTCAAAGGTTATCTACAAGGATGGATCCTTCTTGGATGAAAGGATAAAAATTGACAGATCCTCCTCAATTAGCTTCATGCTGCATCATCTAAGAAGGAGTTATTTATAGAAAGGGTTTCTTTATTCCCCTACTTTGGCATATTGCCTGTGATGAAATTAAACAAGCCTTGAGGGAAGTCCATGAAGGAGGATATGCCAATCACACCGAGGGGCAAACCCTAGCAAAGAAAATACTCCGCTACGGCTATTATTGGCCAACTATCAATCGAGATGCAGCTGATTACGCTAGATGATGAGCCAAGTGTGAGATGTTTGTAAAATTTTCAAGAGCCCCACCGATGAAAATTACTCAAATGGTCATTCCATGGCTGTTTTCCACTTGGGGTATTGACATCATCGGCTCATTGCCGATTTCTAAAGTTGGTGCGAAGTACGCCATGGTAGCAGTTGATTACTTCACCAAATAGGGTAAAACTAAAACATTAGCTGCAATCACAACAAAAGGTAATCAACTTTGTTGTCCGATACATCATCTATTGTTTTGGTCTTCCCTGAATAATCGTAACCAATAGCGAGACCCAATTTGACAGTGCTGAATTCAAAGGCATCTGCCGTCGGCATCATATTGAGAAAAAATTCACGGTACTTACTCACCCTCAAGCTAATGCACAAGTCGAAGTTGTTAACAAAATCATAAAGTCCATTCTAAAAATGGTTTAGAGAAGGCTAGAGATAAAGGGGTCGATGAACTCCCATCAGCATTATGGGCATATTGAACCACCCATAAGTCTGCAACCGGCCATACTCCATTCGCCCATGCATACGGCTCCGAAGCCGTGATTCCTGTAGAATGTGAAGTTCCTTCTCATCGAGTGACTTATTCCAACCCCTATTTCATTATTAAAAAAACAAGGAATTGCAATCCAATTGCAATTAAACTACAAGGAACTGGCGACGACCCATGAGTAAACGATCACGTTCGTGAGCCAACGACAGAAACATATGCGTGAATGTGCATGCGAAAATCCAAAACTATTCAATTTTTGAAAGTGAAAAAAATTGAATTCTCACCTAAAAATTTCAAAGACGAAACTAGATCAGATAGCCAAAGCTTACTAGCTCTGTAGCGCCAGACACAGACAGAAAATGATGGAATACAATCTTGAATTTATACTATTGGAAATCGACCTAGCGTTATGACGTCCAAAGGGAGATACGACACTTTGGAAAAATAATTCAATGGAAGTATAGCGACTGTTCAGAAAACTAGATGGATTTCTTTCCTGTGACACTAACTTGTTTCAATTCAACGCCCGTCATGTTCGACACAAGACGTACTTTGGGGGGCAAGTATTATTGTGACGACTCAAAATTTTTGAGCACTTAAAATCAGAATATTAAATTGATTTTAAATATTTAAAATTTAATTTTAACTTGAATCCAAGTATCGCTATTTATTTGATAATTAAATAATAGAATTTAGTAATTGGAAGTTGGGCAAAGTATTTAATCTGGAGTTTTTTTTAAGCCGGTTAAAAATAATTTGAAGGCTTATAAAATTTATATTGATAATACTGGAGATAATAAAAGTTTTAAAATTAAATTTAACAGAGATTTGTTCAGTTTTGAAACTTCATCGTTTAAATTGATTTTTTTCTAAAAATAGCCTTCCAAGGCACAGTCTCGGATTTTGATGAAACCAGTTCCATTGGATCCGCAATATTATATTATTATCGGATTTCAAGTTTCGCAGTGTTTTGGTTTACCGTTTGGCCATACAATCCATAAATGCATAGAAGAATCTAATTAAATTTAATTAAAATAGTCAAGTCTTCTCTTATACGCCTCTCCCCTCAACCTAAATACGTTCCATCCTATCTTCCTTTAGACGAGAAAATAATAATAAAAATCAAATCAAAGTTCAGGAAAATGGCGAACGAAAGAAAATAAGAGATCTCGTTCTTATTTCTTTTAGATATCTCATCCCCCTTCCTTCACAAACGAAATCATTTTTTAAAAAAAAATCAATCATCTCATTTCTAAATAAAATGACCGAACGAGGGTCAAATTCCTCATCTCCTTCGTCCTTTCAGTTGTTAAAAAAAAGACAGAGAGAGAATCAGATGAAGACGCGAGCGAATCGCAGGCTGTCTAGGCTATCGCGGCATCAAATTGAGTTAGGGATTCACGTATTCGAGCTGTTGGAGGGCTCGACCTCGTGGGAAATCGCATCGTTCGCGATAATCATGTAGATGTGGACTCGTAGGAGTTAGGGATTTCGGCATAGGGTGGCTGGAGGATTCGTCGAGGTCACGGCTGCAGTCAGATCAAAGGCGAGTGAGACTCGGTGGTACTGGGTGGCTTGCTATGGGAAGATGTGTCGCGATGGTCTCTTTTCGTGTGCGCGTGAAGCAAGGTCCGGAGTCAGGTCGAGATCGATTTAGGCTTATTGCAGAGGTATATTTACAAATTTATTTCGAGTTTAAATCTAATATGTATATATATAAATATAGGAATTTAAACCCAGATTTTTATTTGTTTATACATATATAAATGTTAAAAGTTTTAAACAGTATAGAAAATGTCTACTGTTTATATACAGCAAAGAAGAAAAGATAGGAAATTTGATGTTAAGCAGTTTTTATTTTTATTTTTATTTTTAATTCAATCTTAATTTGATTTTAACATATGTAGATAAGCAGAAAAAATATATATACAGGGTTTTGAAAAGAATAAGAGTTATAAAAAAAGAAAAAGAAAAGAAAGTTTTGCTGTAAGGAAATTCATTGTCTTGTAATTTATAGTAAAATATGTATGTATATACGATTTTAGAAAATATAAGAATCCGAAATTAACAGTAAGATAAAAAGACTTTTGAATGGAATTTATTATTTTTAAGATGCAATGGTTACTAAAATAAATTTTGTAAATAAAATTTAGTTTTAAATCAAATTTTGTAGTTGAATAAATTTATCGGAAGAAATTTGTTTAAACCAAATTCATTAGTTTAAAATTTAAAATATTAATTAAATTAAAAATTATAATGGTAATTGAGTATTCGATTATTTCGAATATTAATAAATTATATAAACTGTTTATTCAAGGTCAAATATCAGGAAAACCAAGGCAATATTGGAGTGGACTACAAATGAAAAAAAATCAAAGGTGGATTAATCTCACTCAGCTGAATTTTAATTTTAATTTCAATTAGTCAAATTTAAACAATTGATTGGTTGATTTGATTTGGTGTGTTATATATAGTAGTATATAGTATATCGTGAAATGTTGATTTCCCGCATTAAATAGAGGATGATTTTATATTTAAAACCCATATACCGTGATATTCCACCTCGAAGTGGAATTGGTATTTTATATTGTGCTAACATCTGTGGATGCAAGGAAACAGGTTGGAGGGATCCAACTGGATTCCTCAACGCTTATTTAAATTATTCAGTGTTCTCTGTGTGATTATTTGATATTCTATGATGAATTATGTTAGAATATTGAATGCTATAGTTTGCTTGAATATTTCGATACTCTGATATATATATATATATATATATATATATATATATATATATATATATATATAGAATTGGACTTTGAAAAGAAATAAAAGGAGTGAACTTTTAAGAAAAATATTTATAAAGAATGTAAATAAATTAAAATGAATTGGATAAGAATATTAGTGATTTTTTTTAAATGCTAATTAATAAATTCTGTATATAGAAAGAAATTTTTGAACAAACGGAAAGTTAATGAAATTTGAAACTTCAGTTTAATTATTATTTAAAAGAACAAAACATCTATTTAAAATTTAATATTTAAATTTTGGAAGGAATAAAGAAGAAAATTGGAGAAAATCTGAAATTTGTATATTTCAGTTAAAAGATTTAAAATCAAACGGAAGATAATAAAAATAATAATAAAATCCATAATTAATGAATTTTGGAAATGAACTGAGTAAGTAAAGAAATCTATTTCAAATGGAATAAATTGGGAATCAATTTGGGAAATTGATTTAAGTGATTGAAGTTGGAATTTTTCTCTGGATAACCAAGTACGTTTTTAAAGTAAATTTTTAAATATAAGTTAAAAGTTTTAAAGTTGTTTTAAAAAGCAAGTTTTGGAAAATTTATTATTTCTAATATTTAAATTCTAAAGAAAGTATTTCCTTTTAATCCATTATGGTAGTAATTATTTAAAGAGTGACTTAGTATTTTGTTTTTAAAAGTGAAAACCTAGCTTTATATTTTATAAAGTAACCTTATTTTCATATATATTCATATAGTATGTATTTTTAACAAATTATTGAAGTAGTTTTACCATAAATGTTTTAAAGTACACTTCAAAGTAAAGTGTTTTAAATTACTTAAAAAAAATTAGTTTTGTGCTTGGTGATTTCAGTGGAGAGAGAAATACTTGGGAAAGTTTATTCTGAAAAAGAAAGATGGTTTGAAATTGTTTTCAAATGGTTGAAAATAGAAATCTATCTTGTAAAGATATTTTTGAGGTTAATAAATAAATTGGGAAATTATTTATTGTTGGATGGTTGTTTGTGAATATTAATTGATAGTTAAATCACCGACTATCAATATTGGACAAATGCATTGATCTTTTCGAAGTGACCGGGATCGAGATTTATTTCTCGAAAACCACTTCGATCCGGTTTGTACATTTTCGTGGGAAACAAGTTTGGATTCGAAGATGGAGCAGTGAAGTGCAAGGGCCAGTCGCTACTAATCCTGTGGATATTTCCAAAATGGATGTAGTAGGAGTAGTACCTTCGGTTCCGTTCGAACCCGGAACGGACTTGTATGGATGAATGCTTATGGAACATTGTCTGGTGGACGATGGGCATTCAAAGGGATATGTTCTATAAAGGTAACGCTTATCCTCAAGCCTCATCAACCGGGAATGACTGAAAATCAGGGGTTATGCAGCAAGGCTAGGTGGGTAGCACCCAAGCAGGGTGAGGTCATCCCTGTCTTGATGTCCCTTTTATTTCGGCTTAGTGGTGCGATTGCTGATCCCAATCGCGGGGTGATCTCACTCGGGATTATCCAGAAGGGGTAGTCCCGGTCTTGTGTTGCAGGGGAGCGGGCGTACTCCTCGGTACTGTGATCTAGGCCACGTACTGTGACAGGTGGTACCCCAGTGCCTAGTCATTAGTTGGAAATACAATCTCCCTACGAGCCTTGTACGAGTTATGTTTTTATTACCCACTCTGTGGCTAGTAGCTGGAATTTAATCATGTAACAATTTCGGCTATTTTATAAGTATTTGCATATAGACCCTATTATAATATCAGAGGATTTCTATAAAAATTGTTTTAGATATCATAAGGTAAAAACCTGACATGTTTATTTGTGGCGTGATCTTACGAGATGCTTTTGTTTTCAGAGGATTTTAAAACTTTAATAATCAATTGGGTGTGATTTTCTCACGCTGGTATTCCAGACTGACTCGGGTGTTATTTAACTATAATGCTCGGGTCAGACCGAGTATTATAGGATACAGGATATGATGTTGTGGATCTCAGGAGACGAGCTAGATGACGATACGTACCTTCGTACTTGTTATATATATATATATATATATATATATATATATATATATCCTGCTGTGTTGAGTAGCTGTTTATCCAGTTGTATGTTATTGATGTTGAGCTGTGATTGATGTACTCTGATGATGTAATATATAAACAAATATATTTGTTTTGGTGTAAAGATATGTTGATATCTATTATATTTTATTCCGCTGCGATGGTTAGATTCTAATGTTGTTTTCTATTTTCTTCTTCTACCTCGTCTTCTTTAACCCAAATGGTTCGTATTTCTGTACAACTTGAGTTGATTTAGGTAGAATAGTGTTGACTCAAAGGGTACGGATTTGCGGGTCGTTACACTTGGTATCAAAGCTTAGGTTGGTGATAACCTTGGCTCTGAGGGGAATTACTCATTTAAATTAGAGTCCTTAGTACTCTAGAATGAGTTTGAGCGTATTAATAGATATGAGCGCGTATTTCTTAGTGAATATAAATTGTTTTAATATTGTGTTGATTGGTTTATTGAGTGGCATATGAACCTTCGTCGGCACAGTTTGGACAACTGTATCGAAGGGGTTTCTAAACACTTGAATAGAACAGTTCGATGCAGTATTGCTTTTAAATGTGGGTGAATGAAATAATTTTATCCAAAAATATATTTTGATATAAAGAAAAGTTTTTTAAACTATTTTAGCTAATATATGGTTGCCTGGATGTTAGAAATGATAATATCAAATTATTATCATCGTTGTGTAAAAATTAAACTAGAAACTGAAAATATAACCAAAGTTTAAGGGAATAAATTCATTATAAAATGAAATTTATAAATATGAATTATAAATGTAAATTATAAATTGAAATATAATCAAATGAGAATTTGTATGGGCATAAGCTGTGCAAATGAATTATAGTCAAAATTGATTTAAGCAGGATTTGGAAATTTAAATCCCGGAGATTTGGAAGTATTTTGAAGATAAATAATAGCATTAGTGCACTGGAGGTATTTCGGAAAGGAAATTAGTTTTAAATGTAATTTGAAAGTGAAATAGCATTGAAATCACTTGGATTATTGGAAAATAATTCTGATGATGACGGCCGCATCATCAGTATTCATTTTCGAATTTCTAAGTGACGAATTGCTGCCAAATTGATTTGTTCAGAAAAGCTAGTTGTTTTTGAAAATCTCAAAGGAAATTTGT
This sequence comes from Allium cepa, assembly GCA_030765085.1. Classification (NCBI taxonomy): domain Eukaryota; kingdom Viridiplantae; phylum Streptophyta; class Magnoliopsida; order Asparagales; family Amaryllidaceae; genus Allium; species Allium cepa. The sequence continues at coordinate 156,102,360 of CM060943.1, forward strand.
TGGGAATAAAATCAGGATTGGTTTGACTTTTGAGAAATGTGATTTGAGATGTTGAAGATGTCAAAATAATTTGAAGCCAAAAGTTGGGCGTTTAAAAATCCTGATGAGACAGGTCGTAAGCTTATGAATTGAGATGATTTTTAAATCAGGAAGGGAATATGAGCTTTAAATGTTGGAATTTAAATTTAAAGTGAAAAGTTAAAAATGAAATTAACTTGGATTGGGGAATAAAATTTAACTGGATTGGAATTAATTGTATAGGATGAAAATAATATCCAGTTGTATTCGAATTAAGTTGAAATCGAATTGAGCTAAATAAATCTGAGTTAAAACAAAATTGAATTGGAATAAAAATTCAATTGAGTTATCAAATGGAATCAGATTCTTACCTGAATAAATGGTAAATGAGTTGGATAAGAATTGGATTGAGATAAATAAATCAGAATGAATTATAAAAGAATTAAAAATCCATGGAAATAAAAATATGCTTGAGCTATAAATAAGCGTGAATCTTGAGTTAAAAATAAAAGATGAATGGGATTGTGATTGTGTAAATAATAAGTTGTGACTTATAAAGTCAAATATTGAGATACAAAATCCCAAAATAAATATAGTTTGATGTTTTGGAAATAAAACAAAAATCCAAGCTTGAATTTATAAAATAAATTAAACTTGAGAAAATTAAATGAAGTGATATTCGGAATTAAAAATCAAGTATTGGATTATAAATAGGTGGAGAACTAATTAGATAATAAATTAGTTAATGAAATATATAAATGGAACATAATGTAGTCAAATAAAAGCGGGATTTGTGAGTTAATAATAAAGTTTGGAAATAAAACTCAAGTTATAAATTAAGTTCGACGTGAATTGTTAGTGAAGTAAATGTAATTGAATTGTGAGTTCATAAAATTGGACGGTAAATTGAAAACGGATAGTGGAATCAGAATTTGAGTTATTAATTAAAATTTGACTTGAGGTGTAACAAATTAAATATAATCGGAAGTGTATCGAATAAAATAAATTTGATTTAAAGGATGATGGTTTGAATTGCAAATATAATCCAAATAAGTAGAAATAAATTGGAAATGGCCTTGCAATCAATTGAATGAGTCGAATCTGAAAAGTTAAATTTTATAATAGCTAATCAAATGAAATTGTAGATTTAATATGATATTTGATTGAGATAGAATTAAGTTGAATAGAAAAGAGAAAAAAATTTAGTCGTAAGATGAAATGAGCTTAAGTATAAAATTGAAGTAAATCAACTTAAGCTAAAAAGATGGAAAGGAGTTGAATTGAATTCAACTTAAAAATAAGTTTAATGATATTGGGTTGGATTTAAATCAAGTGAAAATAAATTTGAATCGAAATAGAATTCGGTGAGTTATTAATAATATTTAAGGAAATGAAAATTCATAATGGATTGAGTGGATAAACTAATTATACTGAATAAATAAATGGATGGAATAAATAAGAATCAAATGAAAGATGGAAATAGAACTTGTTGTAAAAAGAAATGGAGGTTGGCCAAATGGAAATGAACTTAAGTTATTAACTTAAGTAAGTGTTGAATGGAAGCCGAACTTAAAATGAAGTGCGGTTTAAATAAGTTGAGAAATAATTATTGAATGAAATCGCCCGGATTGTTTTCGAGATAAATAAAATAGTTTGGAATAAACAAATATGGAATGAAATGTAAATGAATGGATCATGAATAAAATTGGAAAGGGATTAAATTTAATAGAATGTGTCGAGCTAGATCAAGTGGTTTTGAATGGAACCTGTTTGAATAATGAAACTAGTTTGGTTAATAAAATGAAATGCAAGTGAATGGATTCAAATTTAAAATGCGATGTAAATGAGAATATATGGATTGTGAATAAATTTAAAAATGGAATATAATTAAGTATAAATTGAGTTGAAATCAATTTAAATTGGTTATAAAACATAAGTACTTATTTATTCACATAGATCTCGTCAAATTGCATAGAATAAATTGTCATTTGATGTAAATGGAAGTAATTAAAATTCTATGAATTGATAGGAGTAAAATAAATTGATTTTGAGATCAATTGAATTAAATATGGGTTCGTTTTGGTTACAAATAAATTAATGTAAGCTTGTGAGTTGTTAACCATTCGGCTTAAGTGAAACGGTATGTGATTGGTTGTAAGCAATTAAAATTAATGTTGGAATATTTAAATTGCTTATAAAAAGTGTTTAATGTGCATTTCTTTTAGAATTCATGTGTTTAACTATTGCAAATAAGTGAAATGTTGTTAACTTCGTATATTTGGCACTTACATGTTTTAGTTGAGTAAGTAGAGGTTCAAGGAAGTCGTTGGGCGGGATTTGATTGCGTAAAATGCTAAATAAATAAGCTGTTTGCTTATAAATGCTAAATAAGGTACACCTACGCAATAAAAATAGGAAATATGAACTGTTTTTGTTTTTCCGACCGTGTGGGTCGATGTATATATATTTATATCTCTTGACAAACTGCAAAAGCTCCTCCGTACAAAGGAGACTCTGCCAAAAAATTTCGAAAATTTTAGGAGTTAGAAAATTTTGAAAAGTTTAGTTAATGACAAAACGAATTCAAATTGAAAATTAAAATAAATTAGTAAATGAAACCAATTTAAAATAATGACATGAATTAGTTATAAATGAAAAATAAAATTTAAATATTCAGATTTAAAGATAAATTGAATTCTTATGGAATTGGGAAAAATAAATTGAATAGAAGTAGATATAAACTAAAGTGGTGAAGTGAAAATAAATAAAGAAGCATATGAAATGCTTATACTAAACTTAAGAGAGGAATGGTGAATTCTTAAATGGGAAATTGGTATTACAAATATATTCTAAGTTAATATTTGAATGAATAAATATTGACATTTGTAAGGAAGTCGATAAAATGTTTTGAAAGTTGTGATTGGATATTAGTGCTAAGCAGGATATGCAGGTTTTATAAAAGGAAAAGGAAAATTGGTTTTGATTTCAGAAGATAAATTTGAATTGCTCGACAAAAAGGTATGTGTTTAAATTTCGGTATGAAATTTGATTGGGTTTTTGATCGAGCCACTTGGCTTTTTGTTTTCTTTTGGAATTTAGGAGCCCGTAGAGGCCTTTTGTAGTTGTACCGAGCTAGCCGCGCAAAGGAGACGCTGGCGAAAAATTTCGAAAATTTAGAGAGTTAGAAAATTTTTGAGAAAATTTTGATAATTTAAATTTAAATTTGAAAGGTTGAATAAGTAAAGTTATTTGAAAACTATGAAAGATTTAGGGAAGTTGGTTGAAGTAATAGTGGGTCTTTAATAAAAGATAGGCTATGGCAAGTTGATTAAACTGTTTGGTTTTGGAAAATGGTAATGGGTATTGGACTATTCTTCCTAACTAGTAATTTCGGAGACGAAATTCTTTTAAGGGGGGAGGAATGTGACGACCCGAAATTTTTGAGCATTTAAAATTAAAATATTTAATTGATTTTTAAATATTTAAAAGTTAATTTTAACTTGAATCCAAGTATCGCTATTTATTTGATAATTAAATAATAGAATTTAGTAATTGAAATTTGGCTAAAGTATTTAATCTGGAGTTTTTTTTAAGCCGGTTAAAAATAATTTGAAGGCTTATAAAATTTATATTGATAATACTGAAGATAATAAAAGTTTTAAAATTAAATTTAATAGAGATTTGTTTAGTTTTGTAACTTCATCGTTTAAATTGAATTTTTTATAAAAAAATAGCCTTCTGAAGCACAGTCTCGGATTTTGATGAAACCAGTTCCATTGGATCCGTAATATTATATTATTATCGGATTTCAAGTTTCGCAGTGTTTGGGTTTTACCGTTTGGCCGTACAATCCGTAAATGCATAGAAGAATCTAATTAAATTTAATTAAAATAGTCAAGTCTTCTCTTATACGCCTCTCCCCTCAACCAAAATACGTTCCATTCCTATCTTCCTTTAGACGAGAAAACAATAAAAAAAAATCAAATCAAAGTTCAGGAAAATGGCGAACGAAAGAAAATAAGAGATCTCGTTCTTATTTCTTTTAGATATCTCATCCCCCTTCCTTCACAAACAAAATCATTTTTAAAAAATAAAATCAATCAGCTCGTTTCTAAATAAAATGGCCGAAGGAGGGTCAAATTCCTCATCTCCTTCATCCTTTCAGTTGTTAAAAAAAGAAAGAGAGAGAATCTGATGAAGATGCGAGCGAATCGCAGGATGTCTAGGCTATTGTGGCATCAAATTGAGTTAGGGATTCACGTATTCGAGCTGTTGGAGGGCTCGATCTCGTGGGAAATTGCGTCGTTCGCGATAATCATGAAGATGTGGACTCGTATGAGTTAGGGTTTGCGGCATAGGGTGGCTGGAGGATTCGTCGAGGTCACGGCTGCAGTCAGATCAAAGGCGAGTGAGACTCGGTGGTACTGGGTGGCTTGCTATGGGAAGATGTGTCGCGATGGTCTCTTTCCGTGTGCGCGTGAAGCAAGGTCTGGAGTCATGTTGAGATCGATTTAGGCTTATTGTAGAGGTATATTTACAAATTTATTTCGAGTTTTAATCTAATATGTGTATATACAAATATAGGAATTTAAACCCAGATTTTTATTTGTTTATAAATATATAAATGTTAAAAGTTTTAAACAGTTTTTACTGTTTATATACAACAAAGAAGAAAAGATAGGAAATTTGATGTTAAGAAGTTTTTATTTTTATTTTTATTTTTAAGTCAATCTTAATTTGAATTAAACATATGTAGATAAGCAGTAAAAATATATATACAGGGTTTTGAAAAGAATAAGTGTTATAAAAAGAAAAAGAAAAAAAAGAAAGTTTTGCAGTAAGGAAATTTATTGTCTTGTAATTCATAGTAAAATATGTATGTATATACGATTTTAGAAAATATAAGAATCCAAAATTAACAGCAAGATAAAAAGACTTTTGAATGGAATTTATTGTTTTTAAGGTGCCATGGTTACTAAAATAAATTTTGTAAAGAAAATTTAGTTTTAAATCAATTTTGTAGTTGAATAAATTTATCGGAAGAAATTTGTTTAAACCAAATTCATTAGTTTAAAAATTAAAATATTAATTAAATTAAAAATTATAATGGCAATTGAGTATTCGATTATTTCGAATATTAATAAATTATATAAATTGTTTATTCAAGGTCAAATATCAGGAAAACCAAGGCAATGTTGGAGTGGACTGCAAATGAAAAAAAAAATCAAAGGTGAGTTAATCTCACTCAGCTGAATTTTAATTTTAATTTAAATTAGTCAAATTTAAACAATTGATTGATTGATTTGATTTGATTTGGTGTGTTATATATAGTAGTATATAGTATATCTTGAAATGTTGATTTCCCGCATTAAATAGAGGATGATTTTATATTTAAAACCCATATACCGTGATATTCCACGTCGAAGCGGAATTAGTATTTTATGTTGTGCTAACGTCTGTGGATGTAGGGAAACAGGTTGGAGGGATCCAACTGGATTCCTCAACAACTTATTTAAATTATTCATTGTTCTCTTTGTGATTATTTGATATTTTATGATGAATTATATTAGAATATTGAATGCTATCGTTTGCTTGAATATTTTGATACTCTGATTTATCTATCTATATATATATATATAATTGGACTTTGAAAAGAAATAAAAGGAGTGAAATTTTAAGAAAAATATTTATAAAGAATGTAAATAAATTAAAATGAATTGGACAGGAATATTAGTGATTTTTTTAAATGCTAATTAATAAATTCTGTATATGGAAAGGAATTTTTGAACAAACAGAAAGTTAATGAAATTTGAAACTTCAGTTTTATTATTATTTAAAATAACAAAACATCTATTTAAAATTTAAGATTTAAATTTTGAAAGGAATAAAGAAGAAAATTGGGGAAAATCTGAAATTTGTATATTTCAGTTAAAAGATTTAAAATCAAACGGAAGATAATAACAATAATAATAAAATCCATAATTAATGAATTTTGGAAATGAACTGAATAAGTAAAGAAATTTATTTCAAATGGAATAAATTGGGAATCAATTTGGGAAATTGATTTAAGTGATTGAAGTTAGAATTTTTCTTTGGATAACCAAGTACGTTTTTAAAGTAAATTTTTAAATATAGGTTAAAAGTTTTAAAGTTGTTTTAAAAAGCAAGTTTTGGAAAATTTATTATTTCTAATATTTAAATTCTAAAGAAAGTATTTCCTTTTAATCTATTATGGTAGTAATTATTTAAAGAGTGACTTAGCATTTTGTTTTTAAAAGTGAAAACCTAGCTTTATATTTTAAAAAGGAACCTTATTTTCATATATATTCATATAGTATGTATTTTTAACAAATTGTTGAAGTAGTTTTACCTTAAATGTTTTAAAGTATACTTCAAAGTAAAGTGTTTTAAATTATTTTAAAAAAAATTAGTTTTGTGCTTGGTGATTTCAGTGGAGATAGAAATACTTGGGAAAGTATATTCTGAAAAAGAAAGATGGTTTGAAACTGTTTTCAAATAGTTGAAAATAGAAATATACCTTGTGAAGATATTTTTGAGGTTAATAAATAATTTGGGAAATTATTTATTGTTGGATGGTTGTTTATGAATATTAATTGATAGTTAAATCACCGACTATCAATATTGGACAAATGCATTGATCGTTTCGAGGAGACCGGGATCGAGATTTATTTCTCGAAACCACTTCGATCCGGTTTGTTTGTTTTCGTGGGAAACGAGTTTGGATTCGAGGATGGAGCAGTGAAGTGCAAGGGCTAGTCGCTACTAATCCTGAGGATATTTCTAAAATGGATGTAGTAGGAGTAGTGCCTTCGGTTTCGTTCGAACCCGGAACGGACTTGTATGGATGAATGCTTACGGAACATCGTCTGGTGGACGATGGGCATCCTAAGGGATATGTTCTATAAAGGTAATGCTTAGCCTCAAGCCTCATCAACCGGGAATGACTGAAAATCAGGGGTTATGCATCAAGGCTGGGTGGGTAGAACCCAAGCAGGGTGAGGTCATCCCCGTCTAGATGTCACTTTTATTTCGGCTTAGTGGTGCGGTTGCTGATCCCAACCACCGGGTAATCTCACTTGGGATTATCCAGAAGGGGTAGTCCCGGCCTTGTGTTGCAGGGGAGCGGGCGTACTCCTCGGAACTGTGATCTAGGCCACGTATTGTGATAGGTGGTACCCCAGTGCCTAGTCATTAGTTGGAAATCCAATCCCCGTACGAGCCTTGTACGAGTTTTGTTTGTATTACCCACTCTGTGGCTAGTAGCTGGAATTTAATCATGTAACAATTTCGGCTATTTTATAAGTATTTGTATATAGACCCTATTATAATATCAGAGGATTTCTATAAAAATTGTTTTAGCTATCGTAAGGTAAAAAGCCGACATGTTTACTTGTGGCGTGGTCTTACGAGATGCTTTTGTTTTCAAAGGATTTTGAAACTTTAATAATCAATTGGGTGTGATTTTCTCATGCTGGTATTCCAGACTGACTCGGGTGTTATTTAACTATAATGCTCGGGTCAGACCGAGTATTATAGGCTACAGGATATGATGTTGTGGATCTCAAGAGACGAGCTGGATGACGATACGTACCTTCGTACTTGTTATATATATATATGTATATATATATTCCGCTGTGTTGAGTAGCTATGTATCCAGTTGTATGTTATTGATGTTGAGTTGTGATTGATGTACTCTGATGATGTAATATATAAACAGATATATTTGTTTTAGTGTAAAGATATGTTGATATTTATTACATTTTATTCCGCTGCGATGGTTAGATTCTGATGTTGTTTTCTATTTTCTTCTTCTACCTCTTCTTCTTTAACCCAAATGGTTCGTATTTCTGTACAACTTGAGTTGATTTAGGTAGAATAGTGTTGACTCAAAGGGTACGAATTTGCGGGTCGTTACAATTATCTAGCATTTTGACCCGACCATATCCAAACTGTTTGGACAAGTTAGACTCGGCTGTCATCAAGGCCAGTATCCTAGAGCGATGATTGTAGGGTTCATAAATCAAGTACAAATGATAATATGAAACCATGATCGGACGAAATCAAGTGACATGCTATACAAAATGTTCTAAGTATGGAATATTGTCTAATCTAGATATGGGATCGGGTATGATCCCTCTTTACCAAAGGGATCAGATTACTTCAGCTAAACAAGTGCAACTCAATAAAAAATGATTGATATCTCAAATCCAAGAGTTAGATACATATAAAACTTTGGAAACAAGAAGAGGGGACCATAGGGAGCCCACCCTAAGGATAGGTCCCCAAAAAGCATAAGAAACAAGGATTGGCGGATCGGCCTAAGTTAGACATCATATGTTGCAACAAAGATTGATCAATAAATCAAGTTCTACTAATCCAATTGGCATGAAACTTTAAGGCTAAGCATAATACAACATGAAGAAGCTTCCATAAGGATCGCACCCCCAAAATCATCAATCATAGGGATCGACCTTGAATCTATTTCTTCGGATTTAAGTAATGTGGTCCCTCATGTGGACCCTTATGGATCTGGAGAGCCTTCTATCGAATTTTCAAGGAGATATTTTTATCATCTTCCTCTATTAATACAAACTTGATTCTTCATTTTAGAAATATTTATGCTGCATGTTACTTCATACTCTTTTGTAACTAAGGGTTCTAATCTGATTCCTATTGTACTTAGTTTACAAAGTGAGTAATAAAACTATCTCTTCAAAGTGGACATAGGCAAACAACACCGAACCACTATAAACTGCTGGGTCACTGTTATTTGCTTATTTCTTATTGCTTTACTACTATATTCTCTCTGTTTACATTTAATATTCTTCATTTATTTCTCTACTACAAATCTCTTAGGTGTTTGAGCCAATCTTTAGTGCAACATAAATATAGGTAACTTTAGACCTATCCATCCTCAATGTCTTTTCTAAAATCTACCAAAATCTGCTCATGAATAATGAGTCTTGATCACTTATAATGCTCTTCGGCACACCGTGTAATCATCGAATCCATTTCACATACAACTCAAATAATATATGCTATTCTATTTAATTTAATGGGTATAAATGTTGCACTCTTTGTCGGTTTAATGACTATGACCCAAATGTTATGATACCCTTCTCCAGTCCTTGCCAAGTCATAAATGAAATCCATCCATACATGTTCCTACTTCCACTAGGGAATCTCAAGCGGTTGTAGCAAACCACTTGGCTTCTTCTGCTCAGCTTTCACTAACTGACAATTCATACGCTTCAAAATAAATGTCCCTATGTTGTTTATCCTCTCCTAATAAAATGTCTGCTTACAACAATACATTTTTTCGCCTTCGAGATGTATAGTCAATCTTAAATGATGGCACTCTCGTAGCACCTTATCCCTAAGTCCACCATATTTAACACAAACAATTTACCATCCTTATGGAGCTAACCTTCTCTGCCAAGTCCATACCGCTTCATCTTCTCAGACTACTCCTACCTCAATCTTAGTAATAGTCTTAACCAATCTAGCATTATTCCTCTAACTAGTATTATTCCTATCTATTAGAGTAGGTTTAATAGTCAAGATCGTTAACATCTGTGGCTATAGCTCACATATAGTTTGGAAATCATAAACAACGGTATACTCTAACTACGTCCACTATAGGAACGTAGCTCATAAGCTAGCATGTCTCCCATTTAAAGCATCTGCAACTGCATTTCCCTTACTAGAAGTATAAAAAATGTCAAAGTCATAGGAGATTAAGAACCGTAATCATCTCTACCGATGAAGGTTGAGATCTTTCTATGAGAAAATATACTTCAACGATTTGTGGTCAGTGAATAATTTGAACCTTTCCCTAAGCAAGTAATGCCTTCAAATATTCAATGTGAACACTCCCGTAGCTAACTCGAAATTTTGGGTCGGGTATTTCTTCTCACGCGGTTTTAGCCGTCGACTAGCAGAAGTGACGACCTTACCTTCTTTCGTTGGTAATACACCCAATCCAGTACGCAAGCATTTATATATAATTTCAATTTCTCACTCCCACTCAAAATCACTAATATTGGTGACTCGCCATGTAAAGTCTGATTCTTCTTTATCAAGTTGGTTAACAGTGCTGCTACCATTGAGAAGTCCTTTATGAAACATCTATAGTAATCCGCTAATCTAAGAAACTCCTCATACCTATAGCATTATTAAATCTTCCCTAATCTTGAACTGCTTCTATTGGCAGGATCATCCATGATACCCTACTACGAAACAACATGACCTAAGAAATGCACTTCCAAACTCCAGAAATGACACTTCAAAAATTTTACCTTCTATTGGTGCTTCCTCAACACCTCTAACATAACCCGCAAGTGCATCTTGTGTTCCCTTTATGTCCGTTACTAAACAAGAATATCATCAATGAACACAAATACAAATTTATTTAGTTGATCTTTGAAAATATGGTTCATCAAATTAACAAAGTATGTCGACGCATTGGTTAGCCCGAATGGCATAACCAACCACGCATAAAATTTTGGTGGCATACAGATGTAGTAATCCACACGTTCTTCCTCGCCAATCTCAGTTGGTGAAACCCCATCAGTATATCCAACTGAGAGAGCGCCTTCATACCAAGGAGTTGGTCAAATAAGTGATTATTACATTGGAGTGGATATTTATTCCTCCTTGTCGCCTTGTTCAGCTCATGGGAGTTCCATGCGAAGTCTTAAAGAGTTGTCCGCCTTAGTGGCGAATACTATAGGTACTTCCTTCTCAAAAGCTCCTACGAATAAATCCTATCCTTAAAAGGTCATTCGTTTGCACCTCTAGTTCCTTCTAATCTATAGGTGCCATAATCATTAATGGCATAACTACTAGCCTACCATTCCATACTAAATCAACATGGAATTAAATCTCTTTATGTAGCGATAACCTGGTCACCTCTTCGAATATTTTTGGATACTCTCTAGCTACGGGTACCGATGACAACTCATTATGCGATATCTCAAGCAAATATAGGAAGCTAACCATCACCATCATCCAATAGGCGGCCTAACTCTAGTGTATGTCCACCAACTGTCCTTATCATCACTAACAACCTCTCGCGATCCACACGACTTTGTACATCCTCAACTAGTTCGGCCCTAATATAATATCAATCCCTACAAAACCATGTATAAAACAATCACACAAAACATGTATCATGCAACAACAGGACTACATTTCAACAAATCATGGACAAACTAATTGAACCTCCTATAGGGTTTGACACAATCAAATGTTTATCTACTAGGCTGGGTTTTATTTTAAATCCATTTACCATCTCACTAGATTAAAGGAATGTAAAGCCTCAGTATCAAATAGAACATGAACAAGTAAATCATAAATAGAAACCATATATTGAATAATGATGCCCTTTCCTTTCTCCTTTACCAATGGAGCATTCAACGAAGTTGGAATAGCATTAAGAACATATGCCTTCACCATCTGCCTCTGCTTCATTAGCTCGAGGTAATCTCTCCGGTTATGCCCGAACTTACTGCAGGTAAAGAAATTCTTCCCATCATTCTTATAATTCATTCTCATACGACCTTTCTTTGTAATTGAAACAAATGGGATTTCATTTACCCTTCTTCTGACACTCCTTGTTTTGGAACTTCTTTTTATTCTTATTGCTTCATCTCCTCGTCCCACTACCATAAAGCCCCACCTTTATACCCATATTATCCAAGAATAATATATGTGATATTGTCGAATACGAAGAATAAGGCTGGTTAGGAGCCACCAATTGTAATATTGCTTTGTGCGAGTATTGGTATGTCAAATCATGTGGCTAAACTTTTTCTTTTATTATATGAGGAGATTCGACATATCTAATCCAGATGCAAAACAATAATACGATTGCTTAATATGATTCAGGACAATATACAACATAATGATATAACACAAAATCACAAGACGTATCGGAATTGTAAATCTTATTATTACTACTCAAAATTGTAAGTCTATAGAAAGGAAGAGCTAGACTTACACAACTAATAGTATATATAAAACTCTGACAGGTTTACAAGTATATAAATAAGTCGTGCAGTTTGAATTTTTCCTTTGGAATAATAACAACTTTTAGCTTTGGGTACAGACTTTCATGCCTCAAAGTCTTCTCCCTATCTTCTCAAAATTTTCAAAAATGTGGCACACTAGCCTTTCCTTAAAAATTCATTCAATCCAATTACGAATTTCTCATTTTCCTCAGATAAAGTGTTAATGAAGGATGAATTTAACAATGTGACGAACGCAGCTAATTATTCCAAAATGGATAAGTAGCTTTATTTCAGAAAAGAAAATCTTCTAATTAGCACAAACTTCTAAATTGTTGGTATAAACTTCTCTTCAAACCTATCCTTAAAGTGATCCCAATTAAACTTTCCCTTAGGAGTAACAAAGTTCCTCCTTTATGCATCCTCCAACTCAAGATCATCAAAGATATGTTTGTATCTATCCAATCTTAGACTTCCATAAATGATTCCGTCCCTTTGAATAGTTTACCTCCAAGACTTGCAAAATCCTTATTCAACTTAGAAAATTTTGTTTTGGGCGCTTACATTAGAATACCACCACATAATACAGTTGGAATGCATGCTTGGGAATTCTGCATTAGGTTCCTTGTCATACTATTGAACATCGTTCGCATATTTGGATTAGCCTCTATCCACTTACCCGTTGCAATCCCAATTTCTAAAGAAGGGTTCCTAACAGTGTTCCTTATATGTCTACTCATTTTTATAATATATAATTAAAATGATCAGTCTCTCATAATGGAATACTAGCATAAGTGTTACTTATGTGTACAATGCGACTTAATACTATATATGCTACCACATAGTATTGAAAACCAAAATATATAGAAAGTATGTCATCTCGTATAGCTCGATCTATTCTAGTGATACCTCCTATTCTATCTCTAATGGATCCAATTACTAATTTAGATTAATCATCAACCTAAGCTCTAATGTCAAATCTATTGATAACCCTACATATTTGGTACCCAAATGGAGAAAATAGTGTGCTGCAAAGGTAACCAACGGATGCAGAGCAGTATTCAATGGTAAAATAAAAGCAATACAAAACAGAACCCATCGTATATCTCACAGTGCATATGATAAATTATAAAAATCAATATAGATATAAAACATACGAACAATAATAAAACTAAATGAATCGAAGCCAAATAGAGTGTGTACGATCCATTATAGTTATACAAAACAAATGGAATACAGTTTATACATCGAACAAACAAATTCCAATAGAAACCTATTTCCAATAGATAATAGTACTGATACCAGCTTTACGGTACTTCATAGCAGAATGACAATAATAGCTCCATGATATAATATATAAAAACACTAGCCATCTGCTCATTCTCTGCACAGCTCCACGCACTATCTCTGACCTACTACCCTTAATTTACTCATTTAAGAGTGTTAGTCGCTATGCATAGGATCAAAGATGGCCAATAGTAATAAATAATGTAAATGCAGTAGAAATATTAAATTAGATCGCACGATCGATTTTATACTGGTTTGGAGCACCTTTCCTATGTTAATTCCCTAAGCACCTCTTAGGCTTTTCACTACCGACACCCACACTTCACCCCAGAGGTTTACAAATATGCATGAAGATTCACTCTTGTAGGACTTGACTTTGTTGGCTTCTCAGATTTATACAACTAAGTATAATACAAACTTCTATGCTAATATTTTCAGTCTCAATACACTAGCTATCACATTTTAGTACAACAACAATTATAACCCTCATAAATGATGGATAATAAATGTGATAAGAATAGGAAGCTAGTGATAATCAGATTCAAATGATATAGGGCAATGGTTTAAGTTTTCTTTTTTGATAATGAATAAGAATTTAGGGCTTCCTAAGCGATAAGAGAGCAATTAGAATAGATTAGCGTGAGAATAGATTATTTTGGTTTTGGAGTTGATATAGGCCTTTTACAGGAGTGTATAAATGCCATTTGAGAAGTCATGATGCTTCAAAAGGTAAAAACAATTGAGGAGATGTGATGAAAAATGAAGTCACTTTTCATAAAATATACCCATTACAGGAATTAAGACAACACTATTATGTAGCAATTTTTATCACTTACTATGGCATTCAGTCTCTAAGTGTCGTAGAGAAGTGCGATGGGAAGTCCTATGCTTTTCAGCCTTTATAATTTTGTGCTTTTGGAATTTTTCTTCATTTTCCTTATGTTTAAAAGTTCCAAAATATTCTGATTTTTTTACAAAAGTCTATTATGATATTTTGGTTTTTATTTAGAAGTTTGGAGTGATTTGTAGATCATTTATGGTGTTCTGACAATTTATACTAACATGATTCGATAAAGACTCAAATAAAATATTTGACCTTTTGCCCATTTGTCCATTTTTGACCATTTCCTCAAAATTTTTGCGTTCTCGCAGATTATTTAAACTCCATTATGTTTCTTTTATTGCTTGTTCTCCATCATAAATACCTTCATTTTATTTGTTTTGATATATTCGCCTTTACGGAACTTTTATTGATTGCCATCATAATTAATTTTATGTTAATGCTCCTATACTTAAAATAACTTAATAAATCATTAGTAGCATTTTCATATAGTTGTTATCATTAAAAAATTTAAATATAATTTTCAACAAAGAATACATAGATAACAAGAAGCAATGTATAAAACCTCAAGTCAGACAATAGTTCTAGTATGAGTGATCTATGATATTAATATACTATAAAATTGATATGGTAAATTAGGACATAAGTTATGGAGAATCATACGACTTATCCATGTATCTAGCTAGTTAGCACGTATTATAGTATAAGATAATCTATCATCTTAGGGTGAACCACTAGTTAAAGTATGGTATTGGGTGTCTATGTAGCTGAGTTGACAATACCTACATCACGTGATGTCCATAGTAGAACATAACACACAGTAACCATTAAACAATCGACACATTATTCACTCAAGTGAGTCGAATATATGACATATAGCCACATGCTACAAAAGACTATTCAACATCTCGATTTTTAGTACTCACATTTATGTTACTTCGAAGGCTAGTAACTAAACTTAATATCAAAAAGTCCAAGGTATACATATCCATAGTCAAAGGTATGGGATAACATGAAATCCAAGTGAGCATCCTCACATACCCATGCTTCATGAGCACTAATTGAAACCTCCGAGTTATCAATGACCCTTATCACACATCTCCATAGTAGAACACATTGTACGTTCCACTTCACAAGTCCAAATTGATAAACTTTCCATTGTGGACCATCAAAATAACTCCCATCCTCAAGTTATCAAAGTGTGGAACATCTTCGAACATTAATCCTAAGTCATCAAGTCTTCTCATATCAGTCCTAAAATCATCGCACTAATTCTAGGTCATGTTCGAAGTTGATTTTTAGAAATCTTGAGTAGATCCTGCATCATCTTCTTCATTGCAAGATCAATCGGTCCTAGGCTACAACTTTTATACCTTCATCCAATGAACCAACAATCGATAGGTCACACTCCCCCAGTCTCCACCTTTATTCTTGCAAAATTTGCATTGTTTGGTACTAATTGGTATTGACCTATGTTATTAATACTTATCCAAAAAGTGAATGAGTGCCTCAGCCCAAACCATCTCCTAGCTTGCCCTGAAGTCACTATTACATTGTCGCCTCTATAGCCTAAAGCTAGCTCCAAGTTTCTAGCATCTTAGCATCGTTCATTCTTGATCTTTCAATAGTACCTTCCCTAACGCTTTACTTGATCTGGCTCAAAGTCTTTAAAGCAAATGCCTCAAAGCCACCCCAACTCCTTCATCAAGTGTAACTTTGCACTTTACTCCTCCCTACTATTGGTCGATACTGACTCATATAGGTTGACGTCGATCAATATGACTTAGCCAAAAATTTGGCCAATACATCGCCTCACTCTCTACATCCACTATAGTCCACTTTTCTATTTCATGTGCCATCTCCAAATCTGATCGATGCTCTAATCTTAAACTCTAAAACTAACTTAAAAAATAGTTCCATCAATTTAAATATCTCGTCCTTTGTACAATCACCTTGGATGACCCATCTTATAGCCAACCCATGTGCACAAATCTAATATCCAAGAACAATCCTAACTCTAATTCGCATTGTATTGGCATTTTCATCTAAACATCCATACAAACAAGGCAATATATAAATACAATATGTTCATAATATACTGCATACAAACAAATCTAAATGAAACTGTTATATCATCTAATTCTAGCCAAATGTCAAAATAGGTGTATCCATAAGAACACATATGTAAATCCAATTAAAATTAATTTTAAATCATTTAACCTTCTTTTATGAAATATAGGTCAGTTTTGATTTAGACAAAATCATATATTTATCATTAAAAATATTTTTAAAAACAATTAAAATTAAATATCATCTTTTAAAGCATAATGAAAGAATATAATCACTTACCTAGAGGTGTAGAATTAATAGAAATCACCAAACAATTGTAGTATGGGTTTGGGTAGAAGCTATATGCCTCCAATGCATAGAATTTGAAATCCTTAATGCCCTCTCTTATCTCTAGGATAACCACCCTCTAATTAATTAATTTAGGCCAATTTAATTAAAAATAATGGAGTTTTGGTAGAGAAAGGTATAATAGAGGTTAGGAGATGTCTAGAGGCAACAAAAAGAGATTAACGGCTATTATGGCTGCTGTTATTAACCCTAATCCCAAAATCATTGTAAGCATAATGACGGGCTTAGATTAATTATCCACTAATCTACCTAACGACAATGCAAACATCAATAGCCATATTTCCTGTGATGTAACTCCTACAATCTATTATGACCACTCTACGAAAAGTGAAACTATCATATCTTTCATTTGAAATAATTTCAGACACTTATTCGGCTCTTATAATATGTTACGGGCCTTACAAGATTATCAGGTTGAAAACCATCATATATTTATTTTAGGGGTCAAACATACCAATAGTCAACATTCCCCAAAGTCATATTTTATTTGGGTCTAATTTGGTTTGAAAAATAATATTTTTACGATCCAATGGTACATAAAAATTTAGTTCATTGCACTTTATAAGTATAATCATAAGATGAATGACCATTGTTAATAAAATAATAAATATACTTTTCCTTATCACTATTATCTAAACATCTAGGAATCAATATATCACTTAATTTATTTTTGGGTTTGATTTGACTTCAATTTTATATATTTTGGCTTAAACTTAGCAGCCTCAACAAATTTAGTGCCTTTGATACTATTTTTAGAGTTCAAATCTAATAGAAGATAATACATGGTCTCGTGCAAATAAACACCAAAGTGACCAAGGTGTGAATGTATTTTGCAGTTGTATAATCTGGCTCTTTCATGGGTTTTGAATTTACAACATGCTAAAAGATTTATTGATGAATATATTTTATATTTTTGTATCAAACTTAGTTTAGTTCATTTGTATATTTTAGCTGATAAACATTTTATCAATTATATTGATTGCGTAAATTTATCGAAGTAGATTATTTTAAATTTATATAATATGTATTCTTACAATATTAAAAAAATTAAATGTATTCATTTCCTTTTTTAAATAAGGCTCCCATTATAATTTTATGTTTCTCAAAACCTTAAGATAAAGCTTAGAAATCTTTCAATTTCTAGATGGGTGTTAGGATTCGCTTTCCTTAGGATTCCAACCTTAAGGATAATCAACAAATCGTAGGCCTACAAGCGATGAATAATACTTTATCAATTGTATTATATAACACGTAGTCTTTGTCTTAATCTTATCTCGTCCTTAAGGATGATCAAAAAATTAAAAGAGAATATTCACTTGTACCCACCATTTCGTGACGGCCTAAGTATAAAGCACATACCTTAAGAAAGATCATCAAATATATGCATGTATCTTACATCGTCTAGTCAATATATTGAATACTACTACGCAAAGCATACTTGGCTTAAGGAAGAACAATAGCTAAAGATTTCCTTAGAAAAAATCCTAATGAAACAGCTAATGAGTATGCAAGTAATCAATTAATATAAATGGTAGAGGACAACATATATATTAAGGATTCATAATCTTTAATATACACACACAATAAGTAATATCAATTTAGAGAACAATGTATTTCTTATGAATTACCTTCATGATTCAAGTGTCGGATGCATCGAAACTCCCGGTATATGTAAAATACGCACGTACTCGCTCTTTAAAAATAAGTTGGGTTCTTACGGTTCCACTTATGTTTATACATATATAGATATACGAGTTTTAATTTATTTATAACTATTATTATTTAATTAACTTATATAATATATATGTCATTAATTAAATTATACTTAATTAATTTTAATACTTATTAATTATATTAAATTTAATTAAATTAAGTTAATTAACTTAATTAATTTAATTAATTTGATTTATTTAATACAAACTTCTAAAATTTTATATTATTCACCATCAACTATTTAAGATGAATAATTAACTATAACATTTATTATTTATTTACATATACACGTCAATATATGTATACATATTAATTAACTAATTATTAATTAATTTTATTAATTAAATTCATTGATTTAGTTAAAAAGTTTAATTAAATGTATAAATTGATTCAAAATTTTAATATAATTTATCTTAAACAAATTTAAGATAAATATATAACTATAACAACCATAGTCATGTACTTATATATATATGTGTGTGCTTGTGTGTTATAATTAATTAACTTTTGATTAATTATTTAATTTAATTAACCAAATTAATTAAATACATTAAAATTTCAAATTAATTATTTAATTTCTCAAAACAATTTGGAAAATATATTGAAGTCATTTTATAATTTTTTGAAAAAATTCCTTTTATATTGTAAACTTAACTTCCAAATTTAAAGTATATTTTTAATTTTCAAATTTAATTTGAAAATCAACCCAAGGCCCAAATCAATTTAGGTCTTTATAATTAGGATAACATTTTAGACTTACTCCACCCTTTAGGCCAGGCCGGTAGCTAGAGAAGGGTGAATAATTAATTATTCAACCCTATGCCTTGGCACTACTTTTCTAGAAATCTATCGGATAGGTAGGCTTAATTAGTTGGCTCAAAAGTTGATAATTAGATAGCGTAAAACATTTGGGCTCTGATACCATTAAAGGAACCATGTTAGTTGGCAATAGGTAAAATAGTGGATTTTAATTTGTTTTCCAATTTAGATTTTTATTGGGCCTATGAAGTTTCAATGGACTTATTAGATTTGATTTAATTACTGTAAACAAAATAAAATTTAATTTAATTTTTTGATTACTCAATTAATGAGTTCAATTATTTGGTATTTATGTGTTATACGAGTACATCATAATTTACTCATATGTGTATATGGTGCATGCGCAATAATAATATAGTGTGCATAGTTAATGTGTGTGTGTATAGATGTTGGAATTTACATCTATAACAGACAATTCGTCATCCACATACATATCTATTGTCTCAAAACTATTATTTAAATATGTATGTATTTAGTTATATATGCTAACATACAAAATTGAAAGCACGGGTTGGTGTTAAATAGAAGGAGATCAAGTGACATACTCCCCTTAATTTAGTATTTCCTTTATTGCCGATTACTGGATACTAGATCCAGATATAATAATTCAAATGCCTTTTTAACTATTTGAAATAAATAAGTCTATTATAAAGTTTTCATCCAATTTATATTTTTATTTTTATTTGATAAAGTCAAAACTTTAAATTTGAAATTCAATATCAATTAAATCCAACTTTGATTTAATAAATAATTTATAAAATGAAATTTCTTAATTCACTCCTTCATCAATTACCATTTATTAGATACAAATCTAAAATTCAAATGCTTGTAATTACAACTTTGTATTTATACAATTGGTAAAATAACATGTTGAATGACAAATGATTTTGAGACATTAAATTCGAGATATTTGAATCATAACTACCATTTATTAGGCTATTTGAAACCTTTAATTGTATATGTTAAGTTCTCATTCAACCATAGATATGGAGTCAAACCAATAACATATTGAATTTTAGATTTGAAATTCAAATTAAAACAATGACTTTGGGATATTGCGGTATATTTTTAATAACTTTTAAAATAAACACACACAAACACACACATATATATATGACATCCAAAAAAAATATGTTTTTTGAATCAAAGATCAATAATTCAATATCACTTAATGAATAAAACACATCAATATAATCATAGATAAATGGGCAAAACATCATATGTGAACATGGGATCGCTCTACAAACTATCCAACAAATGATATACGTGAATTAAATATAAACAAGATATGTCATAAGGATGTTGCCGTTGATCACACCTTTTAATAGTAGGTCATTCTAGATTCAATATAAAATGTCTTGCCCTTTGCAGCACCTTGATTGGATATTTCTTTTTAGATCTCAAGTAGATCCACACCCAGCTTTGCGATGGAAAGATGAACCACTTAGTTTTATTTTATTTGACATTTACATTTGACTTAGAGTTGATAAAATTTTAGAAATGTCTCATTTAATTTTTGGCCATCGAAGGTTAATAAGAGAGAAAAGAAAAGTAAATGAACGAAAAAAATAATTCAGAAAGAGAATGAATGGTAGTATTTGTTTCAATGAGAGAATAAAAACCTTTTCTATTCTCTCTTTAAAACTTCTACTTTGAAATCTCAATTAATTTTCAGTCAAATCTTCATCCATGTTCCTTTTTCTCTCTCTAGCATTGCAGGCCACATTATTCCATCACATGAATAATTATTTCCAAAAGCTTGTTAAAAAATCAACTATATTTAAAACTCTTTTAAATATATATCGATATGGTATATCGATATTTGCATATATAACTTCTACATATACACCTAGATAATTACCAACAACACGAGTCCATGTTTGCAACGGTTCAGAAATACAGGTGATTTCCAGGCTTCATATTGATTTTGCAACAAAGTTTTCAGGTATCAAACAAAAGAGTATTTGCTCTTCAATTGCAAGGTGAGCATCAAAACTCATAAATCTAGTTAAAGCAAAGCTTCTAAATGCCAAGTCTGTACAAAACTAGGCTCTATAACATTGTTTTCTGAGTTAAAACTGATTTGGGTTGCCACTTTGCATGTCATTTTCTCTCAGTTAACTGCAACGAAATGCTGTTGGATTTTCTTTTGCTGATAGTTCATGTGTTGTAGTATATGCCTTCAAAATTTCATAGCAAAACTCTTTTGTTTGATACCTGAAAACTTTGTTGCAAAATCAATACGAAGCCTGAAATCACCTATACATATTTCTGTTTTCTGAACTGTTCATCAAATAAATTAAATAATTATCAATATTTCTTAAATAATTAATTCAAAATATTTCATAAATTATTTAAGTCATATGGTTTTTTTATAATTCACAAATATGGTTGTGTGACTCAATGGTTGAATTCAATGGGCAATTAATACTGAACAATTCAAATATTAACATCCATACGTTACCTTAGCTAATGGTGTGGCAGTTCGATCAAATTCATCACTTACATACCTTTTTAGTAAAAATCACATTTTTTTAATTTCTTAAATGGTACTAATTAGTAATGATTATTCAGACCAATTCTCTTCGTTAACACTATATCTCTTTAAGACTTATGGAATTTCGTTTTGGTCAAAATTTCAATATCATCCACATTCAACATGGTTAATCTGTAAACAAAGTCCTTGGTTCAACAATAACATTTATTATTAACCGTGCTACGATAGCCAGAGATTTTGACTTTGAGTTAACTATACTGGACTGTGATACTAACCTCATAAAACCAAGGAGGCGAATTCTGTATTGAATAGTTTTCACTTTCATGCTTTAACTCAGACCCAACTATATTACTTGGCGGACGCAATGCCCTGATTTAACAATAATCAAAGTGGAGTGTCCACTTTGAAATTCAATGATATTCTCAAGTCGAGAGAACTTGTAATATCATCACTTCGAGATTTCCCATTTGACCTTAGTTATTACTAACCAATAGGAAACTCTCGAATGAGTCATTTTATTGTTATCCAATAACTACCAATATTTACCCCCATGGTGTCAGCCATTAGCAATACACTATCCAACATTTAAAGAGCATTACATACTTTGGTCTTAATAGATGTATCGATATCCTTTCTTAGAACATCTCAACCAAGAATATTTAATGTAAAATGTAATTTTTATATTGTGATTAATTACTCGCGATTGCAATTATTTGCAACTATAATCACATATATGGATTTTCTTATTTATATATGTTAAAATAATTATATCACTATACCAAAGTATATATTTGAAATCAAATACCTTTACTACGAATAAGATCAGTCACAGAGTTTGATATATGTAACAATTTACATAAGTGTCCCTAGGGATAACCCTAACTCTATCAGCCAAGATGTATCGAGAAAGAATATTGATACATCCACTAAGACTGGTGTACATAATGCTCTTATACGTTGGATGGTGCATTAGCAACAACCGTTGGAAACTCTAAGGGATTACATACTTGTGGTCATTAGGAATAATCATATAACAACTCAATGAGAGTCTTTTGTTGGTTAATACTGAAAGAGTTAAAGGTATGATCTTGGGGCAATTATGTAACATGTTACATGTATCTAACTCGATAACAAATCTTTTTTAAAATAAAAGGTGTTCTCTTTCTATTGTACACTTTTTATATTATGGTATACTTAATTACGTAATTAATTTAAAGTATATCAATGAGAAAATTCCTAAATGGTATGTTATGTGATAGTACGTACAATATGCTGTGATCATGTGCAATTTATCACATTAATGTGATAGTAAGTACAACATTCCTAGTCAAGATGTTTCAAAACAAGATGTCGATATATCTATTATGGCTAGACCGCATAACGTTCTCCAAATGTTGGGTAATGTATTACTTATATATTAATGGTTATTAGATAACTATGAAATGACTTACTCAAGAGTTCTATGTTGGTTAATATAACTATGGTCAAACAGAGTCGAAGTGATGATGTTACATAGGTCCATCGATTTGAGAATACCAGGCAACTTTAATATTGACACTCCACTTGATTATAGTTAAACTGTGGAACGACGTTCATCAAATGACTATAGTTAGATATGAGTTGAAGCATTAGAACTAAAACACTATTCAATAGAGAATTTATCTCCTCGGTTATATGGGTTAGTATCACAATCAACTATAGTCAACTCAAAAACAAAGTCTCTAGCTATAGCAGTACGATTAATTATTATTACTATTAACGAACCAAGGATTTTTTACTTAGGCTTACAAAGTTGAATGTGGACGATGCTGGAATTTTGACCAAAATCGAATTCCATAAGTCTTGATGTGGTATAGTTTTGACGAAAAGAATTGGTGTAAATAATCATTTCTACCGCTTATAATATGTAAAATCGGATTTTACCATACAGCCAAAATGTCACACCACTAGCTAGGGTGATGTATGAACGATAATATCTGAATTATTCAATACTAATCACTGACTGAATTTACACCTTTGAGTCACACGGCCAAAACGATGAATACTCCGAATAAACCACATGATTGAATTATTTAAAATCATTGTAAATTAATTAAATTAATTAATATCTATGAAATATTAGTTGTTAAATTTTATTTGAGATGTTTAAATTCCATTAGCATTTATAAGGTGCAATATAAAAGTTATAAACATGCGTATTGATATATGATGTCTGTAGAATGTTTAAGCTGGACTTAAATAACATAAATACTAAGTGGGTTTTAACTAAATTAAACGAATTACTATTTATGAAAAATTATTTGTTAAATTTTTTTTTGATTTGTTTGAATAACATTAGTATTTAATAAAGTGCGTATATAAAAGTTATAAACGTACAAGTCATATATGATATCAGTAGAACATTTAAATTAGATTTAAATGGATTAATGCTTATGAGATTTGGAAATTTTGATGGCCCACATGGCACCATCTATGGTCGAGGGAGAGGATTTATTGAGATTTAATAGAGAATTAAATGGGAAGGATTTAAGTAAGGAATGATAAAGGTTTTTATTATTCCTTTAAACAAATCTCTCTTTATTTCTTTCATCTAATTTCAATTTTCTTTTTTGACAAAATTTTCTCTTCCTCTCCCTTTATCTATAGCCGATTTTTCATGCAAGCATGGTTCCATAACTCCAGAAACAAGTCAAATAAAATAAAATAAAGGATGGTTATCTCTTGATTGCTGAAAGATCTAGAGATTGCTTCATTGAATCTAGGAATCCTTTCATCATTCAAGGTGTGTCTTTTGGCTACAACTCAAAATAACCTTCTATTTTATTTATAAACAAATTCAACATTGAATTCCCACTTTTTGCATCTCTTCCATCTGTATGAATTTTGCAATATGATTTAGATCTCTACATTCCTCCCTTGAATCAATTGTATGGTTATCTTGTTAACACCTTTTTAACACCTTTTGTCCTTCTCTTCTACTGTTCATATGCTATCTATGTTAAAATCATAGAACCATCAACGCTTTTGCTTATTTGTTTGTATTGTATATTTAATTTAGATTTGCATCCCATTATCGTGAATTTATATATGCCTAAGTCATCTAATTCCTTTTATTTCAACAAATTTTTACCGAAAATATTTTTGTTAATTGAGTAAAAATTTCATGTTATAAAGTTGAAAATTGAATACATACACTACAAGTTGGTTTAAAACAGTTTTGATTACTGTTTACATGAGAATAATATTTAAATCAATTTAAATTTATAAGTGTACTTTTTCAAACAAAAGAAAAATTATAACTTCTAATTTCTTTTTTAATTTAGCAATTGGATCTAACTTAGATTAGTTTTATTGTTTGAATGTATGTCATTAAATTACAAATTAATTAAATACATTTGTTACTTGTTGTTTTGATTTTAAAACACTGACTTGATTATTTTATGTGTGCGCGCGCCTGTGTGAATATGTATGTATGTATATGAATATCTATCATTATGTATGTATATGAATATATATCATCACCATCATCATTTCAAAGTTTGCAAAATGGATTTCTATGTAAAATATTGTGATTTTGATTTAAACTATCCCTTAATCAAAAATACCATTATATTGAACATGTCAGACAATCAAAGTTTATCTTACTGTATACATACATGTGTGTGTACGAATCTATATGTACAATATAAATCTTATTTTGCTAAATAAAAATTGGAAAACAAAGGAATATGCAATGAGGAAATGTGTCCTTTGTGGTGTAAATCCAAACACCTGAATACGTTCACATTAACTATGTACAGTTCCTCTGTTGCACTTATTTTTCACACATAGGTGCATTTGATGCACTCATTACAACATATATACAACTTAAAATAAACCAAATTGTTTTAAACAAATGAAATAAAATGAATATTTTATTTGAAGTTTTAGATTAGATCTAAAATCCAATTTAAACTTCTAGGCTAAACTAAGATCTAAATGGAAAAAAATTGAAATCTACCTATTTAACCCGCTTTCAATGGCATTGTTCATGTTATGGTATCAGACCCCAATAATTTATGCTATATAAATTAGTATTGGTAGGGCTAACTAATTAAGCTTGCTTATTTAGTAGAGTGTATAGAAAAGCAATGTCTAGGCTGGGCTTGGTTAATCAAGTACCCTACCCTAGCTAGCTACCGGCCTAGTCCGAAAGGTGAAGTGAGTCCAAAAGTTGTCCCTAATAGAAAAAACCTAATTTAAATTTAGGCCTTGAGAGATAATTTTCAAAATCTACT
The DNA here is from genome assembly GCA_030765085.1 of Allium cepa. Lineage (NCBI taxonomy): Eukaryota > Viridiplantae > Streptophyta > Magnoliopsida > Asparagales > Amaryllidaceae > Allium > Allium cepa. The sequence goes on from CM060943.1 coordinate 156,128,259, forward strand.
TTGAAATTGAAGTAAAATTTTAAATGTAAAAGTCAAATTTGAAATACGAAAATGTTGTAATATGATTTTCAAAATTGTTTTGAAAATTTACAAATTAGTTTTGAAAATTAAATAATTATTAATCATATTAATAAATTAAGTAAATAATTAATTAATCAAATTATCTAACATATATAATTATATACGTTATATTATCTTCAATTATTTAAGGTGGTGTAAGTGTTAACCGCCTTTTTGGCAAGTTAGTGTACAGGCTGATTTAACCCAATCGACTGCATGGTTATCGAAACTAGAGTATTATGGATTTGGTTCAAATGGATGGATGGATACTCAATTATGGATAATAATTATGAATATGAAGTCGGTATTGAGTACGGTCGATGGATAAACGACGCAGGGTACTTGGAATATGGATTTTGGAAAGAGACGAGTTGCTTAGAGTTTGCTTCGAGTTACCATAAGGTTTGCTTCAGGTCAGGAAAGGATTTACTTCAGGTCTATATCTGATTAGCTGCAGGTTGGCAAGGGAAAACTTGGGGTCGGTATGTTGGTTGGGGTCGACATATGGAGGTGCTTAGGGTCGGCATTGCTTTGGTAAAGAGGTCGGCATTTAGTTGAAGGTGGTATTACTTTGAGGGATCAACATTGCTCTTGCTTTGGGTCGGATCGGCATCTACTTCGGATTGGCAATGGAAATGCTTTGGGTTGACATTGAAGTGGAGGTCACATCAACATAGGGTCGGTATTGAGGAGAGGATTGGGTCGGCATTACTTCGGGTCGGTTGTGATACAACTTCGGGTCGGCTATAAGAGCAAGGGGTCGACTATAGGAGCAAGGGGTTGGTTGTTTGCAAGAGGTCGGCATATTGAAGTTACTATGGGTCGACAGCAATTTGGCTTCGGGTCGGCATTGCATGGACTTCAGGTCAGCAAAACATCGGGTCGGCAAAGCATTAGATCGGCATATTGGAGCTGCTTGGGGTCAGCAGCAAGCTTGCTTCGGGTCTTGATCAAGAATACTTCGGGTCACCATCAAGGTCACTTCTGGTTCGACTTTGGGTCAACATAGGATGGATGCTATGGCCTCGACTATGGTTATGGTGGGCCCATGTAGGTGAGAAGGCGTTGTAGCCGGAGTTTCACTATAAATACAACAGGTGTGGCTTCAAAAAAGAGGATCTTCATTCTGTTTCTCTTCATCTTCCACCTAGAGGCTGCTCTGCCATTTTTGTTTCGCAAATTTTGGATTGTAACTGTAGTCAAATTTTAGAATAATAAAAAGGATTTTTCTGCAGTGGATGTTTGTCGGAGTTAGCCGAACCAATATAAATCTCATCTTTTTTACATCTTTCATTTTAATTTTGATTGTTCTTCATACTATATTCTCTACATATATTCTATCTATGATCAGTGACTGGATATTGGTGCTTTCACTTGTAATTGGGTATTTGTGGCCAATTTTGACCCATAACATTATGGTGCTTTCATTGAGAGAGCTAGCACTCGAGGATTTAGAAGTTTGGCTCTTGGATTTGAAAGCTTGGAAACTAGGATTTGGAAAGCAATGGCTAGGAAATCAACATAGATAGAGGACAGAGAGGAGTCATCATGAAGGAAGTCAGGAGGCTTCCTTGCGAGCTAATCAGACCTCAATCTTCATCACCAGAGACGAGATGAAGATGATGATGGATGCTATGTAGGAAAGGATGCTCAAAATGCAAGAGGAAATGATGCAGAACCACCGACAAATTGGGCAACTGTAGCGCAAAACCATGGGAATGGAGCTGTAGGGAATACTGGAAATATGAATCATAGAGTTTAAGCAGCAGGAACAGAGGAAGTCCAGAATTAGAACCAAGGAAACGAGGCAAACAAAGTGCAGGATAGAATGGAACCACTAGGAGCTACCCTTGGCATGCCCCCGGATCATATTGGCTCGTTCCAGGCAGGATACCAGGCAGTGCTATGCAATTTGGCATTGATCGGGATATGGATGCTCGTCTAAAAGGTAGATTTCAGGATTCCCTCGTGGACTCGGGGGGTAGGTTGGAGACGACGGGCAATGACTACCACTTGATGATAATGACAGGTTAGCGAACATGATCAGACGGGCTACGAGGGTAGGGTTGGTAAATCGATATTTAGAGGATGTGAATAGGAGCCCTTTGCTCCTACGATTAGGTAAGCTAGGAATTCGCCGGAATTCAAACTACCAACACTGGAGACGTATGATGGAAGGATGGATCCCATTGTTCATCCGACAAGGTATATGAGGCATATGGAAGTACTGGGGGCATCGATGGAGGTCATGGCACGGTGCTTGTAGGATCTAGATTAACCCTAGAGGGGGGGGGTGAATAGGGTTATAGCAAATTTTCTCGAATTAAACACAGAGATATAATTACAGAAATAAATATGCTGAAAAGTAAATCACACACAAAATTTACCCAGCTTCGGCAACCCCTGCCTACTGCTGCATTCACAGATTTCTATTAGAATTAAACAATATCACGCTTACAAACACTCTACTAGACTTGCAGACATTTGCTCCACGCTCACAAACACTCTACTAGACTCGCACACCCTGCTCGCAAACATTTGCTCCACACTCACAAACCCTCTACTAGACTTGCACACCCTGCTCCACCTATAGAGTTTCGCTTACTCGCAAACTTTGCCTCCCGCCTATAGAGCTTCGCTTACTCGCAAACTCTGCTCCCGCCTATACAGCTTTGCAAACTCGCACACCCTGCTCACTGAACTAATTCAAAATAGACAATCTGACACTACCTAAACCAAGGTGGTGATTTACCAAGATTCTTTGGTTCGTAAAATAAAAAACAATAATTAAGAAACAATAACCCTAAAAAAAACAAATTAACAATATTAATAAAGCCTTATAGAAACAAAACCCCCTTTTTATTTTAAAAGACCGGCCCACTTCCTTTTTTTTTCACCCGATCCTCTTTTGTCTCGTTCGTGAGAAATAATGGCGGCTTCGTTCTGATTAGGGCTTCGTTCCCTTTTGTTCCAGTTAGGGCTTCGGCTCTTTGTTCCAATTAGGGCTTCGGTTTCTTCAATTGATCTGTGATTTGTTGCCCTAGCTCGCTGCTTCTCTGATGGTTGACTATTGCTCGTTTTGCAGTTGCTCGATCGAGTTCGTTGCTTGTGAATTCGGTATGTACTGTCTCCTTTTGCTTTTCTAAATTGATACTTGAACTCGATAATTTTTTGCCGATGATGATTAGGGCATTTATATAGGTTGAATTCCTATATTTGCGTTCGTATAAATTTGATTGAATTTGTCAAATTCTTTATCTCGGCCACTTGATGATGTTTGAATGATTGAGATCGATTCTGACTTTTTCAATTTCGTATTTTGATGCTTGGTTGACACGGCTTCGATTTTGATTTCGTGATCAATTTTGCTTGGCTACCACGGTGAACACTTGTTTGACTTTGACAATACTGATTTCGTGAGTTTTCACTTTGTTGACTTGTTCATCATTGAATTTGCGATTCACTGTCACTTCGGCCTTGATACTGAGTGTTTACTTCGGCCATTTGATTTTCTAAACTTCTGGATATTGTGGGATGCCATCTCCATTTGGTTGTTGCAGTATTCATTGTTGTTGTGTTCCTCACTGATGCATTGTTGTAACTCCATCTTGACTTAGGCTTTTCACTGTAACAGATGCTACACTTGTTCATGTATATATTGCTTTGTTTCACTGGTGGCTTATGTGCATGCTTCACTGTTCTTTGCATTTGTTCATATGAGTCTGCTCACTGTTGTTTGTACCTGTACATATGTGTATACTGAGTTTGCATTTGATTTTGTAGTTTGGTGTCATGTTTGCTTTGAGTCTGCAACTTGGAGTCTGCAACTAGTAACTGGACTTGATTTGTGCCTTGTCCATTCTCATGTGTTCATCCCTATTGTTGTTCATCTGAGTTTGAGCATTTGCGTATTTGAAGCCTTGTATCATGATGCAGTCTTCATTATGTTCTGGTGACATGTGCATTGCTTCATGTTGCCTATGTATCACTGCAGTTGCACATTGCTTGTACTTGTGTTCTTTATTCATATGTTCTTCAAATCAGTGGTGCACTGTGCCATTTGATCTTGTTTTGTTGTGATGCACTTGATTGCTTCTGATTCATTTTTGAGGCAGTTTGCATATTTGGGCATTATTTCTTGTGTGCTGGTTGAAGTTCTGATGCCTTTGGTTTGAACCATGCTTTGATTCATTGTCAACCTGTATCATTTACTGATTTAGTTGATTTCATGGTTCACCTTCCTTTGTTCACTGTGTACTTGATGGTTGCTGTGCACTTTTGTGCTTTGAGACAGTTTCATTGTTTTAGTATTCCATGTTGCATGCAGTAGTCTTGGCCTGTACTGTGACTCGAGTTTTCACTGTGTTCTGACTTGATGCTGCATACATGCTTGAGTTTCACCTCTGACCTGTTGGTTCATTGTGATGCTCATTTGCATTGTATTCTGGTCAGTGTAGTTGTTTATTTGAGTCAGTGCTTCACCATACTTGTTGTTGCAGCTGTCTTGACTTATGCTGTATCAATGCTGCTTCACCATATTGCATTGTCATATTTTATTCCTGTTTTCACTTGTGTACATTTTCGAGTTGCACACTGCTGCTTGTACTTGTAGTCTTGGCCAGTTGACTGTTGCTTTGAGTTATTCATTGCTTGGTCTCTTGTTGCCTTGAATTTCTGGTTGGAGCTGTGCACACGAGTTGGCGAGGCAATGCACACGTGTATGAATGTACACGTGTGTATTGCAGCCACTTATGATTACCTGTCCCTGTAATATCTATGTGCACGACTTTGTGATGAATTCAAGTGTGAATGATGACGAACAACCCAAATAACTGAGGCAAATGATATTTTCAAAAATCGTATTTCATTTTATATTGCAAAAATATTTCTTTTTCAATTTTACTGCGTTAGTGAATATTTTTGCAGATTTCTCATATGCTGGATTCAAACTGGCATTCAGTTGAAGACATAATATGAGTGTGAGTGATATGTAGTGAGGTTATCAATGTAAAAATATTTGTGATGTAATCGTGATGTAATCAAAAATGTATATGTATAGTGAGAGCATGAATTTGTACTATTCAAGATTGTAATAAATATTTGTTTGAATAAAATTTCTGTTTGAATTCAAATTCAAATTCTGTGTAATTTATTTTATTCAACAAATATTTATTTAATCTATGAAAAACAAAATAGTACATTACCAAATACATTTAAATGAATATATATGTTTATTATCATCAAACAAAAACATATAAGCGCATATTCAACAGTGCTTTCCTTTGTTTTTGACAGATATAGCAGCACTATGGTTCAGACAATTGGAGAGCTGTTCTACTGGCACATGGACGGAAGTGATTGAGAGATTTATGAGGCAATTTTGGGGCCACATCGCAATACCCAAGAGTATGATGACTTTAACATCCATGAAGCAGTGGAAAGGAGAATCACTCAGGAATTGTGGATAATTCAGATTTCAAGATATCATTGGAATGGGATCCACCGATGGATCTTGGGGAATTTTACTATGAAACAAAAAGGTTTTTATGATAGGAAGATGCTAAGGCTGATAGAGAGGGGAGAGAGGAGGCTAATTATATGGTAAAAGGTAGAGGTCTGCCTAGAGAAGATTTAAACAGGAATGATAAAGGAAAATGGAAAATGAATGATAGCAGTAATACATCAAAAAGGAAACGGAGAGAACCAAAATTCTCTTCTTACATGGATTTGACTGAAACTCTAAAAAGGATCTATTTGGATACTCGAGGGAGCCTCCACTATCGAAGGTCGGTAAAAAGGGAACCCTCCGCATACGAGCGAGCATCAGGAAAGCATTGTCTATTCCATGAGATGGATAAGCAGAACACGAATGACTGTAGGAATTTGAAGGATATCGTTGAGGAACATGTGAGGAATGGTCATTTGCAACAATACTTAAGGAATCAAGCTGTGACAGTGGAACAGGAGCTTCCACCATCCATCTGGATCGAAGATGGCACTGGATCAAGGCATCGTCGTCGGCTTATTATTAGTTGATTATATTTATGGCATCAAATAAGTAATAAACCTCGAAGTAATGCGGCTAAGTCACTTATACATGTACGGGATCGAAGACGGTCCCTAGGCATGCTTTGAGATGACGATGAACCGTGATGCTTGGGTTTATGTAATCTTGTTTCTTTCTGCTTTCTACAAACTCCAGTTTCTTTCTTGGTAATGTGGCTATTTAGGTTTCTTAGTTCTATGGACTTTTATTTTGAATGATTGGATTTGTATTAATGTATTAAATAACACAGGTCATGGTTATGGCCCTGATAGGAAAGACAGGGCAATAACCATGAGTTACGAGTCCCTTCATCTGAGAGAGACATGATGGACTTGACTATGGATTAAGTCCTCGATTGGGGATTGAGGCCGGAGAAGGATACCCTACATATTAAGTCCTCGACCGGGGAGTCGATGCCAAAGAAGGATATTCACGGATTAAGCCCTTGACCGAGGATTGAGTTAGAGTATGATGCTCCACGGATTAAGTCCTCGACTAGGGATCGAGGCCGGAGTAAGATACCCCATAGATTAAGTCCTCAACCAGAGAGTCTAGGCCGAAGAAGGATATTCATGTATTAAGTCCTCGACTGGGGATCGAGGCCGGAGTAAGATACCCCATAGATTAAGTCCTCGACTGGGGTTCGAGGTCGGAGTAGTATACCCTACGGATTAAGTCCTCGACCAAAGAGTCGAGGCTGGAGAAGGATATTCACAGATTAAGTCCTCAACTAGGGACCGAGGCCGGAATAGGATACCCCACGGATTAAGTCCTCGACCGAAGAGTCGAGACTGGAGAAATATATTCACGGATTAAGTCCTCGACTGGGGATCGAGGCCGCAGTAAAATTCCCCATGGATTAAGTCCTCGATTGTGGATCGAGGTCAGAGTATGATACCCCATGGATTAAGTTCTTGACCGAAAAGTCGAAGCCGGAGATGGATATTCATGGATTAATTCCTCGACCGGAGATTCGAGGCCGAAGAAGGAAAACCATGGATAAGCCCTCGGCCGGATTATGATAAAATGACCCAGAGAGGTCTATGGCTTTGGATTTGGATGTGGAGAGGTCCCGACTTTAGATTTGGACCTAGAAAGGTCCTGGATTTGGATATGCATCCAGAGAGGTCCTGGATTTAGATTTGGACCCGGAGAGGTCTCAGATTTGGATATGTACCCGGAGAGGTAGCGGATCTGGATATGGACCTAGAGAGGTCCCAGATTTGGATAGGACCCAGAGTGGTCCAGACTTGAATAAAACGATCCGAAGCGATTGTGGATTCGGTTAATGGATTCGAAATGGATTCGGAATTGGATATCGACTCGGAATAGTCATGGATTTCCCTAACGATCCAGAGAGATCAAGAAACCGGATTGGCGATGGATTGGAATCAAGGTCGCAAGATATGGCGATCGATGGATTATGGACTTTGGATTTTGGACTTATGGCAATACAGAACACACCTTCCTATCGCAAGGCATGTTTTAGGGGCAAATTGTTAACCCCCCTTTTGGCAAGGCAGTATACAAACGAATTCAATCCAATCGACTACATGGTTATCGAGACTGGAGTATTATGGGTTTGGTTCAAACGGATGGATGGATACTCAATTATAGATAATAATTATGAATATGAAGCCGGGATTGAGCATGGTCGATGGATAAAAGACGCAGGGTACTTGGAATATGGATTTGGAAAGAGATGAGTTGCTTAAAGTTTACTTCGAGTCACCATAGGGTATGCTTCGGATCAGGAAAGGGTTTGCTTTGGGTCTCCATCTGATTAGCTTTAGGTCGGCAAGGGACAACTTGGGGTCGGTATGTTGCTTCGGGTCGGCATATGGAGGTGCTTCGGGTCGGCATATGGAGGTGCTTCGGGTCGGCATAGCCCAACTTTGGGTCGGCATTGCTTTGGTAAATGGGTCGGCATTTGCTTGAATGTGGTATTTCTTTGAGGGATCGACATTGCTCTTACTTCGGGTCAGATCGGCATCTGCTTTGGGTTGGTATTGGAAATGCTTTGGGACAACATTGGAGTGGAGATCGCGTCAACATGGGGTCTGCATTGAGGAGAGGATCGGGTCGGCATTACTTCGGGTCGGCTGTGATATAACTTCAGGTTGGCTATAGGAGCAAGGAGTCGGCTATAGGAGCAAGGGGTCGGATCTTTGCAAGATGTCGACATATTTAAATTACTTTGGGTCAGCAGCAACTTGGCTTCGGGTCGGCATTGCATGGGCTTCGGATCGCCAAAACATCGGGTCGGCAAAGCATCAGGTCGGCATATTGGAGCTGCTTGTGGTCGGCGGCAAGCTTGCTTCGGGTCGTCATCAAGAATACTTTGGTTCACCATCAAGGTCACTACGAGTTCGAATTTGGGTCAGCATAGGATAGACGCTAAAGGCTCGGCAATGGTTATGGTGGGCCCATGTAGGTGAGAAGGCTTCAAAAAGAGAATCTTCATTTTGTTTCTCTTCATCTTCCACCTAGAGGCTACTCTGCCATTTTTGTTTCAGAAATTTCTGATTGTAACTGTAATCAAATTTCAGTATAATAAAAAAGATTTTTCTAGAGTGGATGTAGGCCGAAGTTAGCCGAACCACTATAAATCTCGTCTTTTTTATTAGTTTCATTTTAATTTTGATTGTACTCCATATTATATTCTCCACAGTGGCTAGATTTGGTGCTTTCACCTATAATTGGGTGTTGGTGGCCATTATGACGCCAACAGTAGGTATATATGAAATTTTCAAAATTAAAATGATTAATTAAAATTATTTAATTAAGTAATTAATTAAATGTTAGATAATGTATAATATAATACATATATACATATACATAAAGGTATATGTGTATGATTATAAATGTTCTAGTATAATATCCAACTTAAAATGTTTAACTGAATGATATATAATTAATTAAATTGTTAATTAAATTAATTATACATAAGACTATTATATAAGTTATTATATTGTAAAAGTTATATAGTAATCAAAACCCATATAATATGAATGTACAATAAAAGGTGGAGCAATAAGAAACCCCGATTAGACTTGAGGGATAAATATATGCGTATAATACGTATATTGCGATTTCAGATGCGTCCAAAACTTGAATCACAAGGGTATTTCATAAGAAATACATGATTCCTTAAGTTGATATGACTAAATTAAATATATTAAAGATTGTGAATCTTTAACATAAAATTATGCTATACCATTTATATACTAATAGATTGCTTGCATACTCCCTAGTTGTTGGGTGATACTTAAGCTAGGGATGTTATATGTAATACTTTTAACATATAGAACATAAGAGGTAAGATAATTGCACGTATTTGTTGAGCTTTACTCAAGGTATGTGCAATATACTTAAGTCATCGTGAAATGGTGGGTACGAGTGAGTGATCTCCCTTAATTTGTTGAGCTTTCCTCAAGGTCAAGAAGAGATTAGGACAAAGACCGTGGGTTAGGAGTTATACATGATCCAACCATAAGGTGGAATCCATCACTTGTGGGTCTATATTTTGTTGAGCTTTCCTCTAGGTCAAAATTACAAAGCAAGCAAGTCTTAACACCCACTAGAGAAATCAAAAGATTTATATGTTTTGTTAAGGTTTTGAGAAAAAATATAAAAATCCAGTAGGAGCCTTATTATAAAAATATATAGTAAGAAGAGGGTTTATTAATATTTAGTGGAGAACTAAAGGGGGAAGTTTTTAAGGAATGAATAAGAAAGGTTTCTATTATTTCGTTAAAAAAATCTTGTTTCATTTCTTTCATCTAATTTTATTTTTCTTTCAACAACAAAATTATTACTTCCTTTCCCATCATCTAAAAATAAATTTTCATAGTAGCCTAGGGTTCTATAATACCTTGAAAAATAAGTATAATTTTAGTTAAAATTAATAATATGATATTGTGAAAAATATTAGATTTAATGAATCAATTATATGAAGGGAAAATGGTCATTTTGCAAACAATGAAATCTGGCGATGAAATCAACTTCATTGCGATTTTCTCATTTTACTGATTCATTTAGTACACTATTTATGTCTTTGGAGCTCGTATGAAGAAGATATGGCTAGAAACATAGTTGAATTAGACGATCGATACGCATCTTGAATTCAAATTTAAATTTGAATGGTCATGCGGTATTCTAACTTCCAAGACTTATAATATAAACACGTATCTTAATTTTATTTCAGAATCTAGTATCCCATTTCTTTTTCTTCCCCAAATGTTCCGACTGACCCAAAATCCCCAAATTCAAAAACAAACTACGAAATTGAAACCCCAAATTGAAGAGAGAAGCAAAAACAAGCACATATGAGCCACTAGCTGTAATTGAATAGCGAATTAAAGGACATTCTATCTCCGAACAACGGGCAAAAGTGAGGCTAGAGACTTGAAATTGAAAGGAATCAACGAGAGTGAGTGGGTTTATCTAAATTCTACATTTGTTCGCTTGATTTCATGTTTAATCTGATTAAGTTTGGTAATCAAATAAATAAAATTTGACACTTATATTTGTGAGTTATGAAAATCTTTCTTAACTCGATTAATAAGTGAATTTTGGTTAATTAAATGGGTTAGTTGGATGACATAATGTATATGTGAATTTTATATGCAAGGATTAAGAAAAAATGAAACTTATACTTGGGAAATCCATACTAAAATGGTAGAAATTTTATATGATTAAATTTCTAAAATATAATTTGATACTGAAAGACCTATTTTTTTGGATATTTATACAATTGAAATAAATTAATATGGCGATGTTTCATATATGTATAAAAGATGTCCAAAATCATGAATTTAGTGATTTCGGACATTTAAATATATTAAATTGACATAAAATAATTTTCTGGGAGTGGATATGATGATTTCAGGTTAAAATGTATTTTTATGTAATTTAATTCAATTTATATGAATTTATATGTACATATTTCAGTATGTGCAAAAATCAGTCTAAGATCTTGATTTTGATGATTTGGAACATTTGAAAATGTCAAATTGACATGGAAATAATTTATGAGGTTAAACATGATGAATTCAGGCCTAAAAACTATTTTTATATAATTTATTTCAATATATGAATTTATATACATATGATTCCATGATATGTGAAAATCGGCATAGACTTGTATATAAATGGTTTAGTGTATATAATCTTGTCAAAATGGCATGGAAACGATTTCTGAAGTTAAAGAATATGTTTATGTGAATTTATAAATTTTATCTCGAATTTATTGAATATTTTTTTAGATATAAATTATTTAGAGGAGATATGCAAAATGTTGAATATACAAATGTATATATGAATTACACACACACACACATCCATATAATATACTTTAAAAATCAAGATTTGATTTCTATAGGCTTGAAAAGTACATTAAGAACATTTTGGTAAGCAATATGTTTTTGTTTTTAATTTAAACTATAATGAATTTATACAGTGTATTTTAATATATGAAAGCTAAAGAAATTAGAATTTTAAAAATAGAAATGATGATAAATCTTTGTGTGAAAAATATTATGATATGTTAGAAAGGCATGTCACTTAAGTTTAAAATCAAAAGGCTAAGGAATTACCAAAACAAAGAAATAAAAATGAAAATGCATAAATTTAGAACAAAGTCAGAATTGTGCTTCAGGTAGTACAATGGTGGATCGATGACCCATACCGGTATACTGGTCACCAAATAAACTTGTGAATTTGAACTTAGGTCTAATATTTGCCATAGTATAGCTTATTTAGAGGCTCGCATTGGGTTCCCTGAGTATATTTGACATGAGTGAAGAGGTAAAAACATAACCTAGCCTAAGAAGCAATGCATGTTAGTGAACGGATATCGCATGCCTTCATGGGGCGTTGTTTAAAAGTTATTTGATTTAGTTTTATTGAATTGGAATTGAGCAAGGATGGGAGGAAGTCATGACTCTGGATATTGTGGGTTAGCTGCAACACAGCTATTATTGAGTATAGCTAGGTACACGGTTTGTTCGTCTTATTCATGATAGGACAATACAACTTAAGGTACGTATAAGTGTGAGATTAGTCACCTCACTTTAGAACAAATATAGTAAAATGGCTATATGAAACTTTATGAATATAAATTGCATATCAGATTTGATATGAATTGAATATGAACTGAAGTGTTTAATGATATGGTATATCATTTTTGATCATGTATATTATGAAACAAGTATAGTAACTGTTGTATTCGGTTATATTCACTCACCAAAATTTGTATCCAAACCCTTTCCACCATGTTTCCTTTATTTATGATGTATGGAGATAGGTTAACTACAATGATGTTGGAAATTTAGGCGACGAAGGCTTGTTGTGTATATTAGTATGTCTATACGATGACATGTATATAAATAATAAATTTGATGTACTGTATGGATTTATTTCGTGATGAACAAAGTAGTGTCGTGTGAAGACTAAGTACAGGTTGGTTTGGTAATGGCATAATATTATTTGATTACTATATTTTGTGTACCTTCCATTGTGAGTTCCGAAAGACAAAATAGATAGCTTTTGTTCCGTTTTCTTATATCAATCACCTAATAGTATGTTGTTCTTGACTTTTCTGGTTAAAGTTTTTATTTATGTAGAAAACCAAAGGCTGAAAAATAATAGGTTGTTACATTTGGTATCAGAGCAAAATTATAGGACCAAACACGTATGAGGGAGCATATCTGTAATTGTGTTTTATATAAAAAAAATACATGTGTATACACCTTTTTACTATTTCGGTCTATTATCTGATTTTAGAAGAAAGTATAATACCGCACATTTTTCAGATACCTAAGGATGAGTAACTGCACTAAGGCGACTGGAATAGAGGTTGTACTTAGAACTGAAGCTTGACCTGACCCGTTAAACATTCCCAGCATGAATTTCCTAAACTGATTCCATCGCATGGTGTAAGCTTTGAGTCAGGTTAATAAGACTTCAATTGTACCTGCTACTACTACAATCGTGGAAGTACCCCCTTATCAACCACATACTGGCAATTTCATCAAGTAGTACAAAGATTTTATCAGCCTAGTGGGGAGGATTTTAATGGAACCTAACCTCATGCAGAGACTAAGGCATGGGTAAGCATATGTGAGGAGATTTTAGCACTATTAAGATTAAGTGCTGTCGAGAAGAGGCATTTAGCCCCTTAGCATCTGAAGCAAGAAGCTGGTGTGTGGTGGAAGACTATTACTGCTAAGGTGAATGTGAAGAATAACACCGGGGATCTGTTCAAAAGAAATTTTAAAGTGAAATTTTTTCATGAGGTGGAAAAAGGGTGTATGATGGATAATTTATCAACCTGAAACAAGGTGAGGTGATAAATTCTGAGTGTGTAAATAAGTTTAATGAATTGTCAAGGTTTGGATGTAAGTTAGTTAATACCCCATGCAAAAAGGCAGTGAGGTTTGTTGATGGATTGAATGCACCATTGAGGGAGATGTCATTAAAATAAGTACCACGTGGAACTATATATGAGAATTTAGCCGAGCATGCTTTATTGAATGTTATGAATGGAGAAGTATCTAAGGAACAATCTAAGAAGGACACAAAGCAGAATAATTTTAGGAAATGCAAAGCAAATAAGCACCAAGGAAGAAAGAATAAGGAGGGAGAAAATTGTTTTAATTATAGTAAGACTGGACATGTCATGAAATACTACAAGATGGATCTCTCTAAAGTTAAATGATATAGATGCAACTAGATAGGGCATATCAAGCCTAATTGCCCGGCATCGGAGATAGACGGACATGTGGTTAAGGCAGATGCATTGGAAGCTATTACCATTGCCTACATTGCTCCACCGGCTATTATAGAGAAAGGAAAATAGATCATAATCAAAGGTGTGCTATTGTTACTTGACTCCCATATTCATACATTGTTTGACACTGGCGCATCACATTCATTCATATCAAGTGCATTAGCAGAAAGTTTGGGCTTAAAACCTCATATTGTGCATGAATCCGTTTCAGTATCAAATCTTGTTGGAGGATTAACTATTCTCGCTAAGATTTTCTATGGTTAAGAATTAATAATTAGTTGTGTGGTGTTTTTTGTGATGCATATGTATTAGGTTTTGTGAGGTATGGAATGATTTTAGGGATGGATTGGATGACACGATATGGGGTAGTGTTAGATTGTGAAAGGAGGGTGGATTGATTAAGGAATGGCAGAGGGCATGACCTAGTTGTGTGTTGTATGCTTGGTAAGTCTGTGATGTCAAGCTATTGTGTTCACTTAGCCAATCATATGATGACTTTTTTATCCCTGTTATGGGAGAATTTCCCGACGTATTCAAAGATGTTTTTGGTCTTCCTCCCCGACATGAGATTGAATTCAGGATAGATCTCGAGAAAGAAGTTAGGTCTATCATGATGCCGCTTGAGCATATGGCTCCAAAGGAAAGAAGGGAACTAGATAAGCAGGTTTCTAAGCTATCGCAGAAAGGCTTTATTAGGAGAATTACTTCAGAGTGAAGAGCACCGGTAGTATTTGCCACGAATGCGGATGGTTCTTAAAGCTATGTGTCAATTATCAAGAGTTGAACAAACTAACGAGGAAGAACCGATATCCTTTGCCACATATCAATAACTTATTTGATTAGCTGGTTGGGTAAAGGATTTTCTCATCACCAATTGAGACTAGTGGAGGATAGTTTCTGAAGACTATACTTCAAATGCCATATGGTTTATTTGAATGGTTACTAATGCCATTAGGTTTGACTAATGCTCTCGAATATTTTTTCAATTTGATGAGTAGAGTATTTCGGTAGCAACTAAATAAGTTTATGGTGGTCTATGAAGATGATGTTTTAATATTCTTGAAAAGCGAAGAAGAGCATGAGAAGCACTTAAGGGAAGTTTTGGATGTTCTACGAAGTAACCAGTTGGAAGCAAAATTTTCTAAGAGTAACTTTTGGAAGAAAAAAGTCTGATTCCTTGGGCATATAGTATAGGACGTCGGTTTATCTGTTAATCTACGAAAAGTAAAAGCCGTGATAGATTGAAAGATGTCGCGGAACACAAATGATGTTAGAAGTTTTCTTAGTTTGGCTGGATTCTATCGAATGTTCATCAAAGACTTTGCAAAGATCTCAACACAACTTATGCATTACCAAGAAGAATTTGGTTTTAATGTGGAATGATGATTGTGAATGGGTATTTGTCAAAATGGACGAGCTGCTTACATCTGCACCGGTTCTCACTTTACCCGATTGTTCCAAACCTTTTACCGCGTATACAGATGCTTGCGATACCCTGTTAGGAGTTGTTTTGATGCAAGAAAGAAAGGTGGTAGCTTATACTACCAGAAAGCTTAGGACTAACGAAAGGAAACTGCTATCGTTTTTGCTTTAAAGTCTTGGAGATGGAGTAAGATTTGAATTATTTACGGATCACGAGTGTTTGAAGTATCTGTTCTCTTGGAAAGACTGAAATCTGAGACAACAAAGGTGGATAGAATTTTTGGCATCATATGATCTCAAGATTGCATATACACTAGGAAAAGGTAATGTCGTGGCAGATGCTTTGAGTAGGAAGCATGCATTGCTGAACTTGATGATGTTGGAAATAAGGTAGTTGGAGTTCATATCCGAGTTCGATTTCTGACCTCCGTTGGAGTATGCACCAAGATTACTGGCAACTTTGGAAGTCAGACCAGCACGGGTGGATCACATTGGCACGAATCAAAGGCAGGATGCTGCTTTAGTAGAGATTATGGATAAGTTGGAGAGAGGAGAGAGATCAATTCATTTAAATCACTATTCTAATGATAAGAAAGGCTACTTGAGACGAGATGTTGGGTTATGCATACCGCAACTTAAGGGGCTAATATGCAAGGTATTGGACGAATGTCACCACTCGAGGATGACCATTCATCCATGAGGGGATAAAATGTAACAAGATATGAAAAGAATTTTTCATAGTCCAGGTATAAAGACAATGTAGCGGAGTTCGTTGCTAAATGTATGATAAGTCAAAGGGTTAAGGTAGAGCAGAAGAAACTATGAGGACTGTTATTACCTTTGGATGTACCTCAGTGGAAATGGAAGAATGTCTCTATGGATTTTTTTGATGGCTTACCTAGGAGTAGGAGAGGGAATGAAAGTGTTTGGGTAATAATGGATCGCCTTACGAAAAGTGCGCATTTCATTCCAATAAAGAGTACAAAAACCACAAGGACTTTGGAAAATTTGTATATCAAAGAGATAGTTCGACTACACGGAGTATTGGTTAGTAAGTAAGTGACCGAGACCCACTTTGATGAGTGAGTTTTGAAGCAATTTACAAAATGCTGTGGGAACGGAGTTGAATTTGAGTACAGCATATCACCCGTAAATAGATAACATAACTACAAATATTATTGGGGATTTTAAACACTGACCAAACTTCAGATACCTTAGTGATATAGTGATGAAATAAAAATGTGCAAAGATTATTGTTATAGAGACAGGGCTTATTAAAGATTAAAAATTAGATTTTGCCTAAATGGTCTATAAGCAACTAAACTGTTGTCTGGTATTGTACTTTAGCAAAGTTTGTATAAGCTTTGGTATTTAAATTATTTACATATTACCAATAATAGAATTCTCGGCACGGAGTCAACACAACTACGCTATTAACTAATTTTCGAGATCTACTAAGTTAATTAATTTATAAATGTTATAAACAAATGATCAAAAATCAGTATAAATGTTGTATTGAATTTTATGGCATTGGGTTATTTGTTTGAGGCCTTAAACTTAATTAATATAGTATATAATTGTTATATATTAGTTTAATTAAAAGTGTAGGCTTAAATAATTAATTAGTTGATATATGGTATATTAATTTGGTCTAACAAAATGAAGACTATGGCTGAGGGGACATATATGATGACTGTGGGATTTGAACCCTTGCCTTCTCGAAAAGAAACAACATAAGCCGACCACTATGTTAAAAGATCTTTGTGTTAACTTTCTGAAAGGTATGTTACAAACTACCCCCTCTTAAAGAGCCCAACGTCCATGTTGGCTCATCATCACTCACCATCAAGGCATTGTGTTTGTGACCCGCATCAGTATCACACTGACTCACATTTGCGGCATTACAGCACATAATTCTGACTGGGAACCATCTCTGATACCAAATGTAACGATCATGGGATTTGAACCCCTTCCGCCTCGAAAAGCAATAGCATGCCCTAGCCCCGGTGCTAAAAGATCCGTGTTAACGATGTGCAGGTAAAAATATATATTTTCAATATCATACTTAATCTTCTTTTATTAAAATAAATGACATATTAGGGTATTTTTACATGTTTTGACAGATATATAAAAGTGTTTTCAAATCATTATTCACTCATCTACATTTAGGAAAAACAGTAATTTTGATAAATTTTATTTGCACATTTTAATTTGATTTTGTAGGAAATTACATGCAAATTGGAAGAGGCTTCATGGACTTATGTATGCACACATTTGGAAGCCAAAAGAAAGAAGAAAAGAAAGATTTAACACTTCATGCAGGAGACCGCTTACCTACTTGCAAATGGACCACAATTAAAAGTAAAAGCACATATTTATGGGAATTAGGTAAATATTAATGATAACTTGAAGGCCACATTGATGGTAGTTTTGGTAGCACCATAAAAGATATTAGGTTGGGCTTCTATAATACCCTGTTATTTTTCATGTAAGAAGATATGAATGGTTGTAGCCACAAAACTATAAATAAAAGCTCTTCACTTCTTTAGTTCAATGCCTTCTGAGCTCTCTCTTTTTATGTTGTTTTATTTAATGCTCTTCTTTTGTGTTATTTATTTCATGCATCTCTTTTTTTCATGCTAGTAGAATAGAATTACTTTATGCAAATTAGTATATATTTATTTTTATGCAATTAATTAGCTCACTTTCTCTTTAATTAGCATTTTTTTTTATTAATGTTGAAATCTACTTTTACTGAAATGAATTCAAGGATGAGAAGCTAAACCCCTTCAATTTAGTAGTAATGAAGCTCTAATTAATCATATAAAATTAACATAATGGTTTCATTTATGATCTCTTGTTATTTGTGCTTAATATAAATTTAGACGTAAAGAAAGTTTGATGTTTATAAATGAATTTGATGGCTTATGTTGTCAAATAGGCTATACTTAATCAAATGTAGACTCAAGTTACGTCTTCATCTAATTATTTGATTTTCGTAATAAAGTTAAAAGTAGAATTAAAATTTGATGTTCCATGTTACTTGATCTAAAATGGAAAATAGATGATGCTTAAACTAGATTTTACTTCTAACTTTATAATCATTTTCATTAGATTTGATAAGTGGGTTTGGTTGATGTATTAAAATTTGATGGTTTAAGTTGTTTTAGTTAATATCACAAATAAACCATACTTAAAATAAATAAATAAATAAAGACTTCTTCTCAGCTGTTTAATCAGATTCATGGTAATATACTTAGGTTTTTGAAGACTGATACATTTTAAGGTGTGATGTATCATCTTGCTGCCATGTAAACTTCTAGAAATCTGATGTTTTTGCATTAGTCATTTCATTTCAGGTTTTATCAAGAATGATTTAAAGTAAGATGGTGTCATTTTACTGTCATGAGAGCTGATGGAGATATCATACTTTTGCCTTTGCTTGCTTTCTCCACTGGTCCATTTGAGTTTACTGCTATTGGCATGTATTTCTATATTGTGTTTTAGTTTATCTGTAATGCTGTTGCTGTTGATGTATTTGGTTGTATTATTGTCATTGATAGCAGTCAAGTTAATGTTGAGTATGGTTGTAATTTTGTAGAATTGTCATTGTGTTTGTATTTGGTTGTAAGTCAAGCTTTAGTGTTTGTAATGATACATTAGTTAATAAAGTGAGCTCTTTGCTTTTGCCTTTCAAAAAATAAAAATAAATAAATAAATTAATTAATAAATCAACTATTCTACTTGGGTTCAAAAGAGATATTATAAATTATTATGTGTTGATTTATTTGAATGTGAAAGTGGATTTTCCTCTGAATTGACGTTTAATTTCATTTCTTATCCCAATTTTTCTCCAGTTTTTCTACAATTTTTTAATCAAACATGTTTTCAAAACATTTAGGATAGTTTGATTCGGTAAGTTGAAATTTTTGCTTTCATTGGTAGACGTACTCGTACTTGCATACGTACTACAATTGTACGTCGTGCACTTACCATATTTTATTATGATATAATTCGATGGTTTTAGTTTACTCTTCAAATTTAATTAAGAATACCGTATTTTATTATGGTTTTAACTTACTCTTCAAAACATTGCCGCATTTATTACGATATAATTCGATGGTTTTAGTTTACTCGTACTTGAAATTTTTGATAAGTGTTGTTGCTAGGGGAAAAAAAATAGTTTTAGTTTACTCTTCAAATTATTTTTCACTTGTATTATTTTATTTTGTGTTATTTTTCATTAAAAAAAGGAAGTTTTTTTTGTTGTTGTGCATTTATTGTTAAATATTGTGTTTTGTTCATTTGTTTCATTCACCTGTGTTTAGTTCATTTATGCATTTGGTTTAATTTTCTGTTATTTTAAAAAAACAGAAAAAAAGAAAGAAAGAAAAAACAACCTAGCATTTGTTTGTTCCTGTGCATTTCTCTTTTCATTTGTTGT
Source organism: Allium cepa (assembly GCA_030765085.1). Lineage (NCBI taxonomy): Eukaryota > Viridiplantae > Streptophyta > Magnoliopsida > Asparagales > Amaryllidaceae > Allium > Allium cepa. The sequence goes on from CM060943.1 coordinate 156,148,023, forward strand.
TTCAATTTTCCTGTGCATTATTTACATTTGCAAGCAAAACTGTGTAACATGGAATAATTTGTTTGGCATTTGCATTTATTTTGTGCTACATTACAAACTATTTTTTGTAGTTCACCTGTTCAATCTTCAACCCTCGTTTCCTGTGTTACATTTTCTATTCCGTTTTGTCTGTTTTGTTTGGTTTTGTTTTGTTACATTTTTTGTTTAGTTTTGTAATTTTCTACTTTGTTATATCCATTCTCCTGCCATCACCAAATAACAACCCAACAACCCTCCATCACCACCCACGCCCGACTCGGCTACCAACCACCCCACAACAACCCCCAATTTATACGCAAAGCCAATCCAAACTCCTGCCTCCGACCAAGGCAAGTCCATAACTTTAGGTTACCCAAGGCAAATTAATTTTTTTTTTTTTGCCCGTGTTGCTGTTGGAATTCCTTAATAAAGTTGAATGAAATATACAAAGTCCCACATCTCCAAATTGTGAGAGCTATATTAATTTAAATATATCTTTCTCATGAGGACGTTGGGGGCCTGGAGCTCCCAAATGTATGCTTCGTTGTGAGGAGGGAGATCATGCATCACCACCACACACGCGCGCGCGCCGCCGCCGTCCGTCCGACCGAACCGGGCCGGGTACGGGTCTACTTTCCTTACTACTTTTTCCAATCCGTGTCTCTCTTCTCCTCTGCTGCTGTTCTCATATTCAAATCACAGAGTGATATACTCATTACAATTTCGAGCATGATTCGTCTGTTGTATCTTGGGAGAATTTTGAATAAAATTCTAAAGGAAATCGTTACGACGAGCCTCAGACATTATCCGGTTAGAATTCTCAATTCTTTCTTCTGTTTTGTTATACTGTTTATTCAAAATAGTATAACGCTGTTGTTGTAATTCATTTATAACGTTCATATTGTTATAATATTTACTACACAATTCCAGTGCAGTGGAAATCTGAATTATAAACTTGTGCGACGAGTTTATATTTGATTATTCTCTGTTTTTGTATACTAGACGTATAACATCTTAAGAATTTTACTGTTTTCTCACTAAAACAGAGATGACAACAGTAGAATTTTCAAAGAATACTACTCACAACAGACCTGAACCGTTCAAGGGAGATGGTGATGATTTCTTGACATGGCAGAATCAGATGTTGTTTTATCTCACCACACTCGGTCTGCACAAATACCTCGACGAGGAGGAACCGATTTCTGCACCAGGCAAGGAAGCAGAGATGAATACGTGGAAGCATTCCGATTTTTTATGCAGAAACTATATTCTGAATTGTCTCGACAAGGTGTTATACAAAGTATATCAGCCTTCAAAGACATCAAAAGCACTCTGAAATGCACTTACCACAAAATATAAGACGTAGAATATCAGTCTTAAGAAATACATTGTAGACAAATTTATGGACTACAAGATGGTTGACTCCAAACCGGTGACTGCTCAACTGCATGAATTGCAAATCATCATTCATGAACTCGAAGCAGAAGGTCATATGGTTGGAGAATCGTTTTTGGTTGAAGCCATCACGGGAAAACTGCCGCCGTCGTGGAGAGATTACCGCAATTATCTGAAGCATAAAAAGAAGGAAATCTCTTTATAGGATCTCATGGTCCGATTGAAAATTGAGGCAGATAACCGTGGAATAACAAAACAAAGCGATGAGGCATTTGTGGCTGAAGGGTCAAAGACCAAAAACAAAAAGAAGAATTTCCAGAAGAAAAGGAAAGCTGAAGACAACAAACCAAAAGACAACAAACGAACCAAGAAGTTTAATGGCGAATGTTGGGTTTGTGGAAAAGTTGGACATGCCGCTAAAGATTGCAGACACAAGAAGGAACGCAATAAAGAGGCAAATATAGTGGATAACATGGAAGTAGACGAGTCCAACTTCTCGACGGTGGTATCTGAATGCAATCTGGTTCAGAATCCTAACCAATGGTGGGTAGATACAGGCGCTACTCACCGTGTTTGTTCTGACAAATCCATGTTTTCTACATATCAGAAATTCGATCACGAAGAAAAACTCTACATGGGTAATTCTGCAGTTTCCATGATCGAAGGCAGTGGCACAGTAATCCTCAAGTTTACTTCTGGAAAAACTGTTAAGTTGAATAACGTGATCCACGTTCCAGACATACGCAAGAATCTCATCTCTGGTGCAGTCCTATCAAAGAAGGGATTCAAGATGGTGTTCGAGTCAGACAAGATGGTTCTGTCCAAGGCTGGAATGTATATAGGAAGGGGATATTTATGTGATGGCCTATATAAGGCAAATGTAGCCGTTGTCGGCAACAAAAATATGTATTCTGATTGTGCTATTAATAAAATTGAAGTTTCTTATTTGCTTGAGCACGAAATTTTACTATGGCATGATAGATTGGGACACATAAATTTCTGCAAAATGAAAACCTTATCAAACTTGGAATTAATTCCAAAATTCCAAGTAGATAAGAACTACAAATGTGAGAAATATATAGAAGAAAAAATGGTCAAAAAACCATTTAAATCTGTTGACAGAAGCACCGAACCATTAGGTTTGATACATACAGATTTATGTGATTTTAAATCACTACCTAGAAGAGGTGGGAAAAAGTATTTCATTACTTTTATTGACGATTATACGCGATATTGCTATGTATATCTTTTAAATAGTAAAGATGAAGCAATAACAGCGTTTATAAAATACAAGGCTGAGGTAGAAAATCAGTTAAATAAAAAGATCAAGATACTAAGATCTGATCGAGGTGGAGAATATGAATCACCATTTGAACAGTTCTGTGCCGAAAATGGTATAATTCATCAAACAACAGCTCCATATTCACCACAATAAAATGGTGTAGCCGAGAGGAAGAACAGAACGTTAAAAGACATGATTACTGTCATGCTTTTAACTTCTGGTCTACCGACGAACTTGTGGGGGGAAGCACTACATATGTCTAATCACATATTAAACAAAGTCCCTCACAATAAAACAGGAACAATTCCATATGAGTTATGGAAAGGACACAAACCAAGTTTTAAATACCTCAAAGTGTGGGGTGCTTGGCAAAAGTTCCAGTTCCGCCTCCCAAGAGAGTCAAACTTGGACCAAAAACAGTAGATTGTTATTATCTTGGGCCAGCCCAAAATAGTAGTGCCTACAGATTCTTGGTATTCAAGCTCGATATAACTGATATTCATGTAAATACAATCATGGAATCAAGAGATGCCTCATTCTTTGAAGATGTGTTTCCGCACAAAAGGAATGAAGGAAATAAGGTCCCAAAAAGGACAAGGGAAGAATCAAACGATTCGCATGAAGATGAAACTCATCATGAAACTGAGGATGTTGAACCAAGAAGAAGCGTAAGGGCTAGAACTTCCAAAACATTTGGTTCGGACTTTTTTACATATGTATTAGAGCTCGAACCTCAAACGTACAAGAAAGCAATGTCATCTTCTGAATCCTCATGTTGGAAAGAAGCAATCCAAAGTGAGATTGATTCAATTCTAAGTAATAAAACTTGGGAAATTGTTGATATTCCACCAGGAATAAAACCAATTGGCTGCAAATGGATTTTCAAGAAGAAAATGAAAGCAGATGGCTCTATCGACAAGTATAAAGCCAGATTAGTAGCCAAAGGATATCGTCAAAAAGAAGGAGTAGACTTCTTTGATACATATTCGCTGGTAACACGAATAACCTCTATAAGAATGTTAATAGCAATTGCATCCATCTATAATCTAGAGATTCATCAAATGGATGTAAAAACAGCATTCTTAAATGGAAATCTCGATGAGGAGATTTACATGGAGCAACCTGAGGGATTTATTTCCAAAGGAAATGAAAACAAAGTCTGTAGATTAGTCAAATCATTATACGGACTAAAACAAGCTCCAAAGCAACGGCACGCAAAATTTGATAGTGTCATGATGAGAAATGGTTTTCGTATAAATGAATGTGACAAATGTGTTTATTATAAACAACTTGGACAATCATATGTGATGATCTGTCTATTTGTGGACGATATGCTAATATTCGGTCCAAATACTCAGGTAATTAAGACCATAAAGAAAATGTTGATCAACAATTTCGACATGAAAGACTTGGGTGTTGCAGATATTATTTTGGGAATAGAAATAATAAGAACACCTAATGGAATTGAGTTATCTCAATCACATTATGTAGAAAAAGTGAGTGAAAGATTTCAAAACTTTGGAATTAAAGGAGTAAATACACCTTTTAATCCATCAGAAGTACTGCATAAAAACATTAATGAGAGTGTAGTGCAACTAGAATATTCTCGTGTAATAGGATGTCTCATGTATCTTATGAATTGCACAAGACCAGATATAGCTTATGCAGTAAGTCTATTGAGCAGGTATACAAGCAATCCAGGGAAGGAACACTGGAAAGCACTAATGAGAGTGCTTGGATATTTAAAAAATACCACTAACTATTTCTTACATTATGGAAAATATCATGCCGTCTTAGAAGGATATAGTGATGCAAACTGGATTGCAGATTCAGAAGAATCAAAATCAACGAGTGGTTATGTCTTTACCCTAGCAGGGGCAGCAGTGTCATGGAAATCTACTAAACAAACATGCATAGCTCGATCCACTATGGAATCAGAGTTCATTGCATTAAATAAAGCAGGCAAAGAAGCAAAATAGCTTCGTCACTTTTTAGAAGATATTACGTTTTGGCCTAAACCTGTACCGGCCATATGCATACACTGTGATAACCAAGCAGCGCTAAGCAGAGCGCAAAACTTTGTGTATAATGGAAAGTCACGAGATATTCGTCGACGCCATAACACAGTTAGGAAGTTACTCTCAAATGGAACTATTTCCATAGATTATGTGAGAACAAATGATAACCTAGCGGATCCATTTACTAAAGGTTTATCAAGAGAGAAAATTGACTGCGCATCGAGGGGAATGGGCTTAAAAGCCTAAACCATCAAGAGTTATCTTATACGGAAACCTATCCTAGCGATTGGAGATCCCACGGACTAGGATCAATAGGCAAACCAGTTCTGAATAACTCAAGACGTAATGCATTTACGTGGACATAGTCCAACTCCATTCCTATGGTGCAAAATATAAATGCATGCCTAAAGATGTATTTAAAGGTTAAAACTATGTTTTTTAATGATGACCATATCTTGACAATAACAAGTGGGGTATATGTAGGATACTCTTAATGGTTGCGATCACCTATGTTAGTGTGAGCTGGGTCGGCTCTATGAGAATATTAAAAGGCTTTTATTCTCTAAAAACACTCGCAGAACCAAATTATGTTCAGAACCAAAATGAACAAAACCAAGAGATTGGATGAGAAGGGAATCAATGCTTCGTAAAGCTTATTGTCTGGATATACAATAAATGCCGACGGTTCAAGATGAAATAATTCACCGATTAGCCAAGTAGATCCGATAAGTTTTAACTAGGGAAAGTTCAAAGTGAAATATCTATTTATCCACGATAAAGCATTATTCCATATGTACTCTGTGATATTTCGCTTTGTGTGGGGGGTATGTATATTATCATTCATGTGGGGGATTGTTGGAATTCCTTAATAAAGTTGAATGAAATATACAAAGTCCCACATCTCCAAATTGTGAGAGCTATATTGGTTTAAATATAACTTTCTCATGAGGACGTTGGGGGCCTGAGGCTCCCAAATGTATGCTTCGTTGTGAGGAGGGAGATCATGCATTAGCACCACACGCGTGCGCGCCGCCGCCGCCTTCCGTCCGACCGAACCGGGCCGTGCCGGGTACGGGTCTAATATGATACTCATATTTTTTCGGTAAACTGGACCGGGCTTTCTGACAGTTGCAGACCATACGAACAGATGTGGATCTATTCGGAAGCGGACGCGGGATGAATAGACGCGAGCGGGCGCGACCCGACACAACTTCTGAAGCGCGCAAACGAACGGGTGCGGAAGCGGATACGGGCGAAACAGTACGAGCGGGCGGGTGCGAAACAGATCCGTTAGAGGGCAAAACAGACAGACGCGACTGTTTCAACGAACGGGTGCAGACACGACCGTTCGGAAGGGATACGGACCAATTATAAATAAGGAGGGAAACTGATCACTTTCCTTACTACTTTTTCCAATCCGTATCTCTCTTCTCCTCTGCTGTTGTTCTCATATTCAAATCACAGGGTGATATACTCATTACAATTTCGAACAGGATTCGTCTGTTGTATCTTGGGAGAATTTTGAATAAAATTCTTAAGGAAATCGTTACGACGAGCCTCAGACATTATCCGGTTAGAATTCTCAATTCTTTCTTCTATTTTGTTATACTGTTTATTCAAAATAGTATAACGCTGTTGTTGTAATTCATTTACAACGTTCATATTATTATAATATTTACTACACAATTCCAGTGTAGTGGAAATCTGAATTATAAACTTGTGCGACGAGTTTATATTTGATTATTCTCTGTTTTTGTATACTAGACGTATAACATCTTAAGAATTTTACTGTTTTCTTACTAAAACAGAGATGACAACAGTAGAATTTTCAAAGAATACTACTCACAACAGACCTGAACCGTTCAAGGGAGATGGTGATGATTTTTTGACATGGCAGAATCAGATGTTGTTTTATCTTCACCACACTCGGTCTGCACAAATACCTCGACGAGGAGGAACCGATTTCTACACCAGGCAAGGAAGCAGAGGTGAATACGTGGAAGCATTCCGATTTTTTATGCAGAAACTATATTCTGAATTGTCTCGACAACGTGCTATACAAAGTATATCAGCCTTCAAAGACATCAAAAGCACTCTGGAATGCACTTACCACAAAATATAAGACGCAGAATATCAGTCTTAAGAAATTCATTGTAGACAAATTTATGGACTACAAGATGGTTGACTCCAAACCGGTGACTGCTCAACTGCATGAATTGCAAATCATCATTCATGAACTCGAAGCGGAAGGTCATATGGTTGGAGAATCGTTTTTGGTTGAAGCCATCACGGGAAAACTGCCGCCGTCGTGGAGAGATTACCGCAATTATCTGAAGCATAAAAAGAAGGAAATCTCTTTACAGGATCTCATAGTCCGATTGAAAATTGAGGCAGATAACCGTGGAATAACAAAACAAAGCGATGAGGTATTTGTGGCTGAAGGGTCAAATACCAAAAACAAAAAGAAGAATTTCCACAAGAAAAGGAAAGCTTAAGACAACAAACCAAAAGACAACAAACGAACCAAGAAGTTCAATGGCGAATGTTGGGTTTGTGGAAAAGTTGGACATGCCGCTAAAGATTGCAGACACAAGAAGGAACGCAATAAAGAGGCAAATATAGTGGATAACATGGAAGTAGACGAGTTCAACTTCTCGGCGGTGATATCTGAATGCAATCTGGTTCAGAATCCTAACCAATGGTGGGTAGATACAGGCGCTACTCGTCATGTTTGTTCTGACAAATCCATGTTTTCTACATATCAGAAATTCGATCACGAAGAAAAACTCTACATGGGTAATTCTGCAGTTTCCATGATCGAAGGCAGTGGCACAGTAATCCTCAAGTTTACTTCTGGAAAAACTGTTAAGTTGAATAACGTGATCCACGTTCCAGACATACGCAAGAATCTCATCTCTGGTGCAGTCCTATCAAAGAAGGGATTCAAGATGGTGTTCGAGTCAGACAAGATGGTTCTGTCCAAGGCTGGAATGTATATAGGAAGGGGATATTTATGTGATGGCCTATATAAGGCAAATGTAGCCGTTGTCGGCAACAAAAATATGTATTCTGATTGTGCTATTAATAAAATTGAAGTTTCTTATTTGCTTGAGCACGAAATTTTACTATGGCATGATAGATTGGGACACATAAATTTCTGCAAAATGAAAACCTTATCAAACTTGGAATTAATTCCAAAATTCCAAGTAGATAAGAACTACAAATGTGAGAAATATGTAGAAGCAAAAATGGTCAAAAAACCATTTAAATCTGTTGACAGAAGCACCGAACCATTAGGTTTGATACATACAGATTTATGTGATTTTAAATCACTACCTACAAGAGGTGGGAAAAAGTATTTCATTACTTTTATTGACGATTATACGCGATATTGCTATGTATATCTTTTAAATAGTAAAGATGAAGCAATAACAGCGTTTATAAAATACAAGGCTGAGGTAGAAAATCAGTTAAATAAAAAGATCAAGATACTAAGATCTGATCGAGGTGGAGAATATGAATCACCATTTGAACAGTTCTGTGCCGAAAATGGTATAATTCATCAAACAACAGCTCCATATTCACCACAATAAAATGGTGTAGCCGAGAGGAAGAACAGAACGTTAAAAGACATGATTACTGCCATGCTTTTAACTTCTGGTCTACCGACGAACTTGTGGGGGGAAGCATTACATATGTCTAATCACATATTAAACAAAGTCCCTCACAATAAAACAGGAACAAATCCATATGAGTTATGGAAAGGACACAAACCAAGTTTTAAATACCTCAAAGTGTGGGGGTGCTTGGCAAAAGTTCCAGTTCCGCCTCCCAAGAGAGTCAAACTTGGACCAAAAACAGTAGATTGTTATTATCTTGGGCCAGCCCAAAATAGTAGTGCCTACAGATTCTTGGTATTCAAGTCCGATATAACTGATATTCATGTAAATACAATCATGGAACCAAGAGATGCCTCATTCTTTGAAGATGTGTTTCCGCACAAAAGGAATAAAGGAAATAAGGTCCCAAAAAGGACAAGGGAAGTATCAAACGATTCGCATGAAGATGAAACTCATCATGAAACTGAGGATGCTGAACCAAGAAGAAGCGTAAGGGCTAGAACTTCCAAAACATTTGGTTCGGACTTTTTTACATATGTATTAGAGCACGAACCTCAAACGTACAAGGAAGCAATGTCATCTTCTGAATCCTCGTGTTGGAAAGAAGCAATCCAAAGTGAGATTGATTCAATTTTAAGTAATAAAACTTGGGAAATTGTTGATATTCCACCAGGAATAAAACCAATTGGATGTAAATGGATTTTCAAGAAGAAAATAAAAGCAGATGGGTCTATCGACAAGTATAAAGCCAGATTAGTAGCCAAAGGATATCGTCAAAAAGAAGGAGCAGACTTCTTTGATACATATTCGCCGGTAACACGAATAACCTCTATAAGAATGTTAATAGCAATTGCATCCATCTATAATCTAGAGATTCATCAAATGGATGTAAAAACAGCATTCTTAAATGGAAATCTCGATGAGGAGATTTACATGGAGCAACCTGAGGGATTTATTTCCAAAGGAAATGAAAACAAAGTCTGTAGATTAGTCAAATCATTATACGGACTAAAACAAGCTCCAAAGCAATGGCACGCAAAATTTGATAGTGTCATGATGAGAAATGGTTTTCGTATAAATGAATGTGACAAATGTGTTTATTATAAACAACTTGGACAATCATATGTGATGATCTGTCTATATGTGGACGATATGCTAATATTCGGTCCAAATACTCAGGTAATTGAGACCATAAATAAAATGTTGATCAACAATTTCGACATGAAAGGCTTGGGTGTTGCAGATATTATGGAATAAAAATAATAAGAACACCTAATGGAATTGAGTTATCTCAATCACATTATGTAGAAAAAGTGATTGAAAGATTTCAAAACTTTGGAATTAAAGGAGTAAATACACCTTTTAATCCATCAGAAGTACTGCATAAAAACATTAATGAGAGTGTAATGCAACTGGAATATTCTCGTGTAATACGATGTCTCATGTATCTCATGAATTGCACAAGACCAGATATAGCTTATGCAGTAAGTCTATTGAGCAGGTATACAAGCAATTAAGGGAAGGAACACTGGAAAGCACTAATGAGAGTGCTTGGATATTTAAAAAATACCACTAACTATTCCTTACATCATGGAAAATATCCTGCCGTCTTAGAAGGATATAGTGATGCAAACTGGATTGCAGATTCAGAAGAATCAAAATCAACGAGTGGTTATGTCTTTACCCTAGCAGGGGCAGCAGTGTCACGGAAATCTACTAAACAAACATGCATAGCTCGATCCACTATGGAATCAGAGTTCATTGCATTAAATAAAGCAGGCGAAGAGGCAGAATGGTTTTGTCACTTTTTAGAAGATATTCCGTTTTGGCCTAAACCTGTACCGGCCATATGCATACACTGTGATAACCAAGCAGCGCTAAGCAGAGCGCAAAACTTTGTGTATAATGGAAAGTCATGACATATTCGTCGACGCCATAACACAGTTAGGCAGTTACTCTCAAATGGAACTATTTCCATAGATTATGTGAGAACAAATGATAACCTAGCGGATCCATTTACTAAAAGTTTATCAAGAGAGAAAATTGACTGCGCATCGAGGGGAATGGGCTTAAAAGCCTAAACCATCAAGAGTTATCTTATACGGAAACCTATCCTAGCGATTGGAGATCCCACGGACTAGGATCAATAGGCAAACCAGTTCTGAATAACTCAAGACGTAATGCATTTACGTGGACATAGTCCAACTCCATTCCTATGGTGCAAAATATAAATGCATGCCTACAGAGGTATTTAAAGGTTAAAACTATGTTTTTTAATGATGACCATATCTTGACAATAACAAGTGGAGCTGGGTCGGCTCTATGAGAATATTAAAAGGCTTTTATTCTCTAAAAACACTCGCAGAACCAAATTATGTTCAGGACCAAAATGAACAAAACCAAGAGATTGGATGAGAAGGGAATCAATGCTTCGTAAAGCTTATTGTCTGGATATACAATAAAGGCCGACGGTTCAAGATGAAATAATTCACCGATTAGCCAAGTAGATCCGATAAGTTTTAACTAGGGAAAGTTCAAAGTGAAATATCTACTTATCCACGATAAAGCATTATTCCATATGTACTCTGTGATATTTCGCTTTGTGTGGGGGATATGTATATTATCATTCATGTGGGGGATTGTTGGAATTCCTTAATAAAGTTGAATGAAATATACAAAGTCCCACATCTCCAAATTGTGAGAGCTATATTGATTTAAATATAGCTTTCTCATGAGGACGTTGGGGGCCTAGGGCTCCCAAATGTATGCTTCGTTGTGAGGAGGGAGATCATGCATCACCACCACACACGCGCGCGCGCCGCCGCCGTCGTCCGTCCGACCGAACCGGGCCGGGTACGGGCCTAATATGATACTCATATTTTTTTCTGTAAACTGGACCGGGCTTTCTGACAGTTGCAGACCATACGAACAGATGCGGATCTGTTCGGAAGCGGACGCGGGATGAATAGACGCGAGCGGGTGCGACCCGACACAACTTCTGAAGCGCGCAAACGAACGGGTGCGGAAGCGGATACGGGCGAAACAGTACGAGCGGGCGGGTGCGAAACAGATCCGTTAGAGGGCAAAACAGACAGACGCGACTGTTTTAACGAACGGGTGCAGACACGACCGTTCGGAAGGGATACGGACCAATTATAAATAAGGAGGGAAACTGATCACATTCCTTACTACTTTTTCCAATCCGTATCTCTCTTCTCCTCTGCTGCTGTTCTCATATTCAAATCACAGAGTGATATACTCATTACAATTTCGAGCAGGATTCGTCTGTTGTATCTTGGGAGAATTTTGAACAAAATTCTTAAGGAAATCGTTATGACGAGCCTCAGACATTATCTGGTTAGAATTCTTCATTCTTTCTTCTATTTTGTTATACTGTTTATTCAAAATAGTATAACGCTGTTGTTGTAATTCATTTACAACGTTCATATTGTTATAATATTTACTACACAATTCCAGTGTAGTGGAAATCTGAATTATAAACTTGTGCGACGAGTTTATATTTGATTATTCTCTGTTTTTGTATACTAGACGAATAACAGTTGCAAAATGCTCTGATTTAAACATAAACTAGTATTAAATTTACGCTACTACTTGTAGTCATATGCATCAAATGTTAACTTTTTGAATGTTAAATACAGCTTATGGTATGGAGAAGCTTTTGAGATGAATATTTCAATGGCAACCTACTGTGATATTAACAATAATTGTTTTTTTCTACATTTTAATTTCATTCTAGTTGCTAACTGCTAATTAATTTTTTAAGCAGGAATATAAAACAATTATATTAAAGTTTTTGCCAAAGGTACAAATAGCTACATGCTAGAAGTTCGGTAAAATTGTTAGCATCTTAGTATTGCAAAGAAAAGAAGAAGTCAAACATTCAGATTCAGAAAAATAGCAGATCTATAAATTTCTTTTTATAATGTGGATTAGTACTATTATTTCATTCATAACGTGAAGTTTGTACAATGTCATTCAAGATTCTACTATTTCACAGCATGAAAAGTTTTAACTTACAATGTGTAGTGCTAAAGAGACATTGACAACCTAAACTATATAAAACAGTACGACTATTTGCATTACCGTGTGCTAGAAAATATGTATATTTCATGGGGGGTTACCCTAAGCATTTCCCTTGCTTGCGTACTCCTGAAACCGAGCCTGCCTCCGACTACCTGCCTGACTCAATTCCATTTCTAGCCTTCAACCCACCTCTACCTCCTCAAACCCGGAATTCCACAACCTTCATTACCAGAATCCAAATCAGCAACCTTCAAACCCGTAACCTGAAACCACCACCCACGACCATCTAATCAATTTGACCTGACTCGAACTCCCTGACCTACATCCAAACCCACCGCAACCTGCAACAAGAAATTCAATCTGCTCAGTCGCCTAAACCAAACAGTAATTCGCCTCTACCAAATCCTCTCTACCAAAATCCGCAAACCGTCTCCCATAATCGCAATACCAAAACCCACGACCTCACATAACCTAAATCTGCAATCAATCGCAACTTCAATCACAAGCAACTATCAAATATATTTTTTCTCTTCGCGTCTGCAAATTTTTTCTATTTTGTGTTTTCTTCTTTTTTAAAAACAGAAAAGACGAGTTGAGGGATTGGGTACTTGTAAAAGGTTCATGTTTGGGTATTGGGCCATTAGTAGGCTGGGCTGTTTTTATTGTTTTCAAAGTATAAATTAATTACTTTTTTAAAAGGAAAAAACTAAATAAAAAAATTCGTAATTTAGGCTAAGTTTTTTTTTGTTTCTTTTTTTAAGAAAAGATTAGTTTTAAGTTTTCTTTCTTTTAATTTTTTTTTAAAAAAGAATTGTTCTAAAAAAAAAATTCTTTTAAATTTTCCTCCGTTTAACTTTCGTTCTTTCTACTTTACAAAAACAATAGGTAAATGATAAAAAAAAATAAAAAAAAATATTGCTTTCATTTTCGTTCTATCCTTATAAAAAATCGTTTTCAACACCTTTTCAAGTTGTAAATAGAAGGAAATCAAGAAGAAGAATCGTTTTGCTAAATTGTTCTGCTTTGCACACTTTAATTTTTTCATCTTTTAAATAAATTTGCTAATTATTCTGCATGCTCTATTATTGTGTTCTTAACTCCTGTTTTTATTTTTTTTGCATTGTTGTTGCTTGTATTTATATAAAAAACAAAAATAAAATTCATTTGTAGTTGCGTTGTTAACGCACGTTTAGTTTCTGTCTTGCATTATTTCATACTTGCTTTTATTTTTTAAAGGCATCCATCCAAATTCACGTTAATTAGGCTTTCATCACCCTCATTGACCCACAAATTGCATTTCATTGTACGTGTTGAATTAAATAATAAAGATTAAACGTTCAACTTAAGGGCGTCACAGACTCACATAATGCAAATTTTTACTTAAATAAGTTGATTTCTTTTAACAAATTTCTCTTGGTATATAAGGAAAAGGCCAAGTTATAGTCATTTATAATTATTACGATGATTCATAAGATATTATGTTGATTATTTCTTTGAAGGTACTCAAACCTTCGGCTGCATTACTATGGTGATACGTGACACACTGATAAATCATGTTCGTTATCCGACTAAGAATTATTTCGTTAAATAAAGTCAAAATATAAAGAAACAATTTCGGGTTATGAGCTACTAAAAATAGGAAATTTCTACTTAAGTCCTTGCATTTATTTAGTTGCATTAGTTTCATGCACGTATAAAAAATTTACCAAAAAAATATTTTTCTAAACATAATTTATTTCAAAAGTTAAAAAGAAACGAAAATCTTAAAAAGAATTTCCACCTTATGTACTTTTCATTCCTATTTTCTGTTTCTTTCTTCGCTTAACTTTTTCCCTTGTGTATGAGCATTTGGACTCGTGACAGTTCAAAGAACCGTTCAATATGAAAAAAACATTCCTTCAATCACGACAAACAAAAATCCTCCTTGTATCCTCATGAATATAATTTTTCACAATCGAGTTTTTGTCCCTTCTTGCATTACCTTACCAGCGCCAACTGGTAATCATTTTAAAATTCATCAAAGTCATATTGACACACTTCCAAAATTTGACGATTTTAAAAAAGATTATCCTATTATCCCTTTAACGAAATTTGAACAAGTTTGTACAACTATAAAACTTCAACAATTATGCGATGCGGAAATAAAACTTAGGTTGATCCCATTCACACTTACCGACTGCGCCGATAAATGGTTATATAGATTGCCTTCAAATTTGATTAAAAGTTGGGACGAATTTATAAAAGTTTAAAAGTAATTTTACCTCTTGGAAAAAACAACTAAAATTTAAAATTAAACTATAAACTATCATCAATTTGGGGGTGAATCATTTGAAAAATATTTTGGAAGATTCAAGAAACTTTATATAAAATATCCATATAACAATTTCAAAAATGGAATCTTTATCAAATTTTATATGACGGACATGAAAATAGTTCTCAAACAATGCTTGAATCAATGTATAAAGGAAACTCTTTAGCATAACATCACGATGTCGCTCAGCAATTTCATGAAAATTTAGCTGAAAAATCAACTCAATGGGAATGAACTGACAACAATCAATCTATTCGAGGTCGAGTGCACGTTCGACGGGATCATCATTAGCCTTAGAAGAGAAAATCGATGCGATGATAAATAAATTTGATAATGTTTTTTCATTTAATCAAATAATCAAGCTTCTCAAGTCTTCTGTTGTAAATGTAATGATTCAAACCACATTTTCGACCAATATCCTCACTCGTTAGAACAAATCAATGTTTTTAACAAAGTTAGGAATGATCCATTCTCTCCAACATATAATTCCGATTGGGGAAATCATCCTAACTTTGCTTGCAACCAAAACAATTCGAATACGAACTTGGTTTTCCATCTTTTCAAGCATTTTCGAACAGTGCTTCAAATCCTCCTTTTTAACCAAATTAATTTCAACAAAACTTTGCGCAACCTTCTCAAAACCAAGCACCACAAACTTTCATTCCTCAAGAAGACAAATGCATGACATTACTTAAAAAGAGTTTGGAAACTTTGGCTAAAGCGACCACCTAAAATCTTCAATTGAACAACAATTTGCAAAATTTGTTAGCTTCGTACATGCAAAACACGAGTCAATCTACTGATGATGTAACAACCCGTAATTTCGCTACTTGTTAAATGAGAGATTTGTTTTTTTTAAATTTTAAAGGGTTTAAAACTTAAATAAATATGTTACATATAATAGGTAATAATGGAGAAATTATTTACTCTTATATTTAATAATTAAAAGGTATAAAATTTGGATTTTAAAACAAATCAGCAAAAGTTAAGTTTTGTTAAAAATAAATGAATGCTTAAATAAATAG
Source organism: Allium cepa (assembly GCA_030765085.1). NCBI lineage: Eukaryota > Viridiplantae > Streptophyta > Magnoliopsida > Asparagales > Amaryllidaceae > Allium > Allium cepa. The sequence goes on from CM060943.1 coordinate 156,163,736, forward strand.
GTTTAAATATTTGTTTGAAAATTTAAATTATATTAAAATCACGTAATAAAGATAATATAAGTATATTAAAGGGTTTAAAAATAGGTTTATAATCATTTTACAAAAATATTCAAAATTTGCCACATTTTATCAATGCAACTTCAAAATTCAATATTTTGATATTAACCCTAATGGTATAGGATTTTTACCTAGACAAACTTGTTTTAATTCATTTAGTATAATAGGAAATCAATTTTTAAGTTTGGTTTACTTAAATATGTAGTTTACCCAAAATGTGAAATTTTAACTGTAAAATTTGTCAATAACAATGTTATTTTCAACTGTAATAAGTCATCGCAAAGTTGTATGAACATATGAACTTTGTAACATGTATAGTACATCTTTACAAACTATATAATACTTACATTTATAACATATAAAAACAAATATCACTTTTTTTATAAAGTAAATAATAGAAAAACGATTAAAAAAATGTGTAAAGACATGATTTAACAAAAGAGAGTTGAATTTTGCTTAAGGAACAATATCCTTACACTTTGCATCTTTCATTAAAGAGATATTGCTAATATACATGAAAAAGGAGCAAAATATATTTTTAAAATATATGCAAGCATGGAAATGATGGCAGCTCACTTTACTACATACATACACTTCCTTAACATCATTTTCAAACATTAATACATATCATAATATGTTAACAAGTGGCATGTAAATTAAATCAAAGAAAAAGTCTTCTCTTTAAAAGATTTGATTTTAAGTAAAAAGGAGGAGTAATCATTTCATACAAACACATCACCATTAATGAGCTTTCTTATCCTTCTTTTCATGCAAAAGTAAAACAAATATTTTAAATTAAAAATAGAGAAGGGTATTGTAGTCATTTACTTTCCAAAACACCACCCCACCACCTCCTCCAAACTATGCACGCCTCTGCCCACCTCACACACCTCACGGTTAAACCTTCTACTTCACCTACCCGAGCCATAAAACCACATACCCTTCATCTCCAAGTCCGTAGCCCGTACACACACTCACACACCCTCCCCTATAGCTCACGCACCCCCTAACCGAGCCCACACACCTCGATACAAAAAAAGCTATACCCTCCTCTTATAAGAAAAAAGAAAAGAAAAAATAAATAAAGGCAAGAGTTCGTGTCGTTTGTAGAAAAGCATGCTAGTTTGTTGTAAAGTTTGACTGAGCGGAAATCAAGGTGAAAATTTCTCGTTGCTTTTAAAAAATTCGTATTTTGATTTTGCTACAATAATCACCTTATGACATATGCAAGTATATCCCCTTTAAAATGTTGTTATGGATATTTGTTTATGTTTGTGTTATATTTGAATAGTAGCAAGTGTTATGGTTATGATTATTTATCATATTAGCTTATGTATAGACCCTAATTATGTTAGTGATAATTGTTAACTTGATTGTGCTCATTTTGATTAAGTAATCTCCTTTGCTAAATAAGACCCAATTTTGGTGATATGAGATGCTCTGCAAAAATAAGTCTCTTTTTAAGTGAAATTGAAATTAAAGATAAAGTAAAATAGAATTTGAATTAGAAAGTGAAAATATTGATTTAAAATGATTTGTAATAATTTTATAAGTAATAAAGTTCAATTTGAATGGATTATTTCAAGAATTGAAAATTAGCCGCGTCGCGCAACTTTAGTTCGCGATTTTGCACTAAAAAGTTCAAACAAGTGTACATAGTGGAATATAGTTTGGAATTCTTTGAGATAAGAAAATTCTAGACTATTATATCCATATCTTTCAAATAAAGAAAGAAATTGAAATTTTATTGAGTAGATTTTGAAATATGTCCAAAACAAATTTCCAGAAAAATCGTCCTTTTGCAGTAAAATGACCAAAACATAAAATTCCTTAAAATGGATATTTTTTAATAACTAAAAATATGAAATAACTTATATAAACATATTTAAATAGTTTAAAAGAGATTCCAATGGAAAAATATGAATTTTCAAATATTAAAAAATTGTTTAAATCAAATAAGCTTATAAAGCACTTTCCGCAACACTTTTCTACTACAATTTCTACAACTTTTTAAAAAAATCTTAAACTTGAGGATTTTTCTAGAATCAATTATGAATGTTATTAAAAGGATGATTAAGCGTTTAAAAGTTAAATTGGAATCTTTATAATCAATTCCAAAATAAAAGCTAATAATTGAGTATGCGGAAACGACTTGTACATTTGTTCCGCTTGTGAGATCTGGAAAGATAAAACAAGGTGTTTAACTAAGCTTAGGAATGGATCAACCGGTGCCCTAAACTTACTTGGCCTCTATTTTCTTTTCTTAGGCCAGGGGTGGAACAGATCGAAAGAAAAGCCCGGATGCTCTAAAACGATTATATTAAGTTTTTCCAGAATAAAAGAAGATTAGTATTATCCAAAATTTAAGCAATCTCCAAAATGAATAAACAACAACTTGGATTGTATAGAGATAATCTTCTTATGCTTGGTATTAAATTCCAAAGAGGTAACTCGTCCCATCCGTAAAATTTAAAAGGTGATCTCACCGTTATTCCGCCCATAGCACTTGTTGAATATGAAAATTGACGTTAAGTAAAATTAGAATGATTTCTTTGATCCTGTTTACTCAATAATGTTTTCTAAGATTGATTTAGGTTTACAGTAAATGATGTCTTAAATAACATTATTTTTGACCCATTTAAAAGTCAAGAAATTCTGGATCGATAATAAGTAAGAAAATAGGAAATGTTTTCCCAACTAATGAGGGAATGAAATTAGAATTACTCTGAGATTAAAAACGGATCGATTTAATAAAAAGAATTAAAGTGAAAAGAGGCTTAATAAATCCTGTATACCCATATTCACTTTTTATCGATGATTGGATTTCGAAGGAACCAAGGTCGAATTTGGGTGATTCCTATCCAAAAACCACTTCGAACCAATTTACATTTCGAAGTAAAATATGTTGAAGACATTAATATGAGGATTTTCATAGTGAAGAACTGCTTGTCGATCATTTGGGGATAAACTCCCGATATACTTATAGTAGCGGTAGTTTCTTCATTATGAACTATCCAATGCAAGGATTAATCGCTACCGATCCTAGGGGTGATTCCCAAAACAGGATATGGTAGGAGAAGTGCCTTCGGTTTCGTTCAGTCGTAGAACGAACATGTATGGAAGAATGTCTGACCTTGCATTCTAAATCACATTGAGTGATCTTTGTAAAATGTATATCAATCGGTGGCGGAGAAGACACCTTCTCTTGGTTTAACACCATTTCCCGAGACATTCGAGCTCAGGAAGTTATACGTTTGTAGAATCAATCGTGTGAATGTAGAATGGCAATGTGCAATCAAAGTGAAAGAAGATATGCTATGTGAAAAAGGAATTCGCTACCTCAAGCCTCATCAAGTGGGAAATGACCGAAACAGGGTTAGATACAACAAGGCTATGTGGTTCGCAACCATTAGGGCATGTTCATCCCTTCTAGATAGATTACTACCTGCTATGACGCTGGGTTTCAAATCATTGTGGGAAGTATGCTAGAGCGCACTCGGATAAAGGTCGGTAACGGCCGGGGGATGACATATTCGGTACTATCTAGTTATAGAGGTAGGTCGGTCTTGTGTTGGTAGAGGAGCTTTGTGATAGTTCCTCGGGACATCCATCTAGAGATGTACTCATCGAAATTTAGTCCATTCACCTGGTTATTTGTATGAAAATCCATTCTCCAATAAGAAGCCTTTACAAGTTTGATTTTAGAACCCACTTTGGGGCTAAAATGCTGGAATTTAATCAAGTAACAATTTCGGCTAAGATTAGTAAGTTTATTTGCAAATGTTTTCAAAAGAATGTCATTAGAAATAATATTAAATGTTTTGATATATAAATGTTTTAGTTATCATAGGGGAAAAACCCGTCCATGTTTATTTGTGGACGTGGTCTTATGAGATACTCTTTCTTCTCAAAAGAATTTATTCCAAAGGCTAATATATGACACTGTCATTTAATATTTGAGTTTTTTCATACTGGTTTATCAAGCCTGATTCGGGTAGTTTCAATACTCGGGTCAAATCCGAGTGGTTTAAGGTTTAGTTGAAGACGGTCAAAGTTTCCATAGGAGAGCTAGAGATACTCATCTACATATGGACGTATTCTATTTTCCGCTGCAGTTGTTTGATGGTTGTCAGCATCTGTAAGGACAGATGTTTATAACTGTCTAAGCTGAATTGAGTTAGACTCTGATATATGTATCATAAAAAAAATTTCTATAAAGATTATTGTTTAATAATATATGCTATTCTATTCGAGTAAGATTCTGTTCTTTCTATTTTTCTTTATTACCCTTGATAATCCATTCTTTCGTATAGTTTGGGTCGAATATGTGTGGTTTACTACCGGATCAAAAGGTACATAATTGTGGGTCGTCGCATTTGGTATCAAATATTTTGGTTGAGCGAACACCAAAGCCTGATAGGGGTAAGCTCATCAGACATGGGATTAGTAATATCCTAGGATGAGTAACTCATTAGAGATAGGGTTAGTAACACCCAAGAAAGAGTTGAGAATATTATATATGAGCGCATATTTGTTAATTTTATAAAAATGATTTTGTTTTGAAGAAATTGTATATGAAATAATTTTACCATGTTTTTATATTTTGAAAATACAAAAGGGGTATTTTTGGGTTAGAAATTAAGGATTGTTGTAATTTTGTAAAACTAAAATATGCATATCTTATGATTAGAATTGCACGATTTGACTATAAAATATTCCATATAGAATCAATTAATTGAAAGTTAGAATTTAGAACTTCAATCATATACCCTCAGACATTTGGTTATTAACAAATAATGATTTAATGATCATCAAACTTGATGGATTTAAAAGCTAAGTGCAGATATCTTATGAAGTAAAATTCACGATTTGACTACAAGATTGTTGATGATAATATTGAAGCTAGAAGTTGTAATTAGAGAAAGTAAAAAAGAAAATGCATACTTAGAAAAATTCTTATCAATAAGATAGAAAAATATAAGCATAAATTGAGACTTTGGGTAAATATAATATAAAAAGGTAAGTTCTATAAATTATAAAAGGAGATAAGATAATTTGAAATTTAGACACTTTGACTAGGTTAAATCAAAGTGAAATTTAGGAATAAAGATATAAAAAATATCATCCTAATATAAAACTTTGAATTAGTGATACATTGTAACATTTGTAATTCAAAATGAAGTAAGATTGGAAGTGGATAGGTTAGAAAAACTTAAAAAAGGGAGAAGTTTTAAATAATAGGTTAGTAGGTTGATTGTTGGACGAAAATGTTTAAATAACAAATACCATATGAATTAAGTTTCACAATTTGACTACAAGGTATTTGATGGATTTAAGGTTAAGAAATTCTATTTAGAAAATGGATAGGTGAGTAAGTTTTTTTTTTGAAATGGTACTTTATATACAACAAATCATTATGACAACATATCACATGTCAATAAACGTTCGAATCATGCTAGGCAAGTTTCGAACTTGTGACCTCTCGCACCAAAGCCAAATCACTTAACCATTGGGACAATGGTGCTTGTCGGATAGGTGAATAAGTTAAGTTGATAATCATAAGATTGTTAGAAAAAAATGTACACTTAGTAAAGTTGTCTTATTAATATCTTGATAAGACAAATAATATTAGATAAATTAAGATCTTAGTTAAATAAAACTAAGGATTTAGTATTATAACTTATTAATATGAGATAATAGTAGAATTCCACATTTGTTAAACACCCTAATTGAAGTAATAACTGTTTGAAATTTGGCGATATGTATATAATCTTAGGAAGTAAAGGTATATTATACAAGTTTAGGTCATATTTTTATGCTTAAGTAATAATGGGTTTAGTAGAAAGTAAATGGTTGTGAAATAAACTTGGATTGATAGAAACTTGGAAGAAATATATTAGGTAAAATGAATGTGAATAAATACGTAAGTTACATGTAAATCATTTCAGCACACAAAATTTTGATCAAAGATTTGGGTACAGAACTTTGAGGTGTATACATCAATCTGAGAAAGGATTTATCACTTGATTTTTGATGGTGAACATTAATAAGGGATTATGGTTATGTACTTGTGTTTTCTATCATAGTCGAGAGCTATGCAAGAAAAGCAATGGTTGGTAATCAAGAAGCCTGATCAAAGTCCGCACTAGAAAATCGGTGGATCGATACTAGTTCGGAAGTAAAGTTGCGAATTTGAATAATAGACCGAATCAAATATCATATATAGTATGATATTTTAGGTTTGTCCATATGGTAACAAGATAGTTATCTTAAATGCATAGTAGGCACTAAGATATGCGGGTTAGACTTATGTATTGATATGTATATATGGACCTCAGGTGTAGTACATGCTCAGGTTAGGAGATAGGTTATGTTGGATGTATTCATTTATGGTGAATGGTAACAGTTTGCTTGTTACGCACTAGGATGGGTAGGATAGGAGTCTGACTTGATGTATATATGTATAACCTTAAATACATGATAATTTCTCAGGTTGGTATGGGAAATCTCTGTTCCATGTATGTATTTCTGGTGTTAATTGTTCAGTGCTGTTATGGTATTGACCTTCTTTTTATATATGCATTTTTTCCATCATCGGTATAATTAAGCCAGGATGTTTGAGGATACAACTATGAGATAGATTTCTTTATCTAACTTTCATTTCGAGGATGAAATGCTTTTAAGTAGGGAAGAATGCAACGACCCGTAATTTCGCTACTTCGAAAATGAGAGATTTTTTATTTTTTTATTTTAAAGGGTTTAAAACTTAAATAAATATGTTATATATAATAGGTAATAATGGAGAAATTATTTATTTTTATAGTTCATAATTAAAAAGTGTGAAATTTGAATTTTAGAACTAATCAGCAAAAGTTAAATTTTGTAAAAATAAATAAATGCTTAAATAAATAGGTTTAAATATTTGTTTTAAAAGTTAAATTATATTAAAATCACTTAATAAAGATAATAGAAGTATATTAAAAAGTTTAAATATAAGTTTATAATCATTTTACAAAAATATTCAAAATTTGTCACATTTTTTCAACGCAGCTTCAAAATTCAGTAATTTGATATTAACCCTAATGATATAGGATTTTAACCTAGATAAACTTGTTTTAATTCATTTAATATAATAGGAAATGAATTTTTAAGTTTGGTTTACTTAAACATATAGTTTAGCAAAAATGTCAAATTTTGACTGTAAAATTTGTCAATAACAATGTTGTTTTCAACTATAACAAGTCATCGCAACGTTGTATGAACATATGCACTATATAACATGTATATTACATCTTTACAAACTGTATAATACTTACATTTATAACATACAAAAAGAGTATCACTTTTTTATAAAGTAAATAAAAGAAAATTGATAAAAGAATATGTAAAGACATGATTTGACAAAGGAGAGTTGAATTTTGCTTAAGAAACAACATCATTACACTTTGCATCTTATGTCGTTAATGAGATGTTACTAATATACATGGAAAATGAGCAAAAAAATATATCTTTAAAATATATGCAAGAATGAAAATGATGAAACCACATACATACACTTCCTTACACTATTTTAAAACATTAATACATATCCTAATATGTTAACAAGTGGCATGTAAATCAAATTGGAGCAAAAGTCTTCTATTTAAAGATATGATTTTAAGTAAAAAGAGGAGTAATCATTTCATACAAACACATCACGACTAATGAGCTTTCTTATCCTTCTTTTCATGCACAAGTAAAACAAATATTTTAAGTTAAAAATAGAGAAGGGTTTTGTAGTCATTTAACTTACAAAACATCACGCTGCCACCTCTTCTAAGCCATACACGCTGTTACCCACCTAACACACCTCACGGCCGAACCCCTTACTTCACCTACCTGAGCCATAAAACCCTACACCCTCTATCTCTAAGGTTGTACCCCCTTCACACACTCACACGCCCTCCCTTATAGCTCACACGCCCTTCCTTATAGCCCACACACCCATTTTTAAACAAGCTATACCCTCCTCTTATAAAATAGAAGAAAAAAAGAAAGAAAAAAGAAAAGAAGAAAAAAATAAATAAAGGCGAGAGTTCACGACGCTTGTAGAAAAACATGCTAGTTTGTAGTAAAGTTTGACGGAGTGAAATGAATGTGAGAAATTCTCGTTGCTTTTAAAAAAATCATATTTTGATTTTGCTATAATAATCATCTTATGACATATGCAAGTATACACCCATTTAAAATGTTGTTATGGATGTTTGGTTATGTTTGTGTTATGTTTGAATAGTAGCAAGTGTATGTGGTTGTGATTATTTATCATATTAGCTTATGTAAGGATCATAATTATGTTGATGATAAATGTTAACATAATTATGCTCATTTTGATTAAGTAATTTCCTTTGATAAATAAGACCCAATTTTAGTGATATGAGATATTATGGAAAAATAAGTCTCTTTTTAAGTGAAATTGAAATTGAATCAAAAGTAAAATAGAATTTGAATTTAAAAAGTGAAAATATAGATTTAAAATGATTTGCAATAATTTTATAAGTAATAAAGTTCAATTTGAATGAATTATTTCAAGTACTGAAAATAAGTCAAAATTAGACGCGTCGCGCAAAGTTAGTTCACGATTTCGCACCAAAAAGTTCATACAAGTATACGAAGTGGAATATAGCTCGGAATTCTTCGAGATAAGAAAATTTTAGACTATTATATCCATACCTTTCAAATAAAGAAAGAAAATTGAAATTTTATTAAGTGGATTTTGAATTATGTCCAAAAAAAATTCCAGAAAAATCGCGCTTTTGCATTAAAATGACCAAAACATAAAATTTCTTAGAATGGATATTTTTAATAATTAAAAATATAATAAATTTAATAAATATATTTGCATAGTTTAAAAGAGATTCGAATGGGAAAATATGAATTTTCAAATATTAAAAAGTAGTTTAAATCAAATAAGCTTATAAAGCACTTTCAGCAGCACTTTTCTGCTGTCGTTTCTACTACTTTTTTTAAAATGGTTTAAACTTAATGATTTTTCCTAGAATCAATTATGAATGTTTTTAAAAGGATAATTAAGCGTTTGAAAGATAATCTGGAATCTTTATAATCAATTCCATAATAAAAGGTAGTAATAGAGTATGCGGAAACGACTAGTACATTTGTCCTGCTTGTGAGATCTGAAAAGATAAAACAAGGTGTTTAAGTAAGGTTAGGAATGGAGTATCCAGTGCCCTGAACTTACCTTGCCTATATTTTCTATTCTTAGGCAAGGGTTGGAAAAGATCGAAAGAAAAGCCCGGATGCTCTAAAAAGATTATATTAAGTTTTTCCAAAATAAAAGAAGATTCGTATTATCCAAAATTTAATCAATCTCCAAAATGAATAAACTACAACTTGGATTGCATAGTTCTTATACTTAGCATTAAATTCCGAAGAGGAAACTCGTCCCATTCGTGGAATTTAAAAGATAATCTCACCGTTATTCCGTCCATAGCACTTGTTGAATACAGAAATTGATGTTGGGTAAAATTAAAATGATTTCTACGATCCTGTTTACTCAATAATATTTCCTAAGACTGATTTAGGGTTACAGTAAACGATTTCTTAAATAATGTTGTTTTTGACATTTAAAAGTCAAGAAATTCTAGATCGATGATGAGTAAGAAAATAGGAAATGTTTTCCCAATTAATAAGTGAATGAACTTAGAATTACTCTGAGAATAAAAAGGGATTTAATAAAAGAATTAAAGTGAAAAGAAGCTTAATAAATCCTGTATACTCATATTCACTTTTTTTTACCCGATGATTGGATTTCGAAGGAACCGGGATTGGATTTGGGTGATTCCTATCCAAAAACCATTTTGAACCAATTTACTTTTCGAAGTAAAATATGTTGTAGACATTTATATTAGGATTTTCATATTGAAGAACTGCTTGTTAATCATTTGGGAATAAACTCCCAATATACTTCTAGTAGCGGTGGTTTCTTCGTATGAAATATCCAATGCAAGGACTAATCGCTGTCGATCCTATGGGTGATTCCCAAAACAGGATATGGTAGGAGAAGTGCCTTTGGTTTTGTTCAGTCCCAGAATGAACATATATGGAAGAATGTCTGACCTTGCATTTTGAATCACATTGAGGGATCTATATTATGTATATCAATTGGTGGTGGAGAAGACACCTTCTCTTAGCTTAACACTCTTTCTCTAGACATTCAAGCTCAGGAAGTTATACGTTTGTTGAAAACTATCGTGGAATGCCAATGTGGCATTCAAAGTGAAAGAAGTTGTGCTATGTGAAAAAAGTATTCGCTGCCTCAAGCCTTATCAACCGGGAAATGACCGAAACATGGTTAGGTGCGGTAAAGCTATGTGGTTCGCAACCATTTGAATATGATCATCCCTTTCTAGATAGATTACTACCCGCTATGACGTCGGGTACCAAATCATTGTGGAGATTATGCTAGAGCGCGCTTGGATAAAGGTCAGTAACGACCGGGGGATGACATATTCCGTACTATCTAGTTATAGAGGTAAGCAGGTCTTATGTTGGTAGAGGAGCTTTGTGATGGTTTCTCGGGATATCCATCTAGAGGTGTACCCATCGGAAGCTAGTTCCTTCACCTGGTCATTTGTATGGAAATCCATTCTCCAATAAGAAGCCTTTACGAGTTTGATTTTAGAACCCACTTTGCGGCTAATATGCTGGAATTTAATCAATACAACAATTTCGGCTAAGATTAATAAGTTTATTTGCAAATGTTTTCAAAAGATTGTCATTATAAAAAATATCAAATGTTTTGATATATAAATGTTTTAGTTATCATAAGGGAAAAACCTGTCCACGTTTATTTGTGGACGTGGTCTTATGAGATACACTTTCTTCTCAAAATAATTTATTCCAAAGGCTGTTACATGACACTGTTATTTAATATTTGAGTCTTCTCACGCTGGATTATCAAGCCTGATCCGGGTATTTTCGATATTCGAGTCAGATCCGTATTGTAAAGTTGCGACTTTTCGATGCTCGAAAACCGACATCAATACGTCCACTGTATCAACTACCGAGCAATCGAATGACGGAAAACCGTACCTTTAGGGTTAAAGAAGAGGAAAAAGATAAAAGAAGGGAGAAAAAGATAGAACAGACCCAAAAGAAATAACAGAACAATATCAGAATCTCACAATCGCAGCGGAACAACATATAATAGATAAATGAATAATCTTTAAACAAAGAACTATATAAGTTATTACATTACATCATATTACATTTCATTACATCATCAGAGTGTACAACAACAAACAACAACAAACAGCAGAAAGAAGTACTACATACTAGTGAATATGCCATGCCATCCAGCTTGCCTCCTGCAACTTCTGAATTCCAAAATATCCTGATAACCTAACTCTAGACTGCCCGTGTGGAAATTGGAGGGCACCCAGAGTTTAGGAAGGAAAACAATAAACTCCGAGTCAGTCATGGGACTGGTGTGAGAACTTAAAACAGCTATCCTTTAAAAACAAAATAGAGGAATATTTTTAAAGTCAATTCGCAATGCTTTTAAAAATGAAACTACCATAAGGCCTCCCGGCACACACACAATGCAAATGCAGACTTGGGGGGGATTTCTTCTTATGATAGTCAAAGATGCTTACTACGTAAAATCAGATCATTTTTGATATTATTATTAGTGCATAGTATAGAAAACATTTCGAAAGTAGAATATAAATCTTAGCCAGCATAGGTACCATTATATTATGCCTACTATAGCTACCATAGTAGATGACAGGTTCTACAACTAAAACCGTACAAGGTTCGTATTGTTTCTTTGGATTTCCAACAAATGGTCAGGCCAAGGAACTTCCCATTGCCACATGGGTACGCCTCTGGAAAGACGACCCGAGAACCTAACCGGATCTCTGCCAACACAAGGCCGGGTCACCTTTCAAACTAGGTAACTACTGACACGAATATGTCATTCCCCGATCGTAACCGATCTATATCCGAGGATCCTCGATTTCCAACAACCACAAAGCAATAAATTTGCAGCAACAACATAGGTTAAGTATTTGGGCTCCATACCATGATACCACCTCTATCCAGAAGGAATGACATACACTAAAGGGGCGTTACCCCCTAATAACCTTGCTGCATCCTTCCTGTTTTGACCATTTCCAGGGTGTGAGGTCCTACGAAGTCTCGTCCACAAAGCCACGCTTTATACAAAAGCTGTGCTTTGTTCAACAGATGCTCAACAGCACTTCGTATGCCACATTACCAATTTAGGAATGTATCACTAGTAACCATCAACTACATAACTTTTAAGGTGTTAAGCTAAGAGAATAAATTCTCCGCCACCAACGGGAACATATTTGATAGAAACCAGCTTTACATCTCAAATTGTAACATCAGACACACATCCATACAAGTCCGTTCCAGGATCGAACAGAACCGAAGGCACTTACAAAGAAGTCCTTGCAATCCGGATATTCACTAATCACGACCGGACTTCCCATCACAAACGGTAATAAATTTCTATGTCGGAGATCAGCCGATGCAGAAACATTCGACGGTAATCCTTCCATTTTCACAAATATCCGGTCTTCAATACCGGTCATCAAATGCAATCCATAACGACGTATCACATATTCGAAATGGGTTATAAGACCCCAAGGTCCTCTCCCGGCTAACCTGAATAGTGATCGCTTATTCAAAAATAAGTGTGGCATTCAAATTCAAGCAATCACAACAAATACCTATTTAAAGGTAAATATTGATAGTCGGATATTTAACTATCAATAGGCGTGTTCAACATCACCAAATTCCAAATAATTTCTCAAATAATTTATTTTCCAAAATTATCTTTACTAGATATATAACTTTCCACACTTCAACCATTTGAAAACAAATTGTCAAATCACTTTTCACCTTTACAACTTTTGAAAACAAATTTCAATCATTTTCCTTACGTGGAAATACTTTCATTTCAAAATGGTTCATTTAAACCAATTAAATAAATCCTTACCGATTTACTTTATATTTACGTTCCAAATCCGTAAATTTATTCTCACACTTCAAAAATAAATCAACGTTTATTTTTAAACAAATTTCCCTTTCTTTTGTAAATTCCATAGTGAATTTACAATCCCAAAATATCTATGAATATACGATTTCCAAATTGATTTCTAATATTCATTTTCAATTTATCTTTAAAAGATAAAATCTCAAAACAATCATTTCATATTGGAAAACATTTCCATACTTATTAAATAATAATAAGTAATTCACAAATCTATTCATTTTCAACAATTGAACAATATTCAATATACTTAAATCACAGTTAAGTATAGATTTCATTCTTTAAGGAAAACATTCTCTTAAACACATTTATTTGAGTCAAAACGAATGTTACGTAAAACATCGTTACAACAACCCAAAATCACTAGTATAGGGATTCGAAATTAAAATAGATATACAAATCCCAATACTATATAAAACATTTCCTTTCGGAAATCATTTACTATAACAACAGTATTATAGTCCACCATTTCCTTATTTCTCGAAAACGTCTATTTCGACAATGAATGTTGAAATCTATAATTTCCATGTTTAACACAATTTAATACATCGTTAAACAATTAACTTCATTTGATAATATTCATTTTTCCAAAACATATCCATTTTTATTTAATAATATATTCACTGTGCAAAATCGTGAATATACTTCACTAACCAAATTCAATATTTTCTACACATTTTATTTCAAGGATAATTTGCTATCCGAAATCACGAATATATCTCCTTTAATAACCTTCTATATTAAATTTATCAAATTCAATTGATTTCGGATTTATAAATAATGTTTATAAATTCCATTTCTATTTATAAAACTTCGGTTTACAAATCTACTTTATTAACCACTTCAATTCATAACTCAATTTTATACCAAAATCTAATTTGCAAGTTAATTACTTATAAGTCCTTTATTTTACAAAAATTTATTTGTTTTATAACTTCACGATTTATAAATCGATAAATTTCATTTACTTAAGAGATCCAATCATTCTTCATTTTAACACTTACAAAAACTCGTTTTATAATACCTATATTTTTAATTTATAAATATCAATTTTATAAATCTTTTATATAAACCATTTATAATAATTCAAAAATCTCAATTTAAATAAACCAATCCTTTTAATAATTTACAAAACGTTATTTAAAACTTATATAACTCCAAAATTATACTTAAATACTATTTTCCAAAAATATAACTTTTATAAAATTATAATGTTTATTTATTTTAACAATTCAAAATTTAATAAAACGTATACTTTCAAAAATCACTTTAAAATTCTTTTTAAAAATCAAAATCATTTTTTTAAAAACTTCAAAAATGGATCCGATGATGCAACGGCACCAAATAGTCAATCGCGACATCCAAACATCATATATCGATATGATAATCAACAAATATCACAATATCTGTTAATAAATCAATACAATTGAGGAATCCAGTTGGATCGCTCCAACCTGTTTTCCTACATCCACAAACATTAGCACAACACCCATTCCGTTCCAATACGGAATATCGCGGTATATGTGATTCATAAAATATTATCCGCTATTATGCGGTGCAATAGGGTCTCATCCGCTATATAATGCGGGAAAATCAACTCCAAGTACATATATAATACCAATTCCACTTCAAGGTGAAATATCGCGGTATATGTGTTTAATAAATAACCTCCACTTAATATGCAGCGTATAGGGTCTATTTCAAAACAATAGATAGCAATTTATCATCCAAGCATATAATCAACACAATCAAACAATTTTAAATCTAACTATTTAAAATTTAAATCGAAACTAATTCGATTGAGTGAGAAGTTCTCACCTTGATTTCAATTCGGCTGCAGCGTTTTATTTCGAATAAAATTAAACGTGCGTTTAATTTTACCCGAAATTATCACTAGCTCCAAACGACTCCAATCCAGTTCCATAGTGTAGTGCTCCACAAAACGATTGCAACGCAATTTGTTTCGTCAGATTCCGACCTCGTACGAACAAGTTATGACATTTATACAAATCTTTTATATAAATTAATTTACAAATTCTTTTATAATTTTACCCTCCAATCCATCACAGCCGTCCATCCCTCCATTGCAAATCACGGCCGCATCCCCTTCCTTCTTCACGCTCGCGTTTTTTTCTTTCTTCCAGGCGGAAATACACGCAACCAAACCCATACGCACGCCAAGCTTCAACGAATTTTCACGACCAAAATACACGACTTGAAGACGATTGACCACCTCCATTGCGAACCCCTCGGCGAACTCTACCTGCACCCTGAATAGCATGAAACTCGTCTGCCCCTTTGGCCTCGAAAAACATGAATAACGCAGCGATTTTGAACGCGATTTCCCGTCGATCCGAAGGTCCATTTCAGATCATGACCGTTGGATTTGTAGATCTCGTCGAGATCTATAACTTTGTAGTTGGACGTTTTTGCTAATTATCGATGGATTATGAGATATTGAAGGAGAAAGGTGAATGATTTCTGGCCATAGAATGGTGGACGACGGCTGCACTAGAAACCCTAGCCTTTATTTGCAAATTGTGAAATGGAGGGCCTTTTATAGAAAATTCTACCAAAAACACTATTCATTTTCAATTTTTCGAACTCCGAATCTTGCGATGTGACTGGCGTTTCTAGGGTTTATCCCGCGTTCCGGACACAATGAAACAATTTTCGGAAGCAAATTCGATCATCTGTGCGAGTTACGGAAATAAACGATCAAATTTAAATGAAATCGATTTAAACTAATTTCTATGCGTTTTGGCTTACCCCGGACAAACAATAAATCCGATTGACTTGAAATTTTAAATCTTACAATAATATCACATTACGGATCCGATGAAACTAGTTTCGTCGAAATCCAAGACTGTTTGAAAAATGGCTATTTTAACTCGTCAGTTAAATATTAAAATATTCAGTTTTCACAAAATTAACTTTTAATTCAATTTTAAAAGTTCACAAACATCTTTCTAACTCCATCATGATTAAATAAAATTTTACAAATCAATTTTAATCATATTTAACCCAATTTTCAATTATTTCTGTATTTTCACATATTAAATTATCGATTTAATTATCTAATTAAATCCAATTATTCGAAATAAAATTTATGACTTATAAATTTCACTTATTAATATTTAATCAATTAAATATACAAATTTTAATTGACAGAAATTTTGGGTCGTTACAAACTTCCCCCCTTAAAAGAATTTCGTCCTCGAAATTACCAAGTAAGAAAAAGTTACAGAATCCATTAACTTTCCAAAACAAACCACTCAAATTGGATTTTACAAATCTCTTAAGTGTTTAACTTCCTCAAAATTCATAGTTAAACTTCTTACAAATTTTTACTAAGTTTCCAAATCCAAACTTAGTTTTCAAAAAAATTTCAATTTTCTCAAAAATATTCTGACGCCTTAAATTTTCGGAAAAATTCGCCACAGTCTCCTTTGCGCGGCTCGATCCAAAAAAATGACAGTATATATATCACAAATATATATCTCATCAAGTGATGAGGCATCCCGCAGGAAAAAAAGTGTAAAAGTACGATATTTAATCCGAGATATGTTCCTTATATTTTATTAGCGAGCATATACGGCTAATATAGCGCGAAAGCGAGCTCCAAATGCGAAGCAAGCGTAATCCGCACCTACTAAACACTCAAAAAACAAATGAGAAATATGTATATATGAAAATAACATCAATATACATCATATAGTTACATATCAACTACATGTGCCAACATAGCAATGCAACAAAACAACAATTTCAACCACCAAACAATTATCATCCAACTATCATCCAATAAATCCATAACCAAATCAACATTCTCATTAATATTCAATGCATTGGTTTTCATTTTAATCATATTTGATTCGTTTACGTTGGATTTTACTAACATTCATTCATTCGTTTCCAATTAGTTTACATTCGCTAATTTATATTCAATTTGGTTTACTTACAAATCAAATTCAATTTTTATTTAAGATTCACTTAACTTCCAATTTGATTTCAATTATTTTAGCTTTCAATTTCGCTAATTTACTTTCATTAACTTTTAATGAATTCACATACAATCAACTAACAATCCAATAACAACCAAATTTATTCAACATAACCAAATTATTCATTTTACATCCAATTTGGTTTAACACTTTTAATTTCAATTGGTTCAACATTCAATTGACTTTCATTCAATTATTTAATTTCCAATTACATTAGCTTCCAACTTCTATTAATTTAATTACTTTAGCTTCCAATTGATTTAGTATTAAATTGGCTTCCATCCAATTATTCAATTTGCTTTAAATGAATTAACACTTATATTCATTGTTTATATCAATTTATTTTACATTTGATTGATTAACATTCAATCCATTTATTAATTTAATTGCTAATTTCCTTAACAATATAAAGATAGGAGTAGTGGATTTAAGGTTTATACCGATGTGTGTGAAGTGGGATTGGGTGCTATTCTTATGCAGAATGAAAGGGATGCTAGTAGACAGTTAAAACCTCATGAAAAGAATTATGCTACGCATGACTCGGAATTGTTGGTTGTGGTCTTTGTGTTGAAAATATGGAGGCATTATTTGTTAGGTAAATTCTTTCCTTCTTCATGGTTTTCTTCTTCTTCAATTAGGTGAAACATTTGAGCTTTATACTCATCATAAGTCCCTGAAGTATCTATTCACCCAAAAAGACCTGAATCTCAGACAGCAAAGATGGTTAGAGTTCTTGGCGGCATACGACATGGACATTCTTTATAAGTCGGGAAAAGCTAATGTAGTGGAGGACGCGTTAAATAGGAATGCATTTTTGTCTCTTTTGGACGTTACGCTGACTCTTCAGCTAAGGATAATGGAGAATCAAAGGAAGGATAGTGCTATGGAGAAGTTCATTCAAGGAGTCAAGGAAGGTCGATGTACAGATTTTGAGATGGATTACCAAGTTGTTTTAAGAATCAAGGGAAGTTTGTGCATTTCAGATATAGATAGACTGAGACACGAAGTGTTATCAGAATGTCACAAATCTAAATTGAGTATTCACCTTGGAGTCCATAAGAAGTATAAGGAAATGAGAAGAGTCTTTTAATGGCCAGGAATGAAGAAGGATATCTCCACCTATGTGAGCAGATGTGCGAGTTGCCAACAAATTAAGGGAGATCATCAGAAAATGGCCGGATTACTTCAACTTTTAGAGATCCCTAAGTGAAAATGGGAGATGATATCAATGGATTTTATATATGGTTTACCCAAAACCAGGAAAGGAAATGAAGGAATGTGGATCATTGTGAATCGATTAAAAAAGAGTGTACATTTTATCCCAGTCAAGCCAACTAGAATGATAGCTTCATTGGTAGAAATTTATATCAGGGAAATAGTTCGTCTACATGGATTTCCAATAAGCATAGTAAGTGATCGAGATCCTATCTTCACGAGCCAATTCTAGGGAGCTCTACAAATAGCTTTGGGAACGAAGTTAAGTCTAAGTATCGCCTGACATCCTCAAACCGATGGCTGGACTGAAAGAGTTAATCGTATTCGAAAAGATATGCTGAGAGCCTGTATTCTTTACTTTGGAGGATCATGGGAGGATCATATTCACTTGGTTAAGTTTGCTTATAACAATAGCTATCAAGTTAGAATTGTAATGGCGCCTTATGAAGTTCTGTAAGGGAGACCGTGCAAATCGCCTGTGTGTTGGGTAGAATTTGGAGATTGTTTAGTGCTTGGTCTAGATATAATTCGAGTGGCAACAGAGAAAGTTGACATGGTTAGAAGAAGGATGAAGGAAGCTCAGGTTCGCCAAAAGAGTTATGCTGACAAGATAAGGAAGGATTTGGAGTTCGAAGTCGGTGATGCTATGCATGTGAAGATAACTCCCATCAATAGAGTCGTTCAATTTGGAAAAGCTGGAAAGCTAGCATCGAGATACATTGGAACATTCAAGATCATGGAAAGGATTGGACCAATCGTTTATAGAGCCGAGTTTCCCGGAAAGTTGTCAGGAGTTCACAATGTGTTCCATGTGCCCCCATTTGAGGAAAAGCACGCATGATCCATCTTCGGTGGTGGAAATGTCAATTCAGGATGACTTGGAAATAAAACCGAACCCGATGATAATTAGGCATCCAGTTAGTATTGTGGATCAAGATGAGAAGAAATTGCGTAACAAAGTGATGCGATTGGTTAATATTCATTGAAGCGATAATCCCAGAGATTGCACTTGGAAAACTATGGATCACGTAAAGGAAGCTTACCATGGATGGATGTTAGGATAGTTGTTGTGTACGTGTCAAGGATGTGTTGTTGTTTTGGATGCTTATATAACTTTTGTATGAATTTTATGGTATGAATATATGATTCCTTTTGTGTTAACTCTTGTTGGTAATTTCGAGGACGAAATTCTTTTAAGGGGGGTAGAATGTAACGATCTAGGGTTTGATCGCTTTAACTATGCAGTTATATGTATTGTATATAGTCAATAAATAGATTTTATCAATAAATAAACTCATTTTAATTAATTAGTAATGAGGTAAAAATCGTTTTCAAAATTTATTTACCAAATTAAATAGTTCGCAAAAAATAGAAATTGTGACCGAAGAATGTTATCCGAAATTTTGACCTTTCGACACCAGAAAGTTGTCAGAAATGTTGTTCATCTTTGTGCACCATATGTACACATTATAGTAGATAATTAACTAAATAATAATACATATAGGAATATATCATCTTATGTTAATTATAATTAACAAGTGATGTGACAATTCATAACTTTAAAAATAATAAACATTATATATAAAGATATATTATTAAGTGTTGTCGTGTCTTAATATTTTCATAATTAGACATCATTACTCATCATGAGCTTAAGGATTTGTGTAACGAAACAGATTTTCGGCCCTTGAAAATCGACATTAATTCGTCCACTATATTACTTGCCGATAAATCGAATGCTGGAAAACCCGATTGTTATGAGAAAAAGAAAGAAGAAAGAAGATTAGAAGTAAACTCAACAACACAGAATCTCACAACGGAATGAATAATATGTAATATACAAAAATTCTTTACACAAAAACAAATGGTAATATCTCAATTACTAATAAAGAAAATTGGTTGAACTAATTTACTTGGTGTCTTTTTGAAATTTCAAAAATGCCCTTGCTTTCCGTTTACATGTTTACGCTCAAACAAAATATCAACGTATACAATAATAAAAACAACCCGTGTGCAAAGCACGGGCTCATACTAGTATGTATAAATAGACATCAATCAAAGTATACTAACCTAAATCAGCCTGGACAATTATAATAGCCCGTCCTCACAATTGCTGAAAAGACAACAATGAATATAGCGAAAAATAATCATCTACGTGAATACCTCTCTGGAACTCCAACTCGTCCCTTGAATCTCCAAGCATCCAAACCAATTTGTAATATGCTCAATCTGACCCGAGCATTATAATAAAATTACATCCAAGTTAGTTTGGGAAACCAGTGTGAGAAAACACACCTAATTGGATTTAAAGTTATAAAAAAATCTTTGAAATTACAATTATCTCGTACGACCACGCCACACATAAACATGGATAAGTTTTTACCTTATGATAACCATAATATTTTTTATAGAAAATTCATTTATATTATAATAATGTCGAGGGGTCAAAGTAAAATATGAATATAGCTGAAATGCTTGCACCTCAAGTTTCAGCATAGTTGGGAATAACTAAGTACGTACGCCGCTTATTGGAGAATAGATTCCATACAATGACTAGGCTACTAGGGTATCACCCATCACAGTGCATCTCAAGATAAAATAACACTGAGGACTTTGCCTAGATCCCTTCTGACATAGGACCAACCTATCCCTTATTGGATAGTACCGAATATGATCATCCCTCCATAAATATGCCCCCAAAGCATGCAAATGAGAGATAATAGCGACTCTAGATAGAAATGATCACACCCTACTTTGGAGCGTCCCACTTAACCATGTTGCATCTCTTCTATTTTAGTCATTCTCGGTTGATGCTGCTTGAGGCTACGATTACCTTTCAAGAACATTTACACTTATTTAATGTTCATTGCCCACCAATGGCAATGTGTTGATAGCATTCATCCATATAAGTCTATTATGGGTCTGAATGAAACCAAGGGCACTATTCCTACTACATCCATTTTGGAATCACCCTCAGGATTAGTAGTGATTAGTGCTTGCACTTCACATCTCTATCTTCGATTCCATGCTCTTTCTGATGTCTTCACTTTGGAACACATTCGTTGGATCAAAGTGGTTTTCGAATAAAGTATCCGATCTCGGTCCCTTCGAAATAACGTTCGATAATTTCCAGTAAATTCAACCCCGGTTCTTTAGGAAATAAACAGTCAAAGATAAGATTAGAAATCACCTCCTAACCATTAGTGGATGGATTTCCTTATAATTATCCTAGAAGAACGAAATGAGATTTATACACACAGTACATCATCATCGAAGATGACGGTGCCATAAAACTCACGTGTTTCTCTTAGATATTTGCAAAGTTACGTTTTGGGTACAGTTTCGATAGTCAGTTATTTAACTATCGAATAACAAACATTCAATCAGGGATTTATTTCATAGGGAGAATCAACATTGGTTAAACATATAAGAAATCACTCGCCTCGTTTCATAAATCTTCATAAATAAAACCCACTTTGTAAATTACTTGTATATAAACACCTTTACAAAGATAAACCCGCGAATCTCTATATTTCAATACTTAGAAATATCCATATACTTATCTCAACAGTATAAGTATGTCCACAAAATATAGAAAGTTTTCTTTTATTCGATTCTCCAATCATTTATAAAATTCCTTATAATCCTTCTTAAAATATTTAAAACTCATTTTATAAATCCTCTAGACCAGTTATAAAATTCTTTTATACATTCCAATCGTTCATAAATTCTTTTTGTGCATTTCTGAAATCATTTATAAAGCCTTTATAAATCCATAAAACCATTTATAAAACTTCTTTCATGAATCTATAAACCAATTTCTTAAATTGATTTATAAATATCTAACAATTTATAAACTCTTCCACCTTGCAAATACCCTTTCCTTAACTCTTCAAACCATTTTATAGACTCCTTTATAAATTCCAAGTCTTTCGACTCCATTTCCGGGTCTCGGAAAGATTTATAAATAATTTAAATCATTTACTTCACAACATCACTATATAATAATTATTATTAACAATGAGCATTATAAGTAAATGGGAATTATTAACTTTAAAACATCTTTAAATTATAATTATTAATTCCAAAATATTGTGTAAGAAATAATAATATTTAATCTTTACCATTTTATAAATAATTATTATTATTTTCAAAACTTTATTAATAAATCCTTATCTTTAACTTCAAACCATAATTTTCTTGAAATAATTAACATTTTAATGTTTAAGTAAATTCTTTAAAACCATACTACTATAAACAAATAACTTTTTACCATACTAATATAATTTAAATAACTTTAAAATAATATTACTACAACTTATTAACTTTAATACAAAATTATACTTAAATAACCTTAAAATAGTATTATTATAATTAAATAAATAATCCTTGGAACACAATATTTCCAAAGTCCAATTTCGAATTTAAAAATCGTTTCTCATCTCAAAAACAAATTTCGACTTAAACGGCAATTTATAGTATTTTTAAAATATTAATTTGAGGCTAATAGCCACCCAACACTTAACCAATATCAATATTAACTTTCTGTCACTACTAGTTTTTAGTTTTCAACATATAACAATGTTATAACCATGATGTCCACAATCAGGTTTATTTTTCAATAATCCATATAAAATATATTATTGGAACAATTCAACAATAGCGTGGAATCCTGTTGGATCTCTCCAACCTATTCCCCCCTGCATCACAAATGTTATATAATCATAAAATAAAATCAACCGCTTCGACGCGAGATTCGTAGACAAAAGATCATCTGCTCTTACACTGGCACATAATAGGGTCTCATCCACTACAATAGGCGGGAATATATCCAAACCAACTAATAAATATAGTAATTCATCCAAACAATCATTCAACAATTTTCATCAACTATATGTCGTAACAGTTATCCAAAAAGGCGCGTTTAACTCACTGAAATTTTCTGTCATCGCCGAGGCGTTTCGATTTGGAACTAAAAGCGAACGACGTCCAATTTTTGCCCAAATTTCAACCGTCTCCAAACCAGCTCCATTGCGAAGCTCTCGTTGATACGAGTGGAACGCAAGCTTTTCGTCTCGATCATACCTCATATGAAGGAGTTATAAATTTGATAAGTTATTGATACATTTTAAATAAACAAATTGCAACTTGATTTAATTACAACTCTACCCGTAATTCATCTTCCCCAAATCGACCGAGCATGCATAGCAGCTCACCTATTCATGCGTGCACAGATTCCTAGTGACACAAAGCAACGGTCCGCTAAACAGCGAACCGACTTCGCCATCGCGCTCCCCTTCAAATCTATATGTCACGACCCGAAATCCAATGTTCGAAAATTGACATCAAATACCTCACTTGTATTCGACTGCCAAAGATTCAAACATCGAACTCCAGTCGGATGGAGTTCATAACAACATCAGATGAATATAAAACAGCGAAAACAAGTGAATATCATACATTACATCACAGATACAACATCATCATGATGTCCATTACAACATCAGAGTATCATAATACATATATCATAACTCTAAATAGAACATCATAATAGAACAACAAGGGATCATATGCCAAAAAGTCTTCAAAGTAATAAAGCGATAGTGAACTTCCAAAATTAAGCACCTTGAGATCCAAAGGATTTCCAAAATATCTCCAAGGTAAAAGCCTCCAAAAACCGATAGCCTCCAAACCAAAAAGGACTCCAAAATACAACTAACAACAAAACACGGAAACCTGCTATTAGGCTGCCCGTGTGGAAATTATGGGCACCCAGAGTTTAGAAAGGAAACAATAAACTCCGGGTCAGTCATGGGACTGGTATGAGTAAACAAAGATAGTTGCTTTTAAATAAAACAGATTTATAAAAGAAAACCGTTTATGCTTTTGGAAAATGAAACTACCATAATGCCTCCCGGCACACACACAATGCAATTGCACACTTGGGGGAGATTTCCTCTTATGATAGTCAAATATGCTTAATACGAGAAAAGTTCTTTGATATTATTACTAGTGCATAGTGTGAAAACATTTTGAAAATATAATACTAATCTTAGCCAGCATAGGTACCATTATACTATGCCTACTATAACTACCATGTTAAATGCTACAACTAAACCCGTACTGGGTTCGTATTGGGAAATGGATTTCTAACAAATGGTCAGGCTAAGGAACTTCCTATGCCACATGGGTACGCCTCTGGAGGGACGTCCCGAGAACCTACCCGGCTCTCTGTCAACACAAGGTCGGGTTACCTCTGTAACTAGGTAACAACTACTCGAGTATGTCACCCTCCGGTCGTTTGCGACCTTTATCCGAGGGCCCTCTATCACAAAGCAACAACCACACAGTAAATGAGATTGCAGCAACCACATAGGTATCTGGGCTCCATACCATGATACCACCTTTTTCCAGAAGGAAATGACATACCCTAAATGGTGCAACCCTCATAACCTTGCCGCATCTTTCCTGTTTCGACCATTTCCGGGGTGTGAGGTCCATTGAGGTCTCGTCCACAAAGCTACGCTTTACACGAAAGCCATGCTTTGATCACAAATGATCAATAAATGATCATCCATATACAGCAGCACTTAGCATGCCACACTACCAAATTGGGAGTATACGCCGATAACCTTCAGCTACATAACCTCTGAGCTCGTACGTCTCGGAGAAGGGTGTTAAGCTAAGAGAATAAATTCTCCGCCACTAACAGATATGTATTTGAAAGAAATCTGCTTTATATCTCAAAATGTAGTGTCAGACACACAACCATACAAGTTTGTTCCGGGTTCGAACAGAACCGAAGGCACTTCGTCCAATAAAGGAAGAAGCCCTTGCAAATCCGGGTATCCACAATTCCGATCGGACTCCCCATCACATGTGGAGATCTCTATACCGGAGCAACTCAGTGCAGAGACGTTCGATAGGTTATCCTATCGTTTTTAAAGACATCCGATCGTCACCACCGTCTTCAAATGCTATTCATTTCGTCGTATCACTATTTAGAATGGGTTATATGACACAAAGGCTCTCTCCCGGCTAATCCAAATAGCGAGCGCTTAATTTTAAAACACGTGGGTGTATCAATTACAAGGATTCACATTCAGGGTTCGATTTGGGTTTTGGATAACTAACTGAAATTCGACTCCCTATCGCATCGATGTTTAAATGCCGTTTTACGGGCAAAAAGGGTTTTCATGTGCCTATAGGAAAAAATCACAAATCACAAATCACAGTTCAACACAAAGCAACCCACGTCACACAGTATCACAACAGAAATATCAATCCAGTACACAACATTTGATGATAGTCAATCATCTTCAATTAAGGTGAATGTGATTTAACTGAAGTAACCACATACTTATTTTTATTAATTATTTTGAATCAATGATTAATTATTCTTAACTATGAATTAATTAAATCTTAATTGGCTTTGTTAATTAATTATTCTTTAATTAATTATTTTAATTTATTAATTCTTAATCATCAATTAATTAAGTCTTAATTACTTTATTAATTAACTATTCTTTAATTAATTAATTATTAATTATAAAGTAATTACGAATCATTAATTGTTTAATCATTATTTAATCATTATAAATAAACTTGATTTTTAAACTAACACTTGAATATTTGATTTACTTCTCAAATTTTATTGAGTTAAATGTAAAACAATTTTTATTTAAAAATATAAATTTGAAATATCTTTGAACTTCATTAATTTTCAAAAAAAAAATCATTTCAATATCATTTACTTCACCTTCCATTAACAACTATCTTTATTTTATAAAGAATGGATTCAGAAAATTGTTTAACTTAAGTTTTCAAAATTTTATTAAAATTGAAATTTACCGTTTTCATGGCCAACCCGAAGCCGTCTCGAGTCGTCCCCGAGAAAAATGCCCCCCCCCCCCCCGGTTCGAGTTTTTACTCAGATCAACCCGTATAAAAATTTTCCACAAAAAATTGTTTAAGTTTTTTAAAGCAACCCGGTGCAACGCCAAAACGACACGAACTAGACTTCGAGTCTTCTCCCTCGAACCCCCGAGTAGTGCTTCGAGTCCGAGGCTTCTTCCACAACCATTTCCCACTGACACCAATTTCATTGTTGTGCACATGCACAAACCCCCTGGCTGACTACGACCGATGATCCTGCCGTCGACATGACGACGACGATCTCCACGCCCCTCCCTAACGCCTAGAAAACCAATTAATCGAAGAAATCGAAATTTGAACCTGAACCCAACTAGAACGAAAATACTGATCACCTAAGAATGCCACGTCTTCCCTCCACCGACCATCAGAGGTCGCGGCATCGTACCTGAAGCATCACCGATGACTAACGCTTCTATTGGCGCACGCGCGATCAATTCTTGACCTCTGACGAACTCAGGCATACCAATTTTGACGACCTCATTCAAGCATGGGTTTAAACCTACTTTGCTGCCGTACGATCGCCACGGCGAATAGAAAAATCTCTAAGCATTTTTCTGACGAACTACAAGCTTCCAGCAAGACTTGACCACGATCTCGAGGCCCACAAACGTACCGATCAATAGAATTTGACAAAACTTCATTTTTCTGATCAACTTCCATTTCTCAGTAAAAACTTTATGAAAATTCAGATTTTACGTTCAAAAATCATTGTTTTTAAGGGGGATTCAGATAGCATTACTGAAATCAAAATTCATGAGGTTCGAATTCTTGCCTTATTTGGATTATGACTGTGTTTTTCACAGTTTCCAGAAAAAAGAACTATATAACTTTGCTTCGATTTATTACTGAAACATAATGCAGGGTTAAAACAATACTTTAATTTGTTTACAATCCAATTTTCAAAAGAAATGAGAGAGATGGGTTTGAATTTGCCATGGTTTACTCTGTAAACTAGAGACTTAGAGGAACAGGGAAGAAAAACCTAAACATAACATTCCCAAGCAAAAGAAAACACAAGCAAATCAATTTATTCACATGTAAGGACTTTTTCACATCCATTCAGGCATGCATACAACAAATAATTGAATAAATCAGAGGTTTACTCACCTTGCAAAGTGTAAACAAAAGCGCCTGATAGTTTCTAAAATAAGGATGAAACCTGTAAAAAAAATCTTTCTTTTCCCACTTTAATCTTGAAGTTTAGATCTGCAACTTGCAGGTACAGATCTTTGATTATTCTTTGTTATATTTATTATTCATTTCATCAATAACAGACAATCTTAAATTTACTTGCAGTTTGGATTTATTTTTAAACACAACAGAGAAAGCGCTTTTTTCCTGCTACTTGAAGTCCAGAAATAGGTTTAGTCTTTGATCTTGATTTCCTCCTGCAACTAATTAATACAATTGTTTAAATTCTTTGCCTTATTACTGATGAACAACTTCAAATTCAAATTTTAAAAGAAATTTACTTGCCTTAATTTATTTCAGAGAATCACTGCACTGTCTCTTTAGCCAAAACTGAAATATTTGTTCAAACTAATATGCAGTTTGAATTGGTGTTAAAACTTGATTTTAAAATTACAAATTTACTAAACTATAAAGTTTTAAAATTTACCTGAGAGATGGAGTGTAAAACTACAGTTTGATGTTTAAGGAGATTTTCAGATTTTTTTTCAACTTTGAATCCAAGAAAATGTTTTAGCTTTTCTGATTTTTTTCTATTTTTTTTTTCTTTGGGTGTTGAGATTTGTAATGCTCAAATCTTTGTTACTGTTCTTTCAGATTTGTTGAGAGGCTAAATAATTAGATATGTGAAGCTGAAAAGTTTTTATGATTTTTAAATTTTATTATTTTATTCAATCAATTAGATTGAATGCCATTTGTAAAAAAAACAATCATGAGATCTCAATACATGTTTATTTTTTACTCCATCTCCTTTTTGTATGTCTAACACTTGTAATTTTACAAAGACAAAAGGATTTTTAAATAGATTTCATATCATATTCACTTTATAAATAAATATACCCCTTATTCATTTGTGTGTGTGTATATATATACAATGTTAAAAGAAGAATTGTTTTAACCAATATTTACATCATATAAATTACACCTTAATGATTTCAAAAGCCAATTATTTTTCTAAAACATTTACTTTAAATTTAAGTTCAAATTCCAATTCAAATTTGAAATAAAAATCCATTTATGTCTATTTATATACTCATATTCATACTTATTCAATTTAAATTCAAATTCAATGTTTACACTCAAAACTACTCATATATGCATTATATATATATAATTTTAAATTCAAATGACTTTTTAAAACATTCATTATTTCAAAATTTTAAACTCAAAATAACTTGGAATTTTATTCATATATAATTTATCATTCATTTTATTTGTTTGAGACTTTTTTTCCAATTTATTTTCGAACTAAATTCCAAAGGTTTAAATATATCACTAATTTAAATTGATAAATTTTTAGGATGTTACACTCTATGTGCCCATACCCTTGACGATATCCCCGAGACTCCACATCAAAACGCATCCTGGCCACCCCTATTTCTTTCATACAGTGAGCGGAAATCGCCCAGGCCGCCGTGCTTCGTCGAACTTTGGCCAACCCTGTCAAACTCCGCTTGACCTCAACCGTGCTCACCATTTTGCTAAGCTCGCCTAAAGAATTCCCAAAAGAAAGCCCTAGCTCACAACCCCAAACTATCGAACGTACGAACTAATGTCGCACCCTCTCAGACACTTACCCATTGAAGATATATCCATTTGCAACTCAAGGGAACTCATTTAACATTTTTATATATTTTAATTCCATTTGTTTCAGAATTTCAATGTTTGGACATTTTTTATCTTTTGTTCATTGTAAATCTAAAAAGAAGAAGAAAGGGAGGATTTGTTTAAATAGAGGAAGGGATGACGGGAGATATCATGTTTACGGGGTGGGTGTGGTCTGGACGGTGTAGAGATTAGGGTATGGGCTTGTGTAGTCAAGTCTAAATATAAATATATTATTTAAATTTAAAATATCCAGCTATATAAATTCGAACCACGACAGAGATGTGTCGTCTGGCATTCTACATGTTATACCCCTGTTCTGAACGCAATGGAACTTGTTTCGGGACCTAATTTGATCGTATGTAGAAGATAGCTTTTGAACCCAATCATTATATTAAATTTTCAATATTAATTTCCACGCGTTTTGATTTCTCACGGCCAAACAATACATCTGATCGCCATGAAATATGACGACATATAATAATTCAATATTACGGACCTAATGTCACTGGTTTCGTCGAAATCCGAGACGGTGCCCTGGGAGGCTATTTTCGCTTGTTAATTAAAATGAGTTATTTTCAAAATCAGTTAAACCACTTTTAAATAAATTTAAAAGTTCTATTATCTTCATTCTTATTAAATAGAATTTAAGTAAGCTTTGAAATTATTTTTATCCGGCTTAAAACCCAAGATTCAATTATTTAAACAATTTTACTTGTTAAATTCAATAATTAAATTATCAAATAAATCGCTATATTTGAAATTCAAGTTATTTAATCTATAAATTTAACTTTTCAATATTTAAAATTTATTAAATATTTCAAAATCAAATGACTAAAATTTTGAGTCCTTACATTCTTCCCCCTCAAATGAATTTCGTCCTTGAAATTGCCAAGGTAGAAAAATGGCAAACCCTTTACTTTTTAAAACTAATTAGTTGAAATAACTTACCAAATCCTTTTAAGACTTTAACTTCCCAAAATCAATTTGTTGAAACCTTTTTATTACTTTTACTAAGTTTCCAGATTCACTCATAGATTCCAACTAATATTATCCATTCAATCATCTAAGGTTGTAACTCAAAATCAAATTTTTAGTTATCAAGAATTCCATCAAAATTTCTAACTCTTTAAATTTTGGAAAATTTCGCCAGTGTCTCTTTTGCGTGGCTTGATCAGAACAATTATGAATCGCCACTACGCGCCAAACCAACAAAAGAAAACAAAACCCAAGTGGCTCAATCATAAAACCATCAAATCAATCAATAATATAAACATGTACCTTTTAGTCGGCAACCAATTTTTTCTTATGAAATCAAAGGCATCAATTTAACTCTTGCTTTAATATACCTGCATCTAATTTACCAATGAGATCCAATCATATAGTTCATAATCATATTATTCGACAATTTCAATTTTCAACATTTGTTTTACTAAAGTCGTACGATGTACATATACCATCCGTAAGCAATACCAAATCTGATCGCTCGCTCGATCACACAATATCACTTCCAAACTAGTATCATTCACACGACCCTTTAGCACGGAGTCAGATATGATTCCTTAATTAGAAACCGTCATTCTCCTTGCATAGTCATATAATATGATAAAGAATTACAGAATCAGCCAAAAATTCATATCTAGTGTTCGCCGTCGAGAATCGAGTGAAAATCCCAACTCGGACCAATGTAAATCATCTCCAAATCATGTATTCGAATCTCGATCAAACCGTTATGCGAATAAATATTATACGTACAACTTATGTATTCATTTCCATTTACTTCCATTCAATTAATCTACATTCAATTATCCACAATCATTATTTATATTTATTATTTACTTAGTATAATCTTTCAATATTGATATCACTTAAGAACCATTTCATCGGATTCTATGTTTAACAACATTTCACCCCATACTAATTTCATTTATGAATCATTCAAAAAATTTACTCAAGTTTATAAACATTTCATACATCACTCTTTGTGTTTGCTACCACTTCACTACTTAAGTCCATATCCATGTTAGATCAAATCCAATATTAACTAAGTTACATTGTTCAACCTCAATATTTCAACCATATTCCAAAACCATATTCAACTCACTAATTTATTTAATTTAGTTCATCCACTAATTCATTTGAATCTCAATTAATTTTATTTCGAAAATTATTTTATTTAACTTAATTTAAGTTAGATTTCATTTCAAATTTGATTTTCTCAACAATATTATTCAATAAATTAAAACATTGTTTAACTTTCCAATTCTCGAAACTTATAAGTTATCAAACTTATTTATCATATTTTCATAAAATACCTAATTGAAAATTCCTAGAGTTTAAACACCTTATTTTTATTCATTTCAAATCATTTTGAAATAATATATGTACATAATTCCCTTTGGTGTATCAAATCATTCTTTTGGATTTTAAAATCAAAACTAGTTTTACCAAAACAAAACTCCAATGGTAGCAATTCCTCTCTTGGAAACCCGAAAATGAACGTCGATGATGCTGTAGTCATCATCGAAATTATTTTCTAGTGACTGAAGTAAGTTCAATGCTTTTTACCCCTTTTAAATCCTTTTTAAAATATTTCCATTCAAGAATATTTTCTTACTATTATTATTTTCTGAAACTTTGAAAAACCATTTTCAAAAGCAGCTGGATTTAAATTTCCAAATTCCCAGCTTTGAAATCCTTTTAATCTATAAACCATTTTATAAATCATATTCACAATATTTCACTATGGTTATATAAAACCATTTCTTTGTTTCCATTATAATAATAACAACTTCTATTCGATTACAAACAATGAGCAACAAATGATAATAATTAAATTTTATCATTCTCTAACAACCAAGTACACCACATATATTATAATAATTTCTGAAAAAATATTCTTTTATATATAAAATATAATAAAGGTAAAATTATTTCACTTACCCAATTGCATAGCAATAATATGTGCAATTGCTCTGCTCTAGTGTTTAGAGATACTTATCAATGACATTGATTACTCGTATTGACCAGAGTCCATAAGCTACTTAATAGATCAACCAATACAATATAAAACAAATTTTGTACCACTAACAAATACGCGCTCATATACACACTCATTCAAACTCATTCTAGGGTGCTGCTGACCCTATCCCTAATGAGTACACCACCAATGCCAAGGTTCTCGCTTAACCTTCGGCTCTGATACCAAATGTAACAAACCGAATTTTCGACCATCGAAAATTGACACTGATACGTCCACTATATTACATGTCAAGAAATCGAATGCAGGAAAACCCGATTGTTATGGGAAAAAGAAAGAAGATAAGAAGTGAACTCAACAACATAGAATCTCACGACGGGACGAATAATCTATAATATACAACAAGTCTTTAAACAAAACAAATTGTAATATATGTATTTACAGACATCAATCAAAGTATACTAACCTATTTCAGCCTCGATAGTTATAATAGCTTGTCCTCACAATTACTGATAACACAACAATGATTACAGCGGAAAATAACCATCTATTCGAATACGTCTCTAGAACTCCAACTTGTTTCTTGAAGCTCCAAGCATCCAAACCGATCTGTAATATGCTCGATCTGACCCAAGCATTGTAATAAAATAACACCCGAGTCAGTCTGGGAAACCAGCGTGAGAAAACACACCCAATTGGGTTTAAAGTTATAAGAAAAATCTTTGAAATCAAAAGTATTTCGTAAGACCACGCCGCACATAAACAAGGATGAGTTTTTACCTTACGATAACCACAACATTTATTTTATAGAAAATCCATTTATATTATAATGATGTCTAGGGGTCAAAGTAAAATACGAATATAGCTGAAATGCTTGCACTTACGTTTCAGCATAATTGGACACAACTAATTCCGTATGGCGCTTATTGGAGAATGAATTCCATACAATGACTGGGCTATTAGGGTACCGCCCATCACGGTACATCTCTAGATAAAATAACATCGAGGACCTCGCTTGGATCCTCTGCCAACACAGTACCGGTCTACCCTTATTGGATAGTACCGAATATGAATACCCCTCTATTAAAGGACCTCGAAGCATACAAATGAGAGATAATAACGACTCTGGATAGAAATGATCACACCCTACTTGGGAGCGACCAAGTTAGCTCTGCTATATCTCCCATGTTTTAGTCATTCTTGGTTGATAAGGCTTGAGGCTACGATTATCTTTCAAGAACATTTACATTTAGAATGCTCATTGCGCCCCAACGACAATGTGCTGATAGCATTCATCCATAAAGTCCATTAGGGGTCTGAACGATACCGAAGGCACTATTCCTACTACATCCATTTTAGAATCATCCTTAGATTTAGTAGCGATTAGCCCTTGCATTTCACATATCTATCTTCGATTCCATGCTCTTTCCGATGTCTTCACTTCGAAATGCAATCGTTGGATCGAAGTGGTTTTCGGATAACATATCTGATCCCTGTCCCTTCGAAACAACATTTGATAATTTTCGATAAACTCAACCCCGGTTCTTTAGGAAATAAATTGTCAAAGATAAGATCAGAGATTACCTCCTAACCGTTAGTGGATGGATTTCCTTATAATTATCCTAGAAGAACGAAACGAGATTCATACACACAGTACATCATCATCGAAGATGACGGTGCCATATAACTCACGTGTTTCTCTTAGATATTTGCGAAGTTACGTTTTTGGTACAGTTTTGATAGTCGGTTATTTAACTATCGAATAACAAACATTCAATCAGGGATTTATTTCTTAGGGAAAATCAACATTGGTTAAACATACAAGAAATCACTCGCCTCGTTTCATAAATCTTCATAAATAAAACCCACTTTGTAAATTACTTGTATATAAACACCTTTACAAAGATATACCCGCGAATCTCTATATTTCAATACTTAGAAATATCCATATACTTATCTCAACAGTATAAGTATATCCACAAAATATAGAAAGTTTTCTTTTATTCGATTCTCCAATCATTTACAAAATTCCTTAATATCCTTCTTAAAACATCTAAAACTCATTTTATAAATCCTCTAGACCATTTATAAAATTCTTTTATACATTTCAATCGTTCATAAATTCTTTTTGTGCATTTATGAAATCATTTATAAAGCCTTTATAAGTCCATAAAACCATTTATAAAACTTTTTTCATGAATCTATAAACCAATTTCTTAAATTGATTTATAAATATCTAACAATTTATAAACTCTTCCACCTTGCAAATACCCTTTCCTTAACTCTTCAAACCATTTTATAGACTCCTTTATAAATTCCAAGTCTTTCGACTCCATTTCCGGGTCTCGAAAACATTTATAAATAATTAAATCATATACTTCAAAATGTCACTATATAATAATAATTATTAACAACGAACATTATAAGTAAATGGAAATTATTAACTTTAAAACATATTAAAATAATAATTAATAATTCCAAAATATTGTTTAAGAAATAATAATAATTAATCTT
Organism: Allium cepa; assembly: GCA_030765085.1. Taxonomy (NCBI): domain Eukaryota; kingdom Viridiplantae; phylum Streptophyta; class Magnoliopsida; order Asparagales; family Amaryllidaceae; genus Allium; species Allium cepa. The sequence goes on from CM060943.1 coordinate 156,198,309, forward strand.
TACCATTTTATAAATAATAATAATAAATTTCAAAACCTTATTAATAAATCCTTATTTTTAACTTCAAACCATAGTTTTCTTGAAATAATTAACCATTTAATGTTTAGATAAATTCTTTAAAACCATAGTACTTTAAACAATACTAATATAATTTAAATAACTTTAAAATAATATTACTATAATTTATTAACTTTAAAACAATATTATAATTAAATAACCTTAAAATAATATTATTATAATTAAATAAATAATCCTTAGAATACAATATTTTCGAAATCCAATTACAGATATAAAAATCGTTTCTCGTCTCGAAAACCAATTCCGACTTAAACGGCAATTTATAGTATTTTTAAAATACTAATTTGAGGCTAATAGCCACCCAACACTTAACCAATATCAATATTGACTTTCTATCACTACTAGTTTTTAGTCTTCAACATATAATAATGTTATAACCATGATGTTCACAATCAGGTCTATTTTCCAATAATCCATATAAAATATATTATTAAAACAATTCAACAATAGGGAGGAGTCCTGTTGAATCCCTCCAACCTGTTTCCCCCTGCATCACAAATGTTATATAATCAAAAAAATAAAATCAACCACTTCAAGGTGGGATTCGTATACAAAATGTCATCCACTCTTACATGGGAATGTAATAGGGTCTCATCCGCTCTAATAGGTGAGAATACATCCAAACCAGTTAATAAATATAGTAATTCATCCAAACAATCATTCAACAATTTTTATCAACTATATATCATACCAGTTATCCAAAAAGGTGAGTTTAACTCACCGAAATTTTCTGTCATCGCTGAGGCATTTCGGTTTGGAACTAAAATCGAATGACGTCCGATTTTAGCCCAAATTTCAACTGTCTCCAAATTCATCAAAACTAGCTCCACTGCGATGCTCTCGTCAATACGAGTGCAATGCAAAGAATTTCGTCTCGATCGAACCTCATATGAAGGAGTTATAATTTTTTTAAGTTATTAATACATTTTAAATAATAATTTAAATTAACAAATTGCAATTTGATTTAATAACAACTCTACCCTTCATTCATCTTCCCCAAATCAACCGAGCATGCATAACAGCTCACCTATTCAAATGCCCACGGACTCTTAGTGACACGGAGCTACGGTCTGCTAAACGACGAACCGACTTCGCCATCGCGCTCCCCTTCAATCTCTATGTGCCCATACCCTTGACGACAACCCCGAGACCCCACATCAAAACGCGTCCTGGCCTCCCTCATCTCTTTCGTACAGTGAACGAAAACCGCCTCAGGCCGCCGCGTTTCGCCAAACTTTGGCCAATCCTGTTAGACTCCGCCATGAACTCAACTGCGCTTGCTATTTTGCTAAACACGGCCTCGAGAATCTCCAAAAGCAAGCCCTAGCTCACGACCCCAAATTGTCAAATGCATGGACCAATGCCGCACCCTCTTAGCCACATATCCATTGAAGATAGATCCATTTGCAACTCAAGGGAACTCATTTCACATTTTTATATATTTTAATTTCATTTGTTTCTGAATTTCAATGTTCGACCATTTTTTTTACTTTTATTCACTGTAAATCTTAAAAGAAGAAGAGATGGAGAAAGTGTTTAAATAGAAGAAGGGATGATGGGAGATATCATATGTACGGGGTAAGTGTGGTCTGGACTGTGCAGAGATCAGGTTATGAGATTGTGTATTCAAGTCTAAATATAAATATATTATTTAAATTTAAAATATCCAATTATATAATTTCAAACTCCGATAGAGACGTGCCGCCTGGTATTTTATAAGTTATAGCCATATTCCGAATGCAATGGAACTTGTTTCGGGACCTAATTTGATCGTATATAGAAGATAGCTTTTTGAACCCAATTATTATATTAAATTTTCAATATTAATTTCTAAGCGTTTCGATCTCTCTCGGCCAAACGATACATCTAATTGCCATAAAATTTGACGATGTATTATAATTCATTATTACGGACCCAATAAAACTAGTTTCGTCAAAATCCGAGACAATGCCTGGGAGTCTATTTTCACTTGTTAATTAAAACGTGTAATTTTTAAAATCAGTTAAATCACTGTTAAATCCAATTTAAAAGCCTTATTATCTTCATTCTTATTAAGTAGAATTTAAATAAGCTTTAAAATTATTTTTATCCAGCTTAAAACCCAAGTTTCAATTATTTAAACAATTTTACTTATTAAATTCAACAATTAAATTATTAAATAAATCGCTATATTTGAAATTTGAGTTATTTAATCTATAACTTTTCAATATTTAAAATTTATTAAATACTTCAAACTAAAATAACTAAAATTATGGGTCGTTACAATTTGACTAGAGAAGGAGGTGGGATGTGACAAGAGAGAGGGGCATGAAGGGGATGTGATTATTATTCAAAAATCATGACATATTATCTTAAATCATTAAAGGGTAATTTGGTAATTCTCTCCAAATCTTATTGCCTATAAATATACATCTACACACATACATTCTCATTTGCTTTCTCCTCTTCACTTTCTAAAACTTCCTGTCCAAAATATTCATGGCTTCCATAGCTTGCAAAAGTTAGGGAAAAAAAATCAAGTTTTTGCACTTCAAAACACATTTTCCTTAGCTAAAACCCTTCTCTACCACCTTACACACCCTCCTCCATCAAAAAAATACCCACATTCCCACCCTACACCCCAGATCGAGCTAATAGACCATCAGGCCGAGCCCATTAGTAGCCAAGAAAGAAATTTCCTTTTCGAGCTCTAGGGTCATTAGCAAGGTCTAATGAAAGTTAGAGTTGAATCCGTGGAATTTCGGTGAGTAAACTATCTTATTTTAGAAAAGATTTCACTTTATTATTAAATCATTATTATAATGATAATATAGTGTAGAAGTTGAATGCTAACCATGTGGTTTGATTATGATTTGGATGGTTTGTTATAGCTTGATTTAAGTAGGGAAATCGATGTTGTATTATAAAGTTAGTAAACATGTATATATGGATGTATACTTGCAACCTATGATGAAGATGGTTTGTGCTAGTAATGTGTTGATTGTAAAACATGAACTATGGCATGAGTTTGGCAAACAAAGTTAGCTACTTTGGTTAATTGCGATGGATTTGAGATCAAGTTGGAATCGAAGTTTTTTTCCGAAGTTTAAAGTTTTGAAACAGATTAAAGTTTGTAGCTTTAGTTTCAAAGAAAAATTATTTTAAATTTTCTAAAGAATGTTTCAAACCATAAAAAAAGCACGGCATTGTGAAGTGGTTCACTAAGAATATGTTAGAACAAACTACGCATATAGCGATAATCGCTATGGATGTAGTTTGACGAAATTTATCGATTTTAGTTTCAAGTAGTTTTATCTTGAAATTGTTTTGTAAAAGTTTTAAAAAAAACTTAATTAGTAATTAAAAAGTAATTAACTTTTGTAATTTAATTATTTAATTAATTAGTTTAATAGTTAAAGGTAATTAGCCTTAATTAGCGATTAAGAAGGTACCTAGTAATTAATCAATACTTAAGTTAAGTGAATGACCATCGTTTGATTAATTAAGTTTTAATTGGTATTTAACTTGGTTAAGAAGTAATTAATGCTTAATAATTATTTAATTAAGTTGATTAGTTAATTAATCATTACTTAATTAAGTGGTTATTTAATTAATTAGGGTTTAACTAATAATGATTTAATTTAACCTTAATCAAGATACATTAGGAAGTTAATTATGGCCTAACTAAGTTCATTAAGTCTAACTAGAGTTCAATTATGATTTAATCTTGATTTAATTTGGATTAATTAATATTTTATTAGGGTTTAAATTGATTGATTTTTTTTAAAATCATTTCCAAATGTGATTTTAAATTAAACTAAATGCGTTTTTGTGACATCCCGGAAATTTGGGGCAATATCAATTTAATAATCTACATTAAAAATTAAATTGATTTAATAATATTTGTTAATAATAATTTGAATTGATTTAATAATATTCTTTTAAATATATAATTAACTGATAATTTATCTTTTAAAAGCTAATTTAAATTGTTTCTATTTATAATGTATATATGCATATATTGGTATATGTTATACATAGATAGGTTTTGTCTTTAGACTTAATAGATAAAGCTATGTTTTCTAATTCTATTATTTTTGATAATTTGGAAATTTAATATAATATGATTTTAAAAATACTCAAGGTAAGTTTAATTTGTTTAAAAATAAATTCTAGCCTAGGTTTAAATTTAAATAAAAAAGATTGTTTTGTTCTTTTTAATTTGGCTTTATAAAATAAGTAATTTATATTTTGAAGAAATTGTTTCTTTTATAAATTATTTTGATTTAATAATGAGCTATATTAATAATGTAAATCTTTACAATGAATTTAAATAAATAGGAATTATTATTTTAAACTTATATACACATATTTTGGAAAGCTGTAATTTAAAATAAAATCTTTCAACAATGTTTAAAAATTAAACAAAACTTTATACATATGAAACATAAGTGTAAAACCAAGTATAGGTTATAAAATAAGTCTGAATACATAAACTTATGGAATTGTGATATTAACATAAGGTTAAGAAACAATAAGTAACTAAGGTAATAAACCAAACAAATGACTAAAACAATTTTTATAATATGAATGTAAATTGTTAAAATGCAAAATAAAATATCTGAACATAAAGTACATAAACAAAAGTAAAATTAAGCATAGGGTACTTATGCATTTAATGCCTCTATCTCTAAGTAACAAACAAGTCAGTTCAATTGTTTTTAATAATCATCTCAGCCTCCAAATCTCTGATCAAAAGAAAATGAAAAAAAAATTGTGCCGGTAAAAGAAATGCAAAAGTTGACAAAGCAAAGCTAAGTAAAAATATCTTTGTGTATGTTCAGCATATAAGATAGTTTGTAGAGCAAGCTAAGCGAAGTATAGTAGGAATAAGATGCAGGTAAGAGAAATGTAAAATATCTAAATATAAATCATGGTGTGTAGGAACATATGTACTTAAACATTAAATGCTAGCACAACTTAAATCAGTTCAAATTGCTTAAAAATCAACTCAGCCCCTAATTAAAAGATTTTGCCTGATAAAAACAAGGATATACAGTGTATCCGAATATGCTTAACCCAGTTATCACCTTCCCCTGAACTTCTTTATATACATCTTATTTTTTTTAGTTCGTTCACTAAACATATGAACCTGAAACAAAGAATAATAGCAAACACTTCCATTTATACAAACTTAAATAATGTTTGCAATTCAACAAAGACAATAAGATTTGGGGATCATAAGCAAGGCCATTCTCAGTTTTAAAATTCAAAGCTTTTCAAAATAAAAGGCTCTACTTATTTCTGAAATACAGGTGAGTAACATCTCCTTTAAAAGTTTAAATTATGGAATGGTGGGTTGATTGATATATGAAATATGTATGGTTGGATATATATATATATATATTTGTTTGTTATATTTCTCTATGTAGATGTATAGCTGTTTCCTGCAACATTCTGTTCTTTGCTTCACGTATCAGTTTGATAAACAAAAATCATTATCTTTTTACTTACTTGTTGTTGAATTTAGGACTTAAACAAAAGTTGTTTGGATTAGCATAGATAAATGTTTAAATTTATATAAGTAAGTTAAATATAAACTGGAATAACCCTGGAAACAAAGGAACAACAGAGATATAAACTTGAGCAAATCTATTAAGTCAAAACTCAAAGTTAGTGATTCAATTATTTAGGGATATAAACCAAATCCCTAATCAAAAACATGATTTTAAAAATTAAAATCATAAATTTTAGCACGTGTTTGAGTGTGCATTTCTGGTTTAACCAGAGATGGGATATTTGAGGAATTTTGGCGAACTAGATGGTCTGGAGGGTTAGGATTCTCTGAAGTGATGCGGTGGTGATCGTAGATTTAAGGAAAAATGGTAGAGGTAAGGTCAGAACGCGGTGGTATCGGCGGCGACCGTTTTGGGTTTCGAAACCTAGTTTTTACTATGCATAAAGGATCGACCACCACGGCTCTGAGAGTGGTTCGAGTTCGACTAGGTTTTGGGTAATGGAAATGGTCTTATAGAGGAAGACGATGCCGGAGCTTCAGACCTGAAGATGGTCGGAGTTGTGAGGACAAGATGATGACAGGTTTGGGTAGGGGGATGTTTTGTTTTTTTCACGTTCTGTTTTGTTGCTCATTTTTGATTTAAGTCGTGGCAATGGATTTTGGGGGTCGTGGTGGAGTCTGGTGGTAGTCAGCGTCGTGGTGAAGCTCGTGTGAGTGGCCAGAGGTGACTGGGGCCACGGTGCACGTGCACCGTGCCCAGTGAAGTGCTTAAGCATTGGGGGTGGTGCAGGGTTTTCGGCCTCGAGGTGTACGCGAGTTATTCGTGCATGAGACTCGAAGCAAGGGAATAATTGACCCCAAGCATCCTTGCTCTGGTCTCGGGTTGAATAGATTTACTACAGGTAGTGTATAACTGCCTGTAGTTTTAAATTTAACTAAATTTAAAAGCAAATTAAATTGTAAGCTAATTATAACCAAAAGTTAAAATCAGTGTGATGTTAGATGCAAGTGAAAGTCAAATCCAGATTGAAGTTTGAATTCAAATCTTATATTTCTGAATTCATTTTTGAAATGAACTAAATGTTAAAAGGTTTGAAGTTGGGTTTCAGGTTTAAAACCTGACAGAATTTAAAACCTGAAATATATGCTTTAAGCAATGATTTAAATCCTACGGTGAAATTCAGTTTTGAATAACTATTGAATCTTAAGGTTTTAAAATAGATTTGGATTTGAAAAATCAAGTTTTTAAATCAAGTTGTTGAAGGGAAGTTTAAATCAAAGTTTTTAAATCAAAGATAAAATTTATGGATTCAAGTTTACTTCGAATTCAACTCTGTAGGTTTAAATCAGTTTTAAAAATATGAATGTCTTTGGAAATTTAAATTTAAATAAAGATTCAAACAATTGAATTTAAAGGCTTTCTTATATAAGTTTCATATATACGTAATTAATGTTATTTACAAGATTATAAATTGAATTTAAAATTTGATTAATGTTTAAATAAATAATATTTTTGAATCTTAAATTCCAAATGGAATTCAAATTTAAAATTTTGGAAGGTAAAGTTCTAACACACTTAAATATTAATGAAGTCATTAGTAAAGAAATAAATTATTTTAAGAATAACTAAGATATTAAAATGATTTAATGAATAAGTTAATTAATGAATGACTTATGTATTTAATTTATAAATTAATAATTTAGATTAATTTATAATTAGGAATTAATTAAGAAATAAATTTAGAAATGTAATTATGATAATTAACTAAAAAAATTATTATTTAATTCATATATGTGATTAATTTGATAATTAATTAGATTAATTAGATAATCTATTATAAATTGTTAAATGTAATTACTTGATAAAAGTAATTAAGAGATTAATTACTTATTGTAATTAATTTGATAAAATGATTTATTTAAGATAATTAATTTAGTTTAATTAATTTAAGAAATCATTTGATGATTTGATATGTGTAATTACTTAGTGTATTCAATGGAGCATAATTACTTAAGAAAGTAAATAATGTTAATTACTGAATGTAATTAGTGAAAGATGATGTGTTAATGAAGTAATTTGGATAATTACTTTTGTAATTAATCAAGGGATTAATTAATGAAGATAATTAATTATGGAATAATTAATTTGTTAATAAGTAATTAAGGGTAGTTAATTACTGGTTGGTATTAATCAAGGTGATTAATAATTGTGTTCAATTAAAGATTAATCACTTAATGTAATTAAATTAAATAAAGTAATTTAATTTAAATCTGAATTAAAGATCATTAATTAATATAATTAATGATGAAATTAAGAATTGGTCAATTAAAGAATAATCAATAATGGGTGATTAATTAATGTAATTAATTAAGAGTGAATGTAATTAATTGTATTTAATTAATAAATGAAGTAATTAAATGTTAATTACTATAAATGATTTAGGATAATTAATTTGGGAAATTAAATAAAGACTAATTACTTTTCGTAATTAGAAGATGATTAATCAAAGGTGTTTAATCAAGATAAATATCTAGAGAATGATTAATTAATTTGATTTATAATTAATTTAGTGGTTGTATAAGCAGGATTTATAAATGAAGTAATTAATTTAATTTACTTTAAATTAATTAGAGATAGACGTAGTTAATTTAATTCATTTTAAATTAATTATAGATTGTGATTTATAAATCATTGCTTATGGATGAATGATATTGATGTTTCATTGATGATTGTGATCTCAGATATGAGATGAGTAATATCTATGTGATATGGATGTTTGGTTTTAAGTATGATAATATTTAATTATCTGTTTGGATGATAATATTGATTATCTGGATGTGATGATGATATGATTATCTATTGTGATATTATGAATTATCTATCTGTGTGTATATTGATAATATTGAATTGAACTGTTAAGACTAAATAGACAACTTGGCCTTAAAAGACACGTTTTGGATTTCGATGAGACCGGGATCGATTTTCCACATTTGGAACATCCAAAAACCACATCGATTCCAAATTAACGATAGGCCGTGAATCTGAAGTAAAGATGAAGATTCAGAATGCAAGGGTTATCGTCGTTAACTCTGAGGGTGATTCCAAAATGAGTGTAACGAGATAATGCCTTCGGTTTCGTTCGAACCCGGAATGAACTTGTATGGATTGAATGCTTTCAACACATCGTCAGGTGGGCGATGAGCATTCTAAGAAATGTATTCTAAAAAGATAATCGTAGCCTCAAGCCTCATCAATCGGGAATGGCTAAAACAGGGGAGATGCAGCAAGGTTAGGTGGGTCATGCCCAAGCAGGACAAGGATATTTCCATGTCTAGATGTCCCTTTATTTCGGCTTAGTGGGCAGTAGCGACGGCTATCTGCGGGGTTATCTTGTTCGGGACTGTTCAGTAAGGAATGGTTTCGGCCTTGTGTTGTAGGGGGTCGGGAGTGATCCTCGGTACGTTGATCCAGGCCACGTACTGTGACGGGCGGTACCCCAGTAGCCCTGCCATTGTATGGAATCCAAAATCCAATAAATGCCAACGGTTTTGATTGTACTACCAACTTTTGTGGCTAGTAGCTGGAATTTAATGAATGTAACAATTTCGGCTATTTTCTAATTACTTGAAAACCCTAGACCTATTATAATATCACTGAATTTCCTATCAAATGTTTTGGTTAGCGTAAGGTAAAAACTTACCCATGTTTATTTGTGGGGAGTCTTACATGATACCTTTTATTTCCAAAAGGATTTTCAAAATTAAGCAACTTTAACCTGTTACTCATACCAGACCCATGTCTGACCCGGAGTTTATTTTTGTTTTTCATAAACTCTCGGGTACCCAAATTTTTACGGGTAGTCAAGGGATTCAGGATGGCTTTGACGAATTCTGGAGTATTCAATGGAGCAGGAGGCTTCAGCGTTGTAGTTGTACATATAGTTCCGCTGTGTTGATATCTCTGTGTTGACTTGTGTATTGAGTTGTATAACTAGATAGGTGTTTATAACTGTCTAGTATGTGATCTATTGTCTGTATAACTCTGATTGATGTTGTATATTATGTAAATACTTATGTGATTATTATAATTTATTCGTTCCGCTGTGAGATTCTGATGTTATTGTTCTTTCTTCTCTATCTTTTCTATTTTCTCACCCCTTTCTTTCTTCATGCCGAAACGTCTTCCTGGACGTAGGATGTCGGGTCGTCATAGTTTTACACCGATATTCTTCTCTAGGTGAATTGATTCCAAACCAAATTATTTTTGTCTGGGCCATTAAGCAGCCAAATGAATTAAAGCAGTGATTGAAAATGTTGACTTGTTTATGGAAAGTAAGTGACTTGTGTTTAGCACAAATGTGGGATATCGAAATTGTGATAAATATAAGGAGGTTAATTTCGGTAAGCAGGTCTGATAAACTAAGTATGGAATATGTTTACCTATGTTAATCTCCCACCTGATAGTGAAGCTGTTCACTATCAGTAACTTGACCCTTTTAAATTACCGAATGTTGGTTTGAAGAGACCGTGATCGGATGACAAGCTGTTATCCAAAAACCACTTCAAACCAACGTAAACGTTCGAATTGGAAGTATTAAAGTCATGATCAAGATTCTAGACTTGAAGTGCAAGGGCTATTTGCTTCTAACCCTGAAGGTGATTCAAAAAGGGTGTAGTGGAAATAGTACATTCGGTTCGTTCATCTCCTAAACGACTTGTATGGACGAATGCTGACATTGTGTCAACATTAGAAGGAAATACTAGCATTCCAAGAGGAAAATGCTAATGAAAAGATAAAACGTGGCCTTAAGCTTCAGCAACCGGGAATGACTAAAACATTGGATATGCAGCATGGCCATGTGGGTTGCACCCATTAGGGCATTGATCATCCCATCTAGAACGAGTTCATGTTCTCATAATTAGAATGGTTGCTTATCCTAACCAAGAGGATGATAATATTCGGTACTATCCAGTAAGGGGTAGCCCAGTCCTGCGTTAGCATGAGTCGTTAGGTACAGCCTTGGTACATTTTCTAAAGATGTACTATGATGGGCGGTACCCCAGTAGCCCATTAGTTGGAATTCATTCTTCAATACGAGCATTACGGTTTTGATTGTAGACCTAGTATGTTAGAATGTGAGATGCAAGCATTTTAACTATGTTCTATGTTTACTAAGAACCCTTAGACATTATAATAATATCATCGATTTCATATAGAAGGTGTTTTAGTTATCGTAAGATAAAACCCGTCTGTGTTTATGTGTGACGTGGTCTTACGGGATACTTCTGTTTTCAAAAAAAAAATTTCAAATCGATATTTATTGTTTGAGTTTACTCACATCAGACCCATGTTTGACCCGGGTTTATTTTCTTTTCCCTAAACTCTTGGCTATTCAATTTTTATGAGTAGTCAAGTGATCCAGGTTTCTCTCGAAAGCATGATGGAGGAGCTGAAGCGGGTGGCTTCATGGATAGTTATTAATATTATTAAGTATTCCACTGTGTATGTATGTATGTATGTATGACCTATGTCTTTTGTGGACAAGCAATTGTAATTGTCATATTCTAGAACTTGTATCATTGAACTCTGATGTAATATTTTGGCTTGACTATGTAATATACTACATTATCTGCTATATGTTGCTCGATGCGTGGTAAGATTCCATGTTTCATTAGTCTTTCTCTTATCTTTCTTATTTCTTCAACCCATAATGATTCGTCTTTCGCATGCAAGAAATGCAGTTCGTTACAAAAGACGAGAGTTTAATTTCATGTGTCCATTGATTAGGGCTGCATAAAGTATGGGTTAGTGTCGGGGTGGACCAAATACTTCACCCAACCCATATATGTATGGGTTAAAGATACTTCAACCTGTATCTGACTTCATATGAGGTTGGATATGAGTTGGGTTGAAATATGAGTGGGGTCAGATTTAGTAAGATTGGGTTGGCTTACATAAATCTAACACGAAAATAAGAAATTTGAAGAAAAGTCAAAATAAAATATTCATCTCTAAATAGTAAATTTTAGCTTGCATAATGCATTAAATATAACTAATTCACTACAACACATATTCTATTGGAATTTCATTCACCAATATTAGAGTAAATGTTTCATTCCATAATACATTAAGTTAGTCTTAAAATACTTTTAAAAATTTCTTAATCAATCCTATGTGTTTTGATTGTTCTAATTTTACTTGGACTGACGTTGAATATGATTTCTTAGTATGTTGATTCTAGAATATATAGGCTTTATTTTAGATTTTGAATGTTTTAACTTTACGGGGGCTAACATTGAATGAGTTTTTATAAAAAGTTGAGTTGGGTTGGTTAAAACAGGGCCGGGTAGAATAAAATATTACATCCTACCAGTATGGTATGAGTTACAAACCTTAGTGACCGGGTTGAAATATTTTTACAATGGTTCCGGTTGTTTTATCATTTCTGCTAAATAAATTATTCGTCGATTCAAACCAAAACTCTATAAAGAAGTACGTTGTGCTGTTTCTTCGCTTGCATTATTGCAATTTGCAAACGCAAACTAGCATTTGCTGGATTTTCTTAACTTTAAAGTTACCATTAGGTAACCCTAGCACTTTATCATTAATACATTAATTAACTGGCACCCCTTTCCCTTATTGCTCCTCCTCTCTTCCTTTTTATTTGAAATTTTAAAGAAGTTAAATTTTGATGGCTGCTCAACCTGCTAGAGCTCGTGCTGATTACGATTATCTTATCAAGCTCCTTTTGATTGGAGACAGCGGTATGTTTTCCAGTTTTTATCTCAATTGAACTTTGATAAATTGTTTACGCAATCTATTATAATATTCTGTCTGATGTGAAGGCGTGGCTTTTTTTTGCTTCAAATTGTTTGAGTTGGCGGTTTGGAATGTCATGCTTTGATTTTCGATTTGTTTGTGCTGAGATCTACTGTATTATAGTTTGGTATATTGTATGTGAGGTGTTGTTTGAGATGCAGAGATCTAAGAGAAGATCCTTTGTTTAGTAGGATTTGTTTACTTTAGGATAGGTGTTTGATTCAGCCTCTTTTTGAAAGCATAATCCCATTTTTATAGCATTTAAGGCTCTCCGGAGGACCTTTGTTCATTAGATTTTTAGAAGCATAAACTGAAAGATCAATCCTAGACATGCAAAAATAAACTGCTGCTGAAAGCAATCTCTTTACAGTTTATTTGAAAGTAAAGGTTTTGTTTTTTGACTCTGATTTGGTCCGTCTTATTTTTACTTTCTGACCTATGAATGTTTCTCTTGCCTGACTATTTTTGTGCCTTTTCGACTTTTTAATAACAGTTCTATTTTTAATTGTCAAATGGGATTTTAGTTGAAATTTTATGCTTATTAATATTGCGATGACTTGGGAGGCATGACATATTACGAAATTATTTCACTCACCATCAAATATTTACTATTAAATATATCAGAAATCCCTTAAAATTTCATTTTATCAAAATATTGTCTTTACTTTTAATAATAAAGACCTTTGTATGTTCTCTCTACGAAATTTACTCTAGGTTTTCCTTATTAATTCATAAGACCAAATAACAACATGACACAGGACGGATGAATGAGGATATATAATGACATTGAATCATTGATGATGAATTTATCTTTGAACCAAAATCATCTTTGGTATGATAGTGGAAACTAGAAAGCAGTCAAAGCACATCTGTGCTGTATTCAGAAACAAAAAATAAGGTGGCTGCTGGTTTCCAAAGACTGACAGTGTCCTAAGTTTTCTTCATTCCAACATGAGCTAACCATTATATCAAGGAAAATGAAACCGCTGCCTATTGTTGTTGCTATGCCATCATAGCCGCTTGTCAAAAAAACGAGTGTGAAGCTGGATTGGAAGGTGGGGGACAGCACTGTAAATTTGGATATGGGGGTAGCATGGTAAATTTAGATGTGGAAAAAATTGTAAGCTAAGCTCAAATGTTAGCAAATGATCTTTAACTTATGAATTTTAATGTTTCCCCTGAAATGTGGAAAGATTTATTAGTTACGCAGCTGTTGTTTCTTGTTAGGTGGTTTTATATGCTAGAAAGTTTCAAGTACCTATGATGCCAAACATCAAAGGTTCACTTTTTTTAGCCGAACGTTGTTCTCCTTTCAGTTGAAAATTGCTGATCCTGCTCGGTTGATAAGGACTCGTTTTGTTCTCACTAGATTTGTGAAATAATTATTATTGAACCTGCAAATTAATAAACATCTAGAGTATCAGGCTTTGTCTATATTCTATTTCATTTCAAGTCATGAGATTTTCACAGCCTATTCGTTCAAGTGATGGTATCTCGTGTGTCAATTGAAGCATCCAACGTGTTAAGCATGCCTCTTGAGTATAAGAAGACTAATTATAATGTATGATATGGAATGGATCACATACATCTGTTAGTTTTGACACGTAGTTATGATATAAGCTAAATTATACCTACCTAAAGCCAGTTGTATTTTGTACTACCCAGTTGGTCCAATTTGTAGAATTGTTATTTCTTAGTGCGAGGCTGTATATTTCAGTATATTTCATTTAAGTATGGATCTGTATGAAAGCTACTTAGTGATGTCATGATGTGTAAGTTGTTATGTTATAACCTACCCAATGGAATCTGTAGTCTTTTATTTCAGGTTTTAATTAGAGAAAGTTCATTTTATACATGGGGTAGTTGGTTGAATGTCTGTATTGAATTGGAAGATGGCCAACTGTTTGTATTGTTAAGCAGCTACACTGTTCTGCATTCATGAGGCAGATTAGTAATAGAGATGGGTGATTTAAAGGTAGTATGCAATCTGCCTGGACTATTTGCACATACCGTCACTAGATTGCCGTTCTACTCCTTCGCACCCAAAGAAAGATGTTTTGAGTGAAAATGATACCAACGTCAAAAGGGAATGACTATATATATATTTCATTTCAACATACTGTCAGCTATTACCAATCATACATTTTTAAGTATCGCCTATTTTGTGACAAAAACACAACTCTAGACCATTTTTCTTTGACGGACGTGGGTACCAGGTAATATTACATAGTATGTTATTTTCAAGTGCGAGCATGCTGCATAATAAAGCAATATCATCTTCATGCTTGTACCACAATGAATTGGTTCATTGAAAGCTGGAAAACCCAAGCGTGTTATGTAGTCTCCTAGCATAAGCTGGCCATGTTTTCTTTTTCATTATTCCAAATTTGTTATCGTCAAAGAAAATCCTTTTTCCAAGCAATAAGTTCTTGTTAAATAGTTCTTGTTAAATAGTATGCCATATTCATTTGCGATTGATACGCTAGTAAGATTTCATCATAATTTTTTTAGTGTAATTTGATTATTTTCAACTTGTGTTGTAACATAATCCACAGGCTTACTTTTGGCCTTATTGAAGTCGATAACTCAGCATAGTTGCATACAAGGCCGGCCGCAAGTTTAACTAACAATACTTGGGTTTAGGGCAACCCACTTTAAGGACTATAATCCATCCATTCTTATATAAATTATATGATAAATAATTTAGGGGATAGGGTAACTTTGAAAACAAATACAACTTCAAGGAAATTACATACCCACATGGCATATTTATAGCTTCTGCATGTCTTGTTTTCTTATGAATCTCCCAATGAGGGACTATTTTTGCCTTCCTCCTTTTTTCTTCATCAAGCATTTAAAATCATTGAAATCCTAATGTTTATTCTTGTAGTCTGTCAATTTTGTGTCTCTTATTTCAACTTACGAACATTGTTTCATTATCAGTTTTTGGGTAAGAGACAATTGATTTTCTGTATTATAGTATAATCCAAACTATTTTTTGATAGTTTCTTCACCATGAAACAAAATATATCAAACCGTTTACATTTAACATTAAATTTGAGGTATTGTTAAAGAAAAGATTATTTTCAACTTGCCTTTTGTAATATAATCCACTAGCATTTTGATTCATGTATAATTTCGTGATTACTGATGCTTAGTTTTTTTGTTTTATTTTTTTGGTCTTCATAGAAAGAAAAAAGGTATAGCTTATTTGGAACTATGTTCCATTGCTAGAAGCTTGGTGTTTTTATGCTATATCTTTTATATTATTTATGCAATACAACATGTAATCTGCACAATTTTCTTCAATATGTATTTCACATTTGTTCCATTTTATCTTCATTTTTAGTCATCTCTTGCTCGTAATTTTTTTTAATATGAAGAAATAAGTGTGATGTCGCCTAAGGCAACCCACTTGCTCTGGTCAGCCCTGGAGCCTGCATATATGTCCTTGTTTCTGATTTGCTGATCTCATGCCAATTTAGTAACCATTTCTGAACAAAAAGATATATCGTGATCTTTAAATACGCAGTGTTAAAAGCAATTATTATGGTTTCTACGTGTTTTAGGTGTTGGCAAGAGTTGCCTTCTTTTACGTTTCTCCGATGGCTCCTTTACAACAAGTTTCATCACTACGATTGGGTAGGTCTTAGCAACTCATGTTCAAGCCACAAAATGGCATCATATACCAGCAAGATGCGTATACTGCATGATTAATATATTAAGCTGATACATTATGTAGCATTGACTTCAAGATAAGAACGATTGAATTGGATGGGAAGAGGATTAAACTACAAATATGGGACACTGCTGGTCAGGAACGGTTTAGAACCATTACAACTGGTATGTTGCAGATAAGCATTATATTTCATTACTCTTTATTTCTCTTTTTTTTTTTCCAGATAGTGTTCTTTAAATTAATGCCTTTTTATCCCCTTTTCCTGCAGCATATTATCGAGGGGCAATGGGTATTTTGCTTGTTTATGATGTTACCGACGAGTCGTCATTTAACAGTAAATAGCCTCACCTACATTACTTCTTTGTAGTGCATACTGACTAGTTGGTTGCATGCATGCAAAGTAATTTCCTTTTTATTTGAAATGTGTGCAGATATAAAGAACTGGATAAGGAATATTGAACAGCATGCCTCTGACAACGTCAACAAGATTTTGGTTGGTAACAAGGCTGACATGGACGAAAGCAAGAGGGTATGTTTACTGCTTTCCTGTTCTAAGTATTCAAATTATAAAAATCTTGTGCTGTATTTTAAGTGTTGCTACCATTCTCTCTGTGGACTTGAGGGTATGTGTGGCACAATAATAAGAAGCCTTCCATCAAATCTATTATCTAGTTCTAACTTTGCATCCATGACAACATAACTGCATACTTCCTTTATTACAAGGTCTGTTTGAATATTTGCAGGCAGTTCCTACATCAAGGGGCCAAGCACTAGCCGATGAATATGGAATCCCATTCTTTGAAACTGTAAGAGCTTCAAAATTTGATTCAATAAGCTTCTTTTTTACTTTGAGCTTTCCTTTTCCTTCTGATAATCAAATGTCGAACTGTAGAGTGCAAAAACGAATCTGAATGTGGAGCAAGTATTCTTTTCAATAGCCAGGGACATTAAGCAAAGGCTTGCAGAAACCGATTCAAAAGCCGAGGTAATGAAAGGCAAATACAATTATTATTTTAACATTTACATTGAAATGTGACTTATAAATATCACTTGTAATGTCAGGATAAGACGATAAAGATAAACAAACCGGACCAAGCAGGAGGCGGAGGTCAGGCAGAGGCAAGATCATCTTGCTGCGGTTAAATTATGAAGAAATTCATGATGGGGAGGATTCTGATGATGGCGGCAGATATTGGGAGCGCTAATTTACGGGTTATAGGTTGGTTGAGTATGTGTAATGAAATTGACATATGACATAAAATTTGTGGGGTGCTATTGTATTTTTTTTTTAATATGTTATCTTGTAGTTCTTTCAATTACCTCAGGGGTAGCAGCATGTAGACCTTTTTAACATATGATGAAGGAATTATCTTGACTTTGTTTGCAACTTACTGTTACTTTTTATGGATGCGTACCTGTTTGGATGTATTTGTTTTGGAGCAACCGAGTGAATGATTTTGCATGCTTGATTGATGAAAGATACATATGGAATTTTGAGAAAAGCATATATCACTCACTCGGTGGCTCTAAGTAATTATTTAAATATCCAGATAGTGAAAGACGTTAGTGGGAATGATTTAGGAGTAGCTCAGTGTTTAGTCGTCAAATTGGCAACGATTATGTTATCTCCATTTTCACAAGAAGATAAAAGAGAGAAACTTTTGGCTAAAAATTAGAGGAGTATTAATAAATCTTTTAAGATGTAAAATGATCATTGGCAATTACGGGTAGTTTAAGGGCATGATGAGATTAATAAAACATAACCACCCTTGAAGTCGTGGGATGAAAGAGCTACCAGAATACAAAGATGTGATGCTATCGAATATATAAAGCTATCGTAGTTACGAAGTTACTGGGTTTATGAAGTTATCAAAGATACAGAGCTATCTTAGTTATGAAGCTATCGAAGGTATGAATCTCTCAAAGATACGGAACTATAGTAATTATGAAACTATTGAATATATGAAGCTATCATAGTTAAAAAGATATATGTGATATAAAGCTATCGAAGATATGAAACTATCGTAGTTATGAAGATGTTGAGGATATAAAGCTTGGAAGGGTTATCGGTATGCCCTAGGGGCTATTGTATAATTTGTTACATATATCCAATTTTATAGTCAATCTTGTTCATAGTAACGGTACTTGTTTTCTTTTATATACTTTGCTATATTATGATATAATTAATAAAGTACTTAATTAATCTAAAATGTATTAACAAGAAAATTCTTGAGTAAAATATTATGTGATTATAGTTGCAAATAGTTGCAATCGTGAGTAATTAATCACAAAATAAAATAACATTTTATTTCAAATGTTCTCGATCAAGGTGCTATGAGAAATGATATCGATACATCCGTTAAGATCGAAGTGCGTAACGCTCTTCAAATGTTGGACGGTGTATTACTCA
The DNA here is from genome assembly GCA_030765085.1 of Allium cepa. Taxonomy (NCBI): domain Eukaryota; kingdom Viridiplantae; phylum Streptophyta; class Magnoliopsida; order Asparagales; family Amaryllidaceae; genus Allium; species Allium cepa. Next base: position 156,216,793 of record CM060943.1, read on the forward strand.
TGGCTGCTATGGAAACCAAGGGATTACGTACTCGTAGTTATTAGATAAATATGAAATGACTTATCCGAGATTTTTCTATTGGTTGATAACAACTAGATCAAACAGAAATCCCAATGTGATGATGTTACGTAGTTCTCTCGAATGAGAATATTATGGATCTTCAATGTGAATACTTTACTTTGATTATAAGTAAATTATGACATGACCATCCACCGACCTACTGGAATCGGGCCAGACCGCAGCAGAGTAATTGGGTAAATTTCAAATTTTTTTGCCTATTTGGATGCATATGCAGTCTAAATTCATTTAGGACTTTTCTAAATTTTTTATTAAATAAAATCAATATTTTATTAAATTTATAAATATAGTTTTTATTTTATATATTTTGTCTTATATTTTATATATTTTGTATTATATTTTATATATGTGTATCATATACACATATTTATGTGTAATGCACATGCAATATGATAATGTGTACATGGTTTGTGATGCCCGAATATAGATGCTGGGATTTACACCACAATAGACACGTTAGCTCGTTGTGTATATAAATGGATTGTTTGAATGTGTGCGTGTATATATGCATCAAAATATTTTTTGTGTGTGTATGTAAAAATATAATTATATAATTATTATAAAACATTGGTTGTAAATCATTTACATAAAGCATTTATTAAAATACATACGTACATGCATATATATAATAATAACAATAATAATAATAATAATAAAATTATTTTTAAATATTAGTTTGCAAAATAATTTTAGAATATTAATAATATGAAATCCAAACAGAAATTATTTTTTATATGTTTTTATTTTATTTTAAACTAATTTAAATACATATTACATATAAACATATAACTATATATATATATATATATATATATATATATATATATAATTTGCTGCTGCTTTCAGCCAGGTAAAAATTTATGTTTTAATTTTCTTATTGGTTTTAAATATTTTATTAATTAGATATATATAATTGACTTTAAAATATGTACAAAATTTATTAAAATAATTTAAATATTCATTTTCAAAACCAAAATGATATTTTATATTATATAAAATATTTACAAAATTTTATATTATTTATAATGTGTATATATCTATTTTATTTATTTAACCAATTTGTAAGCAAGTAAATATTTAAAGTACATAATACACACAAGAATTTTTTTATTTTAATGCCGAAAGTATTTCTCATAAGAATAATTTTTTTATTTTAGTGGAATTTAGGAAGATGACCGGGATTGCTATTAACCTCCAAAATATCAAATTCTGATTGCAGGTCTCCCTCCTCGCCTAGAAGAATAAATCAATAACTTGTCGATGCTCATTGAAATGCCTGCTTCAACAAATTACCTAAGGTATTTCTCTCTTTACCAAGAGAATTATAACGGTGAACTGCTTGTCTCTTTATGAAAAAATTACCAAAAAATTATCAACCTGGCCAAATACAAAGATCTGTCAAGTAGGTAGCTAGATTGACTATTGTTCAATCCATTGTTATTGCAATGACTTTGCATTGATTGAGACATTTCAGTCATCCTGCAAAGTTGACCACAATGATAAATAAAGCCATGAATAAGTTTCTTTGGCATGTAGATCCATACTCATTTAAAATGATATCAACGGCCTTTAAGAAAATTCAACTTCCTAAAATTAATGGTGGTCAATCATTAATATCAAGAAATGGAATACAACTTATATTTAAGCGCTTTGGCCTCATTTAGTATAAAGTAATAATCTATGCGCTGAGTGGGTAAGGAAATATCTTATCAAGCTGAGGAGGTTTTGGTCAATCAACATCCCCTCTAATGCTAGCTGGATATAGAGAAATATTTTGAAGCTTAGAGCCACCTTTCTGCCTTTGATACAATGCGACCTTTTCCATAATCCATGCATCAAATTTTAGGACGATCCCTGGGTTACCCCAGACTTGATTCTAAGGAACGCAGTAAGTACTAATCTCCAATTTCTAACTCGTATTCCTTTAAATGCATATGCAATAGATTATATAACCGATGGACACCCTAAGCTCCCTTACAACAGCTTTGTTGTTGTTAGATAGTTGTGGAGACAAATTGAGTCGAACAATCTCTCCCTTTCAATGAGCCATGTTCTATGGGCAGTTGGCGATGAGCTATTTGATATAGCAGCAATATATAAATCTTGATTGGTGAAAATCAGCTCTTCCCTCGGTCAAGGCAAATCTGGAAAACGCATGGACCCATGAAGAATAACCTTCTTCTGTGGAAGGTAATGTCTAACGCAATCCAGACGAAGGACAAACTGCACAAGTTGCACCACATTTCGAATGATATATGTGTTCTATGCGACAATGATACAGAATCCAACACCCACGTATTTTTCTCATGTACCATCTCCCAGGGTCTTTGGTCTAACATTCTTGCTCATGGTGGATTCCATACACCATCCACTTCCAGTTACGAGAAATGGCATAATATCTTCAAGTCACTCGACGGAAACCTGTGAAGGCCTATACACTTCTAGTGATTCTTAAAAGATTTGTTGCTACTGTTTGGGAAGAGAGGAACAACAGTATTTTCAAAGCAACTGTGCGTTCGGAAAGAAATGTTCATCATCTCTTGCACTGTCAAATTATGCACGACATTAAGAGAATGAGAAAGGAACTTCATCATGTAGCTAGGGGTGGTGTTAGTCAACTTTATTATCTTGTTTAAGGGCCTTTGCATTTAGGAATTTTTGAAATCTTGTATAGTCATAGTCTTGTACAGCTTTTGCTAATTAATATATAGGGTCGGACTCCCTTAGTCCAATTACCTTGGAGAATTTATTTATTTTTAAATAATTTAAAATATATTTGATATGGTTTAATATTTTTGTTTAAATTTAATTCATTAAAATCATTTACTGATATTAGTTTAATCAATTTTTTTCCTTTTTTAGGCCATGAGAAGCAAACAGATACATAATTTTTTTAAATATATATGTCCACTAAAATACACAACACTCGGCATGTGACAGTCCATCGATAATACTAATTCGTGGGATCTCTAACTATGCAACATATGAAACAATAAGTTTATAAACAATGGCATATAATAATAGACCAGCAAAATACCTTTCACCAAAGCTCAAAGTTTGTGGGTTAAAATGAAGAAATATTTTGCATCTGATTCCAATTCTGAAGTTGCTTGTTCCGAATTTCCTTACCAGCGATCAAATCGAAGCAAATCGATGTGAATTAGTGCTTGGATTTAGGGTTGATATAGGGTGGCGGTGGCTATTTCTTTCTCTTTTGAATTCAAAATTCCTTCCCTCTCGCCATTATATAGCCGACCCCTCATGCTATTATCATAGCCAAAGATACCATGCCTATAACGATTCTCCTTTTCGATCCTTAAATGTCGACACTAATACATCCACGGTATTCACGTGCTAAGCACTCAAGTGTCGGAAAGGCAAATCATCAAGGTAAATAAAAAAGAAAAAGAAAAAAGAACTCGAAAGAAAGAACACAATATCAGAATCTCACAGCGTAACGATAACATATAATATCAAAAGACTGTAGGAACCATCACCCTAAGATACATAACATTTCAGAGTTACAATCCTAATTGCTATCATCAGTTTGGACAATTATAATAGTCTGTCCTCACAAATGTTGATATATACATAATAGTAGTGCAGTAAAAATAAGAATACCATGGTCGGTGAAAGCATCCAACTCGCATCCTTAAGCTCCAAAGAATATCAATGAAAACCTGACACTCTCAGACTACTCGAAAGAGCACCCATGAAATTAAGAAAAACATAAAAATATGAGTCAAACGTAAGTTTGGTATGAGAAACTCAAGAAATATGTGATTAGCTTATAACATTACTTTTGAGACCTTTTGAATCACTGTATAGGTTATCCCCTCAAAAGAACCAAACCATCTAAGAAGTACATAAGATGATATAAAAGATAATGTCTGGTGTGTAGATTATAAATCAAAAAATAGTTGTGCTGTCTACATGTCACCACTCAACAATATTAGAAGTACAACTAAAATTGCTAAGTTTATGTTCACATATGGATTTCCATTGGAGGAGCCCCCAGTAAATTGAGTCGTGCCTCCTGACATGGGTCAGAAGCTACCTTCAGAAACCATGTATATCTCCAGATAAAATATGTCACAAAAGGTAAATATAGCTCGTCCATACGCGAACATGTGATGTCGAATACTAACAACTGCCACACATCTCAACTGAAAGCATCTCTAGATATTTGGAGCTGATGTACCCTTTGGTTAGCTAAACCTTCGGCTATGCATCCTACTCTATTTTCTGTTATTTTTAATTGGGAAGTCACATTCAACATCCCAACACATGAATCTTCATCACTCGAACATATCTCGAACCTCTCTTTGGATTCCAACATCTCAAACAGTTCACGAATCTCTCCCCAAATCCCAACATAAGTCATCTGATGAATGCTAAATTTGTCTTTTCTCTTGGAATCAATCTCAAGATAGACAATACTCTCGCTAGTATCATTAGAAATGTTAATGCTGACCTCTCCCTTGGGCTTAGCCTTAAGATAGACAATTCAACTCTGTAAAACTTCACTCCATAACCGCTCCCAAAACAAAGAACTTGTATATTATTTTTGACATGGTTTTCAGTAAGTAATACGCTTTTAGTGTCAACTATATCACGTGATGCTTACATATACTTCCAAAGTTAATTTGGTCAAACTCGATAGTCGACTAATCGACTACTAATACAAAATAGAAAGGATAACATATGGAAACCAAGTCTTGTATATTTATCACATTTTCGACCTTCTCAACTTATACTATCTCTCGGTCAAGGATACAACCAGTAAGTTAAATCATTGTTTTCTTTTAAACCCTACTCGCACATCATTCTTAACTCTCATAGATAGAGAAAAATTTTACTTTGTCGGCTTTTAGTATCAACTATATGATTAAATACTTTTCTTAAACAAGTAAACATACCGTTTGTACCAAAATTAGGCACAACACTCTTCGGACGTATTTGAAGAGATTAAAATAAAGAATTTAAATGTAAAAAGAGGCGAATCTAACAAACACGCCAAAACAAACAAACAAAAATGCAAGAACATAAGAATTTATAGTGGTACGACATTGTAGCCTACATCCACTATGGAAAATTTGCTTTTTTATTGATGTCCACTAATTGATTACAGTAGAGAATACTCAAGCACTCGAGTTACAATGGGTTTTCGGTAGAGTATCGGCATCGCAGAATCAAAATTCCATTTTCTGAAGGCATAGGGCTGCTATTTATAGGTGTAGGTCGAAAATATCTAACTTAGATCTCGAAATACCTCTTCTCTCATGTGGGTGGGCCCATTTGAATGATCCGGGGTCATTTGGGGTCGATCCTTGATCGATCCCTACTCCATTTGTATCGATCAAAAATAGCTCCTTTTGGGTTGAAATCGATCATTGACATTCTTGAGGTGGTAAGCAAGCTCCTGTGAAAATTTGGTGGCATTTGGACTTGTAGATCTTGAGTTATTATCGATCCAAGTTTGATTTTGTATTTGGCTGAACTATTCGTATTGATCCTATTTGTATCGATAGTTTTTCATAATGATGCTATGCGTATCAATCAAGGTGACGTGGATCGATAGTCTAGGAGCGATCCACTTTTCATGCCGCATGATCATTTCTTTTGCTTTATCATGTTTTCTTCGTATCATTCCTAGGAATCATTCTTCGTATCGATGAATGGAAGGTCTATTCGTATCAATTATCCATAGCCACTTCGTATCGATGATCTTAATTCCAGTTTGTATCGATCATTTTCATTGCCTAAAGGTGGGATATCATTTCCCCCCCAAAGTACGTCTTGTGTGAACATGACGTGCTTTGAAAATATGCAATCTTCATTCTGAAAAGGTTTTATCTGATTCGTTGAATAATTTTTGCCTTATCATTAAGAGATGCAACCTTTGATTGATTTCCAGTTATATAATATTGAATTGTTGGCCGCCAATTATCATACAGTGTTTTGTTGTAACCGAGTGTCGAGTGCTAGCAATTTTTTGTTCACTGTTTTGATTGTCATTGGGTAAGAATTCAATCCCTGTTAATTTTGAAAGTTGAATGTTAGTCCATCATACATGCACATATGTTAACTTGACTCCTGTTCACGTTTGCATGTTCACGGGTCGTTGTCAAGTCTTTTAGTTTTTTTAAATCGAGTTTCATATCGATCCTCTCCTGGATCGACGTGAAATTCGAGTTGTAACAATGTTTGACGGTCATTTTAAGTCCTTTCCTTGTATCAATCCTCTCGTGGATCGATTTGAGAAGTTGGGATATGCATTTTGTATCGATGGCCATCTATATGAAATAGTTAATTCTACGACATGCTTCGTATCGATGGATACGAATTCTTATGGTCATCAAAGTGGATGGATACGAAATTGTTGCTTCGTATCAACGGGTCACTGAGGGATACGAACATCCATGCTCTGGATCGATCTAAATCGATGGTTATGAATAGCAGCGCCACTAGCTGAATGGGTGGATGGATACAAAGAAGGCTCTTCGTATCTTTGATGTCGGTAACCGTTCCTACCAGTTTTTAGCACTAGGAGACGAATTGTTTCATTTTTGGTAGATAGGTATGAATTTCCCTTTGCTTTTCGTAGGCCGTGTATATACGCGAGTTCGGCCCCTGCTTATAGGAATTCTTGGAATAAGTTTTTGTGCTTGTCTTTTTTCCAAAGAATGGTAGGAATAAAATTTCCTTTTGTCTTCAGCGTGACTTTATGTTTATTTGTTTAAGTCTTTCAAAACTCGTATTTCCATTCAATGTACTTATGAGGCTTTTAGTTTTTAAGTAGAACTTGAGTTCGGTCATTAAGTCCCGTAGTCGTGGCTTCGGTTCATAACCAAACGTCAAGTCGAGCTTCAAGGTTGCACTGGTCAGCGACTGATATTTGAGTTATGCCCCTAGTTTTGGAGAATTGAAGTAGTTGGTCGGCTGTCGTCTTCAATAATTTTAACTTTAACTTAGTTAGAACATAGTCAAAGTGAAATGAGTTTGAGTGGTCGGATCACACTCGCTCATTTGTTGGCAATTGCATCCACACTCTGGGGATTGAACTTGTATGCCGACGGTCAGTCACACTTGCATAATGCTTGGAATTATGTCCGCACTCTGGGGACATGTGTTAATTTACGGGTGGTCAGTCACACCCATTTAATGTTTGTACTCCGGTTCGCGCTCTCAGAATCAGAGTTAGTTGGTGTTTATACTCTAGTTCGCACTCTGAGAATCCGAAGTTGGTTGATGGGTGGCCAGTCACACCCATTTATGTTTATGCTCCAGTCCACGCTCTCGAGACTAGAGTAAGTTGGTGAATGGTCAGTCACACCCAATTATGTTTATACTCTAGTTCGCACTCTGAGAATTTAGAGTGAGTTGGTGGGTGGTCAGTCACACCCATTTGGTGTTTATACTCCAGTTCACACTCTCAGGACTAGAGTCAATTGATGGGTGGTCAATCACACCCAATTATGTTTATACTCCAGTTCGCATTCTGAAAATTTGGAGTTAGTTGATGGGTGGTCAGTCACACCCATTTGGTGTTTATACTCTAGTCCGCACTCTTGGGACCAGAGTTAGTTGATAGATGGTCAGTCACATCTGTTTAGGTATTAGGATCTTATTCGCACTTTAGGAACAAGGAGTCGATCAAGCTTGTGGACGGTCGGATCATATCCATCTTGATTTGACCAGCAAAATCGTAGATGGACAGATCCATCCTCCTCGAGCTTGGATTTAGAATTTGCACTTCAGCTCACACTTTGGGAACTGGAATTTGTTAGAGGATTGTTGTGTTTCAATCCTTTTTGATTTAAGTGTGTCGGTCCCCGAGCTCGGGTTTCACTTAGCGAGTGATCGTTTGGATCACGATCACTCCCTATTTGAAAGAGTCCCACCGAGAGATGGAACTCATCTCTTTGTGCATTGTGATGATCGCACTGCGCATTTCAAGAATCGCCACTTTGGCTAGACGAGTTTGCATTTTATTGCTGAAATAAGAAAGTATGGCATAGTCAGTTGCTTAATTACAAGTTCAAATTTCTAAATGCATAAACAAATTTCAAAGGAAAAGCAGACTAAATGAATAAATAAAGCCTGTTATGTGTAATAGTGACAAAGATTCTCACAGTTCCATGCTCTTAGCAAAGTGAGACAATCAACAGTTGATAATTTGAATGTGCCGTCTCCAAGTCTCCGCTCGATAACATATGGTCCTTCCCATGTTAGTTTCATATGCGAAGGGGTCAAATAGACTCTCTTGAGCACGAGATCACCAAGTTCAAAGGTTCTGGGTCGAACTTTAGCATTGTATAATCGCACGACTCGGCTTCAGTATGCAGCTGCCCTCAAATCAGCCTCTTCACGCTTCTCATCCAATTAATCTAGAGATTCAACAAGTAATATGACGTTTGTCTTTGGATCATAATAGGTCACACGATAAGAAGGTACTTCCAGCTCAACTGGAATAACGGCTTCAAAGTCGTAGGAAAGTGAAAATGGAGTGTGGCTGGTCGTGGACTTGTGGGTAGTTTGATTTGCCCATAGGGCCATGGGAAGTTCATCAATCCATCTACCTCTAGCCTTTTTCAGTCATTTCTTCAGGATGGACTTAATAACTTTGTTAACAGCTTCAGCCTATCCATTTGCTTGAGGGTGAGCAATAACTGAGAATTTCCTCTGGATGTGGAAACATTGCTAGAAATTCTTGAACTCGACATAATCGAATTGGGCTCGTTGTCAGTGATGATTGTATGTGGGAGACCAAAAAGACAAATGATTTTGTATACTACAAAGTTGATTACCTTTTCCATCGTGATTGTGGCAAGGGGCTTGGCTTCCACCCATTTGGTAAAGTAGTCAACCACAACGATGATGTACTTCGCACCACCATTAGCTAGAGGTAAAGGCCCAATTATATCGATGCCCCATGTGACGAACGACTATGAAATGACCATCTAAGTAATTTTTGTGGGAGGGGGTCTTGGAATTGGAGCATGTTTCCAGCATTTGTCACATCTCTTGGCATATTCTGATGCATCTTGATTCACAGTCGGCCAATAATTCCCGTATCAGAGTATCTTCTTAGCAAGAGCTTGCCCCCTAGTGTGATCGCCGCATTCTCCTTCATGCACATCATGTAACACTCGTTTGATTTCATCGTGGGAGATACACCGGATTAAAGGAACATAATATCCTCTTCTGTACATGACTCCATTCTGGATAATGAATCGCAAAGCTTTCCGGAAAACTTGTCTTTTCTCATTTCTGTGCTCAAGTAAATCTCCATCCTCAAGGTAATTTCTAAATGGTGTCATCCATGACTCCTTCTCGGGTGTTGCCTCATTCACCCAGTCTGTTTCCATCTGATCGATACTTAGAGTGATAAGTGTCTCAACGGGGACGAGTCCCATCTGCTGTACTTCACCGGCGTTGGCCAGCTTTGCTATTGAATCTGCTTTCCTATTGTGCTCTCGGGGTATGCAGTAGATGGCATAATAGTCGAACTGATTCAACACTTCTTGAACCCGAGCAAGATAAGCAGCCAACCTCCGGTCCCTAGCTTGATATTCTCTCCGAACTTGGCATACGACTAATTGCGAGTCACAATGAATCTCCATAATAATAATTCTCAAGTCTCTGGCAAGCCTGAGCCTAGTGAGTAAAGCTTCGTACACGGCCTCGTTGTTAGTTGCATGGAAGTCAAACTTTAAAGCATAACATATGGACCGACCCTCTAGTGTTTCAAGTACTACTCTAGCGCCTGAGCAACAGTTATTTTATGCACCATCAGTGTATGGCTTCCATATGTACTTAGGAGATTCACTAGTTTTGGGTAAGTCCTCCGGTATAATGAATTCAACTATGAAGTCCACCAGAAATTTTCCTTGAATGGTTCACCTCGGTGTATAAATGATGTCAAACTGACTTAGCTCAATGTTCCACTTGAGCAACCTACCATACGTCTCAGGCTGTGTAAGGACATGTCGTAACGGTTGGTCGGTGTAGACTGTGATCGGATAAGCCTGGAAGTAAGGACAGAGCTTTCTCGAGGCAATGATGAGGCAATAAGCCATCTTTTCCAATTTCAGGTAATTTCTTTCCACCCTGCTTGCTGATATGATAGACCGGTCGGTGTATCCGATCTTCCTCTCGAATCAATGCAGCACTGATTGTGTTCGCTGAAACTGCCACATAGATATATGGTCGCTCATGATCGTTCAACTTTGACAGAATAGGTGGCATCGCTAGATGCTGAACCAGTGCTTGGAATGCGCCTTTACATTCCTCAGTCTATTCGAAGTTTCGCTTTCCTTCCCTGATCAGATTGAAGAATGGAAAGCATTTGTCCATGGATTTGGAGATAAATTTGCTCAAGGTCGCCACCTTCCTGTTGAGGCTTTGGACTTTCTTTGTAGTTCTGGGAGTCTTAATATTCCGAATCGCCCAAATCTTCTCAGGATTGGCTCAATTCCTTGAGAATTGACAATGAATCCAAGGAATTTTTCGAATGCGACTCCAAAGTGACATTTCAACAGGTTGAGCTTCATTCGATATTCTCGGAGGATGTTGAACATTGTTTCCAGATCTTTGACATGATCGATGGACAGTTGCGACTTCATGAGCATATCGTCCATGTGTAGCTCCATGGTTTTTCTTTTGGTTAGCGAACATTCGATTTACAAGCCTTTGGTAAGTTGTCCCAGCATTCTTGAGTCTGAACAACACACTTTATAGCAGTAGAGTCCCAAATTGGTGACAAAGTTGGTATTTTCTCGATCAGGTAGATGCATTGGTATTTGATTGTATCCAGAATACGTGTCTGTGAAAGATAAGAGCTCGTGTCCAGCCGTTGAATCCACAAGTTGATCAATCCTAGGAGGTAGAAAGCTGTCTTTAGGGTAGGGTTTATTCAAATCAGAGTAGCCCACATAAGTTCTCCATTTTCCATTGGATTTCTTGACAAGCATTGGGTTGGATACTGTAATGACCCGGAATTTTGACGATATATTTTAATAAATATTTAATCTAAATTAAATCAAATATAAGCTAGTCAATATTTAAATTGATGAGATATTAAATATTTAACAGTTATATATGTTTATAAAAGGAAATTTTGATTTGAAATTTAAAATTTAAATACTTCAAAACCATTTAAAACAAAATAGGATTTATTCAATAGAATTAAATCAAAGATTCATTATTTGATATTTGATAAAAAAACATATGAATACACTTTTAGTTTTTAATATGATAAGTTTTAAAATAAACAAACATGAAATTATTTAACATAAAACATGGAAATGCAAAACAATATAAGTGTAAACATTCAAAAAAAAAAACTAGTATAAAACACAATCATATATTATATTTGTAATCAAAGTAACATAAAAATACAACATATAAATTATAATGTGAAATATACAAAAACAAGTATTTTTAAAACAAACAATGATCTTCAACATCCACAACACAACAACCTTAAATAAACTGTTAAAAACATCATTTGAACAAGTATAAAACTTCATATAAAATATAACTAACAAAATAAATAAAACAAACATGTTAACAATATAATCATATCAGGAAGTTTGTAAAACATATAACATGCATATGCAAATGGAATGAAGCGAAGAAACAAGATAAGTTACTTAACAAATAAAACATTCAAGCCTTAGGAAATCAGGGTGAACTTAAATATAAAACAAGTTTTCAACTCAAAGATAATAATAAAACAAAAATATAAAGAACACAAATATTATACACAACTATATATATCAATCCAGTAAGTACACAGCCGAGATAGTGATACTGTCTTATACAACAAAGTGAGTAAACACAAATATCTTTATACTAATAGAAAACTGTCAGTAAAATTTATTACTTGCTGTCATAATTAATAACATGAACATTAAATAGCACAACATATTGTTTAATTAAGTACACAGCCGAAATCTCTTATATCATTATTTTCTACAGATTTTTACTAGCCATTAAAAAGAAAGAATGACATGCAGATGGAACTGGCCAGATAAAACCAATTTATGCATCTATATATTCACTTATAACCTTCAGTTTACCCATTAACACTGAACATAAACTTAAACTAAAAGGAAAAAAAAAAGAGAAAAAGAAGTAAAAACTGCAAGTAGAGATATAGAAACAGAAAAGAAGAATAAAGAGGGTTTCAGGAAGGTTCAGTTGCAAGTGTCTTCTTTAACATCTTCTGTTCAATTTGATTAGGTGAGTAAACAAAACTAATTTCAAAATTTTAGCTTGCATATTTTTTTCTCACTGATATATGTTGATGAAGTTTAAATACATACTGTTCTGTATATATGTTGATTGCACTGGAAGTTGCATAACTGTTATTGATCAGTACTTCAAGTTGTATCAGTACTTCAAGTTTAAACAAATCTTAGTCATATAACCATTTAAATGTTGTATTGAATAAATTTGAGTTTGTTTATATGAAACAAGCATGCAAACATGTTTAAGATTTAACAGTATGATACTAATACTGTATTATCCAACTTCAGGTAAACAAGAAATTAAAGTGTAAATTCAAATGTTTAAATTTGAAATGTCAATAACATAATTAGAATTCATACAAGTAATTATGATTTTTAACATAAAATTTATGATTTTTATGCAAAGGTATGAAGAGCAGTTTCGAGATCAAATAAAAATGGGTTTTTGTTAATTGAGGGTAATAGAGTTAATTCTAATTCCTGAGATCTGGCATGAAGCAAGATGAAAGAGATATTAACACTAGAAAAATAGTAATTTATTTTTCGAATTCATATATTTTGTGTTTGAATCACAAATAGGGTTTAAACCCATATTTTTCAAAGTTCTGTAAACGCATTGATTTCGGCTCCAATTTGAAACCGAGTGAAGCGCGACTGTAGGTGAAGCTAGGTGGAGGTGTAGGCGTCGTCTTGGTGAATTTTCATCACCTCTGGTGATGTGTGGTGGCTACGCGCGTGTTTGGTTCATCAGTGATGTTTTCGTTTGTTGGAGCTGGAGGTCGAATTCTTCATTTCGACTCGTATTTGGATTTTGGGCTTCGAATTCACTTAAGTGGGTGTTTTGTGGTGTGTGGGGACTGTAGGGAGTCGCCGCAGGCAAGGTGAGCCACCGTGCACGTGCACGGTGGCGAAGTGGGGTTCGGTGATCAGTGTCGCGTTTTCTTTGGGTTCTGGGTTAACGCGTGGGTTGCTCGAGACATTTGTGAGGAATGCATCGAGTAATTCCCGTGTTTCTCCGAGTAGCGTGCGAGAGTAGCTTCAGGTACGTTTTCAACTTAACTAAAAAAGAAGAAGAAGAAGAAGAAAAGAACTGGAAAGAAGAAATGGAAGGGGAGAGTAACACGGGTGGGACGCGGGGAAACTCGGGGTTTTCTCGAGTATGGTACGATTACATCTCGGTGCTTTCAAGGTCTGGAATGATTTTGTACAGGCTTATAACTAAGTTCAATAAGCAAATGTTAATTAATTAAACTAATGTTTTAATTAAAGACTTGATTTATGTAATTATATAAAGGTAGAAGATTATCAGTAAGTAGATGGAATGTTAATTAAAATTTATACTTGAATTTTAAATTAATAACTTTAAGCTGATTTTGAAATAAAGATTTAATCAATTCAAATCTTAAGAACATAAGCTTATCATTAAAAAGTTAATTAGTGAATGGAAATTAACTCACGAGATTAATTAAAAATATTACACTTTAATTAAATTGATAAGTAAAGTAATTTGTGATAATTAAATACTTAATTCATTTTAATAAGTAAGTTATTAATTATTAATTAATAATTAAGAATAAACTAATTAATTGGGTAATTGAGTAATAGTTAATGAATAGAAGTTAATTAATTAAATAATTAATTAAAGATGAGATGATTAATAAATTAATTATTAATTAATAGCTAATTAATTAATTGATCATCATCAAGTTAATTAATCAATAATTAATTTGCAGAATAAAATAGTTTATTCTTAAGCAAATAATTTAGTTAAGTAAAACCAAATTTGTTTGATATGCATTGATAACTCTGTTTGGTTGACTGTGATATTTGTTGATGATATTCCTGTGATATGTTATGATATTATGGATATCTGTGATAACTGTATATGATTTATCTGATATGTTAATTTCTGATATTTAATTAAACTGTTAAGTTAAATAGACAACTTGGCCCTTAAAATGGCGTTTGGATCCGATGAGACCGGGATCGGAAGAATCAATTTTGATTCTCCGAAAACCACATCGATCCAAATTAAACGATAGGTCGCAACTTAACAAATGGAGATCGAGATGGAGTTTCAGAATGCAAGGGTTATCTTCATTAACTCTGAGGGTGATTCCAAAATGAGTGTAACGAGATAATGCCTTCGGTTTCATTCGAACCCGGAACGAACTTGTATGGATTGAATGCTTACAACACATCGTCAGGTGGACGATGAGCATTCTAAGTGATTTGTTCAATAAAGGTAATCGTAGCCTCATCAACCGGGAATGGCTAAAACAGGGGAGATGCAGCAAGGTTAGGTGGGTCATGCCCAAGCAGGACAAGATTTTCCCCTGTCTAGATGTCCCTTTTTATTTCGGCTTAGTGTGCAGTTGTTGGCCACAACTGCGGGGTTATCTTGTTCGGGACTGTTCAGTAAGGAATGGTTCCGGCCTTGTGTTGCAGGGGATGAAGGGAGTAATCCTCGGTACGGTGATCTAGGCCCCGTACTGTGACGGGTGGTACCCCAGTAGCCCTGCCATTGTTGGAAATCCATTTACCCTACGAGACCCTACAGTTTTGATTTGTATTACCCACTTTCGTGGCTAGTAGCTGGAATTTAATGAATGTAACAATTTCGGCTATTTTCTATTTACTTGAAAACCCTAGACACTATTATAATATCACAGAATTTCCTATAAAATGTTTTGGTTAGCGTAAGGTAAAAACTTACCCGTATTTATTCGTGGGAAGTCTTACGTGATACCTTTATTTTCAAATGATTTTCAAAGTTAAGCAATTTTAACCTGTTTACTCATACCAGACCCATGTCTGACCCGGAGTTTATATTTTGTGTTTTCATAAACTCTTGGGTACTCAAATTTTTATGAGTAGCCAAGTGATAGGTATCTAGAAGTGTTGCTTTTCTGGAGGAGCTATTTTGGGAGAAGACCAGACGTATGTATCTATATATGTAGTTCCGCTGTGTAGTTAGTGATGCTGTATTTTGGATGTATGTATGGTCATGTATGTATATGACAGTCCTGTTATATGATATTGTACGACTCTGATGTATGTATAACTATGTAATAGATATGTGATGTATTATATTTTGTTCCATTCCGCTGTGAGATTCTGATTTTGTTGTTCTTTCTTTCTATTCTTTTCTATTTCTATCCCTTTCTTTCTTAATGATGAAACGTCTTTCTAGGGTTGAGAAAGGCGGGTCGTCACTGTTGGTATCAGAGCCAGGTTAAGCGAGTACCTAGGCTCTTATGTTATATTTCTCTAGAGAGTGCGTATTTGTATTTTAATATTATATATATATATATATCTATCTAAATTGGTTGAGTTACCTTTTCAGGTGACCGACATGAGTTCAGGAAGAAGAGGCAGAGTTAGGGCCAGTACTTCTACAGATAATGGACGGAGTCAGAATGTTAGTGAGGCTGTCAATCCAGTTCCATCTCAAGTTAGCTTTGCAGCCTTATGCAAGGATTTCAAACATCTTGGAGGCCAACCATTCAAAGGTTCGGAGTCAATAATTGAAGTTCAGGAATGGTTACGCTCTTGTGAACGTATTTTCAAGAGTATGAGATTGACTGATGAGCGTAAAAGGCATATGGCATCGTGGCAGTTGCAAGGTGGTGCAGCAACGTGGTGGGATTCGACTATTGCGAATATTTCTGAGGATGACATTTCTTGGGACAGATTCAAGGAGTTGTTTGAAGAGAAGTATGTGCCGACGGCAGGGAGAACTCAACTATATCAGGATTTTCTATATTTGAAGCAGGGTAGTATGTCTATTTCGGAGTATGAAACTAGATTCAATGAACTCTCTTGTTATGGATCAGGACTCATCGATACTCCTCTGAAAAAGAATGAGAAATTTGTGCAAGGATTGAGACCTGAATTCCATGGGAAATTGACAGTGCTTCTGAAGGGATCTTTTGTTGATTTGATTGATATGGCATTGTGGTATGAAAGTCTGATGAGTAAGAAGCCGGTGGATTCAGTTGCAACTTCAAGTGGGAATTTCACTAATCCGAATAAGCGAAAGTTTGATCCTAAATGGCGGAAACCGAATAAGAAGAAACCTGGGAATAACAACGGACCCCGAAAGTGCTACATTTGTCATCAGGAAGGGCATTTGGCAAATAAGTGTTCTAGGAAGGGATTCCAGCAGCAACAACAGCAACCGCACCAGAGTGGCCCAGGATCAGCCATGGTTCAGAAATCATTGTGCTTTAATTGTCATCAGCCAGGGCACATGATCAAGAACTGTCCACTTCTGCAGAGAGCACCTCAGAATAAAGTTTTTGCTTTGGAAGCTGGACCATCTTCTTCTTCGATGGGCAAAGGAGTATTAGAAGGTACTTTACTTTTAAATGGAAAGTATATTAGAGTTTTGTTTGATTCGGGTGCTTCCTTGAGTTTTATTTCCTTGGACTCTATTGAAAAGTTTTCTCTTACCCCTAGTTCAGTAGATAGTTCTATCTTGGTGTCTAATCCTATAGGAGGGGTGACCAAATTAGACTCTATTTGTAAGGACTTGAAGATCTCTTATCTATCCCACAGTTTTTCTTGTGACCCGTATGTGTTGAATTTTAAGGGATTTGATCTTATTTTGGGTATGGATTGGCTGGATAAGTATAAAGCCGTCTTGAATTGTGATGAGAGAACAGTTTCGTTGGAAACTGATCTGGGTAGAATTGCCAAAGTGTCGTGTGATAATTCTGGAATTCATTTGAGCAGTCTTCTGCATGGAATGGAGACATCTGAAGAGAGTGTTGAAGTTATTGATGTGGTTCGGGATTTTGCTGATGTTTTTGAAGAAGTTAAGTGTTTGCCACCACATCGAGAAATAGAGTTCCGTATTGATTTGATTCCAGGAGCTGTGCCAGTAATTCAACCCAGTAGGAGAATGGCTCCCAGGGAAAGAGAAGAGTTGATTAAGCAGACGCAGGATCTTTTAGAGAAGGGATTGATTAGACCTAGTTTTTCTTGTTGGGGTTCAACGGCAGTGTTTGTGACCAAATCGGATGGATCACTGAGGTTCTGTGTGGATTATAGAGAATTGAACAAAGTGACTTTCCGTAATAAATATCCTCTTCCTCGCATCGATGATCTTTTTGACCAGTTGCATGGTGCTTCTATCTTTTCTCAATTGGATCTAGCTTCAGGTTTCCACCAGTTGAGGGTAGCTGAGGACAGTATTCCCTTGACTGCATTTAGGGGACCGAATTGTTTCTATGAGTGGTTGGTTATGCTGTTCGGATTAACTAACGCTCCTGCTTATTTCATTGACCTCATGAATCGAGTCTTTAGAGATGTGTTAAATAAGTTTGTGCTGGTATTCATTGATGATATCTTGGTCTATTCTAAATCCGAAGAAGAGCACAGGGAACATTTGAGGATTGTATTGGAGACTCTGAGAAAGAATGTGCTGAAGGCGAAGTTTTCGAAGTGTCACTTCTAGAAATCGGAAGTTAAATTCTTAGGGCACGTTGTTTCGGGTGAAGGCATTTCTGTTGACCCAGCGAAAGTTGAAACTATTCTGGAATGGAAACAGCCAGAGACACCGCGTTCGCAGTTTTCTAGGATTGGCTGGTTACTACAGGAGATTTATTAGAGATTATTCCAAGATTTCTTCGCATTTGACTAAGCTGACCAGAAAAGGAGCAAAATTCAAATGGACACCTCAATGTGAAGAAGCTTTTCAGGAATTGAAGATAAGGCTCACTAGTGCACCAGTACTTGCTGTCCGGATGGGAAGAGCAAATTCGAAGTTTTACTGATGCTTGTATTGTTGGTTTGGGAGCAGTTCTGATGTAGAACGGAAGGGTTATTGCGTATGCTAGTCGACAGTTAAAGCCTCATGAGAAAAACTATGCTACGCATGATCTTGAATTGCTTGCCATTGTTTTTGCTCTGAAGATTTGGAGGCATTATCTTTTAGGAGAGAAATTCGAATTGTTCACGGATCACAAACCGTTGAAATATTTATTCTCCCAAAAAGACCTTAATCTGAGACAGCAGCGGTGTGTTGAATTTCTTGCATCCTATGATCTGGATATTCTGTACATTCCGGGGAAAGCGAATGTCGTAGCTGATGCTCTCAGTAGGAATGCGGTTTTATCTCTTCTGGAAGTGGTTCCATCTCTTATTGAAAGGATCTCAAGCAAGCAAGAATCTGATAAGAAGTTGAGGAGGATCATCAAAGGAGTCGGAAGAAGTCAGTGTCCTAGTTTTGACATTGATGACCAAGGAACGCTAAGAATCAATGGGAGAATCCGTGTTCCGAACGACAAGGATTTGAAGCAGGAAGTTTTATCCGAGAGTCATCGCTCCAAATTGAATATTCATCCTGGAATTTCGAAGATGTATAAGGACATGAGGAGAGTCTTTTGGTGGAAGGGCATGAAGGAGGATGTTGCTAGATTTGTGAACAGTTGTGCCATTTGTCAGCAAGTTAAAGGTGATCAACAGAAATCTGCCGGGTTATTGCAACCTCTGGAAATTCCGAATTGGAAATGGGAAATGAGCTCGATGGATTTTATTGATGGTTTGCCTAGAACCAGGAAAGGAAATGACGGTATATGGGTTATTGTGGATCGTTTAACTAAGAGTGCCCATTTTATACCAGTAAAGGCAACCCGTACTGCAGTTTCTTTGGCGGAAATTTTCTTGAAGGAGATAGTTCGATTGCATGGTGTCCCAGTCAGCATAGTAAGTGATCGTGATCCTATTTTCACTAGCAAATTTTGGGAAGCTCTGCAATCAGCAATGGGTACAGATTTGAGACTAAGTACAGCCTATCATCCTCAAACGGACGGACAGACAGAGAGGCTGAATCGTATTCTTGAGGATATGCTACGGGCTTGTGTTTTAGATTTTGGAGGATCTTGGGAGGACCATCTTCATTTAGTGGAATTTTCTTATAATAACAGTTATCAAGCAAGTATTAAGATGGCTCCTTATGAAGCTTTATACGGAAGGCCATGTAGATCTCCATCTTGTTGGATTGAATCGAAGGATCGTCTTGTGTTAGGACCCGATCTTATTCGTGAAGCTTCTGCGAAGGTTGAGCTTATCAAGAAAAGAATGAAAGCTGCTCAAGATCGTCAGAAGAAATATGCAGATAGAAGACGAAGGCCATTGGAATTTGAGATCGGAGACTTGGTTTTTGTTAAAGTTTCCCCAATTAAAGGTGCTATAAGATTCGGAAAGACGGAAAAACTTGCTCCGAGATACAATGGACCGTTCCGAGTGTTGGAGAGAATTAGAACTGTGGCCTACAGGATTGAATTACCAGTGCGGATGTCTGGGATTCACAATGTGTTTCATGTATCGCATTTGAGGAAATTTGTTCATGATCCCTCACTGGTTGTGGAACCGGTAATTCAAGAAGATTTGGAAGTAGAACCCAATTTAACTGTGGTCAGAAATCCAGTTCAGATTGTGGACAGAGACGAGAAGCAACTCAGGAACAAAGTGGTGAAACTCGTCAAGGTGCAATGGAGTGAGGATCCCAGAGATTGTACCTGGAAACTCTTGATAGTTTTAGGAGTGCTTATCCGGATTTATGTTCGAATAACTAGTGTTGTTTATTAGCATAGACTGTTTGTTTGTTTGCTATTGTATGAATGATATGTATGTTTGGATTGTTAATATAAAAGCTTTTGAATTTACTATTGTTTAAATTTCGGGGACGAAATTCTTTTAAGGGGGGAGGAATGTAATGACCTGGAATTTTGACGATATATTTTAATAAATATTTAATCTAAATTAAATCAAATATAAGCTTGTCAATATTTAAATTGATGAGATATTAAATATTTAACAGTTATATATGTTTATAAAAGGAAATTTTGATTTGAAATTTAAAATTTAAATACTTCAAAACAATTTAAAACAAAATAGGATTTATTCAATAGAATTAAATCAAAGATTCATTATTTGATATTTGATAAAAAAAACATATGAATACACTTTTAGTTTTTAATATGATAAGTTTTAAAATAAACAAACATGAAATTATTTAACATAAAACATGGAAATGCAAAACAATATAAGTGTAAACATTCAAAAAAAAAACTAGTATAAAACACAATCATATATTATATTTGTAATCAAAGTAACATAAAAATACAACATATAAATTATAATGTGAAATATACAAAAACAAGTATTTTTAAAACAAACAATGATCTTCAACATCCACAACACAACAACCTTAAATAAACTGTTAAAAACATCATTTGAACAAGTATAAAATTTCATATAAAATATAACTAACAAAATAAATAAAACAAACATGTTAACAATATAATCATATCAGGAAGTTTGTAAAACATATAACCTGCATATGCAAATGGAATGAAGCGAAGAAACAAGATAAGTTACTTAACAAATAAAACATTCAGGCCTTAGGAAATCAGGGTGAACTTAAATATAAAACAAGTTTTCAACTCAAAGATAATAATAAAACAAAAATATAAAGAACACAAATATTATACACAACTATATATATCAATCCAGTAAGTACACAGCCGAGATAGTGATACTGTCTTATACAACAAAGTGAGTAAACACAAATATCTTTGTACTAATAGAAAACTGTCAGTAAAATTTATTACTTGCTGTCATAATTAATAACATGAACATTAAATAGCATAACATATTGTTTAATTAAGTACACAGCCGAAATCTCTTATATCATTATTTTCTGCAGATTTTTACTAGCCATTAAAAAGAAAGAATGACATGCAGATGGAACTGGCCAGATAAAACCATTTTATGCATCTATATATTCACTTATAACCTTCAGTTTACCCATTAACACTGAACATAAACTTAAACTAAAAGGAAAAAAAAAGAGAAAAAGAAGTAAAAAGTGCAAGTAGAGATATAGAAACAGAAAAGAAGAATAAAGAGGGTTTCAGGAAGGCTCAGTTGCAAGTGTCTTCTTTAACATCTTCTGTTCAATTTGATTAGGTGAGTAAACAAAACTAATTTTCAAAATTTTAGCTTGCATATTTTTTTCTCACTGATATATGTTGATGAAGTTTAAATACATACTATTCTGTATATATGTTGATTGCACTGGAAGTTGCATAACTGTTATTGATCAGTACTTCAAGTTGTATCAGTACTTCAAGTTTAAACAAATCTTAGTCATATAACCATTTAAATGTTGTATTGAATAAATTTGAGTTTGTTTATATGAAACAAGCCTGCAAACATGTTTAAGATTTAACAGTATGATACTAATACTGTATTATCCAACTTCAGGTAAACAAGAAATTAAAGTGTAAATTCAAATGTTTAAATTTGAAATGTCAATAACATAATTAGAATTCATACAAGTAATTATGATTTTTAACATAAAATTTATGATTTTTATGCAAAGGTATGAAGAGCAGTTTCGAGATCAAATAAAAATGGGTTTTTGTGAATTGAGGGTAATAGAGTTAATTTTAATTCCTGAGATCTGGCATGAAGCAAGATGAAAGAGATATTAACACTAGAAAAATAGTAATTTATTTTTCGAATTCATATATTTTGTGTTTGAATCACAAATAGGGTTTAAACCCATATTTTTCAAAGTTCTGTAAACGCATTGATTTCGGCTCCAATTTGAAACCGAGTGAAGCGCGACTGTAGGTGAAGCTAGGTGGAGGTGTAGGCGTCGTCTTGGTGAATTTTCATCACCCCTGGTGATGTGTGGTGGCTGCGCGCGTGTTTGGTTCATTAGTGATGTTTTCGTTTGTTGGAGCTGGAGGTCGAATTCTTCATCTCGACTCGTATTTGGATTTTGGGCTTCGAATTCACTTAAGTGGGTGTTTTGTGGTGTGTGGGGACTGTAGGGAGTCGCCGCAGGCAAGGTGAGCCACCGTGCATGTGCACGGTGGCGAAGTGGGGTTCGGTGATCAGTGTCGCGTTTTCATTGGGTTCTGGGTTAACGCGTGGGTTGCTCGAGACATTTGTGAGGAATGCTTCGAGTAATTCCCGTGTTTCTCCGAGTAGCGTGCGAGAGTAGCTTCAGGTACGTTTTCAACTTAACTAAAAAAAACAAGAAGAAGAAGAAGAAAAGAACTGGAAAGAAGAAATGGAAGGGGAGAGTAACACGGGTGGGACGCGGGGAAACTCGGGGTTTTCTCGAGTATGGTACGATTACATCTCGGTGCTTTCAAGGTCTGGAATGATTTTGTACAGGCTTATAACTAAGTTCAATAAGCAAATGTTAATTAATTAAACTAATGTTTTAATTAAAGACTTGATTTAAGTAATTATATAAAGGTAGAAGATTATCAGTAAGTAGATGGAATGTTAATTAAAATTTATACTTGAATTTTAAATTAATAACTTTAAGCTGATTTTGAAATAAAGATTTAATCAATTCAAATCTTAAGAACATAAGCTTATCATTAAAAAGTTAATTAGTGAATGGAAATTAACTCACGAGATTAATTAAAGATATTACACTTTAATTAAATTGATAAGTAAAGTAATTTGTGATAATTAAATACTTAATTCATTTTAATAAGTAAGTTATTAATTATTAATTAATAATTAAGAATAAACTAATTAATTGGGTAATTGAGTAATAGTTAATGAATAGAAGTTAATTAATTAAATAATTAATTAAAGATGAGATGATTAATAAATTAATTATTAATGAATAGCTAATTAATTAATTGATCATCATCAAGTTAATTAATCAGTAATTAATTTGCAGAATAAAATAGTTTATTCTTAAGCAAATAATTTAGTTAAGTAAAACCAAATTTGTTTGATATGCATTGATAACTCTGTTTGGTTGACTGAGAAATTTGTTGATGGTATTCCTGTGATATGTTATGATATTATGGATATCTGTGATAACTGTATATGATTTATCTGATATATCTGATATGTTAATTTCTGATATTTAATTAAACTGTTAAGTTAAATAGACAACTTGGCCCTTAAAATGGCGTTTGGATCCGATGAGACCGGGATCGGAAGAATCAATTTTGATTCTCCGAAAACCACATCGATCCAAATTAAACGATAGGTCGCAACTTAACAAATGGAGATCGAGATGGAGTTTCAGAATGCAAGGGTTATCTTCGTTAACTCTGAGGGTGATTCCAAAATGAGTGTAACGAGATAATGCCTTTGGTTTCGTTCGAACCCGGAACGAACTTGTATGGATTGAATGCTTACAACACATCGTCAGGTGGACGATGAGCATTCTAAGTGATTTGTTCAATAAAGGTAATCGTAGCCTCAAGCCTCATCAACCGGGAATGGCTAAAACAGGGGAGATGCAGCAAGGTTAGATGGGTCATGCCCAAGCAGGACAAGATTTTCCCCTGTCTAGATGTCCCTTTTTATTTCGGCTTAATGGGCAGTTGTTGGCCACAACTGCGGGGTTATCTTGTTCGGGACTGTTCAGTAAGGAATGGTTCCGGCCTTGTGTTGCAGGGGATGAAGGGAGTAATCCTCGGTACGGTGATCTAGGCCCCGTACTGTGACGGGCGGTACCCCAGTAGCCCTGCCATTGTTGGAAATCCATTTACCCTACGAGACCATACGGTTTTGATTTGTATTACCCACTTTCATGGCTAGTAGCTGGAATTTAATGAATGTAACAATTTCGGCTATTTTCTATTTACTTGAAAACCCTAGACACTATTATAATATCACAGAATTTCCTATAAAATGTTTTGGTTAGCGTAAGGTAAAAACTTACCCGTATTTATTCGTGGGAAGTCTTACGTGATACCTTTATTTTCAAATGATTTTCAAAGTTAAGCAATTTTAACCTGTTTACTCATACCAGACCCATGTCTGACCCGGAGTTTATATTTTGTGTTTTCATAAACTCTTGGGTACTCAAATTTTTATGAGTAGCCAAGTGATAGGTATCTAGAAGTGTTGCTTTTCTGGAGGAGCTATTTTGGGAGAAGACCAGACGTATGTATCTATATATGTAGTTCCGCTGTGTAGTTAGTGATGCTGTATTTTGGATGTATGTATGGTCATGTATGTATATGACAGTCCTGTTATATGATATTGTACGACTCTGATGTATGTATAACTATGTAATAGATATGTGATGTATTATTTTTTGTTCCATTCCGCTGTGAGATTCTGATTTTGTTGTTCTTTCTTTCTATTCTTTTCTATTTCTATCCCTTTCTTTCTTAATGATGAAACGTCTTTCTGGGGTTGAGAAAGGCGGGTCGTCACAGATACCCACTCCGGGTATAACGCATCTCGAATAAACCTGTTTAAGCTTGGTTATTTACCTTCTCCTTCAAGGCTGCAGATCTCTCTGGATTCATACCATGCCTTTTCTGTTTGATCGGGACATGTCGTGGTTCAATATTCAGCGCATGGCTCGTGATGTCCGGCGAGATCCCACACATGTCTGAGTGCGCCCAAGAAAACACGTAGAGGTTTGCTCGGAGAAATTCAACCAATTCCTCTATCATCTGTTAGCTTAACTGAGATCCGATCTTTATCATTTTGGAGTCATCATCATCGATCGAAACATTGATCGTCAACTCTACCGAGGAAGGCAGACTGTCTTTGACTTCCTCTTCATTATCATTATCTCATGGATCAAGATCTTTCAGGAACTGTTTGTGGTGCTTGGGCCTAGCCCCAGATGTTAATTATCAATTTTTAGAAAAATGGTCGTAGAGAGATTCCTCTACATCCTTACCCTTCTCTTTACGCTGTGCCTCCCATAGCTCAACAATATAATAGGAACGTCCAATTGCTCGATCTACTTGAACAACTCTAACCTCGTTATTTGTGGGCAACTTAAGAGTCAAACATCATGGGGCCATAGCTGCCCTGAATTCAGCGAGGGCTGGTTGGCCTACGAAACCATTATACAGAGAATTAATATCTAACACAACAAAATATAACATTTG
This sequence comes from Allium cepa, assembly GCA_030765085.1. Taxonomy (NCBI): domain Eukaryota; kingdom Viridiplantae; phylum Streptophyta; class Magnoliopsida; order Asparagales; family Amaryllidaceae; genus Allium; species Allium cepa. Next base: position 156,242,042 of record CM060943.1, read on the forward strand.
GACTCTCCGACGATCTTTGATTCCCAACTCAGCTGGCAACTCCACCACCCCAGCAGGTACCGTTGCACTTTCATTAAAGCCGTGTATGTGAGATTGGCATGGCTTTAGATCCTTCACCTCCATTCACATTTGATTGTAAGCCCCTTTAAAAAGAATATTCACGGAGCTTCCACTATTTACTAAGATCCTCTTCATCCAAGCATAATCTAATTGAGCTGATATGACTAGTGGATCGATAGCGGGGGCTTTGACTCTATTGGCGTCTTTGTTCCAAAAAATGATGTCGGCTGTCATGGTTTTCTGTTGTTTCAACGGAGCCCCATTATCAATATTACTGCAACACTCGACGTTCGCATGCCTAATCGAAGTGGCATACGACTCCATTTCCTTCCAGCTCCAATCAGCTGGATGAGTACCACCACTAACTGTATTTATCATCAATCTCCCGCCAGTACACGTGGGTTCCTCAAGTCTAGCCTAGTTTTGACTTTGATTCGGGCTAGATGGGCCCACACCTCTATCCTGCAGAGCCCAAAAAACTGTTCCAACTTCCTCTCTCTGATCAACTTCTCAATGATGTCTTGTAAATGATGGCATTCGTTCGTATTATGGCCGTAACATCTATGGAATCTACAAAGCTTTTTGGTTTGAACCTGCTTTTCAGATGATGGTTTTGGAGCTGGCTTCTAGTACTGCCCTGTATTGCAGGTTTGAAGGCAAACATTCTCTAGCAACGTGTTCAAAGGAGCATATTGGTCGAACATAGGAGCTCTGTGTCTCGTTCCGTGATTTTGATCTCTCTTGTTCCTCTGACCTCCATTACCTTTTTGTTGACCCTATTTTTTCTGTATATTCAATTGCACATTGTCAGAGATCTCACCGGTCTGTTTCACAACAACATTACTTTGAATGCCTTCGGCACTGGCCCTGCATCGTCCTACTTCCTAGATGGTCTAGCATCTTCTCTCCTTATAAACTGGGCCACCTTAGTATTGAAAAGATCCAACAACGCGGGGGGTTTCCCAGCCAACCAATTATCGACCTTGGAATCAGGATCAATTCCTTAAGTTAATGCCATTAATATAGAATTGTCATTCGTGTTACTGACCTCAGCACAAGCAGCAAGAAACCTTTCCAGATAACATTTAAGTGTCTCTCCGGAGCTTGGGTAACGCTGGACAAGGTGTTGATGTCTTTTGGCCTTGTGACATGAATGTAGAATTGTTCGACAAACTTGGTGGCCAACTGATCGAAATAGGAAATAGATCCGGGGGGTAAACCAGTAAACCACATCATTGCAGTACCTCCAAACAATATAGGAAAACTACTGCAATTAACCGCGTCGTCAACTCGTGTGGCATTCATGAGCCATTCATACTTTAATATATGCTGATTAGGATCCGAACTTCCTTCATACATGGGCAAAGTGGGCATCCTGAATTGACGAGGTCGCTTATTATAAAGAATGTCATTTGTGAATGGAGTATGACTTCGGGAGATTCCCCAATCATCATTAGTAAGGCCTTGACTTTCATGGATCATTTGGCGGATCATGGTTGGAATGTTAGGCATTTGGACATTCGGGGCCAAGGCATGGCCAGGTTCCACGTTGCGGGGATGGTCTGGATGCGGTCAACAATCCATTCCTCACCTCCTTGGCTCCGGGTCTTCAGGAACATAGGGTTCTAGAGCACGAAAATGTGGGCGAAGGGTCGGATCTGCTATGTTTCGAATCTCAGCCTCTGTGTCTATAATGACATCAGCTGCATGGCTATAGATGGTGTGATAAGGAAGTGTCCCTCCTCGGAAGGAGGGTCTAGCTTGGTGTTCCATATAAGGACCAGACTCGGCTTGTTCGAGGTTCAGAGCATGCTAATGCCCAGAGGCTTGCACATAGTTTTCATCAAGCCGTTGGCATGTAGGTCTATGATTGTAATCAGAGGAAGCCGACCTTTCGATGGATGAATAGGAAGCACAATCCCATCTGGATCTCCTTCGTCTTTCCTCATTCAGTTGTTTCACGAGCTCCATGTTGGCACAGATCTGCTATGTGAGCTGTTGATGGCTCTAGGTTAGCTCTCGCATCAAAATCTGGAATTCCTCCCTAGTCACAGGGCCTTGTGGATCTGGAGCTTCGGTAGATGCTTGACCCGTTCTGTTCAGCTATATGGTATTTTGTCTAGCCCTTCCTTTTGGGTCTGCAGCAGTTGAAGCAGTTCTGGTAGTAACCATAGTGAGTGATGTAGCTATTTCCTAGATCTGTTAAAATATGAATAGAATGGAAGGAACTACTAGATGATAGATCAGGATCTTCTCCTTAGATTTCAATAATCCAACAACGATAGTAGATCCAATAAGCAGGAGAAAAACTGAGATTTCTGAGTGAAAGCACCAAAGTGTTTGTACCAAAATGGGCACAACACCCTTCGAACATATTTGAAGAGAAAAATGAGAATTTAAATGTAAAAAGAGGCTAATCTAACAAACATGCCAAAAAAAAACAAACAGAATTGCAAGAACACAAGAATTTATAGTGGTTCTGCGCTGTAGCCTACGTCTACTTTGGAAAATTTGCTATTTTATTGATGTCTACTAACTGATTACAATAGAGAATACTCAAGCACTCGAGTTAAAATGGGTTTTCGGTAGACCATCGGCGTCGCAGAATTAAAAGTCCATTTTTCGATGGCATAGGGCTGCTATTTATAGGTGTAGGCTAAAAATATCTGACTTAGATCTCAAAATACCTCTTCTTCCATGTGGGTGGGCCCACTTGATCGATCCAGGTCATTTGGGATCGATCCTTGATCGATCCTTACTCCATTTGTATCGATCAAAAATAGCTCTTTTTGGGCTGAGATCGATCATAGACATTCTTGAGGTGGTAAGCAAGCTCCTGTGAAAATTTGGTGGCATTTTGACTTGTAGATCTTGAGTTATGATCAATCAAGTTTGATTTTGCATTAGGTTGAAATGTTCATATCGATCCCATTTGTATCGATAGCTGTTTGTATCGATGTTATGCCTATCGATCAGGGTGACATGGAGTGATAGTCTAGGAGCATCCATAGCGATCTATTTGCTCCAAACATTCACAACTTTGTTTCACAAGTTCTATAACTTTCCCAACCTTTTCATTACTTTCCAATGCACCAAAATATGTATATATAATAATCAAAATTTATTATGTCACAATGTCTTAACATATCACCAAAATAAGCAAGTTAAAGCAAGGGGACTTTAAAGTGCACTTATAGCGATTATTCTCGCTTCAAACAAGTTCAAACTCACTTCAACTTCAAGCACAACCAAATCAAATACGTAAACAAAAAGTTTGGGCGACGATACATGTTTTGTAGGATAATAGAAGTGATATTATATATTATAGTGCTGTCATTTTCTTTCAAAAGCAAGAGGGTCCAAAGTTAAAACTTTAATTAGTTAATGAACTTACTTAACTTTATATTTATACACATAACATATACATGCAAGATAGTGAGATAACTCATCCAAATCCAAGCCTACAACAAGTTCAAGCATACAAAAATCCAAGAACACTTCCTACCATCCCTAGAAACCTAAAGAATTTACCTTTAGCCGCACCTTGCTTAAGCCAACACTCCCACACCTCCAAATTTCTCACGATCTAGGGGGGTTGCACTATTTTTCTCCTTTTTCTTCAAATTTGGTTTGCTTACCATGCTTCCTAAGGCTATCTAAGGTAATGGTTAAAGTCTAAAGAGGATTGGAGCTGATTTGATATGGGAAAAATGAAGATTGAAGAGAGAAAAGAGGTGATAATACTAAGTCTTTTTTTACACAAAACTTAAAAATAAAATTAGAAAGCCAAAGAGATATGTTGTAAAGACTTTAACAAAGGTAAAAGACCACCCTTCCCCATTCTATATCTTGTTAAAACATCCCCTCCCCCAAATATGCATAAGTTTACATCTCATTCTCCTTTACAAAATATTTTCTCCTTCCTTAGTCAATAACCAAACTGCCCTCCTTCATATATACCTTATAAAAGTTTTTATTAGGCAAATTCTTTTTAGTTGCTAATTAATGAAACATTAGTTAATTAGACAAGCACATTAAGTTCAAGTAACTTTTGCTGAGTAAAAAGCTGTTTATCTATAAAATGATTTTTAGTCACATTATTGATATTACATTTTTAAAAAACAATTTTACCATTGTTAGTTGTTAATTGAAAGGGGGTTAAAAATGTTATTAAATTAATTTAATCACATCTAATCCATGATTCAAATACTTAAATGATTATGATATTTAAATACAAAGTGTTCGATATTTTGGGTCGTTACAATCACCCTTATAGGCCCCAAGATAAATCCAACCTGAACAATGCTTCATTTAAATTCAATTTAAACGTGTACCGATATCGTTTATTGATCGGTACATTTATAATTATTATAAACATATTGTTTCAATACATCAATAAAATTTTATAATTAATATTTCATAAATTAATTAATCTAATTAAATTATTATAATTACAAATAAATTAAATCGGTTGGTAAAAGAAGCTGTAGCAACTCGTATTTTACATATCGAAGGATTGCAAAATATTATTTTTAAATTCATATAAGGTTGTATGACTCTATAAGTTTGGGAAATGCCTATTAGTGACATTTCCTATCTTTAGAATTTCTCCAATTGATTTTACCGTTGATAATTTTTATCGGCTATAGCTTTTGATAGAAGCCGAATTAGCATCCAAGAGTACTTCCATTAGAAAGATATGATGGTTTCCCTTTCCATAGATTGATTATAATAGCGGTTTGGACTTTCTGGCTAGAAGGTAGGGTTGTTTGAAGATTAGCAGTTTTTGGAGCAGCTTAGTGGAAAATTAGTGATTTTGAGGGCAAGTTCACTAACCCATTTTGAGTTCGAAGACCTTATATGGTTGACCATCATCCCCAAATCACTTTTAAAACTTCTCAAATAGATATAAGCCTCCATTAACCCATTCTTTACCCAAAACCTTCTCTTTTCTCCTCCAAATCAAGTCTAAATCATATATCAAGGTTAGACTAGCAAGGGGATTAACTAGAGATTTTCAAAACCATATTTTTAAAGGGGGATAATTGGATCTTTGCTATTGATTCTCAGATTTGCTTCGATATTCATACAAATTTTTACTTTTTAGGTATCTGGTGATTGATTTATCATATCCCACCTTACTATATATGTACCTGTTATTTTAACATGTTTTAGTCCATTTATAAAGTCAAAATTAAGTTTTAATGCTTTTTAAAAAACCTAGCCTGTGGTAAAAACGTAAATAAATGGATTTTTTGTGTTTTAAACATGTTATTTGGATATGTGATTGCCTTGATAGATGTTAGACTATATTGTATACACCTTATATGTTGATTACCATGATTGATTGTGTGATTTATATGTTTGAATGTTATTCGTTGCATGTATGGTGTTTGTTTTTATGCTTGTATGGTTGAAAATGCTCATTGGAGTGAACTAGAGATTGGAACCATAGAGATGGATTTCAATCGATTAACTTTAGAGTGTTTGGAGTTATATCATTGCATAGGTGATGCATGAGGATCGGAATATTAAGTATAGCGATGGTATCGATGCGATGTTGAAGTGTTGAAGGAGTTATAGGATTTTGGTTTGGCATGCTCGATTCAGCCTTGGTTAGTTCGGCATAAGCGTTGGTTTAATGATGGAATGGTGTGGTAGCCAAGCACGACAATTAATTCGGTGGTGGGCTTAGCTCAGTGATTGAACAAGACCGGTTGTTTGGTATGTGGTTGGTTCAGCTAGAGGAGCAAACTGAACAAGAAATGTTGTTCGGTAGGTTATCAGTTCCTCTAGTGGAGGAGCCGAACAAGAAATTTAGTTTGACGGTTGTTGGTTCAGCTATTGGGGTGCCAAGCAGGAAAACCTATTCGGTGTTGCTTGGTCCAGTAGTGCTATGTTGGGGAGCAAAACGAAATGGGGGAGGGGTTAAAGCTTTGGGATATCGGCTTGTGGCAAGGAGTGGTGTTGCTTGGAGATCTTGGGGGTTGGCTCGAGGTAAGGTGGAGGACCCCAGGATGACTCTGGATTACTTTGGGATGGAAACCAAACAAAGTATGATGACTTCAATGACTCGATGTGGGGAGTGACTGTAGCATCTAGTGATGGACTGAAAGGATAAGTTCTGCGTGATAGCATGTAGGGTAGAATATAAGGTTTTGATGCTCATGCATATGACAGGGTAGTCTGTGTATGCCCAGGGTAGTCTACATGTACCTACGTGTTTGGACGTCCGCATGTGTCCAATCCTTGGTCATCTGTGTGGACAATAGTTGAGCATCTATAAGATAGTTCTATTAAATGTATGTGGCTAAGGGATAGATGGACGACTCTGTGGTTGTGATGCTCGTTGTTGGGATAAGGTAGTCTGCGTGTACCCAGGGCAGTCTGCCTGTGCCCATATGTTTGGACGTCTACATGTGTCCGATCCTTTTCCATCTGCATAAGCAATGAATTGAGCATCTAAAAGAGTTCGTATATCTGAAGCACTTGAGTGAGAGATGCGAGGCTGTGCGATGGATGCTATGTTAGTTGTCTACTTGATATGTTGTATGATATCCCTATACCCCATATTTTCCTCTTGTGATAGTAGTTTAGCATATACTGTGTTTATTTTCTAACTCTTTGGATGTAGTTACAAGTTAGGTATGGTTGTTCATACCCAATACCATATTTACTACACATAAGTTTTATAGCATTTTGAGATGATATATTTCTTACACCATACTATTGTCTGACTCGAGGTTTTATGCTTTGCGTCTTATTTACTTGGGTACTCTTACATGAGTAAATTAGGGATAACAGGTCTGGATTGCATGGAGCTGTATGGAGTTCAAGCAGGAGGCTACGTTTTTATATATTTATACTTAGAGCTTACTATCGCTTATATTCCACCATGTAGTAACGTGAAGTTATCAGTACTTGTATTATTAGAGATAGTTATAGAGTTTATTATGGAGACTTGGGATGTATAAACTCTTTATTTCAGTTTTGTATAGTTTTTGAACCTAATGCCCTCTGATGTTCTTATTTATGGTTCATTTAACTATATCATTGTCTCGCCTATTTTACATCTATGTTGTTATATTATATTTTATCTATGCGCTGTGAGATGTTCCATAGGTTTTGTGTTTGGATTTTCTCTACTTTTCACCCTTGGCTTCTATCCTGCATCGGCCGAGAATCTCCACAGCACATCATACATGTATAATGGATATCGGAGGTGTAGGGCGGTCATCATATTTGGTATCAGAGCTTAGGTTGCATGAACAAACCTATAGTACTTGGATCCATTAAAGATAAGGAAAGAGCTATCGACTTAGAATGGATCAAGCGATATATGAGAGAGCATACTGGTTATATTTTGGTTTTCAAAACTATGTAGTAGTATATATATAGTGTATTAGTCGCATTGCATTCACTAACTCCATTTACTTCTTTTAGAGAGACTGGTCATTCTTATTACAGCTTCTAAGAATGAGCCGGCTAATAAAGAACGCTGCTAGGAATTCCATCTCTGGATTTGAGGAGGTGTGGAATTGGGGGTTGCTAACCCTGACTTATATAGCATGTCTACCGAGATGGTGCAAAACATGGTTCAGAATGCCCAAGTTGCTCCTCCTACAGCTATTGGTGGTGGTGCTCCAATGCAAGCGTAGAGGTCCGACTTTACAAAATAGAGCAAGAATTTCTCTACTCTAGGTGGTAAACTATTTCTTGGAATTAAATTAGCCGTCAAAGTACATAATTGGTTAGACACCTATGAATGCATCTTTGAGGATATGGAGTTAGAGGATGCAATAAAGAGGACCTCTGCGCTTTTGAAAGGAAGGTCTATGGGGTGGTGGAGTGCCATTAGATTACTGCTCCCAAGGACCAGATTTCTTGGGAGCAGTTCAAGACAAGATATGAAGAGAAGAATATACCAACAGCTCAAAAGTACGTGCTTTTTTGAAAGTTTACTGACTTAAGATAGGTGGATAAGTCCATGTCGGAGTACGTGGCTGAGTTCGGCACATTATCGAAGTACGGCCCATCTTTTGTCCATACTCCACTTAAGAAGAATGATAAGTTCGTTATGGGCTTGGATGATTATCTTGAAGAGAAGCCACTAGGGCATATTGATGTGCCATTTAAGAGGCTGGTGGAGAAGGCTCTTTGATGTGAGAGTTCGTACCCTAAGCCTAAGTTAGTTTTTGCTCCTAAGGATGAGCCGAAGCCGCAAGCTAGTGAGGGAGGCAAGAGAAAGTGGGACAATAAGTAGAAGAAGAAGCAATTTTAAAAGTGTGGTTAAAAGAAAGGCAAGTGGGAACCTACTTGCTATGATTTGGAGAGAAGTGCCATCTTAGCAAAGATTGCAGAAATGAAAAGAAAGGATGTTTCAACTGCAATAAGCCAGGGCATGTGAAGAAGGATTGCTCAGAGTCATTGAAGAGTAAGCAGGTTTTGTTTGCTTACTCTTTGAATGTTGTTCCAGCTTTGTCGAGTGCTCCATCGGCAAAGGAGAAGGGGAAGGGCATTGTTATACAGGGTATACATTCTATTTCTGATACACGTGTATGTGTTTTATTCGTTATTGGGGCTCCATATTTCTTCATATCTATTGATTTGGTAGATAGATTGAGATTGAAATCTGAAATAATAGACTGACCTTTGATTGTCACAAACCCTATTGGAGGATCGACTAGCCTATCATGGTTTGTCGAGACTTAGCCTTATCGAGTCATGGATGCTTTTTTAATTGTGATTGCTTTGTTTTGGGTTTTGTGGGGTTTGGTGTTATACTAGGGATGGACTGACTGAGGAGATATGCGGTAGTGGTGGATTACAAGAGATTGTTAGTGATGATCGGGGCTGTGGAGGGGCGGACGGTAGTGATTGAATGCCTGCTAGAGAATGGAGTTATGGTTAGCTTTCTTTATTCATTTAAGGCTTCATAGGATGAGTTGTCATTTGTGCCTATAGCGAGAGGGTATTTGGACATATTCCAGAAGGTGGCTTGATTACCGTCGGACCTAGAAATTGAGTCCCGCATGAACTTTGTGTAGGATATCAAATCGATAGCTATGTCTTAGAAGAGTGTGGCACCAAGAGAGTAGAAGGAGTTGAAGGTGCAAGTGAATGACCTGTTGAGGTGAGGGTTCATTCATAGGAGCATAGCTTAGTGGGGAGCACCGATAGTATTCGCCACTAAGGCAGATGGCTCTTGATACTGTGTGTAGATTAACGTAAGCTGAATAAGGTGATGAAGAAGAACAGATATCCACTCCCGTGTATTGATGACTTGTTTGATTAGCTCCATGGTGCTAGGGTGTTCTCTTAGTTGGACCTTGCGATGGGGTTTCATCAACCGAGAGTGGTTAAGCAGAATTGTAACAACCCTAAATGTTTAATTGAAAATAAAATAATGATTTAAACTATAAATTTAAATAAGGACTTTTATTTTTGATGATGATAAATGGATTCTTTTGAATGCAAATTTTAAAATTTGATGATATTGGTGAATGAATATATGAAGTGAATATTTTTGGAGTGTATGAATAAACCCATTTACTAAAAAATAGAGTATTTGTTTTATATCTATTATTTTGTTATAAAAGATGGTTTAAAATCTATAAAATTCTTTTCAAAATGAATGGCGGTTCATAATTTAATTATATTCAAGAAGTTATATTTTTGATTTATTTTAATACACGGTTTTAAACATTTTGTTAATTGTTTTATAAAGCATTCAAGTATAAGAATACACGAAATAATCTTTTTAGTGTTGTACGTTGTAGGTTTGGGTTGTAAGTTAATTATTAAGCCCAAACCCTATTAGTCTACTTTGTGATGAGAAAGATTTCTCTTTTGTTAGTGTTGTACGTTAGTTTTTAGTCTCGTTCTTATTTAAAGTAAACAAGCAAACACAAAAGAAAATAGAAGAAAACACTTATCACTCTTTCTAAACCTAAAATTCAAATTCAACGTAGCTTCTCTTGCAAAATTAGATCACTTTGAGAGCAAATAATTCAGTAGTTCTAGAGTTTTTAAGGAAGAAATATCTAATCTAATTGTTTTTTAATCACTGAAAATTCAAGAAAAAAGGCGAGTTGAATAACTCGCAACTATTTCTAATTATAATTTATGATTTAATGAATGAGTAGTATTGGATGATCTTATGACCCACCTTTTTGAGCAGTTTAAATCGACAATAAACTACACATGTCTAACTCAAACCATTCAAAAGGGAGGATTGTCAATGGGGTAAATAAGAAAATAAGAGAAAAGAAGAAAACAAAACACAGAATCTCGCAGCAGAATTGACAAAATATAATAACCAAATAAACAGTTCATGAAGCTGTTTTGCAATACACATTTGATTACACAAATTATACATAAAATCAAAGTACACTCAACAAATATACCAAAATAATGCAGTGGAATAATAATAGTAATTACGATCTAGCAACTCTATCTCTATCTTCAAGGAATAATGTCTTCAACACTAAAATATTTAGGCTAACCTGAGCAAAATGAAAAGACAAAACACTCAAATCAGAATTAAAAGTTGTAATGTAAGTTAAATCAATAAATTGTAAATATGAGTGTAATAGCTTCAGAGATGTTCAAGAGATTTTACATCTCCTATCCAGTGTATAACATGCATGCAATAACTTAAGAGATGTTACGAGATTTTTCATTTTCTAAGTAACCGTTAAACTAAATACGCTATATAAATAAATATTAAAGTAGCATTAAGGCTTTACATTGATCCCCCTTAACACATTTTAAGCATTGTCCTATAGTTTTCCTTGGTATCATCACCAATAACATCGATAGCCATGGAGGCGCCATGATAAGGCAATACTAAAACAAAGTCGTAGTGGTCAGGTATAAAGATAGAAGTATGACAATGCACATGAGGCACCAAGGTAGGATACTACCTGTTCGGGGTCGTAGGGCGGGTGATAATGCATTGTAGCCACGACAGCCCACCGTGTCCAACGCCCCCAAAATCAAATCAAGGAGCACCGATCAAGCAGACATCAATATAGAAATACGAATAAGTGCGTACGCTAGGCATAGCTAGCCCACTTGGCCCTGACAAGCCATCCTGTTTTATTCATCTCAAATTGGCACAAGTGGTAGGGTCATCCATCATCGTTCTCTTTCTTCAAATCCAGCAATGCCTCCAATTCAACCACTTCATTCTGGATCATCCACCATGTACACAGTTGTTAGAGTGATTCCAATATTGACAGAGAGTATGCCAATAAGAGTCCCCGGTCTCTTTGAAAACCAAACGTCATTTTTCATACTGGTTGGTTCTTTTACATTTTGAAACTGATTCATATTTGATATCAAAATATCATATTCAATTGAAAATATTCTTCATTCCAAAATCATCATATTGCTTAAAATATGTCATTCCCATTTGAAAATATCATTTTAAATTTCAATTTAGGTTATAACCTCATTTAACCATATTCGCGTTTAAATTGACGATTTAAATATAAACATTCCAACTTTGCACGGTTTGAAATTTCAGAAAATAGTTTGAATAGTTATAAATAGTTTAGAGATTTAAAACAGTTTAATATAAAATGGTTTGAGTATTGAAAATGGTTTATATAGTAAAATAGTTTGGAAAATATAAATATTTTGGATATTAAAAAGATAGATTTTAAATTGTTTATATTAAAATAATTTATTTTGAAAATAGTATCAAATCAAACTATCTCCTTCCATTTCAATAAATTTGGACCCATGTCCAAATTTCGAATCAACAAAACTCAATTTTCAATCTTTCAATCCAATTGAATCAACTTCGATTTAGTTTCAAATCAACTTGATTTCAATTTCAATTCGAATTAACTTCAATTTTCGAAACATTCATTTTTAACTTCAAGTTCGATTCAACAATTCAATTCAATGATTAAAATTCCAATCATTTTAAACCATTTCAATTCGTATCAATTTCTAGTCCAATTTCAGTTTACTGATTCAAACCCCTTAAATCAATTTAAACTTCATTTTTCAATTTAAGGTTCAAACTTAAAAATAATAAATTTTCAAAATTAAAATTATATATCGATTATAACTTCACATTTCACTTTTAACTCGTTGAAACAATTTCTTTTAACCACTTTCGAATCCAACATTTCAAAGCTTGAATTAAAAAATAATCTAGTTCATATAAATCCAAATTTTATTTTCTTTAAACCAATATCATTTTAAACCAATTTAAATTTCAAGATTTTGAAACCATTTAATTCAACCAATCAGGTATCCGTATATAATTTTCTACCCTATGGCCAAGTGAATAGTTATTTTAGTTTTTTTAATTCAAAGATGAATATATATCATTTCAATCCAAATCAAAGTGTCATAGGTATATATCATTTCAACCTATTTCCTAATTCATTCGAAATAATTCAAATAACAGTTTATATGCTGTCATTTAATATGCAGAGTGATAACATGGATATATAAAAATAAATAAACATCTAATCATCCAAAATGTCAACTAATAGACATCCATCACAATCAACATCCAAACCAGCCAATAAATCACAATAATTAAAAGGTTATCACTATCAGGTATTTAACTAGAAATTCAATTTCAATATTAATTAAATGGCAATTTAATTCAATAAAATTCAATTTCAATTAAAATGTAAACTTAAACTATCAATCAGCAATCAAAAACATTCTTATCACTTCATAAATTTGAGTCAACTAACATAAGAAGATTTTGTATTGTGTAAGTGGGCTAAATCACTCACCTTTGATTTATAACCGATTTAAATCCAATAAAAGCCTGAAAATTCAACGGTCTCCAAATTCAACCATACCAGTTCCTTATTATCTGGAATTTCGATATGAGTCTAACAGAATAAATTGCGCATCAATTAGAGTTCGTATGCAAAAGTTATGCGTGTTAGAAGTTTGAAATTTAAAATTAAATTAAAAAATAAACGAAGGGAAATTTTGTAATTTGGCCTACCTCCCAACTCTAACAAACATCGAACAGATCTCGACAGACATCCAGCCACTGATCTTCATATGCCTGATGTCGTCGATCCACTCTGCCTCGCCCAGATCAGACCACGCCGTTGCCGCCTCGGCCAGGCGCACCCCCAGGCCTCATGCGGCCATCTCAAGCCTACCTACGCACTCTGCCGCCGTTTTCCATCTCACGCCAATCCTGGCAATCTCGTGCATCTCTGACAGGATCCAAGACCACAGATGCATTTGCCTCACTACCCTCTACACTTCAACGCTTCCCGATCGTCGATTGGTCGACTATCATCGTTAAACGTGAAACCCTAGCACGAACGGTCGTGAATGTTTCACTAACTTTTAGACAAACGGAACCTCAAATCGAAAAATGAATTGTAGATGCAGATTATGTTCATCGAAAGCTTCGTGATGATATATTATATGATAGGATTTGAGCAGTTTGAATTTTCGATTTGATTTGGAATTGTAATTTTGTGTTTTGAGATATCTGCTATTGAGAAGGAACAGATGAGATAGAAAATGTATGTACAGAAAATAAAATAAAAGATTACTAGGGTTTATAACAACATATATATATATGCAAAGATGGATAAGTATGGATGGAACATATCGAATTGGGTCAAAGCGATAACAAAGACCCAAAAGCCCGTTTCATTCCAAAACGAAAATAGGGCATCCCATATGTCGAAATTAACTTGACTTCCCCTACGGTCTATATCCAGTTTTGACGAATTGGCGACGAAATTTGTGGAACAGTTCAGAATACATGCCACTCGTCCCAAGGATGTGATGTCCCTATCTAGTGTAATCCAAGCTCCGGGGCAATCATTGAATGAGTACTTACAGAGATATCATGTTGCGGCTACTGAGTTGGCAACCCTAACGACCATGAAATTCTGATGGCGGCAATGCGGGGAGTGGATCCGGATTCAGAGTTTGGAGATTGGTTGGTTGGAAAGCCTCCAACTACGCTGGATTATTTCTGTTCAAAGGCTCATCAATTCATAAGAAGAGAGGAAGCCATATGGATGAGGCGAGATAAATCACCAGGGCCTATTCATGAGACTATAAAAAGCAACATCGCTGTAAAAAAGTCCGATGACAATTCAGGGAAGGTTCAAGTCAATGTCCAGAATAAGCCCGGGCAATCTAAAGGGTTCGGAGGAGGAAATCCCGGAGAGAAAAGGGAGATAGGGAAATGGAAGTCAAGAATTTCCGCTTACAATGATTATACTCCTTTGAATGCATCTCTGGAGAATATTTACCTATCAACTTGTAATACTTTCCAATACAGAAAGCCATGCCCAAAGGAGTCAACAAAGGAACAAAAACGGACTGGGAAGTACTTCCACTTCCATGAGACTTACGGGCATAATACAGAGGAGTGTAGACACCTCCCAGATGCCATAGAAAAGATGATTAGACAGAAAAAATTGTAGGAGTTTGTCAAGAACCCGCATGAAGGTAGGCATGGAACATCGAACCCAGGACACAGGCCGGTCCCATGCCATCCAGAGGAACCTGCCCGAAATATAGGTAGGCTGGTCATAAACACTATAGTCGGTGGACCTCGTCCTGCAGATAAGACCTGGCAGGAAATGGAGTGGTATGCTAACTCCCCAAGGCATGCAGATTATGAGTGTTGTTCGAATGTGGAGGATGGGACACCCGCTAAAAAGCAACGCATGATGACAGACGATACAGTGTTCAGGAGCCGACATGCTGATAAGGTGGAGGCTTCTACGGTTGTCCCGATGGTCATATCCGCGACGATCGAGCCAACATATGTGAAGAAAATTTTAATTGATTATGGAAGATCTGTTAACATCATCTTCAAAAAGGCATACGACCAAATAAAGATGGAGACAAAGGGTTTGAAACCATCTAAAGCCCGTATTCATGGCTTTAATGGTGCAGCGACCGATGCAGTAGGATATGTTGAATTGCCAGTTGAACTGGGACGAGGAGAGCGTAGGAGGGTGCGAATCCTACCTTTTATAGTGTTGGATGTTGATTTTCCATATAATGTGTTTCTGGGTCGACCGGCCCTGGCAGAGTTCAGGGCAGCATTGGCCCCGTGGTATTCGACTTTGAAATTCCCGACAGACAAAGGAGTTGGTGTGGTGCATGGCGATCAGGCGACCGGTTGCGCATGTTATGTGGCTAAGCTGAGAGTGGCCTAGTGGAGAGAGAAAGGAAAGGTTGCAGACAGCTCCGTCCGCATTCGGAATAATGACAATTGACAAGTAGTGCCCGAGCCCTAGCTCGGGCAACATTCTCGGATCTATAGAGACATAGATCCGAGAGATGATGATGGGGAAACCAGGGAAGCAAAAGCAGCGCCGGCTGAACTGACGATTGACATTCCAATCAGCCGAGATGACCCATCGCGAGTACTTAATATAGGATTACAACTCGACCCCTTGATGGCCGATGATCTTACCGATTTCCTTCGAGCGAATCTGGATATTTTTGCTTGGACACATTCTGATATGTGCGGGATTTCTCCTACTATAAAGAGTCATATGTTGAACATAGACCCAAGGTACGTACCAGTAAAGAAGAAGAGGAGAGGCATGGACCCGAAGTGGTCCGCTGCTCTCAGAGAGGAGGTGGACAAACTCAAAGCCAATGGGTTCGTCCACGACGCCCACAACCCTGAATGGGTCTCTAACCCTGTACTAGTGAGGAAAGCCAATAGGAAGTGGAGAACTTGCATAGATTACTCCGATCTGAATAAAGCAAGCCCCAAGGATAGTTTTGCTTTACCCAGGATTGACTAGCTGGTTGACTCAACCACGGGACACGAGTTACTGTCATTTATGGATGCGTACTCGAGATATAACCAAATCCCGATGCACATTCCAAACCAAGAACACACCAGTTTTGTCATGGATGTCGGGTTATATTGCTATATAGTGATGCCTTTTGGACTGAAAAACGCGGGTGCATCTTATCAGCGTCTTGTGAATCAAATGTTTAAAGACCGGATTGGTAAAACAATGGAAGTCTACATGGATGACATGCTTGTGAAGTCATGGCAGTCAAACGACCACATTCGAGACTTCGCGGAGATGTTTGATATACTTAGATATTATGGGATTAAAATTAACCCTTCGAAGTGTTCCTTTGGCATTGCATCAGGAAAGTTTTTGGCTTTCATTGTAAATGCACAAGGAATCGAAGCTAACTCGGAGAAGATTCAAGCTATTTGAGACATACAAGTGCCCAAAACTATAAAGCAGGTACAAAGCTTGAATGGAAAGGTGGCCGCACTGAGTTGATTCATATCCAGAGCCACATATAAGTATATTCCTTTCTTTGATGTAATAAAGAAAGGAAAGAGAAATTTTGAATGGACATCCGACTGTGAGGAGGCATTCCGAGCTCTGGTAAGACATTTAGAAAGTCCCCCGGTGCTATCGAAACTGATAGACCAATGAAATGTTGTATGTTTACTTGGTTGTATCTCAACATGCTATCAATACGGCTTTGGTTCGCGAGGAGGACCAAGTTCATAAGACAATATACTATGTCAGTAAACGTTTAATGGGGGCAGAAAGAAATTATCCCAAGATCGAGAAGCTAGCCTACTGCTTGGTGATTGCATCACGCAAGCTTCGTCCATACTTTCAGGCACACTCAATCAGTGTTTATACCGATCAACCCTTGCGGCAGGTACTCCAACGACTAGAAACCTTTGGAAGGTTGTTAAAATGGAATATCGAGTTGAGTTAGTTCGTTATTACTTACCTGCCACAAAGGGCCATACAAGGGTAAGCGCTAGCAGACTTCATCGCTGAGTTCACTGTGTCGGACGAATCAAGCAGTCATAATGTCATACCTCATGTTCGATGGAAGATGTACACCGATGGAGCATCTAACGACCGTTGCTCTAGGTCTGGTATAGTTCTTGTGACTCCCGCAAACCGATCAATTTGTTACGCTTTGAAGCTCGAATTCCCACAACAAACAATGAGGCCGAGTATGAAGCATTGATTGCTGATTTGAAACTTATTAGAGAACTGGGGGTAAAGTCGGTTGAAATCTTCTGTGACTCACAATTGGTGCTATACCAGGTGAAGGGGGACTATCAAGCAAAGGGACAAAGACTTGCCTTATACCTTGCATGGGTTCAAGAGCTGCTAGCAAATCTAGAATATTATGATGTTTCGCATGTCCCACGTGAACAAAACAGAAAAGCCGATTCATTGGCAAAATTTGCAAGTACTGGTGATGCACAACAGATGGGATTGGTTCCCGTTGAAACCTTACATGCTCCGAGTATAAGTATGATGGAGATAGATTTCGTGTTAGAAACAGAAATTAAGAAGGAATCATGGATGACCCCATTCAAGCAATACTTGCTACATGGGATCTTGCTCGAAAAAAAGAGCGAAAGACAACAACTCATTTGTAAGCTTTCACGGTATATAATGCAGGATGGAATAATGTATCAAAGGGGATTCTCGGCCCCCTTATTCCGATGCATTGCCCACAATGAGATAAAACGAGTCCTGAAGGAAATCCATGAAGGAGAATGTGGTGACCATGCTGGGGGGCAGAGTTAGCAAAAAAGATCCTCCACTTTGGATACTATTGGCCAACTGTAAATCGGGATGCTACAGACTACGTAAGGAGATATGACAAATGCCAGAAGTATGCAAAAATCCCGAGAGCTCCGTCGACGGAACTCACACAAATGGTTAGTCCTTGGCCGTTTGTAATGTGGGGGATCGATATCGGTTCTCTACCCATATACAAAGGTGGTACGAAATACGCGATAGTCGCGGTCGATTACTTTACCAAGTGGGCAGAAGCAGAGCCCTTAGCCACGATCACCACCAAGAAGGTCATTAATTTCGTTGTAAGAAACATTATATGCTATTTTGGCCTTCCATGGACTATCATTACAGACAATTTAACTCAATTTGAAAGCAAAGAGTTCAAAGAATTTTGTCAAAAGTATGGCATTGAAAAAAGGTTTGTAGTAACTGCTCATCCAAAAGCCAATGGACAAGTGGAAGCCGTGAACAAAATAATCAAGTCCATATTGAAAAAGCGTTTGGAAAAGGCTAGAGGCAAGCGGGTGGATGAACTTCCAACAGCACTTTGGGCTTGTAGAACCACCCACAAGTTCATGAATGGCCACACTCCATTTGCATTGGCATATGGCATGGAATCTGTTATACCTGTAGAATTTGAAATTCGTCACATCGGGTAACTCATTACGACCCCAAGACGAATCAGAAACTTTTGTTGGTATCACTGGACTTCATTGATGAAAAACGTGAAGAAGCTAATTTACCGCATATAGACACCGAGTTGGTCGATATTATAATGAAAAAGTCCAGCCAAGAATCTTTGATGTGGGCGACCTTGTTTTGAAACGAGTTTTTCCGGTCCCATCGCATCTGAATCCCACATGGGAAGGTCCATACGTCATTGAACGGTGGCTTGGAGAAGGAACATTCAAACCAGCGACCGTTGATGGCACGACGCTCCCTCGAGCATGGAATAGCGAGCATCCGTGGCATTATTATACTTAGTCTATTCATTTTCTATCTTTGTTGCGATTATTTTCAGTATGTTTTTATTTCGTTGATTCTTAGTATTCAACATGTAATAAGGCCATTTAGCTTATTTTCATTAATAAAGGCTTGAAGCCATCTTTTCCATGAATTATTAATGTTTCTGTATGATAATTCTGTGGCAAAAAACTAGATTTACATTATTCTGTCTGACGTACGAACGCGCATAAATGACTTGAAATTTCCAAGTCCCCAAAGTGCGGACTGGAGTACTTTGAGTCCCCAGAGTGCAGACTAGAGTACTCTGAGTCCCCAGTGTGCGGACTAGAGTATAAACAACTTGTAATCTCCAAGTCCCTAGAGTGCGGACTGGAGTACTCTGAGTACCCAGAGTGCAGACTAGAGTATAAACGACTTGAAATCTCTAAGTCCCCAGAGTGCGGACTGGAGTACCTTGAGTCCCAGAGTGCGGACTGGAGTATAAACGACTTGAAATCTCCAAGTCCCCAGAGTGAAGACTGGAGTACTTTGAGTCCCCAGCGTGCGGACTAGAGTATAGACGACTTGAAATCTTCAAGTCCCTAGAGTGCGGAATAGAGTATAAACGACTTAAAATCTCCAAGTCCCCAGAGTGTAGACTGGAGTACTCTAAGTCCCCAAAGTGCAGACTAGAGTATAAACGACTTGAAATCTCTAAGTCTCCAGAGTGCGGACTGGAGTACTCTGAGTCCCTAGAGTGCGGACTAGAGTATAAACGACTTGAATTCTCCAAGTTCCCGAAGTGCGGACTGGAGTACTCTGAGTCCCCAAATTGCGGACTGGAGTATAAACGACTTAAAAATCTATAAGTCCACGGAGTGTGGACTAGAGTATAAAAGAAGTCTTCAAGTCCCCAGCGTACGGACTAAAAAATATTCTAAGTACCTGAAGCATGGAATAAAGGATGTACAATTCCAAAGAATTTTCGAATTATATGAAGATGAATTGGGGGTTTATGTAACTCATGATAGCTCGGGTTTTGACCACAGTTATATAGAAAGATGAACAGCAAAAGTCATTTGAAAGACAAAGAAACTAAATTTTATTTATTAATCTAAAATGAAGTTCTACGACGACTCCTCCAAAACTTGGAGTCAAAAGTCTATCTACATTGACTACGAAAATAAATAAAATAATTACATAATCTAAGCTAACTCTCGTTGAACGAGTGTAACAGTTACTTCTTTGATTTCTTTGGTTTCTTTTCCTCCGTTTTCTCAGACAACTCCTCCCCCACGCGTTTCCGCTTGGACGCTTTGCTTGATGGGGAAGTAACATCCGAGGATGAATGAGGGACTTCTAGTGGCCTGGACCCACCAGGAAGGATGACCTTCAAAGGCCCGTTCAAAGGATCATCCGGATCAATAACTTGGGGCTCAACTTTGATTTCAGCTTTTTTTTCTTTTCCTCCGCAAGTTGCTCCTTCATGCTCATTTTTGAAGTGTCATTAGAGGCGCCTGTAATGTCAATTTCATAACTTTCTTCGACGAGAGATGAAGTTTTGGACCTGTCCTCGTCAAGCGCCTCAATTACTTGAGCATCAGGGCTGGGAGTCTCTTTCGCTTGAATTACCTCGCCCCCTTCTCCTTCTCCTCCTTGGTTTCATCGCTCCTCGGAGTGAGTTCGGGGTCAGAGCGGCCTACGCAAAACCATAAGAGACAAACGTTAGAATATATGAAATCACACCGAAAACAACATCTTTTTCAACTTTAAAAGGAAGAGTTATTTACCGGTTTCTTGCTGGCTCTCAACTGCCCATGGAGTCACGCCCTTTGGAATGGGAGATAGAACATGAATGTCAAGGCCAAGGGCTTCCGGGTCAGAACCAACGTGCTGTCCGAATGGATCAAGTACCGACCGACCGGTCGATTGAGTAGAGGGAGTAGCTAGAGACTCGGTTCCAAACGGACCGACGATGTCATCTTTTCCTTTTGATGAGGAGGAACCTCTGTTGTAGAGCGCTTCGCTGCAGACAAGTTTGAAGGCTCGTTGCCCCTGAGAAATTCTTTCACCAAAGCCTCTTCGTCAATCTCCTCGGTGCCCAGCTCAACTTTTCTGATCTTTATCAAAGTTTCCCATGCCTCGGCTAGAGATTCGAGGTAGCCCTCCCCAAGAAAAGTTAAGTCCCGATGCATGAGGACATGGGCATTCTACTCTGCTATAAGCGGGTCGAACAAGCATTTGATCTCCTCCCTTCCAACCTCTGTAGCCGCCATAAGGCGAGAGTCAATCTCCGCGGATGCTATTCTTTTGCCCTCTTCATGGGCTTCATCCTTCAACATCCCGACCTTAGAGAGCTCGTCGTCGAGCTGTGCCTTCAGGAGTCGCGTAGCAACAATCTCATCGCAATATCATTGCGACTCTCCTGAGCAGCAGTTATTTCCTCTCTCTTTTTGCGGAGTAGATCTTCCAACTCTTTGACTCACAGGGTGAATGCATCCCTCTCCTTTTGAATGGAATCCTTCTCCAAAGCCAAGGCCCCGCAGCATTGGACCGCTACGTCAATTTCTTTCTTATGTGTCATCTCCCGAAGATTGATAGCCTCCGCAGTGTCTTCAGGACTTTTTTAGGCGGCTTCGAGCTAAGACTTTTATGAAGAGAGCTCTTCATCCTTAGCTTTGATAATGTCTTTATCATGAATAGATTCATGCGATCGATTTCGTGTTGACGCTCAATAGAGACTTCCAAGACTTTTTCAGCTAAATGGATAAATGCATTGTGTTGAACATAAACGTCGTTGGTACATGCAATAGCACTTTGTTTGACGTGTCCCAGAATGTGATGAATCGCCGGGAGAAATTTCAAGCCACGGAAGCATATTTTCAGGAACGTGGCCTTGAGCTCAGCAAGTCTTTCTGCTACCGACAGATCACGTACAAGAGTAGGAGGAGTATGTCTGGAAACTACAGATGTTTTATGAGGTTCCCGGGATTGCCTGGTGCTTGATGAACCAGAATGTTGATCTCGATGGGCCTTAGCCTGGGACCCCTTCTGCGTAGACTTCTCCCTGCCTTGCTCTTATTGAGAAGGATGATCGTGGGAATATGAGGCCTGGCTGTATGTTTTCCTTCGATATGTTGATTCTCGGGGGCGGTAGTCTCGGTCTCTAGAGTCATCTCTTCTCGGCGTTTGTCGGGTCTCGAATCCCGGCTAGAATGATGAAAAATAGATGACACGCGAAGACGGTCGAGTCCATGAGTGCGCCCCATGTCACCTGCATAGAATAAGAAAAACGACAAGTTAGCAAAGAGTAGAGTGATGGCTAAAATTGAAGTGCAAGGTGAAATGCACGTGTCCGTGTGTGTCCTAGTGTTTCCCTCCAACGAGCCAGTTTCTTTATCTCTACTTATAGGAGTTTCTTCTGCTTGAACATGGGCTTGAACGCCTGCATCGCCTCTTGGGGGCGAACGAAGTTTAAGGGATTCTGGATCATTGAAGCCATAGTTAAGCAAATCGTCGGGAATAGTAAGGTCCGACGGGCCTTTAAATGAACTCTCTAAGCATTGAGGAGAAGGCTCTCTCTCCACTAGGGTGATTGTGACTTTAGAGGTTCCGCCCATTGTCTTCTTCCTTAGTTTATAAGCCAATTTTTTATTTCCCTTCGCAGAGGAGGTGTTACTTCGATATCGTGCACCTCGACAACCGGCCCCAGACCGGGACTTACATTCTCACCTGGTGCTTCAGGCGTTTTAGCTTCTCTAATCTCCCCCTCCTCAGGTGCGTCAGGGGCGTCACGTGCTAAACGCCCAGCTTTCTTTTTACCTTTGCCCAAGGTAGACACGATCATAGTGACACCTTGAGGAAGGCTTATTCGACGGCCTGCCGCCAACAACCCAAATTTCTAGAGCGATTCATTTGAAATAAGAGATCTAATGTCTCGGTCTCCTACGGGGATAGTTCGGATAGCTTCAACAGCTTCTAAAACCCGAAGCCTTCGGGATGTGAACTGATGCCTATAAAAGTAGAGAAAGAGTTAGAAAAGGTGCAATTTACGTAGAATGCAAGTATTGATCCAGAAAAAAGACTTACTCCCTTCCACCCATCTCCTTGCAAAGCTAGGGGGACAACGCACGTAGAACCACTCCTAGTTATATTGGGCGAATTTGCTCCATGCCCTGGTCAGAATTTGACAATTGTTGTGTGGCTCGAGAAATACAAAAGATGGGTTGTCCAATCGTCTCTTGAAACGATAAATATAGTAGATATCGCCAGGAGTCGGAAGCCT
The DNA here is from genome assembly GCA_030765085.1 of Allium cepa. NCBI lineage: Eukaryota > Viridiplantae > Streptophyta > Magnoliopsida > Asparagales > Amaryllidaceae > Allium > Allium cepa. The sequence goes on from CM060943.1 coordinate 156,264,902, forward strand.
GAAAAGGACGCTTATGAAGAGAATGCACGTGTCGTATACGAACGCGTGGCTATTTGGATGTAATTGCGATGGAGCGATCTCAATATATTGCAGCAGATCGTGGAGGAAGGAGTTGAATAGCGGCACGCTACCAACCCAGCACATAAATTTGTTGCAGGCCATATATCCGACTGGGGGCAGGTGAGGACGATCTTGTCCTGATGGAACCAACACATCATCGAAAGGAATCCCGTGTACCGAGCATATGCGAAGAACAACGCTTTCGTTAATTCTCAAGGCTTGAGTCGTCTAAAAAGATCGCTGTATCCAAGGCATCGGGAGCCAAGTCGACGGATGCGATCGTGGGACTCGGAATATCCTGTACAGGAATGGTCGATGGATTTGAAGTTCCAACTACTTCTTGCTGAGAAGTTAGCTCGGGTCTGTCCGAGACCGTGGCAGAACTAGATTTTCTGGACATCTCTGGTGAATGTTGAATTTGATGAAACATCTATTTAAACTATACTTGAAAAACGATCGACATTAGACATAACAACAAAGTGCTCCCCCTTGTGGTGTGTGAACTAGTGCAACTATTCAAGTATAAGTGTCAAAGAGTTACAAGTCGGAAAGTTGATGAAATAAAGTTAAGCTTTGGACTTTCATCTTCGAAGACCGTCATCGTCGACTATCTCCAAGAGCTTGTCGTATGATGGTTTCTGTTTTGAGGTCGACATCGACACTGTATGTGGAAGTTATTATCTGTTTTAATCAAGTTAAATTCAGGTTTATATTTGTCAAGACAATGGAGTTATCAGTCTGGATTGTTTGATATGCTTGATTGTTTAAGTCCTTGTCCCTGTTTACTGTCATATGTTAGGCCATAGGAAGTAAGTTAAGTCAAACATGCATTATGTCCAAGTTGAGATGGTTCTAACTGTTGTGACCTACTAACAGACTTAATGCCGGACGATATTGCATAGAATTGACTTTTTATTTCCTACTTCACTCTCTTGTATTCCCTCTCCACCATTCGGCATGTGGCAAGTCATGCTGAACCACAGGCATGCCGAGCCGTGTCGCTCGGCACATTAAACCCAACTCCAACTTCCTTCCTACATGCCCTCTCTACCGCTCGGTACAGATAAGTCATGCGGAAGACATGCCGAGCTGCATCGCTCAACACTCTCCCCTTAACTCCTACTTCTCTCCTGCACTTCCTATTACCTCGTTTGGCATAAGGGAGTCATGTCGAGCCATGGTTGTACCGAGCCACATCGCTCGGCACGCTAACCCCAACTTCAACCTCACTCCTACACTTCCTCTCCATCGTTCGGCATGCGGAAGTCATGCCGAGCCACAATATATGTCTTCCTCCAACTCATTTCTTCGAACAAACTAAGTACATTCCTAAATGGCCAATCGATCAACACTTCAACTCGCATGCCCCCTCGACCAACAGACCCTACCCTCACTGATTCTTACTGAGCCGACACCCTCTTCCTTCCTCCTCTCCATCTAATCCTAAGTCTCATTTAAACCCCCAGATCCATCTTCCTAATCTATACGACTTCCATCATTTTTAAGTTAGAGGAAAGTTGCGAATTCGAATTTTGGACGAAGCCCCAAATTGGAGAAGGTCAAGCGAGTAAGAGGTTCATACCTAGGAGAAGGAGTCGGAGTCTAGTGAGACACTCGATTTAGAAGTGGAAATCCACTCAGGCTTGCTGTTGAAGGCAGTCGAGAGGCAACGAATAGGACTCAAGGATTTAAAGAGAGGTTGAGATGTAAGCAAGAGTTTGGAAAAAGTTGAGTTCGTAAGGGTGTTGGAGTGGATGTAACGACCCTAGATTTTAATTTAATTTAAATTGATAATTAAATGAAATTTTGAATAAAAATTTATAAAATTAATTATAAATGGAAGCGAGTGTCCTCGATTCAAATAGAAAATATATTAAGTCATATAAATTTGAAAATTTGTATATATGTGAAAATATATGTATATATTGGATTTGAAATAAAATTTTTAATAAATGGTTTTAAAAATAAATAGAAATAGAAATCAGAATATTTATATATGATGAATTATAAATTATGAAGTAAATAAAATTAGACGAATTTCAAATAACATAGGGACTATAGAAATTTATTTACATTGTAAAGAAATGTACAAAGCAAAGAAATAAATATAAAATGATGGCACTAGAATAAAATTTAACAACATAATAAAAATAGAAATGTGTTTATATGACAAAATAACAAGGCAAAGTAATAAAGCTTTAGACAAAATAAAATAAATATATTTAAGTATAAACAAATCAAACATAATAAATACAAACAAATATAAAAGTAAGTAGGCAAGACAAAGACAAGAAACATAAACAAAGCAAAGAACTGTACATACATGATTCAAAGAGTGTAAAGCAGATATGCAGGCAAGTGAAAGAACATAAAACAAAGTAAAAACAAGCTAATAAATGCAACCTTCATGTTAAAACAAAAGAAATCCATGGCAAGTAGAAATGATCTGCATAGTTGATAAAGCAAGAAAAAAAATAAGTATATTGTACAAACTAATTAATGCAAGCCTTAACATATCATCTCAGCCGAGACAAACAAATAAAGGCAACGTAATATGTACATAAAGTAAAAGAATAAACAAAGTATAAAACAAGTATGGTATAAGTGTAGATTGTACAAGGCATTTAATGCCATTACCTTAGTACACAATATAATATCTATCAGCCGAAATCTTGGCTACTCAAGCTAGAAAAAAATAAATATAAGATCACTGATCTTATGTTGTACAAAACCAAATCTTAATTACCCTGTACAAATGTTATACATCCCCATCACTTCTTCCTATATATCCATTTTCTCATCCCAGTTATATTCCTTCAAAATTAAGAAAATCCGAGAAAGTTTTATTTAAACTTTCATTATGATTTAAACAAAAATACATATCACTGCAACGTAGAGGATTTAAAGAAAAAGACCTTCAGCTTGCAAGTTCACAAGCCAGTGTCAACATGAGTAGGCTCTGTTCATTTCTGGAAACCAATGTGAGCAATCTACCCATTCTTATTTATATCTGTTGTGATTTTTGATAATGTTTGAAGCTGTTGGTATTAGTGTTCAGATGCCTGCATGTCTATGTACATAATGTTGAAATGCATGCTTGATATTTGTGCTTCTCTGATTTCAGAGGTTTAAAAAAAAAAATAAACAAAAGTTTAAAACCTTCCCATCTAAACGTTTTGAAACTTTAAGTTTAAAACAAATTTATCGAGTTTAAACTCCATCTAGATTATGAAAACAAGATTAAGTGATTTAAGTTTAGAAATTTTCTGTAACAAGAAAGTGCCGGGGAAACTTGAAAAAAAAATGTAATAAATCAAATGTTATGTTATACTGATTTATATACATATCTCGAATCATTATTAAAAATTATGATTTTTAAAACCAAAATCCAAATTTAAGAGTTTGAATTGAATGAGAAATATGGGTTTTTTTGGAAAATGGGTTTGGGGTGATTTCTGGAGGCTGATGCAATTGGAGTGGTCGAGATTGCTACTGGAGGTGGAGGAGGAAGTAGGGATTCAGGAAAAAAATGGCGTGCGAATTTATTATTCACCATGGCGTTAGAAATTGATTGAGTTAGGGTTTAAACCCTACATTTTGAAATTGTTAGTCGCGAGGAAATTTTCGTCTAACCACCACGATTTGGAGGATCGCACCTGTGGCGAAGCGTTCGTGGTGGATTGGTGTACGTTTGGATAGGAGCGTATGGGTGATGGTGCTGTGTAGCGGCGGAGCGAGGGGTGTTTGGGTGAACTGGGTTGGTTTCCAGTTCGAGATAAATAGCTCGATTTTGATTTTGGATCGAAAGTGATGGTTTGATGGTTGGAGATGGTTGCGGTGACGTGGGTCGATGTGCCGGAGGGTTCGTCAGTGGTTGGAGTTGGCTCCGGTGGTGGTGCACGTGCACGAGCACACTGTGTCAGGTTCAAAGGGGAAATGATGAGTCACTGATGCTTTGTTTTAACTTAGGTTTAAAGTCAATTTACTGGAACAAAACAAAATATAAAGAAAGAAGAAAAACCTGGGTTCGAAGGCTTGGGGAAGAAGGTAAGAAACCGGGAGGGGAACGCGTGAGATTGGTTGATTTACTCAAAAACAATATACTGTTGGCTTGGGTAGGAATGTTGAATAGGCTTGAAAATAGAAAATCTGTTCTGTTTTGTTTTTTTTTTTGACAGTTTAGAGGAATTTTCAAATTATAACAGTGTCGAGATAAGGCATGAAGTACTCGAAGTATAACTTGAGTTTTAATAGGGGAAGTACTCAGTGCTTTCACTTTCAAAACTGTGGCATTTAACATAACAATGAAGTTAAGTAAAAAGAAAAAAACTTGAGTTTTATCAGGAGTTAAGCATTGTAAAGGCAAATAAGTTTTAAACAATTTAAGTTAAAACTTTATACCAGTTTAATTGTTTAGTTAACGTATAACAATGTTTAAACTCTTAACTAATATTTTTATTAAGTAATTAGTTTAAGTAATTAAAAATTAATTAACGTTTAAAGTTTGTAGTTAACAATAAATTAGATTTCAAAATTTAAAGAAGATGTATAAATTATTAACGAGTAATTAATACAAATTAATTACTTTTGGGAAGAAATTAAAAATAATTACATTATGATTGTAATTAGAGTTTGAATAAATCAATGCTTAAGTAATAAATAATTAATAAATGATTAAAGAACAATTAATCAAATTCTTTGAAATCAATTAATATTAATTAAACATGATTGATGATCCATCTGATTCAAATAAATCAGATAATTATTTGAGTTTATTTATAGATGACTGCATTCTATTGAATGCTGAGTATTGGATTGATAACTCTGTTTTGTGATTTCAATGCTTTATAATATGAATTATTCTGTGCTGAACTGTGATTTGCGATGTAATCCTGTATTGATGTGAAAACCCTTTTTGCCGTACAATGACATTTAAACTTCGATGCGATAGGGAGTCGGATTCCGGTTAGTTATCCGAAACCCACATCGAAGTGTAATGATGAATCTTTGTAATTGATAAATTTATTTTATCTGCGACTCTGTGAATGAAGATAAGCGCTATGGATTATATCGCTTATCGATACTGATATGTTTTAATCTGTGATGATGATGATGTGCACTATTGTGTTAAACCCCTGGACCGCACTTATACACACACAAATATGGATTTCACAAGGAAATCGATTAAGTCACAGATTTTGAAATGATCTATAAAATTGAATATTTGAATTCAAATGTTTTGGAAATGGATTGGGATCAAAGTAAAAAAAAATCTTTTGAAATGGAATTTCAAAGATGATATTTATTTTGAATAACTCGATTGAGTTTTGAAATTTAAATAATTGGATTTAAATTTGAATTCAAAATTTGGAATTGAATTCTATGATTTGAAACTAGGGATTATAACGATGTTATATTAGTTATATATGAGTCAAACCATTTTTTAAGTATTGTTCTTTTGAGAATTTGAATTAACCCAAAGATTATAACTTGTATAAATGAAATAAGGTTTTTCCGAAATAACACTGTTGTTTTTAAATGATACAAAGCTTTCATAGGAAAAATGAATTTCAAATTGTATTAAAAGGATTTCAAGTTTAAACTGAAATAATCTTCCAAGTTATAGATGAATATCTGGAAACGAATTTTGAAAGAAAATATTTGGGAACGAACTTTGAAAGATATAAGTTAAATCTTAATTTAAAGATTTAATGAATTAAATCCAATTGAATTGGAATTGTTTTGAAATCCAGGAATGAATATTTGTGAAAGTAGGTGAACTTTATGAAATAAATCTTTTGTTAAAAGATTTGAAATGGTAATTGGTTTAAACCATTTGAAAAGAAAGTTTTGAATTATTAAGTTGTGACTTAATTGAAATCCCGTATCCATATGTTTTTAATGTTTTCGCTTACTATTCGGGTTAGCCGGGAAAGGACCTTTGGGTCGTATAACCCATTCCGAATATGTGATACGTCGTTATGGATAGCATTTGAAGACCGGTGTTGAAGACCGGGTATTTGCAAGAACGATAGTATGACCTATCGATTGTCTTTGCACTGAGTTGCAACGGTATAGAGACTCCCTAAGTGATGGGAAATCCGATCGGGATTGTGAATATCTGGATTGCAAGGACTTCTTTGTAAGTGCCTTCGGTTCTGTTCGAGCCCGGAACAGACTTGTATGGATTGTATGTCTGACATTACAAATTGAGATATAAAGCCGATTTCATTCAAATATATTTCTGTTGGTGGCGGAGAATTTATTCTTTTAGCTTAACACCCTTCTCTGAGACGTACGAGCTCAGAGGTTATGTAGTTGAAGGTTATCAGCGATATATTCCCAATTTGGTAATGTGACATGCTGAGTGTTGCTGTAAATGATCATTGTGTTGATTATTTGTGATAGGATCATTTGTTTGATCGTCTATCCTGGTGACCATTTCTATGATCATTTGTTGACCCAAAGCATGGCTTTTGTATAAAGTATGTTTTTATGGACGTGACTTCGTCGAGCCTCACACCCCGGAATGGTCAAAACAGGAAAGATGCGGTAAGGTTATGAGGGGTAGCTCCCTTTAGGGTATGTACATTTCCTTCTGGAAAAGGGTGGTATCATGGTATGGAGCCCAGATACTTACTCATGTTGAAAACACTTTGTTATGATTGTGTGAATTGATTACGAGCGCTCGGTTAAAGGTCCCAAAGGACCGGGGGATGACATACTCGTGTAGTAGTTACCTAGTGATAAAGGTAACCCGGCCTTGTGTTGGCAGAGAGCTGCTTAAGTTCTCGGGACGTCCATCCAGAGGCGTTTCCATGTGGCAATGGGAAGTTCCTTGGCCTGATCATTCGTTGGAAATCTAAAGAAACAATACGATCTTGTACGGTATTAGTTGTAGAACCTATCATTCACTTATGGTGGCGCCCCACTGTTTGGATGGTAGCTATAGTAGGCATAGTTCGGAATGTCTATGTTGGCTAAGATTTATATTCTACTTTCGAAATGAATTTTTCCTACACTATGCACTAGTAATAATATCAAGTGTTCTTTTTAATGCGTATCAAGCATCTTTGACTATCATAAGGAGAAATCTCCTCCGATTCTGCGTTTGCATTGTGTGTGTGTGCAGGAGGCCTTATGGTAGTCTCATTTTTAAAAGCATTGTGAATTGACTTTAAAAATATTCCTCTATTTTGATTTAAAAGATAAATAAACTGTTTTGAGTTCCCACACCAGTCACATGACTGACTTGGAGTTTATTGTTTTCCTTCCTAAACTCTGGGTGCCCACCAATTTCCACACGGGCAGTCAAGAGTTAAGGTTTATTAGGATATTCTGGATATTCTGGAGTTGCAGGAGGCAAGCTGAATGGCATGGCGTATTATTAGTATATAGTATTTCTTTTCCGCTGCACTGTTTGTTTGTTGTTGTTGTTGTACACTCTGATGATATGATGTAAAGTATAAAATGTAATAACTGATATAGTTCTTTGTTTAAAGATTATTCATTTATTATTATATGTTGTTCCGCTGCGAATTGTGAGATTCTGATGTTGTTCTGTTGTTTTCTTTCCGTTCTATTTTCTATTCTCTATTCTCTCTATTTTCTATCTTTTCTATCTTTTTCTCTCTTTTTATTTGTTTTTCTTTTTCTTAAACTATAACATTTCGGGTTTCCGGCCTTCGATTTCTCGGCAGTCGATAAAGTGAGTATCGATGTTGAATTTTCGAAAGTCGAAAATTTCCGGGGCGTTACAGTGGAGGTAAAAGTAAAAGGGAGGAAGAGGAGAAGTATTGACTTTTATAGTAGGAATGAAAGAAGGTGAAGAGACAGCGACCGGTAGAATCGGTCAAGGCACCTCAGTCGTTCGGCATAAGTATGTCGTTCGGCATCAATATGTCGTTCGGCATCAATATGTCGTTCGGCATCAATATGTCGTTCGGCATCCAGTAGATCGTTCCGCATACGAATGCCGTTCGGCATCACTATCGAGAGTACCAAACAAGGGATTAAAGAAAAACGCAGAGTGCTTATGGATCAAAGCGCATCATGTTCGTCCACATGATACAATTTGGGGGGAAAGTGCTACCCGGTTGTTTGACTATGTAATAAGAGGCTCAGCATAGATACCTCAGTCGGCATAGGCTTCGTTCGGCATGGAAGGGTCACTTGGCATGAAGACTCGATCGGCATAGAAAGTTCGCTCGGCACAAGCCCTCGCTCGGCAAGGAAGGGTCGTTCGGCGCAAGGCCTCGCTCGACATGGAAGGTCCGTTCCGCACAAGGCCTCGCTCGGCATGGAAGGGCCTCGTTCGGCATGGAGCCTCGCTCGGCATGAAGCCTCGCTCGGCATGAGGCCTTTCTCGGCATAAGTGAGTCGTTTGGCATCTCCCCTCGATCGGCATAAAGTCTCGTTCGACACAGGTCGCGTTCGGCCTACACTCTTCACTCAGCGCAATGCCTCGTTCGGCATGCAAGTGCCGTTCGGCACGCCTTCCTCGCTCGACATACGAATGCCATTCGGCCTGGATGTGTGGTTCGGCTATTTCCGTTTGGCATCTATGGCTCGACGCACATAAGTTACTTACCACGGGCCGAGGTACCTTGTTCCTAAGCCCATGAGGGAAGTCTAACCCATCTTCGTCTATAAATAGAAGGGCAGGGGCACAGTGAAACGGACCTTTTCGAGAACACTGGGGAGGCTCTGCTGCATTCAAGACTTGTTCTATTTTACTTAGCACTTCTATTCAACTCATTATAGTACGGATTGTATTTGTATTCAATCATTTGTGAAAGCAACAAAGATCAAGACTCAAAGTGGACGCAGGCAGTAATGCTGAACCACTATAATTCCAGTATTCTTGTTTTTTCATTTAATTTAGCATACAATTCTCTGTTTTAATGTACTTTCTTCATTAATCTCTCTACATAATCTTTCTCAAGGGTGTTAGTGATCAATTCTGGTACCAACAATAACTTACTGAAAATACAATCAGGGTAACTTATTTCGTTTCAAAACACCTTTAGAAACACTTCTATAAATTTTCAAAATTTTAAATTCAGGTTTGGCTCCATTTCTAGCTTGACTTACTTGTGCAATTAATCCTTACCCAAATTTGTATTTGGTTATACATATACTACCACTTAAGCTTTAATAATTTTATTTTATTATAATAAATATAACCAATCACCTTAATATAATATAATAATTCAAAAATATTATTTCTCTTATATATCAAATATAATCTTATATAAAATTTACTTTTAAAACCGTTTTTAAAATCATTATATAATAAAATAACAAGTACGCTCTCATATATACTACACTCAACTCATTCTAGGGTACGACTCACCCTATCTCTAATGAGTAATCCCCACCAGAGCCAAAGTTGTCGCTTAACCTTCAGCTCTGATACCAAATGTAAAGGCCCGAAGATTTTTGACCCCAAAAATCGATACTAATACGTTCACTGTATAGAGTGCCGAGCAATTGAGAGACGGAAATACTAGGCTATCCAGCTCGTCTCCAGGCTCCAAAGCGTCCTAACTTGAAATTTTGTAATACTCGGTTTGATCCGAGCATTAGAATAAAATAACACCCGAGTCAGGCTGGAAACCAGCGTGAGTAAACCAACTTAAATTGAAACACTTAAGTTATAAGCTTCTTGAAAAACCAAGGCAACTTGTACAACTCGACGAGTTTTATTTGATTTTAACTAAAAGCACTTGTTGAATATGCGCTTACATGATTTTTGTTTGATGATAATAAACATATATACATTCGTTTAAATGTATTTGATAATATACTATTTATTTTCACAGATTAAATAAATATTTGCTGAATAAAGTAAATAACACAGAATTTGAATTCAAACGAATATTTTATTCAAATAAATATTTATTACAACTTTGAGTAGTACAATTTCAAGCTCTCACTATAACTATACAACTTTGATTACAATTACATCACATTTCATATTTACAGGTCACCTCACTACATATCACTCACACTCGTATATATCTTCAACTGCATTCCAGTTTGAATCCAGCATCTGAGCAATCTGCAAAAATATAAACTAACGCAGTAAAATTGAAAAAGAAATATTTTTGCAATTCAAAAATAAAAGATAATTTTGAAAATATGATTTGCCTCAGTTATTTGGGTTGTTCGTCATAATTTAAATTTGAATTCATCATACACGAACAACTTGTGACATACACAGTATATTACTGTATATGCCACAAGGCCGTGCACGCCAATATATACACTTGATTGATTTACAGGGACAGGTGAGCACAGGTCAAACCCAAATGAAAAAAAGAACCGGGTTCAACTCACGTGCAATAACATTGAAAATCACGACTCAAGCACAAGGTCAAATCCGAGTTTTAAAACTGGATTCAACACAAGGCAACATGACATGAATGCAATGAAGACCACAAAGGCAGTGCATCAGTGTGCAAAGAGCTCGAGCACAGCAAATATGAACCAACTACACAAATTGCAATTCGAACTAACATGACAGCAAACAAATACAAGGCAACATGTACAACAAGTTCAATGAACAAAGAACCCAAGAACAAGCAGCACTGTGCAACTCGATGTCAAATGAAGAACATGGATGTCAAGGCAACATGAAGTCAACAAGCTCAACTGGACAATTCCATCTAACCAGATTCTAATATACAACCAAAGAAGAAAACCATCAAGCCAACACTGTGACCATGCATAATCAAGTGATCAAAAGAATATGGACTGCAACATGAATGTCACAAGCCAATATTACAGCAAACAGTGTGGAAAATGCATGTACAAACTGTAGTGAATACAGACAGTAAACCAAGCTTCACAATAAACATCTCATGAATATAAGATGTCGAAGCCACAAAATCAAAGCCGAGTGAACTGCAAGTGTCAACAAGACACGTGAATATGAAGATCATCAAGTATGATACAACTTACAAGCCCAAATGAAAAAAACAGCAAACTACAATGTCACAGTTCAGAAAGGCAATACACAAGTGACCATACACATATATACATACAAGAATGTATGTATACAAATGATCAGCCCAAATATACACAAGTGCAGAAGTAGACAAATGCAACAGTTCAAAATAATGATATACAATAAGTTTAATTCATGTGACAGCAATGCAGACTTGACTACAAGGTCAATATGGAATCAAAGTGAAGATCAAGTAAAGCATACATATGATGCAAGACCAGAGAACTGCTCAAGACCAAAGCAAACTACAACATGTAAAGCAGTGCAAACATAAGTGACAACATCAGATAATATATGCAACTGAACAGTCGAAGTTAACACGCAATGATGAACAAGGCAACAGTGAAGTACAATATCAATTCCAATGAATTGAAACTCAACTGTATGAAAAGTGTTTCAGTAATGCACAAAGACCAGGCTACACAATATCAAGGTGGAAACCAAGTATGCAAGTACAAAGATAAATGACACAATGTACATGTAAATTCGACAAGCTGCTGACCAGATAGTACAAGCAACTGATGGCAACATAACCAAAGGCAATATGTATCATAGCAACCCAGTACTCAAGCAAGAAATGCAAAGTGTCAAGGCCGAAGTCATAGTAAAATCGCCATGTCAATATTGAACAAGTCAACAAAGTAAAAATTCCAGAAATCAAAATACCGTGGTTATCACGAAATTGAATCAAACCGTGTTAACCAAGTAAACACGAAATATTCGAAATTGAAGAAGTCAGAAGTCATCACATTCGTTCAAGAAAAATCAAGTGGTCGAGGTGAAACAGTTGACAAATTCAATTAGAGATTATACGACGCAAAGCTAGGGTTACAAACCCTATATAAATTAACATCATCATCGGCAATTATGGGCATCGAGTTCAAGCATCAACCAGAAAAAGAAAAAGTAAAAAAGTACTCACCAAAATTGAAATCGAACTCGATCAATCGAAGTAGCCGAAGCAAGGTACAAGGAGGCAGACGATCAACAGGGCAAAGACGAAAATCACAAAATCGATCGACTAAAATAATATCGGCATCTTCGATTCTAGCCCTAATTAATTGAAGGAAGAGGAACAAACAAGAGCCGAAGCCCTAATCTCATCTGAAAAACAAGCCGCCATTTATTTTTCACAAAAGAAGACCGGGCTAAAATAAAAGGAAGAATAGGGCCGGCTAAATAATAATAATAGGAATTAAGGGTTTTGTTTATATTAGGGCTATGTTATTTTAATTTGTTTTTAATTTGTTTTTAATTTGTATTTTCCTCTTTAAACCGTTTAATTTTCTAGTCGTGTGACTAGGGTACAAGCTGTGGTGTGTAGCTTGAGAATTCGCAACTCGGTAGTTGAGTTGTGGCAGGGTTTTGAGCGTAGAGTTAGATTAGTCAATAGCGGTGTATAGCGAGTTTACGTGTGTAAGCGAGGGACTATCTAATTTCTAGTAGAAACCTTGGGGGCAGCACGTAGGCAGGGTTTTGCCGAAGCTGGGTAAATTCTGTGTTGTTCTGTTTTATTCTGTTATGCGATATCTGTGCTGCTATTCTGTGATCTGAATTGAAATTAATTTATAAGCTTCCGCGATTAATTTTAATAATTAACACCATCACCCTATTCACCCCCCCCCTCTAGGGTGAAATCGATCCTACAAGTGGTATCAGAGCTAGGAATAGAAGTCAACATATGTTTTAAAAATTCGATTTTTTTTGAAAAAATCAGTTTTTGTTTTAAAAATTTGAATTTTTAAAATGGCTTCTTTTAATAATGCTTTTGCAGAAGGTCAATCCATAGTTAGACCACCAATGTTCAATGGTGAATATGCTTATTGGAAAAATAGAATGCAAATTTTTCTGAAAACCATTGACGCTTGGAATATTGTTGAGACAGGTTATAGAATACCAACTATAACTGTAGATAATCAGGAAATAGAGAAACCGAAGGAACAATGGACAGAATTAGAAAATAAATTACAGAATACTAATGCCAAAGCTATGAATTCTATTATCTGTTCATTGGATCAATTTGAATTTAATCGTGTCTCACATTGTCTAACTGCGCAGGAAATATGGCACATACTAGAAGTGACTCACGAGGGAACATCTCAAGTCAAAGAATCTCGCCTTGCAATGCTAAGCAGCGAATACGAGAACTTCAAAATGGCGAAGGAAGAAAATGTCAAAGAGATGTACGGACGACTCTCCAATATCGTATACAAATCAAAAGCTCTCGGAAAAACATACACCGAATTAGAAATAGTCCGGAAAATCCTCAGAGTCCTTCCACGAAGCTTTGAAGCAAAAGTAACTGCCATACAAGAATCGAAAGATTTAAAACAACTTAAAGTTGAGGAACTCATCGGAAATCTCACCACTTATGAACTTGAAATGAAATTCAAAGAAGAGCGTGAAGGAGGTGACACTCAAAAGAAATCAATAGCTCTCAAAGGAACAACCGAAAGTGATGATGATAACGATGAAGATGATGGAGCAGCAGAATTGGAGCTGTTAATAAGGAAATTCAAAAAATGGAATCAAAAACATGGAAATTCAGCTCGAATTCAAAAAGCAAAAAGCAGAATAGACAAAGCACTAGACTACTCAGAAGAACAAAAGTTTATTTGTTATAATTGCAACAAACCCGGCCATATCAAGCCCGATTGTCCACAAATTAAATCCAGCCACAAAAAGAAACAGAAAAAGAAAAGTTTTGCAGCCACTTGGGATGAAATAGACGAGAATGATCAAAGCACTGGCAGTGAAAGCGAAAAAGCAGAATTGTGTCTTCGAGGTGATACAACTGACAGTGACGATGACGAGCCAAGTGAGGTATCAAAACTTACCCATTCTGAGTTGCTTATATATTTTCATGAAGTAAACGGTTGTTTTGAACGACTTAGGGAAAAATACGCCAAACTTGAATCTCAAAAAGATACTTTGATAGAATGTAATAAACAACTTGATCAATTAGTTAAAACCTATCAAAGTAGGATCCCTAAGTGTGATAAGTGTCCAACATTTGATGAGGAAATTAAAAAATCAGAAATTAAAATAAAATCACTTGAAAATGAAATTCTGATTTTAAAGGAGAATGAAAATACTAGGAGAGAGAATTCTATTAAAAAGTGCACACAGTTGTTAAATGAAAATGAATCTCTCAAAATACAAGTCCAACAATTGTCAACGACTTTAGATAAATTTTCAAAAAGTGAAAAATCGTTGAATATGCTATTAGGAAAGCAAACTGCTAATACGGTTAGACAAGGACTTGGATATAATAATTCGAAGATTGTTGAAAGCAATATTAATCAAGTTAATTCTATGTGCACAATTTGTAGAAAATATGGACACAATCACAATAATTGTTGGTATAAACCCAAACATGTGAAAACTATATCGATTTGGGTTCCTAAAGGCACAAATATAAAATCTCTCAAAGTTAAACAAATTTGGGTGCCAAAGGGAACAAGTATAAATAGTTTTGGGTCTACACAAAATTATTTTTCAAAATTTTCTGCCACTAACAACCATGGACCTATAAAAACAAATAGGTCACATAAAATTTTCATCGTGTAGGTGTGGTGGCGGGCTAAGGAACAACAATAGTGTTACCTGGATTTTTGGCTGTTCCAGAAACACAACGGACGACAACGCTAAGTTCCTTAGCCTAGTATAAGGGTGACAGAATCACAATGAACAACGACGAGAAATATCGTAAAGGTAAAGACAGGTAAAAGTATATTTATTTGTACGATATATTAAATGTGATAATCTGTACCATTTTCTGAATAAAACCAGCCAATTATACGATGATGATATGATGATGATTTAATGATGATTTTGATTCTGACTTTATTCAAAATTGTTAGCCATTTATATTCTTATGCCAAAAACACTATAAAATTTACTAGAATTACTTGATATATAAGTTTGAGAGAAAAATAGTGTTTTGATTGGATAATAACATTGTTGTTATAATATTTTTGGCTAAAACTATATTCATGTTTTGACACGGCCTCGATTTAAAATCCTAATGAATTCTATTTTAAAAATTGTAAAAAGGATTTTAAATTTTTTTTGAAAGTGTTGAAACTTTTAAGAAATTGCCTTGAAATAAAAATAATGTTTGATGGCTTCTAAAATTGACACTTTAATATATGTTTGATTGTTGACATGGTTTTCATTTCAAATCCAAGAGAATTTCATTTAAAATTTGTTGATAATAATCATGAGAAATTTCTTAATCTGGTCTTTGACATTCAACGAGTGAATTTTGAGTGAAATTTAAATTCAGATGCAGATTACACTGGTAATATGGTTGATAGAAAAATTACTAGTGGAACATGATTAATTTTTGACACATTCATTAACTGCATCGTTTTTCAAAGAAAATATCTGCATATTTTTCATTTCAAATAATTTTCAGATAGCAGAAAATTTTCTTTTAAAACCCCCTGGAGAAAATCATTTTTGACCATATTTTCAGATTAGTCATTTTGAAAAATTGGTTTCATAATTATTTTTGAATTTGATTTTAAATGACTATATTGACTAATCTGACTCCCTAACGTTTATCGAAAAGAAAAATAGTAATAGAAAAAGTGATGAGTGTTGATATTTATCATATATTATAACTCGAGAAAGTATAATTAGAAAATTTCTTTAGAAATTTAAACAAGAGTTATAAAACTTTTTGTTGGTAAAAATTCCATGACCATCTCTATATCTATCATATTTCTAACAACTATCACTCATCAAAATTCTATATAGTTTGTCGATATGTGGTACTTTAAACAGGAATCGTTCGTTCTTCATTTTCACATTTTTTTTTAAAAAAATAAAATAAAATAATAATAATAATAATAATAAATAAATAAATAAATAAATAAATACCAAAGTATTCACTCTCATTTAAAAGTCCTCACGGTTATGCATGGGTGAATTACTTGGAATTTGTTATGTGCTTCCATGCTCATTTAAAAGTCCTCACGGTTATGCATGTATGGAACGCATATCAAAAGTTGATTTTTTAAAATAAACAAGCTGATTCTAATCCCAAGTAAAAGTCCTCACGGTTATGCGTGGTTAGAAGAGACTTGAATTCAATTTTTAAAAATAAAATTAGAATACTACTAATCTCATTTAAAAGTCCTAACGGTTATGCATGGTTAGTAGATATTCAAATTCCTGATATAAATATACCATAAATAGACACAACTGTATGGTTTTATATGATGACATCATTTCCATCATTCTAAAAGTGGAATATGCGTCTAACAAAAATTTATGATTTTTGTTTGATTTCTTATTGAAATTTAATATTTATATTCAATTGAGTTTTAATGTTGAATTAATATCGATCACTTTATCTCTATTTTCTCTAACACTATTATTCTTTTGCTGATAACAAAAGGGGGAGAGAAAAGTTAAGATTTTGTCAAATAAAATCAAGCAAAGGTCAAATAATTTTCTATTTGCATCTAGACTCATTTGCATATTTTTATGCATATGTGTAGGGGGAGCATCGTGTAGTGAGGAAGCATTTAAATAGGGGGAGCAATGCATATCCATGATCAAATACATTTAACATATTCAAAATCTTAAATATATGTTTGTTATCATCAAAAGGGGGAGATTGTTGAATATGCGCTTACATGATTTTTGTTTGATGATAATAAACATATATACATTCGTTTAAATGTATTTGATAATATACTATTTATTTTCACAGATTAAATAAATATTTGCTGAATAAAATAAATAACACAGAATTTGAATTCAAACGAATATTTTATTCAAATAAATATTTATTACAACTTTGAGTAGTACAATTTCAAGCTCTCACTATAACTATACAACTTTGATTACAATTACATCACATTTCATATTTACAGGTCACCTCACTACATATCACTCACACTCGTATATATCTTCAACTGCATTCCAGTTTGAATCCAGCATCTGAGCAATCTGCAAAAATATAAACTAACGCAGTAAAATTGAAAAAGAAATATTTTTGCAATTCAAAAATAAAAGATAATTTTGAAAATATGATTTGCCTCAGTTATTTGGGTTGTTCGTCATAATTTAAATTTGAATTCATCATACACGAACAACTTGTGACATACACAGTATATTACTGTATATGCCACAAGGCCGTGCACGCCAATATATACACTTGATTGATTTACAGGGACAGGTGAGCACAGGTCAAACCCAAATGAAAAAAAAAAACCGGGTTCAACTCACGTGCAATAACATTGAAAATCACGACTCAAGCACAAGGTCAAATCCGAGTTTTAAAACTGGATTCAACACAAGGCAACATGACATGAATGCAATGAAGACCACAAAGGCAGTGCATCAGTGTGCAAAGAGCTCGAGCACAGCAAATATGAACCAACTACACAAATTGCAATTCGAACTAACATGACAGCAAACAAATACAAGGCAACATGTACAACAAGTTCAATGAACAAAGAACCCAAGAACAAGCAACACTGTGCAACTCGATGTCAAATGAAGAACATGGATGTCAAGGCAACATGAAGTCAACAAGCTCAACTGGACAATTCCATCTAACCAGATTCTAATATACAACCAAAGAAGAAAACCATCAAGCCAACACTGTGACCATGCATAATCAAGTGATCAAAAGAATATGGACTGCAACATGAATGTCACAAGCCAATATTACAGCAAACAGTGTGGAAAATGCATGTACAAACTGTAGTGAATACAGACAGTAAACCAAGCTTCACAATAAACATCTCATGAATATAAGATGTCGAAGCCACAAAATCAAAGCCGAGTGAACTGCAAGTGTCAACAAGACACGTGAATATGAAGATCATCAAGTATGATACAACTTACAAGCCCAAATGAAAAAAACAGCAAACTACAATGTCACAGTTCAGAAAGGCAATACACAAGTGACCATACACATATATACATACAAGAATGTATGTATACAAATGATCAGCCCAAATATACACAAGTGCAGAAGTAGACAAATGCAACAGTTCAAAATAATGATATACAATAAGTTTAATTCATGTGACAGCAATGCAGACTTGACTACAAGGTCAATATGGAATCAAAGTGAAGATCAAGTAAAGCATACATATGATGCAAGACCAGAGAACTGCTCAAGACCAAAGCAAACTACAACATGTAAAGCAGTGCAAACATAAGTGACAACATCAGATAATATATGCAACTGAACAGTCGAAGTTAACACGCAATGATGAACAAGGCAACAGTGAAGTACAATATCAATTCCAATGAATTGAAACTCAACTGTATGAAAAGTGTTTCAGTAATGCACAAAGACCAGGCTACACAATATCAAGGTGGAAACCAAGTATGCAAGTACAAAGATAAATGACACAATGTACATGTAAATTCGACAAGCTGCTGACCAGATAGTACAAGCAACTGATGGCAACATAACCAAAGGCAATATGTATCATAGCAACCCAGTACTCAAGCAAGAAATGCAAAGTGTCAAGGCCGAAGTCATAGTAAAATCGCCATGTCAATATTGAACAAGTCAACAAAGTAAAAATTCCAGAAATCAAAATACCGTGGTTATCACGAAATTGAATCAAACCGTGTTAACCAAGTAAACACGAAATATTCGAAATTGAAGAAGTCAGAAGTCATCACATTCGTTCAAGAAAAATCAAGTGGTCGAGGTGAAACAGTTGACAAATTCAATTAGAGATTATACGACGCAAAGCTAGGGTTACAAACCCTATATAAATTAACATCATCATCGGCAATTATGGGCATCGAGTTCAAGCATCAACCAGAAAAAGAAAAAGTAAAAAAGTACTCACCAAAATTGAAATCGAACTCGATCAATCGAAGTAGCCGAAGCAAGGTACAAGGAGGCAGACGATCAACAGGGCAAAGACGAAAATCACAAAATCGATCGACTAAAATAATATCGGCATCTTCGATTCTAGCCCTAATTAATTGAAGGAAGAGGAACAAACAAGAGCCGAAGCCCTAATCTCATCTGAAAAACAAGCCGCCATTTATTTTTCACAAAAGAAGACCGGGCTAAAATAAAAGGAAGAATAGGGCCGGCTAAATAATAATAATAGGAATTAAGGGTTTTGTTTATATTAGGGCTATGTTATTTTAATTTGTTTTTAATTTGTTTTTAATTTGTATTTTCCTCTTTAAACCGTTTAATTTTCTAGTCGTGTGACTAGGGTACAAGCTGCGGTGTGTAGCTTGAGAATTCGCAACTCGGTAGTTGAGTTGTGGCAGGGTTTTGAGCGTAGAGTTAGATTAGTCAATAGCGGTGTATAGCGAGTTTACGTGTGTAAGCGAGGGACTATCTAATTTCTAGTAGAAACCTTGGGGGCAGCACGTAGGCAGGGTTTTGCCGAAGCTGGGTAAATTCTGTGTTGTTCTGTTTTATTCTGTTATGCGATATCTGTGCTGCTATTCTGTGATCTGAATTGAAATTAATTTATAAGCTTCCGCGATTAATTTTAATAATTAACACCATCACCCTATTCACCCCCCCCTCTAGGGTGAAATCGATCCTACAAGTGGTATCAGAGCTAGGAATAGAAGTCAACATATGTTTTAAAAATTCGATTTTTTTTGAAAAAATCAGTTTTTGTTTTAAAAATTTGAATTTTTAAAATGGCTTCTTTTAATAATGCTTTTGCAGAAGGTCAATCCATAGTTAGACCACCAATGTTCAATGGTGAATATGCTTATTGGAAAAATAGAATGCAAATTTTTCTGAAAACCATTGACGCTTGGAATATTGTTGAGACAGGTTATAGAATACCAACTATAACTGTAGATAATCAGGAAATAGAGAAACCGAAGGAACAATGGACAGAATTAGAAAATAAATTACAGAATACTAATGCCAAAGCTATGAATTCTATTATCTGTTCATTGGATCAATTTGAATTTAATCGTGTCTCACATTGTCTAACTGCGCAGGAAATATGGCACATACTAGAAGTGACTCACGAGGGAACATCTCAAGTCAAAGAATCTCGCCTTGCAATGCTAAGCAGCGAATACGAGAACTTCAAAATGGCGAAGGAAGAAAATGTCAAAGAGATGTACGGACGACTCTCCAATATCGTATACAAATCAAAAGCTCTCGGAAAAACATACACCGAATTAGAAATAGTCCGGAAAATCCTCAGAGTCCTTCCACGAAGCTTTGAAGCAAAAGTAACTGCCATACAAGAATCGAAAGATTTAAAACAACTTAAAGTTGAGGAACTCATCGGAAATCTCACCACTTATGAACTTGAAATGAAATTCAAAGAAGAGCGTGAAGGAGGTGACACTCAAAAGAAATCAATAGCTCTCAAAGGAACAACCGAAAGTGATGATGATAACGATGAAGATGATGGAGCAGCAGAATTGGAGCTGTTAATAAGGAAATTCAAAAAATGGAATCAAAAACATGGAAATTCAGCTCGAATTCAAAAAGCAAAAAGCAGAATAGACAAAGCACTAGACTACTCAGAAGAACAAAAGTTTATTTGTTATAATTGCAACAAACCCGGCCATATCAAGCCCGATTGTCCACAAATTAAATCCAGCCACAAAAAGAAACAGAAAAAGAAAAGTTTTGCAGCCACTTGGGATGAAATAGACGAGAATGATCAAAGCACTGGCAGTGAAAGCGAAAAAGCAGAATTGTGTCTTCGAGGTGATACAACTGACAGTGACGATGACGAGCCAAGTGAGGTATCAAAACTTACCCATTCTGAGTTGCTTATATATTTTCATGAAGTAAACGGTTGTTTTGAACGACTTAGGGAAAAATACGCCAAACTTGAATCTCAAAAAGATACTTTGATAGAATGTAATAAACAACTTGATCAATTAGTTAAAACCTATCAAAGTAGGATCCCTAAGTGTGATAAGTGTCCAACATTTGATGAGGAAATTAAAAAATCAGAAATTAAAATAAAATCACTTGAAAATGAAATTCTGATTTTAAAGGAGAATGAAAATACTAGGAGAGAGAATTCTATTAAAAAGTGCACACAGTTGTTAAATGAAAATGAATCTCTCAAAATACAAGTCCAACAATTGTCAACGACTTTAGATAAATTTTCAAAAAGTGAAAAATCGTTGAATATGCTATTAGGAAAGCAAACTGCTAATACGGTTAGACAAGGACTTGGATATAATAATTCGAAGATTGTTGAAAGCAATATTAATCAAGTTAATTCTATGTGCACAATTTGTAGAAAATATGGACACAATCACAATAATTGTTGGTATAAACCCAAACATGTGAAAACTATATCGATTTGGGTTCCTAAAGGCACAAATATAAAATCTCTCAAAGTTAAACAAATTTGGGTGCCAAAGGGAACAAGTATAAATAGTTTTGGGTCTACACAAAATTATTTTTCAAAATTTTCTGCCACTAACAACCATGGACCTATAAAAACAAATAGGTCACATAAAATTTTCATCGTGTAGGTGTGGTGGCGGGCTAAGGAACAACAATAGTGTTACCTGGATTTTTGGCTGTTCCAGAAACACAACGGACGACAAAGCTAAGTTCCTTAGCCTAGTATAAGGGTGACAGAATCACAATGAACAACGACGAGAAATATCGTAAAGGTAAAGACAGGTAAAAGTATATTTATTTGTACGATATATTAAATGTGATAATCTGTACCATTTTCTGAATAAAACCAGCCAATTATACGATGATGATATGATGATGATTTAATGATGATTTTGATTCTGACTTTATTCAAAATTGTTAGCCATTTATATTCTTATGCCAAAAACACTATAAAATTCACTAGAATTACTTGATATATAAGTTTGAGAGAAAAATAGTGTTTTGATTGGATAATAACATTGTTGTTATAATATTTTTGGCTAAAACTATATTCATGTTTTGACACGGCCTCGATTTAAAATCCTAATGAATTCTATTTTAAAAATTGTAAAAAGGATTTTAAATTTTTTTTGAAAGTGTTGAAACTTTTAAGAAATTGCCTTGAAATAAAAATAATGTTTGATGGCTTCTAAAATTGACACTTTAATATATGTTTGATTGTTGACATGGTTTTCATTTCAAATCCAAGAGAATTTCATTTAAAATTTGTTGATAATAATCATGAGAAATTTCTTAATCTGGTCTTTGACATTCAACGAGTGAATTTTGAGTGAAATTTAAATTCAGATGCAGATTACACTGGTAATATGGTTGATAGAAAAATTACTAGTGGAACATGATTAATTTTTGACACATTCATTAACTGCATCGTTTTTCAAAGAAAATATCTGCATATTTTTCATTTCAAATAATTTTCAGATAGCAGAAAATTTTCTTTTAAAACCCCCTGGAGAAAATCATTTTTGACCATATTTTCAGATTAGTCATTTTGAAAAATTGGTTTCATAATTATTTTTGAATTTGATTTTAAATGACTATATTGACTAATCTGACTCCCTAACGTTTATCGAAAAGAAAAATAGTAATAGAAAAAGTGATGAGTGTTGATATTTATCATATATTATAACTCGAGAAAGTATAATTAGAAAATTTCTTTAGAAATTTAAACAAGAGTTATAAAACTTTTTGTTGGTAAAAATTCCATGACCATCTCTATATCTATCATATTTCTAACAACTATCACTCATCAAAATTCTATATAGTTTGTCGATATGTGGTACTTTAAACAGGAATCGTTCGTTCTTCATTTTCACATTTTTTTTAAAAAAAATAAAATAAAATAATAATAATAATAATAATAATAAATAAATAAATAAATAAATAAATACCAAAGTATTCACTCTCATTTAAAAGTCCTCACGGTTATGCATGGGTGAATTACTTGGAATTTGTTATGTGCTTCCATGCTCATTTAAAAGTCCTCACGGTTATGCATGTATGGAACGCATATCAAAAGTTGATTTTTTAAAATAAACAAGCTGATTCTAATCCCATTTAAAAGTCCTCACGGTTATGCGTGGTTAGAAGAGACTTGAATTCAATTTTTAAAAATAAAATTAGAATACTACTAATCTCATTTAAAAGTCCTAACGGTTATGCATGGTTAGTAGATATTCAAATTCCTGATATAAATATACCATAAATAGACACAACTGTATGGTTTTATATGATGACATCATTTCCATCATTCTAAAAGTGGAATATGCGTCTAACAAAATATTTATGATTTTTGTTTGATTTCTTATTGAAATTTAATATTTATATTCAATTGAGTTTTAATGTTGAATTAATATCGATCACTTTATCTCTATTTTCTCTAACACTATTATTATTTTGCTGATAACAAAAGGGGGAGAGAAAAGTTAAGATTTTGTCAAATAAAATCAAGCAAAGGTCAAATAATTTTCTATTTGCATCTAGACTCATTTGCATATTTTTATGCATATATGTAGGGGGAGCATCGTGTAGTGAGGAAGCATTTAAATAGGGGGAGCAATGCATATCCATGATCAAATACATTTAACATATTCAAAATCTTAAATATATGTTTGTTATCATCAAAAGGGGGAGATTGTTGAATATGCGCTTACATGATTTTTGTTTGATGATAATAAACATATATACATTCGTTTAAATGTATTTGATAATATACTATTTATTTTCACAGATTAAATAAATATTTGCTGAATAAAATAAATAACACAGAATTTGAATTCAAACGAATATTTTATTCAAATAAATATTTATTACAACTTTGAGTAGTACAATTTCAAGCTCTCACTATAACTATACAACTTTGATTACAATTACATCACATTTCATATTTACAGGTCACCTCACTACATATCACTCACACTCGTATATATCTTCAACTGCATTCCAGTTTGAATCCAGCATCTGAGCAATCTGCAAAAATATAAACTAACGCAGTAAAATTGAAAAAGAAATATTTTTGCAATTCAAAAATAAAAGATAATTTTGAAAATATGATTTGCCTCAGTTATTTGGGTTGTTCGTCATAATTTAAATTTGAATTCATCATACACGAACAACTTGTGACATACACAGTATATTACTGTATATGCCACAAGGCCGTGCACGCCAATATATACACTTGATTGATTTACAGGGACAGGTGAGCACAGGTCAAACCCAAATGAAAAAAAAAACCGGGTTCAACTCACGTGCAATAACATTGAAAATCACGACTCAAGCACAAGGTCAAATCCGAGTTTTAAAACTGGATTCAACACAAGGCAACATGACATGAATGCAATGAAGACCACAAAGGCAGTGCATCAGTGTGCAAAGAGCTCGAGCACAGCAAATATGAACCAACTACACAAATTGCAATTCGAACTAACATGACAGCAAACAAATACAAGGCAACATGTACAACAAGTTCAATGAACAAAGAACCCAAGAACAAGCAACACTGTGCAACTCGATGTCAAATGAAGAACATGGATGTCAAGGCAACATGAAGTCAACAAGCTCAACTGGACAATTCCATCTAACCAGATTCTAATATACAACCAAAGAAGAAAACCATCAAGCCAACACTGTGACCATGCATAATCAAGTGATCAAAAGAATATGGACTGCAACATGAATGTCACAAGCCAATATTACAGCAAACAGTGTGGAAAATACATGTACAAACTGTAGTGAATACAGACAGTAAACCAAGCTTCACAATAAACATCTCATGAATATAAGATGTCGAAGCCACAAAATCAAAGCCGAGTGAACTGCAAGTGTCAACAAGACACGTGAATATGAAGATCATCAAGTATGATACAACTTACAAGCCCAAATGAAAAAAACAGCAAACTACAATGTCACAGTTCAGAAAGGCAATACACAAGTGACCATACACATATATACATACAAGAATGTATGTATACAAATGATCAGCCCAAATATACACAAGTGCAGAAGTAGACAAATGCAACAGTTCAAAATAATGATATACAATAAGTTTAATTCATGTGACAGCAATGCAGACTTGACTACAAGGTCAATATGGAATCAAAGTGAAGATCAAGTAAAGCATACATATGATGCAAGACCAGAGAACTGCTCAAGACCAAAGCAAACTACAACATGTAAAGCAGTGCAAACATAAGTGACAACATCAGATAATATATGCAACTGAACAGTCGAAGTTAACACGCAATGATGAACAAGGCAACAGTGAAGTACAATATCAATTCCAATGAATTGAAACTCAACTGTATGAAAAGTGTTTCAGTAATGCACAAAGACCAGGCTACACAATATCAAGGTGGAAACCAAGTATGCAAGTACAAAGATAAATGACACAATGTACATGTAAATTCGACAAGCTGCTGACCAGATAGTACAAGCAACTGATGGCAACATAACCAAAGGCAATATGTATCATAGCAACCCAGTACTCAAGCAAGAAATGCAAAGTGTCAAGGCCGAAGTCATAGTAAAATCGCCATGTCAATATTGAACAAGTCAACAAAGTAAAAATTCCAGAAATCAAAATACCGTGGTTATCACGAAATTGAATCAAACCGTGTTAACCAAGTAAACACGAAATATTCGAAATTGAAGAAGTCAGAAGTCATCACATTCGTTCAAGAAAAATCAAGTGGTCGAGGTGAAACAGTTGACAAATTCAATTAGAGATTATACGACGCAAAGCTAGGGTTACAAACCCTATATAAATTAACATCATCATCGGCAATTATGGGCATCGAGTTCAAGCATCAACCAGAAAAAGAAAAAGTAAAAAAGTACTCACCAAAATTGAAATCGAACTCGATCAATCGAAGTAGCCGAAGCAAGGTACAAGGAGGCAGACGATCAACAGGGCAAAGACGAAAATCACAAAATCGATCGACTAAAATAATATCGGCATCTTCGATTCTAGCCCTAATTAATTGAAGGAAGAGGAACAAACAAGAGCCGAAGCCCTAATCTCATCTGAAAAACAAGCCGCCATTTATTTTTCACAAAAGAAGACCGGGCTAAAATAAAAGGAAGAATAGGGCCGGCTAAATAATAATAATAGGAATTAAGGGTTTTGTTTATATTAGGGCTATGTTATTTTAATTTGTTTTTAATTTGTTTTTAATTTGTATTTTCCTCTTTAAACCGTTTAATTTTCTAGTCGTGTGACTAGGGTACAAGCTGCGGTGTGTAGCTTGAGAATTCGCAACTCGGTAGTTGAGTTGTGGCAGGGTTTTGAGCGTAGAGTTAGATTAGTCAATAGCGGTGTATAGCGAGTTTACGTGTGTAAGCGAGGGACTATCTAATTTCTAGTAGAAACCTTGGGGGCAGCACGTAGGCAGGGTTTTGCCGAAGCTGGGTAAATTCTGTGTTGTTCTGTTTTATTCTGTTATGCGATATCTGTGCTGCTATTCTGTGATCTGAATTGAAATTAATTTATAAGCTTCCGCGATTAATTTTAATAATTAACACCATCACCCTATTCACCCCCCCTCTAGGGTGAAATCGATCCTACAGCACTTACCCAGAAATCCACTGACATTATACTAATGTCTAAATATAGTTACTTATTGAAAAAAACAGATTTACTTAATTTATTCAATTCCAGCCTATTAGACTCTATAGTTAAACCCGTAAAGATTGTAGTGATTATTTGAATCGAAATGGTTTCGGATAACGTTGATATCCGATTCTGGTCTCTTCGAAACCAAGTGACAAATTTATAAGGGTAAATTGTTTGAAATAAACGTTTTATTATTTAGTGTGCCATATTTAAATGCGGGAATTTATTATGGATTCTTATTTTCAACAAAAACGTGCTATTATTCAGTCCAATTATTTTAATTTGTTTGACCACTCGATAGTTCAGACAGGTATAATTGAAACAAATATCAAATGTAGATAAGCAAAGATATAAATCGTTAGCTAATTTAATGATAAATAACTAATGTCAAGATGATTAACTCCTTAGGATTTTATTATCTTTACTTAGGCGGTCTCATTTATATTTTATCCAAATTAATTTCAAATTAACCAATTTATTAACTGGAAACTAATTTTAAAATATCATTAGTTTCCCACAAGTTTAAGTCAAATAATAATATAATTAATTATCGTTTAATTTATAAAATATTGTTAAGCTTTAAATTTCGAGTTTTAAATTGAAAATCTATTTTTATTTAAAAGAAGAAAACGTATGTCACCGTATAAATGTATATATACATATATATTCCATTACTTTTCTTCTTTCCTTTATTTTTTTCTTTTTTCTTCCTTTCTTTGTATTTGCTTTCTATTTTTCTCTTTCTTTCCTTTTTCTTTTCATTTCTTCTCTTTTTTCTTTCTTTCTATTTTTTTATGGCCCATTATCTTTTCGGCCCATCTCCTTCCCCTTCTTCCTTTCTTCCCAGTACTCTGCACCTCCCTTACACTTCAGTACAACGCCAATGTGCATGATACCATGCACATGTACACAATGCCGGCCTACCTAACCTCGTCGTCGACTTCGCCCCCACATCATCCACGACCGACTCTCCTCACCCAACTTCTGGAACACGCACCCAAACCCTCCTTCTCATTTTCAAACACAGACCCTAAAACTAGAGAAGGTCATCGCCACTTCCTTGCTTCGCCTCACCACGGTACCTCTCTGTTCACCACCAAATATGGTCACCAGGTACGCCACAGTCTCCTCTACCTTCCTCCCCCATCTGCACTCCTTCAAGTTCCTAACGCTTCGTAACCGAACCACCGCCAAAGCAAAATTAAACCCTAAAATCGCCTCGACACGCCACCATGCCCATTAAAAAAATTACCCTACCATTTTTCCTAGACGTACCTCCTCCTAGACATCCTCCATGCCGAATCCCTCGCCATGAAATCGAGTACGCCACCCGAATTTCCTCCTTGACCCTATTCCGTTCGACCTTCAATCCCTACCCCTACACATCTTTAAAAATCACCAAACAAGGCCTTAAAATCATATTTTCTAATAATTATTACAAACGTATGATCAGAAAATAAAGTTATGCAAGTTGAATTTTAACCATATGTGAATCACTTACTGAAAAAGGGGTTTTCTCTTTCCACACTCCATGAAACCCAACGAAACAAATTTTTCGATGACATATACTCAAAAACGTACAACTTTCCTTCTTATATCATGTTTTAAAACTAAAAGGATATTGATCTATGGATTTTTGAAGTTGATGGACTTATTGCTTTATCAAATAAAACATTAACAGAGTAATAGAAGAAGAAGCACAGTGATTTACTTTGGATTATAAGTTGATCTCCATGTTTAACAGAAATATATACATATTCACTCATGAATGTTTGACATAAATTTAAGGATTTACCAGCTCTGCAGTTATATATATATATAACAGCAATTACTCTAAACAAAAAGGCAGGTGTCTACTCACATATATTTCTGCTTATAGTAGAAGTTTTAAAAAGATTTACTCACCCTTTGATCAAAGATGAACTACTGCCTTTGCCTAATCTTCCTTCTAGCTTTCTAGATTTTACTATCTCTGAGTATTCTTCTTGTTATTATTTTTATTTGTGTTAGTGAGTGACCAAGGCACGACTAGGCTATGCATATATAGAAGAGGAAGAAGTGCGTGGGAAAGAATTGGTGGCTGCAGATTTGTATATTTTATTTTATATTTCTTTTCTTACCTTTTATCCTGATATGATTTTTATTTTGACTTGATTTAATTTCCATATGACTTGACTTGATTTTGATAAAATTTTTTGTAAGCTTGACTAGATATTTTTTTCACGATGATGTCTCCTAGCATGTCTACATGTACATTCATTGATATAGATATATATCCTTATGTATATACATGCCTTTTCCACTTCCTAATAATGTATAAATACATGTATGCCTCATATATATTCACTTATGTATATATCTTTCATCACTTATATACATATATATGTGTTTACACTTATTCATATACACATTTACACATTTATTCACACTAAACACTTATATATATACATATACAACATACATTTTTACTTGTCAGGTTTACTTTTTGTTTTATATATTTAAGTATACACGTGCTTATACATATATGTTGGACATTGATTATTTCCATAAGCATTGTTTTTATAACATATATACATATATTCACACATATAATATCCTTATGAACATATATGCCTATCCGTATATGTTGTCGTCATCCTATATATATATATACATATATATAATTGCATGTACTTGTCATCAAATTTACATATATATATATATATATTTTTATAATAGCCCATATTTACATACTTATCTACATTTTATGAATATTTTATCTTAATTTAAATGGTGGAGTTTACATATATCATTTATTTACTATATGATTTATCATATCCAGAGATTTTATAATTCAATATTTATAATAGTTTTCAAATCAATATATATATATATATATATATATATATAATCAGATATTTTTATTATCATAAATTTATTTATTCGACTAATCAATATTTCAATAATAAAATTAGTTAATCACCCAATTAACCGACGTAAAAAAATCCGGGTCGTTACAGCTCTGGACCCACGCTGCGTCTCTTTTATTTCATAGGAGGTTATTGCGGATCCACGTTAAATGTCTTCAGCGAGATTCCACACATATTAGATTGTGTTTAAGCAAACACATTCAAGTTTGCCCAGAGAAACCTTACCTACTCCATTTCATTTTTATGTCGAACCGAGATCCATCTTGAGGACTCAAGTAGGATTATCCTCATCGATCAAGACATTGATCGTCAGCTCTAATGGTGCCACCCTCTCACCCTCTAGCTCTTTCCATAGATCTATAGGTTTATTGAACTTACTATAAGACCCCGAGCTAGGGCTTAGGCGGTGATTACTATCATTAGTCTTGATGCAGGGAGCCTTCTACGCACCTTTTCCTTTCCTATGTCCTTTTGCCTCTTTAAGCTCCATGACATAGCATTCACGAGTAGTACTCTAGTCATTATGCATAACCCTTAACATATTTTCGATGGGGACATTCATCATCAAACACCATGGAGCGAGCACTATTCTTAAAATGGATAGGTTTAGTCGGCCTAAGAAAACATTATAGGTCGAAAATTCTCGTGCAACAACGTTTGAACCCGCACTATGTTGTGGTCTCCCTCACCCAAATTCAACGGACAAGTCAATACATCCAATAGGCTTTTTGGCCTCTTCAGTAAACCCCTAGATGTGAGACTTACATTGCTTCATATCCTCTGGACTGATCTTTATTTGATGAAATTTTTTCTTGAATAAGATATTAATCAAGCTTCCACACTCAATCAAAAACTCGATTCATTGTCGGTGGGCTAACAACGACTGTAACCACCATGGGATCAAACATCAACGCATCGATCCTGAAAGAATCCTATTTCGAAAAACAAAGTCATCATTCATTATTCTCTATTGTTTCATCGAAGCTCTGTTATTGATAGTGAAACAACTCTCTTGGATCTGATGCTTCCCCAAACTACCATACATGTCCATTCGTTCCAACTTTCCTCTATTGGAAGAGGTCCTCCGGAAATAGTATTAATCGTAACTCTTTTCTTAGGCTATCTTGGTCCGTCTCTACTAGACCTAGCTTAATCTCATTGGGAAATTTTTCCTTGGCATCTATCTTTTAGTAGCCCATCAACCTATGGTTTCCTCACATACTACTGTAGTTGCTTTTTCCCAATCAAATCTTCAATCATATCCCTCAAATGAAGACACTCATTGGTATTGTGTCTATGAGTCGTATGGAAGCTATAATACTTCCCCAAGCATCATTCTGCTTCAATGCCTACCTTCAAGGTAGCTTCTTGAAATTCTCAGTTCCTTGCATGGTAAGGTAAATATTTTCAAAAGTATTGTTCAAGGGAGTGCAATCCCTAGGTTGAATATAATTCGTGCGATTTTTGGTGTCTTGTCTCTTACCACTAACACTTGGTTCTTCCTCTTCGAATTTACATTCCAAACAGCTACAACGATCTTTCTGATGCTCTCATCGGTTTTCGTAATGAATCGTAGTTTTTCGACCCTCGAAAATCGACGCTAATACATTCTCTATATTGCATGTTGAGAAATTAAATGTCGAGAAACCCAATTATTAGGGGAATAAAAGGAGGAAAGAAGAAAACTAAATAGAAGAGAAGAAGAAGAGAAAGAAACTAGAACAACACAGAATCTTACAATTGCAGTGGAACAATATATAATATAATATTAATGATCTTTACAATAGAACAATATATAATATAATATCAATGATTTTTACAATAGAGAAACTATAATATACATACCAATCAGAGTACACTAACCTATTTTGGCCTGGATAGGTTTTTGACAACCCATCCTTATAATTTGCTGATAAATACAACTAACAGACAACACAACGGAACACAATGAAATACATAGATGCGTCTTGGCCTCACTCGTCTTCTGAGCTTTAATGCATACAAAGCAATCTGTAAATATACTCGGTCTGACCCAAGCTTAAAAGGGAAGAAAGCCCAAACCAGTCTGGTAAACCAGCATGAGAAAAAACACCCAAACGAAATTTTACTATTTGTCAAAATCCTTTGAAATAATAGTATCCCGTAAGACCACGTTGCATATAAAAACGGATGGGTTTTTACCTTACGATAACTAAAACATTTTTATAGAAAATCCAGTGGTATCATAAAGTCTAGGGTTTTCAAGTAAATAATTAACATAACTAAAATTGTTACATTAATTAAATTATAGCATAATAAGTATAAAACTAAGACTAAGGACACTAATTGGGAAATTCCATACAATGATTGGACTACTGGGGTACCGTCCGTCACAATGCATCTTTAGATAAAAATAATACCGAGGGTGAACCTATCGACCCCTGCCCACACAGAACCGGCCTATCCTTTACTAGATAGTAAAGAATATGACACCCCTTAGTTAATGGGCCCCAAGCATACAAATGAGAGATAATATCGACTCTAGATAGGAATGATCATACCTTAATGGGAGCGACCCACGTAGCCCTGCTACATCTCTCATGTTTTTGTCATTCCTAGTTGATGAGGCTTGAGGCTATGTTTACCTTTTATATAACACTTCTTAGAATGCTAACACTACCCTCCAAGCAACAATTCAATGCCAACGTTCATCTAAAACCGAGGGCACTACTTCTACTACATCCATTTTGGAATCACCCTCAGGATTAGTAGCAAGTAGCCCTTGCACTTCAAGAACTCCATCTATAAATTCAATCATCTTCAAGATATCTTCACTTCAAAATGCTTGAGTTGGATCAACGTGGATTTCAGATAACACATCTGATCCTGGTCTCTTTGAAATAACTTTCTATAATTTTCGGTAAACTCAACCCCGGTTCTTTAGGAAATAAGCAGTCAAAGATGAGAACAGATATCCCCTCCTAATCGTTAGTGGAAAGATTTCCTCATCGTTTATTGTAGGAGAACGAAACGAGATTAATATGCATAGTACAACATCATCAAAGAGGACTATGACATATAACTCACGTGCTTTTCCTAGTTATTTCCAAATTTACATTTTATGTCCATACTTGATAGTCGGTTATTTAACTATCTACAAACACACATCCAATTCTGGGATTTATTTCTAAAGGGAAGACCAACATTGGTTAAGCACATAAGCAACCACTAGCCTCCTTAATTAATCTTTTCATTAGTTAAATTCATCTTGGAAATACTTGTACAAAACTACTTTTAAAAAGATATATCCACAAACCCCTATATTTTCAATACTTGGAAAAAATATCCATATACTTAACTCAATGGTATAAGTATATTCACAAAATGAAGGAAGATTTCCTTTTTACACAATTCTAAAACCATTTATAAACTCTAAAAGCCATTTATAGACCATTTTATAAATATCTTAAACCATTTCTAAAAGCATTTATAACCCCTTTATAAATACGTAAAAAATATTTGTAAAACTTCTTTTATAAATCTATAAACCCATTTTCAAGATTCTTTTATAAATATCTAAAATCATTTATAAAACCCTTTTTATCTTCTAAATAATCTCCCTTAAAGTCTCCAAATCATTCTATAAAACTCCTCTTATAAAACCCAAATTTATTTATAAACTATATTTATAAATCTCGAATAAATTTATAAATAAATTCTAATCATTTACTTTAAAACACTATTATATAAAAATAACATTATAAATAAATAATAATTATTAACTGTAAAACGTCTTAAAAAATATAATTATTAATTTCAAAAACATTATTAATAAAACATTAACAATAGCCTACAACATTATTATAAATAATAATAATTAATTTCCAAACATCATTAATAAAGCATGATTATTAATTTCTAACCATACTAATTATTTAAGATAATTAACTTTTCAATATATTAAAATAATGATAAATAACTTTAAAATCAATATTAAATATAAATAAATAAATTTTAAACGATATTAAACATAAATAAATAACCTTTAAAACAATATTAAATACAAATAAATAATCCTTTAAAATAATATTAAATATAAATAAATAATCCTTCAAGCAATATTAAATATATATAAATAATCTTTAAAAACATTTCTAATGACTTAAAAAGATAGAGCATAAGGTTGGATTTAAATAGAAATTAAATCCTTTTAAAACAAAATATTTCCTTAACCCAATTCCAGATTTAAAATCATTTCCTGTCTCGAAAGAAATTCCAACCCAAATGGAAATTTGTAGCATTTAAAATTTATAATTCAAAATCAATAGCTACCAAACGCTTAACAATATTGATATTGATTTCCTATCACTACTGGATTTAAGTTGAGCATATAACAATGTCATAATAAATAGAGCCAACAATTAGGTTTAATACCCAATAATTCATATGATAGGAATATTATTAAAATTAAAATCAATAATGGTGCGGAATCCAATTAGATCCCTCCAACCTGTCCCCCTACATCACAGCTTACATTAATATATATACATACATATACATACATACATACATATATATATATATATATATATATAATCAACAATGGTAACGAATCCTGTAGGATCCCTCCAACATGTTTTCCTACATCGCAAATAGTATATAATCATATAATATGGGTCATCCACTACTAGGCGAGTATATACAAAAGGTCATCCGCTCCAGGTGCGGGAATAAATCCGAACCAACCAATAAAATAGTAAATCATTCAAATATCCAATCAATAATTATTAACTATATAACATTACTGCTTAACCAAAAAGTTGAGTTTAACTCATCGAAATTCTAGTTGTCGCCGATGTGTTATAGTTTTGTCTAAATCGAACGACGTTTAATTTAGCATGAAATTTCTACTTATTCAGATTCTGACCAAACTAGTTTCATCGTGAAGCCTTCGCCATAATGAGCGCAAAGCAAAAATACATGTCTTGATGCAGAAGTTACTCAACTTTTTAATTAAACAATTTAAAATTTAAAATTAAATAACTAATTACATATTTTATTAATTAATTACCATTTCCGTTTCACTAATCAACTTCTCCTATTAATTTAAAATCCCGCTTCCTTCACAATAACTTCATACCATTGTCGATTCTTCTGCCTTCCTTCCCAAGCTCAACACTCCATGGAAACGTGCTCAATAAACTCCAACAAACTCTCCTTTCCAATCCCTATCACCTCAGCTCCATCAATTTACGCCTGTACCTCCTCCCTAGATCACGACAGGGCCCCATCTTCCCCGTGCGGCACAGCGGGTCGGACCACCCCAATCATGTCTGAACATTACCAAAACTTCATCCAAGGTGTAACTTCCCTTGACGAACTCTAGTCTAACCTCTGATTTGCCTACCGTCCACCATAGCTCACGAAATCCCTAACCCTAGCTCCATAACCCTCTATAACATGTACAATCGATCTCCTAATACAAAACTGAATACCAAAAAACTCACATCAATTCGAAGCTTGGGCAATTTAAATTCAAGGAAGCAATTTCGTGTTTTTTTAATGAAAAACAAATTTGATTTTAATTTTTGAAATTTTTGAAGGAGCGGGCTGCCTTTGTTTTTGGGATGAAAAATGAAAAGCGGTAGGGGCTTTTAATTTGGATGAGGTACGGTGTAGGTATGGGCTAAAGTAGGGTGCGAACGTGAAGGGTATGGGTGTATTAAAATAAGGTCAATATCATTTTATTTTTAAAGCATCCGACATTACATACCCAAAAATCTCAAATCATATCGAAGCGTTTCGACTAGCGTTATATACTAAATACCCTATTTTGAACATAGTTGAACTAGTTTCGAGATCTAGTTCGATCATATGCAGAAATTAACTTTTCAAACCTAATCAGATTATATTAATTTATGTAATTAACCTATATGCGTTTCAAACTCGTACAACCACACCATACGTTTTATAGCTACAAAATTCGACGACATATAGAATTTCACCATTACAGATCTAATGAAACTAGTTTTGTCAAAATCTAAGACAGTGCCCTGGAATGAAATTTTTACACGTTAATCAAAACGTATTATTAAAACTAGTTTTTCCACTCTTAAATTCAAATTCAAAAGTTCACTCTTCATTCTTATACAAATAGAATTTGAATCAACTTTCAAAATCATTTTCATTCACATAAAATTCAAGATTTAATTATTTAAATAATTTCAAATATTGAAATAACCATTATATTTGAAATTTAATTTATTTAACTTATAAAATTACATTTTTAATATTTTAAATCAATTAAATATTCCAAATTCGAATGATTGAAAATCTGGATCGTTGCATTCTTCCTCCCTTAAAAGGGTTTCGTCCCTGAAATTACCAAGGAAAGGAAAATGCCAAAAATCCTTTAACTTTTTAAGACCAGTTAGTTGAAATAGATTGTCAAATTGTTTTAAGCTTTTAACTTTCCAAAATCAATTTGTTGAAACTTTTCTATCACCTTTCCTAGGTCTTTAAATTCATTCATAATTACTCACTCATGTCATTCCAAATTATAACATAGACATCAAATTTTAGTTATCAAACATTTTCTAAAATTCTCAAAATATTCTAACGCCTTAATTTTACGAAAAATTTCACCAGCGTCTCCTAAGCGCAGTTCGATCAGAAAAATTAATAATATATATATAATCACAAATATACACTTCATCTTCAAGGATGAGGCATCTCATATAGAAAAATATAAAAAAGGGTATGTAATCTGAGATGTGCGCCTTTTCTTATATTAGTAAGAACATACAATATAATGCGAAGGCGAGCCCCATATGCGAAGCATATGTCATCCGCACCTACTAATCACTTAACACCAATGAGAACAAATATATAGAAAGTAATATCACTGTATAACATAGACTATACAATAACTATATGTAAATGTAACAAATATAACAAGAGAAACCATCAAATAAATAATACCCATTCAATTAACTCATAACCGTATCAGTTTACATTTTCTAATGTCAACTTTTAATTTATTAAAGCCCATACGATTTACAAATATCATCCGTATGTGGTATCAAATCCGATCGCTCGCTCGATCACACAATTTCACTTCCAAACTAATATCATTCATACAACTACTCTAGTGCGATTTAGATCGGGTTCCCTAACTAGAAACTGCAATTCTCCTTGCATAGCCATATACTATGATAGAGAATCCCAAAATCAATCAAAAATCCATATCAAGTGTTTGTTGTCGAGAATCAAGTGAAAAATTCTAACTCGGACTGATGTAAATCATCTCAAAATCATGTACTTGAATCTGGATCCAACAGTTATGCAAATAAATAATTGTTGAATATGCAAGTATACGATTTTTGTTTGATGAACATATACATATACATATATATATATATATATTTAAATGTATTTGTTAATGTACTATTTTATTTTCAGAGAATTAAATAAATATTTGCTGAACAAAATAAATGACACAGAATTTAAATTCAAACGAATATTTTTTCAAACAAATATTTTATTACAATTTTGAATAGTACAAATTTATGATATCACTATATACGTACAATTTCAATTACAACACAATTTTTATTTCATCACAATTTCCCATTTACATTTGCACCTCACTACATTTCACTCGTTCATTCGTATTTAAACTTCCACTCTATTCCAAATTGAATCCAACCTCTGGGCAATCTGCAAAATAGACGCCGAAGCGGTAAAATTGAAAAAGAAATATTTATGCAGTATAAAATAATTTTTTTTTGAAAATATTATTTGCCTCGGTTATTTGGGTTGCTCATCATCATTTATTTTTGAATTCATCATACACGAACAGCTTGTGACATGCACAGTGAATTACTGTACATTCCACAAGGCCGTGCACATCGATATACACTTGATAAAAGTGCAGGGACAGGTGAGCACAAGGTCAAACCCAAATCAAAAGCTGGGTTCAACTCAAGTGAAGTAAATATTAAGTCACGATATTGAGCACAAGGTCAAACCCGAGATTTAAGCTGGATTCAACTTAGGTGCAATACAAAACTATGGGTCAAGATACATACAAAACAGCCTCGACAAAAAATTCAAATGTACACTTGAACCCAGACTGGTCAGAAAAAAAGTAATCAAGTCAAGATACGACATAAACCAATGGCCAGATTCAAACAACAAAGTGCAATAAATTGGTACAAGACTTCAGACATACATACAACTCAATAGGCCAGAGGGGCAAGTGAAGTATACAAGCAAATGCAGACAACAGGAAGATCAATGAAATAATCAACAACGGTCCAACATGACTCAAGTGCATATGAATCAGACAACAAACGCAGTAACACTATACATGTACTCGAAACAACTGAAGTGTATACCAACAGGAAATATGCAACTCAATGCAGCAGCAAATTTAACTTGAACAACTAAACATAAATGAAGACTGCAATGTGTTCATGAACCAAGTTCATCGAACCGCACAGCAGCTCAAATGAGCAACTGCACAAGATCACTTATTTTGTATATGTATATGTTAGCATATGTGTACAAAGGTCGAAACTAGAAATAGTTCAACACTGCAACATCAACTAGACCAAGCGGAAGAGTTCGTCACAAAAACCAAGTTAATACAAGTGTAGTCTAACCAGGAAGTGATAATAAAGTAAAGTGACATGCACAGGTGAAGACATCAAGTGCACCAGTACAAAACAGTTAAAAAAATGTAACTACCAAAGTCCATCATGCAAAAGCGAACAATGACACAACATCAAAGGAAACAAGATAACTCGGCTAGCAGTACAAAAACAACATGCACTTATTTTCATATGCAACAGCAAGTACAACCTGACTACACAATGAATACAAGCAGTTTCATAGGCTAACGGGATTAGGTGGACCAGAGAACAACAAATGTGAAGCCAATAACAAAGCATGCACTAGTCCAATATCTATAAAACTAAGGTTAGAGGTGACATCAATGTACATGTCGACCAGACAACAAATAACAAACAAGTACAGGGATGCGGTAAACATGTACACAAGCATCAGGTTGAAAAATGCCATCAGGAATTTCAAATTGAACAAGTATAACAAAGTCAAGGCTGATGTCAACAGCCATGTACAAATCAACAAAGCTTAATAGTAAAATTC
Organism: Allium cepa; assembly: GCA_030765085.1. Taxonomy (NCBI): domain Eukaryota; kingdom Viridiplantae; phylum Streptophyta; class Magnoliopsida; order Asparagales; family Amaryllidaceae; genus Allium; species Allium cepa. Next base: position 156,303,553 of record CM060943.1, read on the forward strand.
ACATGAAGCCGTGAGCAATTGACCGTAGTCAAAGAGAATGAAGAACGGAACTAAAGTCAAGTGCCAGCAGAATCAAAGCCGTGGTAATCAAGGAATCGAGCGAGTTCAAAATCAAAACCGTGTTGATCAAGTAAACAAAATATACGAATTTAAACAAGTCAGCAATCATCTCAAGCATTCAAGCATAATCAAGTGGTCGAGAAAAATCATCAGACGATAAAATATGAACGAAATTATAGGAGTTAGAATCCTATTTAAACCCAATTAATAGTATCACCCTATTCACCCCCCTCTAGGGTGATTATTCAGATTATTTTATTTACATTCATTTATTACTTAGTACATCTCTTTCAATACTAATTTCACTTAAGAAACATTCCCTCAAATTTTACTTAAGTTTATTATAAACATTTTATACCACACTTCTCATGTTTATTATCACTTCACAACTTAAGTTCATATTCATTTTAAATCAAATTTAACTTCATTTAACTCATTTTATTAATTCACTTCATTCGATATTACTTGGGTCAAATTCCCTTTTCAAAATTCATTGTATTTAACTAGAGTTAAATATCATTTTATAGTTCAATTTCAAAATTATTTTTCTTAATAATATATTCAAAAAAAATTAAAAATATGTTTTTACTTACTAGTTCTCAAAATTTATAAGTTTTAAATCTTATTTTCTCATATTTATCAAATTATACTTGAATTTTAAAATCAAAACTTTTTTACTAAAACACGGCTTCAATGGTAGCAATCCATCATTTTGAAACTCGAAAATGAACGTCGATGATGCTGCAGTCATCATCGAAATTATTCTCTAGCGACCGAAGTGAGTTCTATGCTTTCTTAACACTTTTAAATTCCATTTCTAAAATATTTCCATTAAAAAATATTTTACAAATAATATTATTATTTCCAAAACTTTGAAAAACAATTTTCAAAATCAACGGGATTTAAATTCTCAAATTCTCAGCTTTTAATCCTTTTTATTTACAAATCATATTTATTAGTTTTCTTCATATATGTTTCCCCTTTGGTTATATTAAGCCATACCTTAATCATTTATCTTTGTTTACATTATAATAATAACAAGTTTTATTAGAACATAAATAACGAACAACCAATGGTAGTAATCAATATTATCATTCACTAACAACCAAACGCACCATATATACTACAATAATTTCTGAGAAATTATTCCTTTATACATAAAATATAATCAAGATAAAATTATTTGATTTACCCAAATTTCAAAACAATACTATGTCGAATTTCTCCGTTCAACTGTTTAGAGATCCCTGTCAATAAAATTAATTACTTGTATTGACCAGAATCCATAAGCCACTCAACAGGTCAATCAACACAATATAAAGCAATTCTATATCACTAACAAATACATGCTTATATATACGCACTCAAACTCATTCTAGGATGCTACTGACCCTATCTCTAATGAGTAATCCCCACCAAAGCTAAGGTGGTCGTTAACCTAGCCCTGATACCAAGTTGTAATGAACCGTAGTTTTTCGACCCTCGAAAATCGATACTAATACGTTCACTGCATTGCGTGTCGATAAATCAAATGCCGAAAAAGGGGAAAAAGAAGGAGGAAAGAAAAAACTAAACAGAAGAAAAGAAAAGGAGAAAAAGAAACTAAAATATAAAAAAACCTCACAATCGCAGCAGAATAATATATAATATAATACCAGTGATCTTTACAGAAGAAAAACTGTAATATACATACACCATTCAGTGTACACTAACCTATTTCAGCCCGGACATTATAATAACTCGTCCTTACAATTTACTAATAAATACAACCAACAGACAAACCATTGATACGTCTTGGGCCTTCATCTTGTCTCTTAAGCTCCAACGCATCCAAAGCAATCTGTAAATATGCTCAATCTGATCCAAGCATTGAAAGGGAAGAAGGCCTGGATCTTTCCGGTAAACTAATATGAGAAAACTCATACAAATGAAATTTTAATGTTTATCAACAATCTTTCAGATAAAAGTATTTCGTAAGGCCACAACGCACATAAACACGACGGGTTTTTACCTTACAATAACCAAAACATTTTCCATAGAAAATTCAATGGTATTATAATAATGTCTACGAATTTCAATTAAATAATTGACATAGCCGAAATTGTTACATTAATTAAATTCCAGCATAATAGGTATACAACTAAGATCGAAGGCACTTATTGAGAAACGGATTCCATATAATGACTGGGCTATTGAGTATTGCCCATCACAGTGCATGTCTAGATAAAATAACACTGAGGTCGAACCTATCGACCATTGCCAACACAGAACTAGCCTACCTCTTACTAGATAGTACCGAATATGATCACCCCTTAGTTAATGGGCCTTGAAGCATACAAATAAGAGAAAATATAAACTCTGGATAGGGATGATCATACCCTAATGGGAGAGACCCAACTAGCCCTGCTTCATCTCTCTTGTTTTAGTCATTCTCGGTTGATGAGGTTGGAGGCTATGTTTCACTTTCATATAGCACTTCCCACTTGGAATGCTAACACTACCCTTCAGGCAACAATACAATGCCAGCATTCTTCCATATAAGTTGTTAAGGATATGAATAAACCAAAGGCACAACTTCCACTACATCCATTTTTGGATAACCCTCGGGATTGGTAGCAAGTAGCCCTTGCACTTCAAAGAATTTCATCTTCAAATTCCATCATATTCGAGATGTCTTCACTTCGAAACGGTTGAGTTGGATTGAAGTGGTTTTTGGATAACAAACTGATCCCGATCTCTTCAAAATAACATTCAATAATTTTCGGTAAACTCAACCCCGATTTTTTAGGAAATAAATAGTCAAAGATAAGCGCAAAGATCATCTCCTAACCGTTAGTGGACGGATTTAATTTCTTATCATTTGCCCTAGGAGAACAAAACAATTTTTATATGCATAGCACAACATTATTGAAGATAACTATGCTATATAACTCACGTGTTTCTCCTAGATATTTCTAAAGTTACATTTTGGGTCTATATTTGATAGTCCGGTATTTAATTATCCATAAACACACATCCAAATCAGGGATTTATTTCTAAAGGGAAAACCAACATTGGTTAAGCTCATAAGCAACCACTAGACTCCTTAATTAATATTTTCATTAATAAAATTCATCTTGGAAATAATTGTATAAAACTAATTTTACAAAGGTATATCCACAAATCTCTATAGTTTCAATACTTGGAAAAATAATCCATATACTTAACTCAACGGTATAACTATATTCACCAAACGGAGGAAAATATGCTTTTTACACAGTTCTAAAATCATTTATAAACTCCTTTATAAATTTCAAAATCCATTTATAGACCATTTTATAAATATCTGAAACCATTTCTAAAAGCATTTATATCCCTTTTATAAATCCATAAAAACTGTTTATAAAAATGCTTTTATAAATCTATAAACCCATTTCCAAGATTCATATATACATACTTAAACTCATTTATAAAACTCTTTTCATCTAGTAAATAATCACCTTTCAAGTCTCTAAATCATTCTATAAAACTCCTCTTATAAAACCCAAATTTGTTTATAAAACTCTATTTATAAATCTCGAATACATATATAAATAAATTCTAATCATTTACTTTAAAACACTATTATATAAAAATAACATTATAAATAAATAAAAACTATTATCTTTAAAACGTCTAAAATAATATAATTAATAATTTCAAAGACATTATTAATAAAACACTAATAATTAGTCGTAAACATTATTATAAATAATAGTAATTAATTTCCAAACATTATTATTAAATCATTATTATTAAATTTAAACCATATTAATTATTTAAGACAATTAACTTTTCAAGATACTAAAATATTGATAAATAGCTTTAAAAACAATATTAAATATAAATAAGTAACTTTTAAACAGTGTTCAATATAAATAAATAACTATTACATGATATTAAATATAAATAAATAATCTTTAAAAACATTTTTAATAACTTGAAAAAGACAGATAATAACGTGGAGTAAAATAGAAATTAAATCCTTTTAAAAACAATATTTTTGAAACCCAATTTCAAATTTAAAATCATTTCCTATCTTAAAAACAAATTCCAATCCAAATAGCAATTTATAGCATTTCGAATTTGTAATTTGAGACTAATAGCTACCAAACGCTTGACCAATACTGATATTGATTTCCTATCACTATAGAATTTAAGTTAAGCATATAACATTATCATAATCAATAGAGCCAATAATCAGGTTTAGTATCCAATAATTCATATGACAGGAATATTATTGAAATTAAAATCAACAATGGTGAGGAATGCCATTGGATCCCTCCAACCCGTCCCCCCGTATCATAGCTCATATATATACACACACATATCAACACATATATTTGCAAATTAAATCAATAGTGGTAAGGAATCTTGTTGGATCCCTCCAACCTGTTCTCCTACATCGCAAACGGTACGTAATCATATAATATTGGTCATCCGCTGCTATGCGGATACATATAACAGGTCATTTGTTCCAGTGGCGGGAAAAACCAAACCAACTGATAAAACAGTAAACCATCTAAACATCCGATCAATATTTTTTATCAGCTATATAACATTACTGGTTAAACAAAAAGGTGAGTTTAACTCACCAAAATTCCAATTATTGTCGAGGCATTCCAGTTTCGTCTAAATCGAAGGACTGTGAAATTTCTACTTGCTTAAAAATTGACCAAACTAGTTTCATCACGAAGCCTTCGCCATAACCAGCACAACGTAAAAATCTACATCTCGATTGGACCTTGTATGCAGAAGTTACATATTTTTTGATTAAACGGTTTAAAATTTAAAATTAAATAGCTAATTACATATATTATTTTCTAATCACCATTTTATTTTACTAATCCTTCTTCTCCTATTAATTTAAACTCTTCCTTTATAGTAACTTCACACCATTGCCGATTCTTTTGCTTTCCCTCCCAAGCTCGATACTCCATGAAAACATGCTTAATAAACTCCGACGAACTCTCCTTCCCAAACTTATCACCTTGACTCCATTAATTTACGCTCGCACCTCCTCCCTAGATCGTGAGAGGCCCCATCTTTACTGTGCGACACACCAGGTCGGATCACCTCAATCATGTCTGGACATCACCAAAACATCATCCAAGGTGTAACTTTCCTCGACAAACTGTAGTCTAATCTCCAATTTTCCTCTCGTCCACCATATAGATTATGAAATCCTTAATCCTAGCTCCACAACCCTCCATGACATTTACAGTCAATCTCCTAATGCATAGCCAAACATAATAAAACTCATATTAATTAGAAGCTTAGGCCAATTTAAAGTCAACGAAACAATTTCGTATTTTTTATTGTAAAATGAATTTGATTTTAATTTTTGAAGGAGTTGGTTGCCTTTGTTTTCGGGATGAAAAATGAAAAGTGCCAGGGTGTGAACGTGAAGGGTATGGGTGTATTACAATAGGGTCTATATTATTTTATTTTTAAAATATACGACATTACATACCCTAAAATCTCGAACTCCTATCGAAGCGTGCCGAGTGGCGTTCGATGTTTTTTTAAAACCTAATCATATATTATTAATTTATGCAGTTATTCGATATGTTTTTCAAACTCATACAACCACACGATACATTAGACCTCCATGAAATTCGACGACATATAAAAATTCACTATTGTAGATCCGAGGAAACCGGTTTCATCAAAATCTAAGACAGTGCCCCAAAATGAAATGTTTACATGTTAATTAAAACGATTATGATTTAAACTAGTTTTTTTCCATATTTAAATTCAAATTCAAAAGTTTACTCTCTTTATTCTTATCCAAATAGAATTTAATTCAACTACCGAAATCATTTTCATTCACATAAAATTCAAGGTTTAATTATTTAAACAATTTCGAATATTCAAATAACTATTATATTTGAAATTCAAGTTATTTAACTCATAAAATTACCTTTTCAATATTTAAAATCAATTAATATTCTAAATTCGAATGACTGAAAATGTGGGCCGTTACAGTTTTCTTGATCGAAACATTTCTTTATACCACATCACTTAATAATCTATCACCAACTTTCCTACAACGATGTTTGCCTTCCTAAGCATAGGAATCGAGACGCCTTTTGGTAGAACTCTTCCAAGGTAGGTGGCTACTTCCTTTTAAGCCATTAACCAAAGTCTGTATTAGGACAAACCCGCCGAATTAATGCCATCAAGACAATACCTTATTTTGGATTACTAACTTCAGTTACCATAGTATTGAATCGCTTCAATAAATCCTTCATAGTCTCTTCGAAACTCTGATGGACATTCGATAAAGACATCACGTCCTTTTGTCGAGCGATATGGTGTCTAGACTACTCTATAAAATTCGTTACTAGCTAGTCGAAGGATGATATCGACCTTGCCACGAACCAAGTGACTACATCGTGGCAACTCCATCTAAGAATATAGGATAACGCCTACATCTTAACAGGAATTATCCATGTTCCATCCATACTTAAAAAGATGTTGTCTTAGATCAATCGTTCCATTATAAGATGACATTATTGTCATTACAAATTTCCTGGGATAACTCTCATGTAGAATGTTATTAGTGAATGGGGTCCGACTAAACGATGTACTCCCTTGACATTAATCCAATGTTGATTTTCATTCAGCAATCTCCTTACCATATTTGTGATGTGCACTTTGTCGATTTGAGCCACTGGACTACTATTATAGGGAATAACTCCAAATGTTCAACTCTTTAAATGTTCTCAATTATTTGCATGACGTTTGGACTCCCTAGTCTCCAGAGAACCATTTGTTCAGACCCTTGTTGTCATCGTTCTTTCCTAGCTAGTTCTATAGCATTCGTTTGTACACCTCTAGTCTGACCACTAACAACTTGCTCAACACTAACATCAACCTCCTCATGGAACTCACCCTTAGAATCACCAAGAAAGAATCTTCCTGAACATTCAGTATCAAGTTGTTTTGGGTCGTATAGAGTTGCGGTTTTCCACAAAAACTTTCCAAGTCTTGTTCTCAAGACATCCCTCCTTCACATCTTTTGCTTATCATCTCTCCGATTTCTATTTGATAAAGAATAACATCGTTCATCGAAGTTAGAAGATGATGAATCTCCATGGCATTCCTTCTGCCTTTGAGGTAGCCAAGGAATAATAGCTAACCCCTCCATCTCCTTCAGGATGATATTTTAACTCTCTAACATCTTTCTATTCATTTCAGCCATCATTCGGTCCAACTCAACTCTTGTCACTATGTAACAACCTACATCTTAGTGGGTCCAAATTTTGACAAAATCGAAATCCAAGTCTATTAGAGTATAGATCATTTTTTAATGCCTGCAATAAGCATGACATATTAGAGATTGATAAATCTAAACTGATAACGGAAATGGAAAATATAATAGGATACAAATATCGACTGAGGGTGCTACCTTGGAATCAATAGCATTCCTTGACCATCAATTCGCCTTATCAACGCCGAGCGCGAGAGATAAGAAAACTTCTCCATCAACCAATTACGTCTTGCACTAATAACGTATTCCTCTAAATATAGTCTATGGGTTGTAATGAGGAGGGGGTCGGAACAATGTTTTAGTGACTAGAAAGCGATACTTTATCAATGACATAAATTTATACCGGCTAGTTTCCATTTATTTGTTATGTCTATTACTTACGGTTAATTCGTTTAAGCTAATATCGCATACACGATAGTTCTATCTAATATGATTCATCCATTTAACCTTCTCCGAGGTATAAAATAGTAACATATGTCTATCAACAACTTGATACTTCTAAATATGATGCGGGCCCCTAGCATCGTCATCGTTGATTTATTGGTCCTAGCTACAAAGACCTTTAACCACTAATTATGGATTTATAATACATAATAGCCATGTTACTAACGAAACTATCATGATTATTGTCTTAACCATGTAAAAGACAGTGCTCAAATAACTTATTAATAAGGACTAAGAAAACTTCTAACCAACAATACCTATATTTTAAGCAGGTCTTCATCAGTCAATACCTAACCCAAAGCGGACAACTTACTGGTATTATCTAGCCAATAATGCTTGGAATATCACCTGTCCACTTACAACTTCTTTATAGAGGAGAGTAAGACTCTATAGCAGTCACTTAATACCTTAAACCTAAAGCGGACCAATTTTGAGATATCCACTACTGCTCCTAACTGCCAAGTCGGACCATTATCTATTTATTAATTTGGGAGAAGATGGGTGCAACGACTCGCATTTTTAACGAAAGGATATTTAAATATAGAATTGTTAATTAATTGACGACCCTAAAAATATGATTATTTGCATACGATCGAATAAGGACTAGGGACCACTTCCATTGAGTTTGCATCAACGTTGTGAATTAATATGAATATAAGGATCGCTGTAGATGGAGATCAGATAATTAGATAGTCAAAATAGTCTTGAAAAGCATGAAATTATCATTTCGGAGCTCTATCTTGGATAGTGATGAAATTTATACCAACAGGACCATAACAATGAGGTGATGCACGCAGATGAGTTTCATAGCGACCGGACTGTTTGATTGTGCGAGCTCGAAACGCATGACCGTTTATTTAAGAAATCAAATAAATTGAATATTATATTAATATATAATAACCCTTATCCGAACCCTCATCCACAAATCCCTCGGTACTATTCCACTCATTTTTAGGAAAAACATAGTCGTACCTTGAAACCCACCTATCCTCTTCATTTGATAAGTTATTAAAAATCAACCGTTTATTAAAATCGAGATCCGATTGAGATCCATTTCTCCTTGTCCCGTGACTGACGTTTTGGAACCAAAGACAAGTTGAACGGTCATTGTTCTTCGATGATCATTAATTATGGTCATGTATGTTTTTAAGGGGACACGAAGCAAGAGACGTCGAGGGCCAAAACGGAGCATGCCAATGGGATGAAAAAATGAATTTGTAGTAGGAATCGATCAACTTAGAGTTGCCTAGAGAGCTAAATCAAATTGTGACATGTATGTGTTGCACACCATAGGGCATGGATGCAATTTTGTAGGGTAAGCCGAAGGCAATGATTTTTGGCATGGAGGTTGAGCTTGCATAGAGAGGATCAATGGATTCGTTAATTCGAAGTTTCGTTGAGAAACGAGGAAGGATGGGTGGAGAAAGGAGGAAGAATGGCTATGTCTTCGGCCTGGAATGTAACTGAGTGGGATTGGAGAAGATGATTTGCATGGGTAATTAAATTAGTTAACTATATTTAAAGTTAATTAATAATTTAAATTATATCAAAATTTATATATTGCACATCTTTTTACATACAAGGTTAATTCTTCATGCCGTCTCTTGCATTGCGCTTATGATGGAGAGCTCTATGACTTGGTGTTGGTTTGGATACATTTGGTTAAGGTAATTGATGTTATCTCACACCATGCTATGATTGTTAGTATAGTAGTAAAACAACGTTTTGGAACGTTATCTAACTTTGAAATGTGATTTCTAGAATATTTAAACCTACATATTATTTTATAAAAAGAATTAAAAGTGTTTTAAAGTGGTTTTTGAATTAAATATCATATTTTTCCCATTGATGCACTATTTTGACGATATTGATAGATTTAGGCTAATTTTGACATTTATCCCCCATTGGTTGCTTAGACGTATTGTATTGTGTTATTATATGCGTATGAAGGCTATTATGGACATTGCCATGCTTGTTAGTTACATGTATGTATGTTTTTTAGTTGGTTGAAAAAGCCGTTCAAAGGTAATATAGGGTTAGAAAATATCCCATAGGATAGGATTTTAGGCACAAAGTTTCGTGCACCTGATCGATCTAAAGATGAAGAAAGATGGACTTGGAGATGCGCTAAACTTTAAGGTAGATGCTGGACATTTTCATTTGGTTTGTATTTAACCATTTTTGGTCAAGTACACGACCAAAGTTGTCGTTATCGATAACTCTAGGGTGGTCGATATCTACCACTATTGATGATGGCCAATTCAGCCAATTTTGACGTGGATGATGGAGTGGCTTTGAGGAGCACGATATGATGGTTTATTTATTCGTTCAACACTTTATTTTGATGATATGGCTCTTCGATGAGTGGTTTTAGCGGTGAAGCGAAGATGTGATGATTCGACGCGATGACTTCACGATTCAACGATGATGATTTTGTAATGGGAAGTGATGGCTTCGAAAATGGATAGCTGCACTTTAGGAGGCAGAGTGGTGGGATGGAAGGAACTGTTAGAGGAAGTTTATAGGACGCATATGACATTTTATGACTAATGATGGTTGTCCAAGATAGCTCCCGACCATGATGACTTTAGACGAGAGTCGTGAGGATAAATCCAAGATGAGCTTTCTATGGATGATGTGTGCAAAGGGATCATTGGTATTCGTAGATTTCGATGTGTACTCGTAAAGCATGGTTATGTGAGAACGCTCACTTAGGCTTCCAAGGAACGATGTTTCAATTTGAGTACCCTGGGCTATCTACGAGGGTGCAGTCTAAGTCCTAGCCTATTAAGTGGTATGGATTCGAATACCAAGAAATTGGGACATTGAGTAGTCCTTGGCTCTACGAGGGTGGTCATACGAGTATCATATATCTAATGCACTAAGTGAGTGAATGTGAGAATAGATAATAGATGCTATGTTTGCTTGATTATTTATCATCTTAGGGATGTCTCACGATGTTGATAATATCGATGCATATATCTAGACACCCTTAGTACTTTAATATATGGTACACCCATGATGACTATGATATAGAGTACTATATATCATATGTAATGTGCAAACCCTTGTAGGGTCGTTTTCACCCTAGAGTGGGGGTGAATAGGGTCTACTAAAATTAATGCGGGAATAAAAATAAAAGCAGAAAGCAATGCAGAAAAGATCACACATAGTTTTACCCAGCTTCAACAAAAACTACCTACGTGCTGCCCCCAAGATTTCTACTCGAAATTAAGTGTCAGACGCTTACAAACACATATAAACTTGTGATACCAGCTAACTTGATTAACCTAACTATAAGCTCAAAACCCTGCTATAGCGTAGCCACCGAGTTGCGAGTTCTTGAACTACAAAACCGTAGTCCGTAAACAACTTAAACTAAAGTTTAACTCAAATAAAAATTAAAAACAAACATAAGGACTAAAATAAATATAAAAACTTATTTTTAGAATTAAAGCCCAATATAAAAATACGGCCCAAGTAAAAATAAGAGTAGAAATGGTATTCCCTTTAATTTTTCATTTGAGTACTTTCTTCTGCCGTTCCTTTTGTTTCTCTTCAAAAATTAGGGTTTCGATTTGCTTGAAGTCGCCGCTTGGAGTTCAAATCGATTGTTTTCATTCCTTAATTCACTTTGCTGCTTCTTCGTTTAGTGCTCTTAGATTTTCTTATGGTCGCTTCAATGTTAAGTTCGAATGGAGAAAATTTGGTATGCGATTTTTACTTTTCTTTCTCTGTTGATTTGCTTGAACTTGAACTAGAATTTTTTTCATCGATGATGATTTTGGTATTTAGGGATCGAAACCCTATAATCTGGTTCATATATTATGGTTTGAATTTGTGAGTGAGTTTGGTACTTGCGTTGATTTCTGATCGAAAGATTGTTCATTGATCGAAGATAATTCTATGAATTTGAATTTGAGTGAATTGATTAAGTCAGTTCTTTGCTGCTAAGACTTTGGCATTTGAATTTTAGATAATCTTGACTTGATGAATTTTGACATGTTACCCTCCATGATTTCATACAACTTTCTAAATTTTTAGTTTCCTTACAACCGATTCATGACCCATGGCTTCATAGTCATTTCGTTGCTCTATTCACTATTTGCTCTATGATTCTCGAAACACATGTGTATATGTACACATATGTATATGTAGGCTCTTGTATCCTTGACCTTATGAATTGCCATTGATGTTTGGTCTCATCGAAGTCTACATTGATTTAAAAAAGCTGCCTTGTATTTTTTTTCATGTGAAGTCCCCTCTGGTTCATACGTATAGAACTGGTTCACTACTTTGTACATGTGAACACCTAGTCTAGTTCAGTTTCATGTTAATTGCTTTGCATTTTGGTCCATGGTTTGCTTGTGTACTTTATGTTGAGTTGTTGTGTACATTTGGTTGAATCTGCACTATTTTTGAGAGATCTATTGTCTTGTTAATTGGACCTGAATTGATATGTGTATACATGTGCATTATGGTCTGGTTTTGGTTACTTTTGAATCTGGTTTCATTGTGCTTCGCAATTGAATTCTAGTTTGGTGGTCTTGTGTAACGACCCGTAAATTTTGATAATTAAATTTGTCATTTTAATAAGATTTTTGTAATTAAATTTAGAAAGAAAGAAATTTTTTATAATTTATATTGAAGTAAATGTTAATAGTGAATTGCAGCAATGGTTATTAAAACTAATTATTGACAATTTAAGTGAAATCCCAATAAAGAAATTGTGTTAATTGTTGCACTTGGGTATAAAATTTAAAATAAGTAATTAAAGGTAAGCATTTAATTAACCAATGCAATAATATATTGATCAATAGTAAATGAATGTAAATTAAGGCAATAATGTTAATGCAAGGTAAATAATACTAATTAAGGTTAATAATAAATGAATGTAAGGAAATTCCAATTAATGAAAATAAATTTAAATGTTATAATAAAAAAAAATATAAAACATAACAATGTCAATTAAAGTTGATCATTTAGGATTTCAATGAAATTCCAATTTACTTAATAATTTAGATGGCATACTTGACTATGAATTTAATATAAGGAAACAAGAGTAGATATTGAACAAATTGATGAATTAGTATAAAATTTATGCTAGTTGGATAAGAACAGTGTTGTGTAATCAATTGCAATAAATCTGAATTAAATGTTACATTAATGTAAATTAGGGTAATAATTGGGAATAACGTAAATTTTATTCAGTGTAATGATAATTAGTTAAATATAGTATAAGCTTAAGTGTAAATTTAAGGTTATGATAACAATTATTATAAATTACCTAATTAATTGGTCAATGGATTTATTGGAAATCAAGTTCATTTAAATGTTAAGTAAATGAAGGGTAAACAATAGGAACTAGGTATAGAGTAATAATGGACTAAGTACAAAGATTGAAACCAATTAAATCAAAGTATTTGGAATTTATTATAATTAATTGGAACTCAAATTTTAATAAATGAATTTATTATAAATGAAATTTAATTTATTACGCTAATTGAAATGAAGATGGAATGTGAGAATATTAATGTAGTAGATTTTGAATCCAATATTTATTTCATCGGTCGATAATAATGAATTAGAGTAGAATGAAAAATAAATTTAGTAGAATTTTTGGAAATTAAATTTATAATTTCTGAATTTAATGGAATTGTGGTTAACACTGAAATTGATAAATTAATCAACTCTAAATTGACATTTAAATTTGGGTAAACTAGTGTAAATGATTTAGAAATTTAAAAATGATGAAATTTGTTAATCATAGAGTTGAAATTGAAAATTTGATTTAATTTGTTAATTTATTAATTTAATTAATTAACTGGAAAATAGCCATTTTGGCCACTGACTCGGATTTTGATGAAACCAGTTTTATCGCATCCGTAACGGTGAATTATTGTAGGATTTCAAGTTTCGAAGCGATAGGACCTGTCGTTTGATCGTACGGACTCAAAACGCCTTGAAATCAATGAAATTGCAATCAATTGAAATCAATTTGGAAAAAAATGAATTTAGCATAACTTTTTCATACGATGGAATTTGGACTTAAAACCTATTCCATCATGTTTAAAATATTTAAAAACATCAATTTCTATATATGGGTTGACCCAATTTCGTTCCGGAGTCAGAACGGGCTTTTCGGGCCACTTTATCGTTTAACGCGTATATCAGTCTCATCCATCTATTTTATTTCAGCTTTGTCTATAATACCCTATTATAAACCCTAGCCAACCTCTATTTCTCATTTGTCTGTGCGTACAATTCCTCTTCAACTTCTCATTTCAATGGCAGACAATTCCAAATCCAATTGCAATACAAAAATCAAATTGAAATTTCAAACTCCTTAAAAAAATTCAAAAAAATTATATATCGAAGCTCTCGATGTATGCATCTCTGATCTGTAGTTTTCTTTTGGTTTTGAATCACCGTTTGTTCAAAAATCGTAAATCATTCTCGGCCATTCATGTTGAATTTTGCTCGATCAACGGCAGATCTGAGACGATATATCGATCCGATAGTGCTACGTCGAAGAGGGAGCGTAAGGGAGTCGATCGGCATGGTCGAGATGGGTTTTTAGCGACTGAAATCGCCTCGATTTGGCGATGAACGCTGGTGGCGGCGTTCGTTCTCTAGTGGCTTGTGGGGGCACGCGTGGGCAAGGCAGGGTCGGCCAGGGGTGGGGCGTGCGACGCCGTGCTTCGATCGTGGCCAGATCGTTGGTAGCGGCGATGAAATTCAGACGAACGTGGCGGCGGTTTCTAGGGCTTCAGCATGGTTCGAACGAGACTGGGTAGCATTAGGGTTACGCGATATTTTGCGTATGACATGGCAAGGTGGGTATGTTTTATTTATTTAAATTTTGATTTTCTATCTTCTATTGATTATAAATTTCACATTCGAGGTCTGATTTACGCGCGGTTTTCTCCGCTAGGTTCGTATTGGAATTCCGGACATTTTGACGCTTGTTTGGATCTAAAGCTGTTCAAATTTTGGGTTTAAATTGGATTTAAATTCAATTTAAATTCAAAAGGCGAGTGTTTTAACCCACTCACAACTTATAAAATTTCTTATGTGTGTTAAATTGATATATTATGTGATTTGAAATTTATTTATGATTGTTTGGCATATTTTTAATCATCATCTCAGTTAAATTTAATTTACTAAATTAAATTTTTATTTAATTCATTATTGCATATAAACTGCCAGTTAGATAGATTGTTTAATTTATTATTGAATATAAACTATCAGTAATTACCTGTTATTTATTATATGCTCTATATTGATGTTATTGTTTAAATTGGATGATTATTGAAATAAATGGTTGATGATTGATATTGGATGAATGGATGTTGTATTTTATATTGTTTTAAACTGCAAATTATTACGCATTTTATTTCATTCGCGATTGCAGTTTGAAATGATATATAATCATATTTGTATTTTTAATTGCGGATTGAAATGATATATATCTGTATCACTTGACCATAGAATAGAAAATTTTATACAGACACCGTGGTCTATATATATAAAAATATTTTAAATGATTTCTATGGTTTTGTAAAGAAATATATGGGTTATATAAATATTGATTTTAGATGTTATGTAAATGTTATTTTATAATTGATTTTAGCTATGTATAAGTTTGCTTTGAAATATAAAATAAGTTGAATAAAAAAATTTGATTGGTTTTTATATAATATGATTAAGTAGTTGTTTAAATTATATTGTATATATAGTTATAATGGCTTAAATAAAACTGTGGTTGGAAGATAAATAGGAAATTGATGTGAATTAATTCTTTTAAGAATTATACTCGAATAAAGTTGATTTGATATTTTAATAAAATTGAGATTTTAACGGGTATGATTTTATAACTGATTTTGGTTTAGAGTGATTTAAATGAATATCAAGTTAATTTAAATGAATATATCAAGTTAAATAAGTTGAAAGAATATCCAGTTAATTGAAGTTTTAAAAGTTTTTCTTAAATTATATTGGATTTATTTAGTTAACATTTCAAATCCAAATAATAGTAATTAAATTTGATATATATATATATATGGAATTATCAAAGAATTAGTTTTGAAATGGTGGAATATTTAAAGTTTTGAAATATATGAAAATTGAAATGGTTTATTGGGGGTTCAAATCTATATTTGGAATTGATTTATGAAATTTATGAAGTTATTTTATTTTATATAAAGTAATTTAATATTTGAACCATTAAAGCATTGGAAGTTATGTTTCAAAGTTATAAATTTCAAAGTATTACGTTTTGGAAGTGTTATAGTTTTAAGTCCTTGGTTTCGAAATTTTATAACTTTGAAAATATGATTTTGAAAAGGATATCATATTGATTTGGTTTTAAAATAAAAATGATATCGTATTTATATGGTTTTGAAATAAATATTATATCCTGGTTTTGAAGTATAAATTATGTTGAAATGACCGCGGTGTTATAATAATGTTTGGTTGTTAAAGAGACCGGGATCGAAAGTTGTCATACTCTCTGCCAACCCCGAAAACCACTTTAACAACCGTGTACGCGGTGGAGATTCCAGAATGAAGTAGGATGGTGGCGGCGTTTCCTTTGAGGTATATAAGGTGGCTAAAACAGGAGCGATTCTCGGACCAATGAGGTCATTCCTCCGGTCGGACACACTCCTTCGATATTATATTCTGACTTCGAGATTTATTTGGTGGCTACTTTTGGTTTTTGATTTTGGGGTTGTGGCTCGAGGTGGGCGGTAGTAGCTGCTACACGTTACTACCAGCCTGGATAGCAATTGGTATATCTACCTTGGCATTGCCTAGTTGTGCCGTGTCACCTACCCTAGCACGCCTTGTATGAGTTTGGTTTTCTCCCGTAGCCATGTGGTATCCTATGGTGGCTTATCGATCAGGAGGGACTATGATATTGGATGGACTACTGGGACTATTACGTGTTAAGGGGAATATTGGGTCACTCCTTAATTCTATTTAAAAGTAATTTATTTTACTATAGACACTATTATAATAGCGAAATATTACTACATAGTAAATAGTTTAACGGATCCTTAGGAGATGTGAATCTCGAGCATCTCTTAAGTTACTGCACTCACGTTAGACACTGGATAGGAGATGTCAAATCTCGTAAATATCTTTGATGCTGTTCCACTCGTATATATTTTACCGATGATTTAACTTATATAAGATCTTTTAGTTCTGACTCGAGTGTTTGTCTTTTCAATTTGCTCGGGTCAGCCTGGGCATTTCAGGATTTAGAAGACCGTATTCTGGAGGACGAAGATGAAGATTAATTATTATTTATCATAGTATTACACTACATTCATACTGTTCCGCTGCATTATTAATATTTTATGGTATGTGTAACTCTGATATACATTGTATTTTTATAATCAAATGTTTTTGTAAAACAGCTTCGTGAACTGTTTATTTGAATATTATATTTTATCATTCTGGTGTAAGATTCTATTTTGTTGTTTCTTTCTCTGCTTTTTCTTATTTACCCCATAACAATCCGCCCTTTTGTATGATTTAAGTCTGACGTGTGTGGTTTATCATCGATTTAAAGCGTACGAAAAGGCAGGACGTTACATCTTGTTTCACTTGAAGTTTGGTCTTATGTCTTTGTTTTGCATTCGTGTTATCTCATTTTGGACATGAGCATGTCTGGTTACATATGAGCTGGTCTGTTCTTGTGCCACTTGAAATCTGGATGCATTTGGAGTTTGACTACATTTATGTCTGGTTTCATGTAGATTTGAGTCTTCATGTGTACATTTATGAATGCATGCATATCCATATTCATGTTGACTGAAGTTGAACTTGTATTTCAACTTCTTGCTCCAATGCCTTGTTGAGTATGATTGTTTTTGCATTTGCACTTGAGTTAAATCCAGTCTTGGCTTGGGTTTGACCTTGTGCTCACCTGTCCTTGCTATTTTAAACAAGTAAGTGTATATCGATGTGCACGAACTTGTGACATGTACAATGATACACTATGCATGTCACAAGTTGTTCGTATAAGATGAATTAAAAGAAAATGATGATGAAGAACCCAAATAATTAAGGCAAATAATATTTTCAAACTCACGCTGCATTGTGCACTGCAAACAATTTCTTTTTCAATTTTACTACGTCAGTGTTTATTTTGCAGATAGTTCAGATGCTGGATACAAGCTAGAATAGAGTTGAAGATCAAAGTACGAGTGATGAGTGAATTATGTAGTGAGGTGAAAAATGTATGTAAAATTGTATAGTGAAAATTGTGTTGTAATTGAAACTTGTATGGTGAGAGCTTAAATTGTACTATTTGAATCTGCAATAAAATATTTGTTTGAATGAAATATTTGTTTCAATATGAATTCCATATTATTTATTTTATTCAACAAATATTTATTTAATTATGTGGAAAAAACTAGTACAATAATAAATACATTTAAACGAATATATATATGTATGTATGTTTATTATCATCATACAAAAATCATAGGCCATTATATTCTACGACCCTATGGATGCAAGGATAGGTTAGGTATGATTTTCCATATCCTCTGCTCTATATACTATATCGACTTTTATAGTGTTTTAAGATTATTTATCGCTCACACCAGACTATTGTCTGACTCGAGATTTTATGCTTTGCTTCTTATTAACTTGAGTACTCTTAAATGAATAGACTAGATAGCTGGTGTAAAAAGCACTTGGAGATGTGTAGATTGACTAGAAGAAGGTGACGCTTTCTCATATTTATATTCTGAGTTTATTATTGTTTATTCTACCATATGACACTATGGAGCCTTGACGGTGTTCACTTATTATTATTAGAGAGACAGTTTATCAGTTGTGTTTATTTATTAGTTGTATAAACTCTATTGTTGTTTTGTATAACTGTATGTGCATGTTTATCCTAAAACTGTAGTTCATGTAGTTATTACTGTATAATCTGTTTTATATCTATAGTGACTATTATATTTTATCTGATGCGCTTTGAGATATACGACAGGTTATGTGATTGTGTGATGTTTTATCCTTTCTCTTATATTCTCTTCTTTTCTATTCCTCTTCTCATTTCTATTTCTTTCCCTTGACAACCGTCCTATATTAGTAGGATGCTTCATAGCGCACTATTCGATTATATGAGCATCTGGGGTGTAGGACGGTCATCTCATTAATACCAGATCTTAGGTTACATGATTAACCTAATTTGATACCATGATCCAGTAGAGATAGAGAAGAAGTTGTTGCCTTAGACCGGAACGAGAGTATACTTATATACGAGAGCGTGCGTATTTGTTATATATTTTGATTTTCAAAATTATATAGTAGTATATAAGTTGTATTGCACACACAAGCACTATTGATGCAGTTTTTCCCTATGAGAGACTGGTCATCCTGATTATAGTTAGGAATAATCTGGCATATTAGAGAAGTTGCTATAAACTGCATCTTTGGAGTTGAGAGTAGGCAGGATCGAGGACCACTAACCTCAGTTCATAGAATATGTCTGAAGAGACAGTGGGAGTCATTTTCTAGAATGCACAAGTTTCTCTAATTGATTATGGTGCTTAAGTGCAAACACCTAGAGTCGATTTTTCCGAGCTGTATAAAAATGTAACAAACCTAATTTTTGATAACATTATTTAGGGTATTTAATTAGTTAAATAAAATAAAATAATGTAACAATTAGAGGATTGAGATTTGTTATTGAAAAGGGTAGCCATGCCATGTTAACAAACTAAGGCGCGATTTGAACTTAAAATAAGAGAGGGACATAGGTGAGGGAAAAATAGGAAAGGACATATCCTTATACCCTAAACCCTTACACTCATTCACTTCACACGTTTATTTTCTACAAACAAAATACCATTAAGGTCGGTCACCACTAAAGTAAAATCGAGAGGAGGATAAAAAAATTAAAGGAAGTAAGATTAAGCAATCAAATTCATTCTCAAATCTCAACTCCTTAACCAAAAAACTAAGGTGAATAATGACTACATCGTTGAGGGTTAAGGTTTACAGATTTTAGTAGGTTGGCGAATAAAGCTTCCGGTGACGAGCAGGTGGCTGACAGATAACTAAGTAGGAGTTGCCGTTTTATTTTGGATTGATTCTACTTGTATTGTATATATAGTACTCTGCTCAACATGGGGGCATCATCATATGTCATTTTTGGTGTATTTATGTAATAATTATATTTTATCTAAACTTGAGGAAGCGATGGGATTATGCAATTTGAATATCGAACATGTTTTGGAAATGTAATCAAAAATATTTTTTGAAGTCTGTGATATTATTTCATATTCATGTGCTTATGATATTATGAATACTATTAACATTACCGTATTTGATCACCGGAAGTTAATAGTATGGATGACTGCAGCATCTGTAGCGCTTAGCTTTGGGCCTCCAAATAGGAGATGCTATAACTTGGCATCAAAGCATAGGTTTATGAAAAACTTTAACTAAAAGGATGATTTTTGAAAATATAATCCTAAGGAATTAGCGATAAGATTGGGGTAAGGGAAAACGTTATAGTAACGTACTTGTATTTGCTGTAAGTATGCACTTTATCTCCAATCTCAAGTAGGTTATTTTTCTATATCTCACAAAGGTTCGAATGAAGATATGGATTCTCAAAGAGATAATGTTGGAAAAGAAGGCAGCACTATAGATGGAAATGCCAGACCTAATACTAGAAGGAACCAAGGTCAGACATGAGCTAGAAATATTGGTGCTGAAGTCCCAGAAGTTGACATGGGAGTCATGTATCAGTTTTTCATGAATATGATGCAAGCGGAGATTGCTACTGGAGTACTTGGAGGAGGAGTCCGGGAAGCTCCAGTAATCAGCAATTACGCTGCTTTGAGTAGGGACTATGCTAGGTTGGGAGGAAAACCATTCATTGGACTGATGACGCAAAAGAAGTGGAGAACTGGTTGCTGCATTATGAGAGGATTTTTGCAGATTTATGTCATAGTGATGAGCAAAAAAGAATGCTCGCTTCGAGACAACTTCAAGGAACAGCTTTATACTGGTGGAATAGTGTGACGGTTGGAGTGGATGAAGGAACGATGACATGGGCTGAGTTTAAGAGAGGTTCGAGGAAATATTCATGTCTGTGATGGCGAAGTCTACCTTGCTCAGAAAGTTTGTCGAGTTAGAGCAAGAAGAGATGACTTTGTTAGAGTATGCTACAAGGTTTGAGGAGTTGGCAAGATATGGTTATGCCACTGTGGATATCGTGATTAAGAGAAATGAGAAGTTCATTATGGGGTTGAGGCCAGGCTACATTACCTCATATCAGGGATCCTTGTGATGTTGTAGTAGAGATGGCTCTAAGATAAGGAAATGATTGCTTCTATGGAGAAGAATAAGGTGAAGGAGGTCCACGTAGGGTAGAGTCAGAAAAGGAAGTTTTTTCCTAAGAAGGGAGCCTAGAAGGGTGGAGCCGTAAAGAAGGGAAGTCAGAAGTTGTCTGTTTTAAGTGCGTCAAGAAAGGGCATTTGGCGAATGAATATCGTTTTGGAGGGGCAAAATAGGTGATCGGGAAGAAGAATATCAGATGTTTCAACTACAATCAGATTGGTCGTTACAAGAGCAAATGCAAGGAGCCCGCTAAGGATAAGAAGGGAAAAGTATGTGTGTTGGAGCTAGCTGCCTCGAGACCCACGGTAGGGGAAAATGGGAAAGCGGTATTGGGGGATACGCTTCTGGTTCTTGGTATGGCAGTTAGTGTTCTGTTTAATACTGGTGCATGGCATTCTTTTATACCTTGTTGTTTGGTAAATAAGCTTAACCTAGAATCCTTATATTTAGTTACTTCCTTGAGGGTTGAAAATCCGATAGGAGAGTATGCGACACTTGGGATGAGATGTGACGACCTAAAGTTTGACCTCTTAGGTCATACTTTTTTTTGTTTACATGCGTTTGATTTTGTATTGAAATTATTTTGGATATGGATTGGTTAAGTAAGTAAAATGCTACGATATTTTGCCATGATAGGAAAATATCGCTTAGACACCCAGACTGTAGGGAGCGGATTGTATATACCATAGAAAACCCTAGCTGTGAGGTGAATGCTTTGTTGGGTTTTGTAGAGATAAAAGACGAGCAAAATTGAGTTTTTATGGTTAGAGAATCCACAGATATTTTTCAACCCATAGTAGAATTGCCACCGAAACGAGCCATTGAGTTTCAGATAGATTTGGTGCCTGGAGCAGAACCAGTAAGTAGACCGTCAAATAGGATGACACCTATCGAAATGAGGGAGCTTAAGGTACAGTTGGTTGATTTGGAAGGCAAGAAATTTATCAGACCTAGTGGTTCACCTTGGAGAGTAGCCGTAGTGTTTGCTAAGAACCCGGACGGATCATTAAGATTATATATCGATTATTGTAAGTTAAATGAGAAAACGATAAAGAATAGATATCTGTTATCTAGAATTGACGATTTGCTCGATCAGTTGAGTAGATCCCACATATTTTCACAGTTCGATTTAGCAGCAGGTTTCCACCGGCTTGGAGTAGCAAAGGATGGTATTCCTTTGATGACATTTAGAACCAGATATGGATTGTATGAATGGTCAGTGATACAGTTTGGACTAACGGATGCACCATCATTCTTTATAGATTTGATGAATCAGATTTTCCAAAAGCACTTGGATAGGTTCGTATTGGTTTTCATAGATGATATTTAGGTGTGCTCTAAGGATGAAAGAGAGAATGAAGTTCTCTTAGATTAGTGCTTGAAATGCCGAGGCAGCATCACCTGAAGGTGAAGTTCTCAAAATGTCATTTCTGGAAGAAGGAAGTGAAGTTTCTAGGCCATGTTGTTTCGGGGAATGGGTTACCAGTGGATCCAGCTAATATCGTGGTCATGAATAGTTGGAAGGGAACAGAAATGGTGATCGAGATAAGAATTTTTTTGGGGTTGGCTGGTTACTATTAAAGGTTTATTAAGGATTTTTTGAGGATAACGGCACCAATGACCAAGCTAACTCGAAAGGATGTGAAGTTCGTTTGGACTGATAAGTATGAGGAGCATTCTAGAAGCTAAAATACTTATTGAATAATGCACCTATGTTGGTTGTTCTAGAGGAGAATCAGGTTTTGGTCGTGTACACATGTAACAACCCGCATATTTTACGATTGAGTATTTAAATATTTCATCGTTAGTCGGACTTTAGTCTGAGAAGCTACTTTTTGCAAACGGTCAAATTTAGGACTCGAGACCACCCCCATTGAGTTCAAAATGACGTTTGCGAACTTTTTGAGTATAAACTTTGATATGTTTGGAGTTAATGGAATTTTTCTACTTTTTCACTTAGGGCTTTAGTTTTGTTTCAGCCCATTAGACCCAAGCTTCACCCTTCTTCTCTTCATTACTTCATTTCTATTTCCTAATACTCAAGCTTTAGCAACAATGGAGAGAGGAATGGGAAATTAAAACTCCAAGCCCTAGTTTCCATTTGCAAATCAAGTTCTAGCTCCAAATTTATAGAAGAAGCTTTGGTAAGACTCCTCCTCTTCTTCTCCAACTCATTCTCTTACCAATTTCAAAAATTCCTAAACCTAACTTAGGAAATGTTTCCCTTTTTAGCTTAGATTCAAACTTGTTGGGTTGGAATTGAAGAGTGATTGTCCTTGCCTTTGCTCTATAGCTTCTTCTTCATTAGTTTTGGGTTTAAAGGTGAGATTTTTATCTCACATCTTAGTCTATAATCATCTTCGATTGTTAGGTATGAATTCCTAACACTTATTCTTGTGAAATTGATTTTGGTTTGGATTGATTTGATGTATATTCCAATTTTTGGTGTTTTGAAATCAAAATCTATGAAAATCCTATTATGGATATTTGGACATTGATATTTGAGGCGTATCAAAGAGCCGTTAGGGCTGGGTTGTCTCGTGGCGTAAATCTTTAGTCGTCATTTGCTCGTCCGATCATTTTCGATATTCATTTGGTCATTTTTGGTTGAGGTTAAGAAAATGCCCAAAACCACAGTTTCAGACGTCTGAATCCTTATTTCAGACGTCTAAATATTATACTGGGAATTTTTATTCCCCAGTATTCAGACATCTGAATCAAAATTACAAACGTCTGAATTGGCTTAATTTCAAACAGAAAGGAAATAGGCAAAAAAACATCTATTTCAGACGTCTGAAATATAGGGTTCAGACATCTGAATTACGTTCTGGAAAACTTCTAATTTTTCAGATTCAGACGTCTGAACCCAATGTTTCAGACGTCTGAATATGTTGTGTTTTGCCTGCTTGCCTATTTTGTTTAAGAATTCCAATTTATCGATTCGTGTTGATTCCCTTTTGTTGTTATCATCTATTATCGACTTTGATGACATTTTGTTTGGGATTTTTGGAAATATCCATTTTGATGGATTTGATATCGATTTCTTTGGAATTAATTCACATCTTCGTATGTGAATTTCAGTGATTGATTGTTTCTACAATCAATTTTGTGATTTGTCACTTTAAAAATATAAAGGTTTTCTATACAAGTAGTAAATATCAAAACTCTTCCGTTAAAACAATTTCAACACTATTTTATTACAAAGCTCGTTTCTTAAACCGTTTTCCAATCTATTAGTACATACAAACCTTTACCTCACTCGTATGAGAAATCTAATTAAACGGCTTAGTAAAACAAGTGGTATGAAATGCTTGCGTTTACTTCGTCGGTTAATTCTTGGACTTGTTCGATTGAATTCCTTGTGACAATTTTCGAGTGGAGACTTACAGTTTGTTCGTAAATATTTAAGTTAAGCTAGTGGTTATGGGACATGAAGCTAAGCTCATATATTTACTAGCTTAGTGTAATTGACACTTCTTGATGATCGATGATGATCATTTTTGTGATTTAGACTAGCGATATGCTATGTTTCTTTGTCCATGTAGGGGACGGTACCTCGTTTTATTGAGTTTTGTCTCATTTCTTTTATAGACTAACGACCTATGTATTATTTGGAGTTT
Source organism: Allium cepa (assembly GCA_030765085.1). Taxonomy (NCBI): domain Eukaryota; kingdom Viridiplantae; phylum Streptophyta; class Magnoliopsida; order Asparagales; family Amaryllidaceae; genus Allium; species Allium cepa. The sequence continues at coordinate 156,328,345 of CM060943.1, forward strand.
CGACTCAATTTTTGTGGTCTAGCGACCCATGTTCTTTTATGGAATTCGGTCCATCGGACGTACCTTTGTACTTTTGTTGCACCAGCTTATCAAGATCATCGGGCGTACCGTTGTACTACGTCGTTGTTCTGAATTATTCGAGTTTCAGGTTCCTCGGGCGTACCGATATTGTACTACGTCGTTGAACCGGCTCTATGGTTAGTGACCATGGGATAGCTTCCCATTAGTGATACACGTGTTGGTGAGTTTTCATGCTCCCGTTTTGTGATAGGCCTCCCCCCTTTTGTGATTTCTGGATTTCTATTGATGATTTCTAGAATTTTTGATTCACTGGCTTTTATGATTGGCATCGATATAATGTCGATATTTGTGACTTGGTGAATAAAACTAAAGAGTATGACATTCTTTTGATCTTTGAGAAGATTCTTGTGATATTGATTAATCTCTGGTTGATTTTCAGTTACATACTTATCATAGTATGACTTTATGGTTATATCACGTTTTTTATGTCATATCTCTTATTTTATATCATTTTATCTGATATTTATAGTTATACTGATCCGTTTCTTATTTTCTTATTAAATACTACTCGGGTCAGACGGAGATGTTACAGGTGCTTCTGCTTGACTTCTCATCTGGGATTATTATCCTGACTTTTAGCTAACTACTTAGATTAGTAGTTTTTGGTTGTATACATTTGAGATATAGACTCATTGATGTATACTTATTCTTTTGTGTTGCACTTGTAACTATTCTTTTGTGATATTGTGGATCTTGTTTGACCACTACTCTGATATACACTTTCATGTGTAATATTCATATCTATTTCCGCCTTTGAGATATGAACTTCTGTGACTGATTTATTTATGCTTATTTCTATATTTGTTTCCGAAGATATTATCCACTGTGTAGTAGCTTTGAGTTTGCATCGGTATGTCGGATTCCCTCTTGAAACGCAAGTTATATTTTTTATCTAGCATATCGGTACTCGCACAAAGCAATTACACGGATGGTCGCTCCTCAACAGCCTTATTCTCCGCGCTAGTTGACGGCATTACCCCGTAGTGTCCTTGGCTAGCGTGGGTATAGAGGTGGGGCGTCACAACACAGATGCATGTGGGACTGGGTTAGGAGCTGTGTTAATGCAGAGGGGTAGAGTAATTGCCTATGCTTCTCGACAACTTAGACCATATAAAGTCAGATACCCAACCCATGACTTGGAGTTAGCTACGGTGATTTTTGCACCGAAGGTATAGAGACATTATCTTTTGGAGGAAGGTTTGAGTTGTATATGGATCATAAGTCGTTGAAGTATTTATTCTCTCAAAAGGAGCTGAACATAAGACAGCAGAGGTGGTAGGAGTTCTTAGCTGTTTATGATTTTGGTATTGAGTACACATCGGGGAAAGGAAACAAGGTTACAGATGCACTTAGCAGAAGACATTAGAATGTGGTGTTAGGGATGATAGCCATGTGGAAAGATTTGGAAGCGTTTGCGACTTGCATACTGCAATGGAGAACTTAGAGTAGTTCAAGTACAGAAACTGCTTAATTATCATGTTTCGAAGTTCAACCAGTTATGATCCAAAAGATTGCTTCTAAACATCTAGAGGATCCAGTGTTGGTTGGAAGTATCAGAAAGTTGAGAGATGGAATGCAGAGCAATGACTTAAAGGATTTTAGTCTTGACCGGGATGGGTGGTTGAAAAAGAAAGGAAGATTGTATGTTCCAAATATGGAAGACATTAGAAAGGTAGTTTTGGAGGAATGACATCCTTCGAAGCTCACTATTCATTCGAGAGGAACTAAGATGTATCAGGACATGAAGAGAAGTTTCTTCCGGGAAGGTATAAAGAGGGATGTAGGCTTACGGGTGAAGTAGTGTTTGAACTGCAAACAGATAAAAGCCGAACAGTAGAAGCCAAGTGGGCTTCTTAAGCCTTTGGACATTCCAGTGTGGAAGTAGGATTCGATTTCTATGGATTCTATTAACGTATTGCCAAGATCTGATAGAGGGAATAAAGTATATGGGTCATTGTGGACAAGTTAACCGAGAGTGCCCATTTCATTCCAATTAAGTCAACCAGCATGACACCTGTGTTAGCAAAGTTGTTTATGAAGAATGCAGTTAGACTGCACGGAATTCCTAGTAGTATAATGAGTGATAGAGATTCTTTATTCAATAGTGAGTTCTGGAAGAGTGTACAGGATACCTTAGGTACCAAGCTCAAGATGAGTACCGCTTACCATCCAGAAACAGATGGGCAAACAAAAAGAGTTAACAAAGTCTTGGAGGATTTGTTACGAGCTTGTGTGCTAGATTTTGGAGGATCATGGGAAGACCTATTTATTCGAGTTTTTGTATAACAACAGTTATCAGGCTAGTATAGGGACGGCACCATTTGAAGCTTTGTATGGAAGGTCATGCAAATCTTCGGTTTGTTGGTTAGAAATCAGTGATAGGTTGGTTCTTGGTCCGGATTTTGTTAGAGAAGCCACAGAGAAGTTTGAATTGATTCGAGCTAGAATAAAGAAAGCTCAATCTAGGCAAAAGAGTTATGCGGATAAAAGACGGAAAGACTAAGAGTTTTCTATTGGAGAGATGTTTTCATTAAGGTGCCGCCCGATGAAGGGTATGATTCGATTTGGAAAATCAGGGAAGTTGCAACGAGGTTCGTTGGACCATTTCCTATTATTGAGAGGATCGAGAAACTCATGTATAGAGTAGAATTACCAAGCAGTTTGGCAGGAGTCCATGATGTTTTCAACGTTTCACATCTAAGGAGGTGTATTCGAGATCCGGAGACTGCTATATCACCGACTATGTTAGATGACTTAGTCATAGAACTGAATTTGACTATAGTTAGAAAGTCGGTTCGCATAGTCGTAAGAGGTGAGAAGAGGCTCTGGAATAAGACAGTCAGATTAGTTAAAGTCCAATGGAGTGAGGGCAAGAGAGACTGTACTTAGGAGACTGAGAACAGGATGAGAGATGCTTATCCTGATTTGTTTGATGGTATAATTTACCTCTTCGATTGCTTTATTGTGCACCTTATCATAATTTTGAAGGTGAAATTGTTTGAAGAGGGGAGTGTGTGACGACCCTAATTTTTGGTAACATTATTTAGGATATTTAACTATTTAAATTAAATAAAATAATGTGAGGATTAGAAGATTTAGATTTGTTATTAAAAAGGGTAGCCGTGCCTTTTTAACAAATGAACTAAGGGGGGACTTGAACTTAAAATAAGAAAGGGATATAGGTGAGGACAAAAAAGGAAAGGACACGTCCTTATACCCTAAACCCTTACACTCATTCACTTCACACATTCATTTTCTACAAAAAAAAAACCATTAAGGTCGGCCATCATTAAAGGAAAAACAAGAGGAAGTTAAAGAAATTAAAGGAAGGATGTAACGTCCCGAAAATTTCCGACTTTCGAAAATTCAACATCGATACTCACTTTATCGACTGCCGAGAAATCGAAGGCCGGAAACCCGAAATGTTATGGTTTAAGAAAAAGAAAAGACAGAAGAAGAGAGAGAAGATAGAAAAAAGAAAACAGAAAATAGAGAGAATAGAACGGAACAGAAAGAAAACAACAGAACAACATCAGAATCTCACAATTCGCAGCGGAACAACATATAATAATAAATGAATAATCTTTAAACAAAGAACTATATCAGTTATTGCATTACATCACATTACATTTCATTACATCATATCATCAGAGTGTACAACAACATATAACAACAAACAGTGCAGCGGAAAAAGAAATACTATATAACTAGTAATACGCCATGCCATCAATCTTACCTCCAGCAATTCCAGAATATCCAGAATATCCTGATAAACCTTAACTCTTGACTGCCCGTGTGGAAATTGGTGGGCACCCAGAGTTTAGGAAGGAAAACAATAAACTCCAAGTCAGTCATGTGACTGGTGTGAGAACTCAAAACAGTTTATTTATCTTTAAAATCAAAAATAGAGGAATATTTTTAAAGTCAATTCGCAATGCTTTTAAAAATGAGACTACCATAAGACCTCCTGCCACACACACAATGCAAACGCAGATTTGGAGAAGATTTCTTCTTATGATAGCCAAAGATGCTTGATACGTATTAAAATCAAATCAATTTTGATATTATTATTAGTGCATAGTGTAGGAAAAATTTATTTCGAAAGTAGAATATAAATCTTAGCCAGCATAGGTACCATTATATTATGCCTACTAATAGCTACCATATTAGATGGCAGGTTCTACAACTAAAACCGTACAAGTCACGTATTGTTTCTTTGGATTTTCAACGAATGATCAGGCCAAGGAACTTCCCATTGCCACATGAGAATGCCTCTGGATGGACATCCCCGAGAACCAAACCGGATCGCTACCAACACAAGGCCGGGTTACCCCTAACTGAGTAACAACTGACCGAATATGCCATCCCCCGGTCCTTTGGGACCTTTCACCGAGCGCTCGTAATCAATTCACACAATCATAACAAAGTGTTTTCAACATGAGTAAGTATCTGGGCTCCATACCATGATACCACCCTTTTCCAGAAGGAAATGCACACATCCTAAAGGGCGCTACCCCTCATAACCTTGCCGCATCTTTCCTGTTTTGACCATTCACGGGGTGTGAGGCTCGACGAAGTCACGTCCACAAAAACATACTTTATACAAAAGCCATGCTTTGGGTCAACAAATGATCATAGAAATGATCACAAAGATAGACGATCAAATAAACGATCCTATCACAAATAATCAACACAATGATCATTTACAGCAACACTCAGCATGTCACATTACCAAATTGGGAATATATCGCTGATAACATTCAACTACATAACCTCTGAGCTCGTACGTCTCAGAGAAGGGTGTTAAGCTAAAAGAATAAATTCTTCGCCACCAACAGAAATATATTTGAAAGAAATCGGCTTTACATCTCAATTTGTAATGTCAGACATACAATCCATACAAGTCTGTTCCGGGCTCGAACAAAACCGAAGGCACTTCTTACGAAGCCCTTGCAATCCGGGTATTCACAATCCCGATCGAATTTCCCATCACTTAAGGAATCTCTATACCAGGAGCTACCCAGTGCAGAGACAATCGATAGGTCATCCTATCGCTTTCACAAATACTCGGTCTTCAACACCGATCTTCAATGCAATTCACAACGACGTATCACATATTCGGAATGGGTTATACGACCCCATGGTCCTTTCCCGGTTAACCCGAATAGTGAGCGCTTATTCAAAAATAAGTGTGGCATTCACATTCAAACAAATCACATCAATTACCCATTCAAAGGGAAATATTGATAGTCGGTTATTAAACTATCAATGGATATGCACAACATCACCAGTTTCCAAATAATTTTCCAAATTATTTATTTTCCAAAATATCTTCACTAGATATAAAATTTCAATACTTCAAAAATAAATCAATATTTATTTTTAAACGAATTCTCCTTTTCATTCATAAATTCCATAGTGAATTTATATTTCACAATATCCATGCATATACGATTTCAATTATTCATTTCAATTTATCTTCAAAAAGATAAATTCTCAAAGTATTCACTTTATATTGGAAAACATTTCCATACTTATTTATTCATAAGTAATTCACAGATTTTATTTATTTTCAACACTTGGAAAATATTCAATATACTTAAATCGAGATTAAGTATATATTTCATTCTTTAAGGAAATCATTCTCTTAAACATATTTATTTGGGCCAAAACGAATGTTGCGTAAAACATCGTTACGACAACCCAAAATCACTAGTATAGGGATTCGAAATTAAAATAGATATATAAATCCCAATACTATCCAAAACATTTCCTTTCGGAAATCATTTACTATAACAACAGTGTTATAGTCCATTATTTCCTTCTATTTCTCGAAAACGTCTATTTCAACAATAAATGTTGAAATCTATGGTTTCGAATCTCAACATATTTTAAAACATCGTTAGATCGTTTTAATTCTGTTTAAAATATCAAATCTAAACATTTTCTTTAACATATTATTCACTATTCAAAAACGTGAATATACTATGTTAACAACTTTCATCACTTCTATTCATTTTATTTCAAAGGATTATTCACAGTCAAAACGTGAATATAACTCCATTAATAGGTTTCAACAATTTACTTATCAAAATAAGTCGTTTGCGGATTTATAAAACAACGTTTATAAATTCCTTTTCTATTTATTTTATAACAACTTCCTTTTATAAATTCCTTTATTAACCTATTCCAGTTTATAACTCAATTATAAACTAAAAGTTCATATTATAAGTTAAATGCTTATAAAACGATTATTTTACAAAATCGTTCTTTTGAACTTCATAATTATAAATCTTATAACTTATAAGATTCAATTATTTATCCAAATATATTCTTTAATAACTTCACAAATTTTATAAACCTACTGTTTATAAAATTCTATTTCTAAATTCACCGTTTATAATTCTATAAAATTTCATTTATTTATGAAATTCATTTTCACTTCATTCAAACACTTATAAAAACTCGTTTTATAATTTCAATATTTCAATTTATAAATATCCATTTATAAATCTCTTAATATAATTCAATTTATATTATTCTTTTAAAACGTCTTTAATCTCCTTTATTATTTCACCATTTTTGATTCATAAAATAATTAAATTTTATAAATCCTATATTTAAACTTTTCACAATAAATTCTAAAATCCCGATTAAACTATTTTATAAAATCATTAGCATCATATTCTCAAAAATCGGTTTTTAATTATATTTCTCAAAAATCAATCTTTAACCGTATTTCTCAAAATCATAATTTTTATAACTTTAAAAATTATAACGTTTATTTATTTAAAATGGATCAATTCCAAAATTATTTTATAAAACGTATACTTTTCAAAAATCACTTTAAAAATCATTTTAAAGTTTCAAAATTTGGTCCAATGATGCTACATACCAAATAGTCAATCACGACAACAACGATATCATGTATCGATATGATAATCCATCAAATATCAAAATATCTGAAATCAAATAAAAACTATTGAGGAATCCAGTTGGATCCCTCCAACCTGTTTCCTGCATCACAAACATTAGCACAATATCAATTTCGCTCCAGTACGAAATTATCGCGGTATATGGGATTTAAAATATTATCCGCTTAATAGACGGCGCAATAGGGTCTCATCCGCTAAACAAAAAATGCGGGAAATCAATAACTCCAATATATACATATGCCAATATGTATATATTGCTATTATATATAATACCAATTTCACTGTTTATGAAATATTCGCGGTATATGTTTTTATTAAATAACATCCGCTTACTAACGGCGTATAATGTCTATTTTAACAATCAATAGATATCAATCATCATTCAAACATGCATTCAAATATTTTAAATCTAACTATTTAAAATAAAATCGAAACTGATTCGATTGAGTGAGAAATTCTCACCTTGATTTAAATTCCGTTTTAGCGATTTATTTCGAATAAAATTAAACGGACGTTTAATTTTACTCAAAATTCTCACTAACTCCAAACGACTCCAATCCAATTTCATCGCGTAGTGCTCGTCCATACGATTCCAACGCAACTGGTTTCGCGCGTTTTCGACCTCGTATGAAAAAGTTATGATTATTTGAATTTTAAACACGATTTTAACTATAATTTACAACATAAATAACCTAACTTTTAATCACAGCCTTTCATCTCAAACCCTACTCATCACAGGCCGTCCATCCCCTTCATCTTCCACACGCGCATCATCTCCAGTACGATAAAGCAAAGGCCGAACCCATATATCAAATACTAGGGTTAAATTTTGCAAATTAATCGCTAGCTTCTACCTCGATCAAGTTACTCCACCACGTGTGCCTCCCCCCTGCTACCTTCGGCCCCAACCTCATGAAGCTCGGTTGTCTATTTCACCTTGAAAACCGTGCGCAACGCGTGCACTTCATAGCCAAATTCTGGCGAATCCTGACCTCCGATGATGATCTTGACCGTTGGATAGATGGATCTTGGCATGCTCTTCAATCTTCTAGTTGGAAGATTCTTGAATCGTTGCACGGATTTGAAGATTTGGAGGGATGAAGTTGGGACGTTTCTGGCCGTGGGTTTGGTATATGGCGGCTGCACGTTGAACTAGGGTTTTGTTTTTTTTTTCTTTTATTTTTGTGAATTTTTGGGCTATTTATAGGAAAAAATCGAACACTATTCATCCCGGAAATTCCGAACTCCGATTTACGCGCCGTAACCAGCGTTTCTAGGATTTACCCCGCGTTCCGGACACAATGGAACAGGTTTCGAAAGCTAATTCGGACATCTGTGCGAGTTATGGCTATAAACGCTCAATTTAAATTAAACCGATTTAAATCGATTTCTAGGCGTTTTAATTCGTACCGGACAAACGGTAAATCCAATTGACTTGAAATTTGAAACCTTACAATAATATCACATTACGGATCCGATGAAACTGGTTTCATCGAAATCCGAGACTTTTTGAAAAATGGCTATTTTAACTCGCCAAATTAAAATTAAAAATAATTCGATGCGTTTCGAGCTGCCACGATCAAACGATAACTCCGATTGACACGAAAATTGAAATCCGGTAATAACTAACTATTACGGATCCAATGGAACTGGTTCGTTCAATTCTGAGACTGTTCAAAAATTGACTATTTTCACTAGTCGATTTAAATATTAAAATATTCAATTTTCACAAATTAACTCTTAATTCGATTTTAAAAGTTCTAAAATATCGTTCTAACTTCAATATGATAAAATAAAATTTTACAAATCATTTTCAATCATATTTAACTCGATTTTCAATTATTTCCATAATTTAACATATTAAATTATCGATTTAATTATTCAATTAAATCCAATAATTCAAATAAAAATTTATTTGACTTGTAAATTCACTTATTAATATTTAAAATTAATTAAATATTCATATTTTAATTAATAAAAATCCTGGGTCGTTACAAAGGAAGATTAAGCAATCAAATTCATTCTCAAATCTCAACTCCTTAATCAAAAAGCTAAGGTGAATAATGACTATATCTCAAGTTTTTAATGGTTTTTGGTTTTTATTATGAAATCTGAATTATTTGCAATTGTTTTGCCATGTTTTGGATGATAAAACATATGTCTATATGTTATTGATGATTTATGCTAATTCACATATATTTTGTGACATGTTTTGATATGAAAACCCTATTATATAACATTTAATTGTCTTGCGAATTTAGATTTAGATTAGACATGATAATTTAGAAATGGATTTCAATTTTCATAATTTTCTGAATTTATGTGGATTTTATATGACTTTCTAGTGAAGAAGATGCTATTTTGGGTATAAAATTAATTACGGCCAAATCATATTGGCTTAGGGTATGAAATATATATATATATGTTGGAAAACATAGTAAAAATGATTTACAAGAATTTTTTTAGAATTTTCCTAAGTGTTTTAATGGATATATAAAATTATTTAAGTTATGAGACTTAAATGTTTTATATATTTATAAAAAGAAGAAGGGGTATTTTGTAAATAATTCAAATTATATTTTTAAGAATCCATGGAACTTTTAGAAAATAAAATTTTGCAACCGATTAAAATTTGAAAAACAAGGCAGGTTAGGTACAAAGGACTAATTTGAAAAGTCAAATCAACATACTTTTTCCCGTTTCAATGCTTTCGACATCAGGCTCCGACTCCTTACCTCTGACTCCATCGAAACCAATACACATAGTATCAGATACCTGGTACGTAGTGAATTTGGATATAGGCGAAAAGGTACTCGGTCGAAACCAAAGGTTTAGAGGGGAATGAAGCATGCTTTGTTTTAAATTGACAATGCACCTGCTTTTGCTTTCGAAGGAAGTGCTTTCGACTTGGTTGGCTTTAGGCTGAGTTAAATGTTTCAAAGGAAAGGTTTTCGAATAGGTTGCGCCTTTTTTTTAAGTTAATGCTTTCGAATGGGGTCGAAACCCCTAGTTGTCGCTTTTCTACCTTTCATTTTCAATGATTTTGGAAGGGAACTTTATTTTAAAACCTAGCCGCTTCTCCAATGCTTTCGAAGGGATGGTTTTGACACCATCATTTCTTTACTTAGAAATGCTTCCGAAAGGGATGCTTTCGACTTAAATGTTTTAATGACCCTTTTGCTCTATAAAAGGTAGACCCCAAATGGTTTTAAAAGAGATAGTTTTAATGGTTTCTAAAAGTGTTTCCACTTGTTATAAATTGAACCCAAATGCTTTCGAAAGGCTTGATGTTTTAATGCTTTCGAAAGGTTTTAAAGAAGGGTTTCTAAGGGATGGTTCCCCAATGGTTTCGAAAGGTCTAAAAGGAAAGGTTTTCTAGTGGTTTCGAAAGGCAACGTTTAAGTGTTTTAATGATAGGGTGTCTAAGGTTTTAAAGCTCTCAAAAGAGATGTTTTTCAATGCTTTCGAAAGGATAAATATGAATGGTTTCGAAAGGTATGATTCCGTAAGGTATGTTTTGGTCTTCGGACTAAGATTTTACTTGTATCAAAAAGGGTACTTCAAATAATTTAAAAAGGGATACTTTCAAAGGTTTCTAAAGGGGTACTTTCGAAAGTTTAAACGTTTTCATCAACAAGGTTTTGTGTAAAGAATACACAACATGGAAAGGTGATTTGAGTAAAGCAAAGAGTATACATATATAATTTCCTCATTTAAAGAATGATTTAAAGGTTTAAATCAATTTGAAAGAAAAGATTTTCAAGGAAAATTTTATGGGTAGATAATCCTAAGTAAAATGGCTCAGATATTAGGATACCTGATGAGACTGGTATGGGGTCACGCGCTATACTTTAGCTTGTAGCCCTTAGCTAAAATAAGTCCAAAATTCCAGTGTGTATGACTTTTTCACAGGCAAGACTAAAATTATGCCACACACGAAAAGGAATCTAAAAAAATAAAGATATGTTCTTAGTGAGCCTATAAAACCATTAGGATTAGTTAGATCTGGAAAAGTAAGGACAGACCGTCTAGAAGAGGAGCATCTAACAGATGTTAGATTTTTATGTTTTTCTAGTAAGCCTGAGCTAACCAAGGGTTAGCAGTTAGTGAAACAAAAATGTAGTGTATGGATAGATAGTCCATTTGATAACTAATATTGTAACATCCTCTACTTGGAGGCCCAAAACTAATGGCTATGGATGCTGCAATCATCCATGCTTATTAATCCTCGATGATCAAATACGGCGATATTAAATACATTGATACACAGAAACACAAGAATATGGAGAGAAAAATTAGACAACAAACAAATTCCACATTCCATTTCAAAATATTCCAAATTGATTACATAATCTCAATACGCAGACCACATTCAGGTAACATATAATTATTACATGCCAAGAGAGACATACGAAGATGCCCCCTTGGTTGATTAGTATATAATAAGGAAAAGAAAAAAAATTGCATTTAAACCGAAACATGCAGCAGATATAAAAGAACTCTAATAACAAGCTTGCCTCCTGCACGTCCTCAAAAGCTTTATTCGTCTAAAAGAACACCTAGCAACCTTAACTCTCAACCTACTCAAAATCAATTGAGTACCCGAGAGTTTAAGGAGAAAACAAAAACTTCAAGTCAGGCATAAAGCCTGGTATGAATAATAATTTACCATCTCAAACCATTTAGATATCCAGTGAGACCACGATGTTTAGTGGAATGGGTTTTCCCCTCACTGGTATCCTAAAAAATTTATAACCATATAATGTGTTCCTGCATCCACAGTGGTTAAAACATAGTATTTCTAAACATTACAATGATATGCAAAATAGTAAATCAAATCTGTGTTACCCATCCCCATTCATTCTGACTACCTGTATCAATTACAGTTTCTAGGGTTACTATTAACTCGTTAAATGTTTATGGACTATCTATCCAATTTCATAGTTTTCATGGGATCAATAAGAACCTATTGGTAACTCCAATATCGTTTCTCTTATCCTAGTTTTCATGGGCTAACTTGGAATCCATTGACTAACTGTCAACATCTTAATCTGAATATTATTTTCATGGGCTAATTATAAACCTGTTGGCTCCTGCCAATATCAATCAAAGTTTTCATGGGATGACTATGAACCTATTGGCCTCTGCTAATATCTTTAATTTAGATTTTTAAAATTTCTTAAATTATATTCACTACTGGGTCAACCTAGCTGGTTATTCTGCCCTTCCCTAAAATAATGTTAAGGTTAATAACAATGTGAATAAGCATATGAAGAAGTATTCATAACAACATATAATACCATCATCTGTGGTTTATCATCTTCCTTATATATTGATATCCTGGTTAAACCGTTTAACCTTTATAATCAATGAAAACTTCTTCATTTCGAAACCTTTTGTTTACTTATCATATGGTTATTGCTTTAAATTGAGATTGGGAGTATGTTTTTAAATCTTAAAAATTCTCTTTCAAAACCTCTGGATGTCTTCCTTCGAAGGCATAAACTTCTTTTCAAAACATAACAAACATACCTTTCGAAGCCCTTATTAAATATTCTCTTTCGAAATTAATTGTACCTTTCGATGGTATCAAAACACTCTTTAAAACATAGCTTTGAAATAAATAAAAGTACCCTTTCAAAAGCATTGGGTTTACTCTTTAAAAACATCCTTTGGGACAAAATGGTTATATACGAAAGTATCTCTTTTGAAATCAATTTTAAAATTGTTTTGGGGAAAAAGTTGATGGTGTCGGAACCATCTAGTTGAAAGCAATAGCCTTTTAAACTAAAACATCGAAGGATAAAGTCGAAACCCCCTTTTGAATCCAATGCCTTCGAAACCACCAACCCCTTCGAAAGCATTCATAAAAAGGCTTAGTTTAAGTTAAAACAGAGGTAACCCTTCGATAAAATAGATGGATCCAATACAGTAGAAAGGGGAAACTAGAGGCTGGGTTTCGACTTGGTCGAAACCAATCTTTTTGAGAGCTCTTATTTGAAGGAAAGGTACCCCTTTGAAAAGCTAACACTTTTACATAATATGAAAACTTTCTTTGAAAGCTATTTATGAAAACCCTTTCGAAAGCATATATTTCAACTATGTCGAAAGCTTTAAATAAAACAATGCGAGGATTTAACTTCGGTAAACAGAATAAGGTTTCGTCCCCATCGGAAGTAACCCTTTCGACAACATGGCTTTCGCCTTCCTTCTAATCCACTGCGTACTATCTAAGAGATACTTTATGTATTGGTTTTAACTATGTGAGTTTCGACTATGTGGGTTTCGACTATGTGGGTTTCAGAATCAATGGAGTCGAAAGGTGCTGTTATTTAAGGCGGGTACCAACTTTTTTGAATTAAAGGCTAAAATTTAACCACTTTTAGTAATTGTTGGTAATTACTTGCCTATTTGTAAATCTTTGACTGGTGGCCTCAAAAATTTTCAAATACTTTACAAATAAAACTACCGCATTTAACCAGATCTAAATCAACGATTATAATGTTTAAACCCTTATATTAACAAAATCAGTATTTGCATATAAGTCTTCTTTTGAAATAATTCATTTTCCCTAGTAAATCAATTGGGAAAAATCACCAAAAATCATAAAAATTCAATTTTATCATGTAATCAAACATATTAAAATTTCAGACCCAATTTCTTCCCGAAATACTCGAAATAAATTTTAAACCAAATTATATCATATTTTCCTCTAGAAATTCATAATAAATTTTCTATAGATCGAAAATTATGAAAAATAAAACCCACCTCCAAAATCATGTTTTACTTAACATTAAAATTTTCCATAGCATTCTAAAATCATAGACTCCCGGTTTTACATCAAAACCGTGCAATTTTATATGTGAATGAATTAAAATAAATCAGACATAATTAGTTCAAGCATATCATCATTCATGTCATCATAAAAACGAATTTAATCATAAATCCGAAATCATATAATCATAGAATAAAATAGAGATGGTATGAAATTATTATTCACCTTAGGTATGATAAGGAATTTGAGATTTGTTGTTGATGAATCGTTACTAGCTTTGATCCTTGGCTTCAGATTGTAAGCTTCTTGTTTCATAATGGCCGGCTCCTTACGGTTTTTGCGTTTATTTTTGTTTTGATAAAAATGAACGTGAATAGAAAAAAATGAGAAGTGTATAGTCATGTATAATGAAGTGGATATTTTACTAATATTCCTATGTGTAATTTGATTAGCCTATTAACCAATTTAAGCCCATTTAGTTTATTATTAAGCAAAGCCCTATATATAATTTATTCAAATCTCAATCTCATTATCATCATTACTCTATTTAATTTATCTTATAAATTTTCTGAATAATGTTACAAAAAATTAGGGATGTTACAGGCTCCCCCTTAAAGAATTTCATCCTCGAAATTCGGTAAGGACTAAATACTAAACATAGCAATCATTTGTAACAACTCCCAACAACCCACTAGTCTAACTGACTATCAACTATCTATATAAATCTAATATAGACATACCCACAAAGCAGATTAGGATAAGTATCTCTAATCGTGTTCTCTGTCTCCCAAGTACAATTCTTCTCGTTGTTGCTCCACCGAACTTTCACCAACTTGACTGTCTTGTTCCTTAATCTTTTCTCATCTCTGGCTACAACCCGAATTGGTTGTGCAACAAAAGTCAAATTAGACACTACTACTAAGTCTTCCAACCCTGTCGGAGGAATAGTAGTCTCTGGATCATGACATACTTGCGAAGATGAGACACATGAAATACATTATGGACACCTGCCATACTGCTCGACAACTCTACTTTGTATGCAAGCTTTTCAATCCTATAATTAGGGATGGACCTGCATATCTTGCGGCTAACTTCCCTGATTTCCAAATCATATCACACCCTTCATCGGTGATACTTTAATGAAAATCTTATCCCCGACTGAGATTTCTAGGACCTTACACCTCTTATCTGTGTAAATCTACTGTCTTGACTGAGCTTCCTTCATCTTTCCTTGGATTAAGTCAATCTTCTCTGACGCCTCTCTGACCAAATCTGGACCTAATCCTAGTCTGTCTTCAGTCTCCAATCAACATGCTGGTGATTTGCATGTCATCCATACAAAGCCTCAAAAGGCAACATTCCTATACTATTTGATAACTATTATTATAGGAAAACTCAACCAAATGTAGGTGATCCTCCCAAGATCCACCAAAGTCAGTAAATCCTCAAGTACTTTTTTGACTCTCTCTATCTACTCATCTATTTGAGGGTGATATGCGTTACTCATATTAAGCTTGGTACCCATCACTTCCAGTAGGCTCTTCTAGAATTCACTAGTGAACAAAGCATCTCTGCCACCGACTATACTACTAGGAACTCCATGCAATCTAACTATGTTCTTCAGGAACAACTTAGCTAAAATAGGTGTCATCCTGGTTGAGTTAACAGGGATGAAATGGGCACTCTTGGTCAGTCTGTCCACTATAACCCATATACTTTCATTACCCTTATTTGTCCTTGGCAACCCATCTATAAAATCCATAGATATCAAATCCTATTTCCAAACTGAAATCTCTAAAGGATGAAGTAACCCATTCGTCTTTTGCGGTTCGGTTTTCACTTGTTGACAGTTTGCATATTTCCCAATCCACAAGCCAACATCCCTCTTCATACCTTCCCAATAGAAGCTCCTCTTCGTATCCTGATACATCATGGTCCTTCCAGGATGAATCATGAACTTGGACCGATGACATTCTCTAAGAACTTCTTTCCTTAAGTCCTCAATATTCGGAACACACAATCATCCCTTCATTCTCAACCATCCTCCCTGGTCAAGGCTAAAATCCTTTAGATCATCGATCTCAGTTCCAACCTCAAGCCTTCTGATTTTCTCGGCCAACACTGAATCCTCCTTCTGCTTAGAAGTAATTTTCTCAATCAATACCGGTCAAACTTCTAAACAAGACAACCTAGCAGAACTCTAACTAGAACCAGCAGTCAATTTAAACTGCACATCGCAACTGACTAAAGCTTCTAAATCTTTCCACTCTGCCAACATAGCTAACACCACATTCTGATGTTTTCCTCTAAGAGCATATGCTAACTTATCACTTTTTCCTGGTGTATACTCTGTACCAAAACCATATGCAGCCAAAATCTCCAGCCACCTCTGGACGTGTAGGCAATAACTTTACCATTCTGCATCAACACTGCTCCAAATCTAGTACCACATGCATTAGTATAAACCACCAACCTTTGTCTTCCGTCTAGAACTATTAACACAGGTGTACTGGTCAACAAATGCTTTAACTTAAAGAATGCCTCCTCACATTTTTCGGACCAAACAAATTTCACCTCCTTCCTGGTTAGCTTGGTCAAGGGTGCTGCTATCCGTGAGAAATCCTTCATGAATCTCCGGTAGTAGCCAGAAAGTCCAAGAAAACTCCTGATCTCAGTTACCATCTCTGCTCTCTTCTAATTATTCACGGCTTTGATCTTATCTGGATCAACTAACAATCCTTTCTATGAAACCATGTGACCAAGAAGTTTAACCTCTTTCTTCCAGAAATGACACTTGGTAAACTTCACCTTTAGCTGATTTTGCATCAGCGTCTCAAGTAACACTCTAAGATGAACTTAATGCTCTCTCTCATCCTTAGAGTAGACTAGAATGTCATCTATAAACACCAGCACAAACCTATCCAAATACTCTTGAAAAACTTGGTTCATCAAATCCACAAAGAAAGTAGGTGCATTTGTTAATCCAAATGGCATCACCAACCACTCATATGTACCATACCTAGTTCGAAATGTTGTCCTCCATCACTCTTAACTGATGGAAATATGTCGCCAATTCTAACTAGGAAAACACTCTGGCTCCACTCAACTGATCAAAAAATCATCTATTCTGAGCAAATGAAACTTATTCTTAATCGTTATTTCGTTTAACTTACGATGGTCAATGCACATCCTTAATGACCCATTTAGTTTCTTTACGAACATCGCGGCCGCTCTCCAAGGCGAACTGCTTGGTCTGATACAATTCCTTCCTTCTAGATCCACTATCTACACCTTCAATTCCTTCATCTCAATCAGTATCATCCTCCTAGGTGGTCTACTTACAGGTTCAGATCTTGGTAAAAGATCTATTCTAAACTCAACATCTCTTCTTGGTGGTAGTCTAGTGACTGACAAAAAGACATCTGCAAACTCTCTTGTTACCCAAACCTGACTTAACTCACTTCCTGCCTCCATTGCATTAAGTAAAGCACTAACACTTCGGTCAGTATTATCTACTGAGAATATAACTCGGTTATGACTATTAGGGTGTCTCAGTAATATTTCTTTATCCTGGAAAAATATTCTAGCCTCATACCTATCCAACCAATCCATACCCAAAATTATTTCGATATCTACAAAATCAATCACATGCAAACTGCATGCAAACTTATGACCCAAAAAGTCGAGCTCTAACCGATCACATGTCAACCCTAGATTTGCATACCCTCCTATTGGATTTGCAACCCTTAAGAAAGTAACAAGGTAGGTGGGTCCTAAACATAATTTATCAATCAAACACTGTGATATAAATGACTGTGATGCACCGGTATCAAAAAGTACTCTGCTTGGAATACTCTGAATCAAATGTGTACCTTCCATCACAATCTTTCCTTTATCAGCTGCAGTAGGCCTAGCTAGTCCTATAGCAAAAACTTTTTCTTTGTCCTCCCTAATTGGCTCTAGACACTGAGTCTTATAATGCCCAACTTAATCGTAGTTGAAGCACTTCACATTCTTCTTACTTGTAGTTTTCTTCCCATTTCCTGACTGGCACTCACTCGCAAATTTACCCTTCTTGTCACACTTATAGCAAATTACCTCAGCCTATGACTTCTTAGCAATATCTCCCTTCTAGGATACTTCTTCTTAAAGAACTTCCTCTTTTTATCTTGAGAACCCTGATTTTCCACTATCCTTTCTTTAGCAAAATCAACAAGCAACTCTTCATGGCAAATGGCCATCTCCACCACTATATTACAAGGATTACGGACATCTGTCATGGTCATTATAGCAAGCTCGGGCCTCAATCCTTGAATGAACCTCTCATTCCTTTTGATATCATTATCTATAGCAGTATATCCATATCAAGATATCTCTTCAAACTTAGTAGCATACTCGACTACTGACATCTCTTCCTGAACTAGATCCATAAACTTCATCGTCAGTTCTGACTTAGCAAACTTAGAAACAAACTTCTGCTCAAATCTCATTTTAAAATCTGCCCAAGTTAACTACTCTTTCGAAACTCCGGTAGTGACACTATTCCACCAATGTAGTGCCGAACACAACAACTATCTAGAGGCCAACCTTCTCTTTTGCCTATCATTCATACCCAAGTTAATAAATATACGCTCACAATGCAACAGCCAATTCTGAAACTCTATGGCACTCTCCATTCCCAAGAATGGTTTCCCACCCAAACAGGTGTAATCTGTACTCAACAAAGCATAATTATTCCCAACCAGAGCCACATGATTAGCTCCTTTTACATTTCCAACAACTCCGGTAGCAGCTCCCACTCGCATCAAACCAATAAAGAACCGATACATCTCCCCCATATCTACCAGTGGATTTCTAGCACCCACATTGGCATCAACATTTTGATAACTAGCAATAGCCGGTCAACCCGGGCTCCTCTTTGTAGTGGGTTGAGCATTTCCATTAGTTTTGGTGCTTCCTCCATCGAGATTTCCTCTTTTGTTTCTTGCTTCCATATCTCCTTTCTCGTAAATATGCATACGAACCTTAGTAAGATACAGAAGAACGGTCTAAGAGAGCAGGGATATGTACATATATATAACCAGATATATCAAATACAAGTATGTTACTATAGTGTTACCCCAAACCCCAATCTTATTATCAGATTCAATGGATAATGTAAAATTATTTTAGGTTTAAGTCTCCTTTTAAGTTTCATAAACCTATGCTCTGATCCAACTTGTAACATCCTCCTACCTGGAGGCCCAAAACTAACAGCTACGAATACTGCAACCATTCATAGTTATTAATCCTAGGCGACAAAATACGGCGATATTAGATACATTGATACATAAAAACACAAGAATATGGAAAAAAATTAAACAGCAAACAAATTCCACATTCCATTTAAAAATATTCCAAATTGATTACATAATCCCAGTTCATCGACCAAGTTCAGATAACATATAATTATTATAAGATACACCAGGAGTGACATATGTAGATGCCTCCTTGGTTGATCAGAGTATATAATAAGGCAAGGTAAAAAAATTGCCCTTACAATCAAAACAAACAGTGGAAATAAAAGAACTCTAATAACAATCTTGCCATCTGCACGTCCTCGGAAGCTTTATTCGTCTAAAAGAACACCTGGAAATCTTAACTCTCAACCTACTCAAAATCAATCGAGTACCCGAGATTTTAAGAGGAAAACAAAAAATTCGAGTTAGATATAAAGCCTGGCATGAATAATAATTACCATCTCAGACCATTTAGATATCTAATGAGATCACGCCGATTAATGGAACGAGTTTCCCTTCGCTAGTGTCCTAAAACATTTATAAAACCATATACCGTGCTTCTGCATCCATAAAGGTTAAAACATAGTATTTCAAAACATTATGATGATATGCAAAATAGTAAAACAAATCTAGATTGCATGTCCCCATTCATTCTGACTACTTGTCTCAATTATAGTTTCTAGGGTTACTATTAACCCGTTAAATGTTTAAGGACTGTCTATCTAATTTCATAGTTTTTATGGGATCACTAAGAACCTATTAGTAACTTTAATATCTTTTCTCTTATCCTTGTTTTCAAGGGCTAACTAGGAATCTATTGGCTAACTATCAATATCTTAACCCGTGTATAGTTTTCATGGGCTAACTATAAACCCATTGGCTCCCCAATATCAATCATAGTTTTCATGGGCTGACTATGAACCTATTGGCCCCTGCCAATATCTTTAGTTTAGATTTTTAACATTTCTTAAATTATATTCACTACTGGGTCAACCTAACTGGTTATCCTACCCTTCTTCAAAACTATGCAGTTAAAGCATTCCACAGATTCAATGCGGCGGAGTTGCAAAAAGTCATAGCGGGGATACAGCAAGGATATAACAGGATATAGCGGATGAATCTAAAATAGCATATACTTAATTTTTTTTACAGATATATAAACGATAATTAAATGAAAATTTAACATTCAATTGAATTATAATTAATAAATAAAAATTTTAAATAAAAACATGTGCGAATATACTGTAAATAAATGTAAAACTATTGCATAAGATAGTTGAATTTAGTAGAATATTAGAGTATTTTCACTTTTGAAAATAATTAAAAATTCAATTAAATAGATTAATTTCATAATTTTTTTAATGTATAAATGTCATTTTTCAATTCATTTCTTTTAAAGAAGATATAGCAGAAATAGCGGAATATAGCGGGAATAACGGGATATAGCGGAAATAGCAGGGCTTAAAGCGGAAAGGCTGTATTTAGAGCTATATGTAGAAAATCATAGCGGTAGAAATCCGTTATGAGATATAGCAGGGTTATAGCGGGGTAATGGCAGGGGATTAACTACACAGCCCCAAAATAATGTTATGGGTAAATAACAATGTGAATAAGCATATAAAGAAGTATTCAAAACAACAAATAATACCATCACCCGTGGTTTATCGTCTTCCTTATATACATAGATATCCTGGTTAAACCCTTTAACCTTTATAATCAATGAAAACTTCTTCATTTCAAAACCCTTTTTACTTATACCATGATTATGCCTTTAAATTGAGAATGGGTTAATGTTTTGAAATCTTAAAACATCTCTTTCGAAACCTCTAGATGTCTTCCTTTGAAAGCATGAACTTCTTTTCAAAACATAATAAACATACCTTTCGAAGCCTTTATTAAATATTCTCTTTCAAAACTAATTATACCTTTCGATGGTATCAAAATGTTCTTTACAACATAGCTTTGAAACAATAAAAGTACCCTTTCAAAAGCATTGGGTTTACTCTTCAAAAACATCCTTCGGGTAAAAATGGTTATATGCAAAGGTATCTCTTTCGAAACCAATAATAAAATTGTTCTGTGGAAAAAGTTGATGGTGTCGGAAACCATCTAGTTGAAAGCAACAGCCTTTTGGATTAAAACATCGAAGGATAGAGTCAAAAACCCCTTTTGACTCCATTGCCTTCGAAACCCCCAACCCATTCGAAAGCATTCGAGAAAAGGCTTAGTTTAAGTTAAAACAGAGGTAACCCTTCGACGGATAGATGGCTTTAATACGGTCGAAAGGAAAAATTAACAGCTGGGTTTCGACTTGGTCGAAACCAATCCTTTCGAAAGCTCTTATTTAAAGGAAAAGGTACCCCTTCGAAAGCTAACACCTTTACATAGTATGGCAACCTTTTTTGAAAGCTATTTATAAAAACCATTTCGAAAGCATATATTTCGACTATGTCGAGAGCTTTAAATAAAACAAGGCAAGGATTTAACTTTGGTAAACAAAACAAGGTTTTGTCCCCATCGAAAGCAACCCTTTTGACACCATGGCTTTTGCCTTCCTTCTAATCCACTGCATACCATCTAAGAGATAGCTTGTGTATTGGTTTCAAGTATGTGGGTTTTGACTATATGGGTTTCGACTGGGATGTTGCGGAGTCAATGGAGTCGAAAGGTGCTGCTCTTTGAGGCGGAACCAACTTTTCTGAATTAAAGGCTAAAATTTAACCACTTTTAGTAATTGCTTTGTAACTACTTGCCTATTTGTAAATCTTTGATTGGTCGCCTCAAAACATTTCAAATAATTTACAAATAAAATTGCCGCATTTAATCATATCTAAATCAACGAAATTATAACATTTAAGCCCTTCCATTAACAAAACGGTATTTGCAGATAAGTCTATCTCTAGAAATAATTTATTTTCCCCAGTAAATCAATTGGAAAAAATCATCAAAAATTGTAGAAATTCAATTTTATCATGTAATCAAACAGATTAAAATTTCAGATCCAATTTTTTCCTGAAGTACTTGAAATAAATTTTCAACCCAATTATATCATATTTTTCTTTAGAAATTTGAATAAATTTTCTATAGCTCGGAAAATTCTAAAAAATAAAACCCACCTCCAAAATCATGTTTTACTTAACATAAATTTTTTCCATGGCATTCTAAATTCGTAGACTCTTGGTTTTACATAAAAACCTTGCAAATTTATAGGTGAATGAATTAAAATAAATCAGACATAATTAGTTCAAGCATATCATCATCCATGTCATCATAAAAATGAATTTAATCATAAATCTGAAAACATATATTCATAGAATAAAATAGAGATGGTATGAAATTATTATTCACCTTAGGTATGATAAGAAATTTGAGATTTGTTGTTGATTAATCCTTCCTAGCTTTGATCCTTACCTTTAGAATGTAATCTTCCTTTTTGATAATGGCCGGCTCCTTAGGGTTTTTGCGTTTATTTTTGTTTTGAGAAAAAAGAACGTGTATAGAAAAGAATGAGAAGTGTATAGCTGTGTATAATGAAGTGGTTATTTTACTAATATGCTCATGTGTAATTTGATTAGCCTATAAACCAATTTAAGCCCATTTAATTTATTATTAAGCACAGCCATATATATAACTTATTCAAATCTAAATCCCCTTGTCATCATTATTCTATTTAACTTATCTAATTAAATTTCATGAATAATGTTATCAAAAATTACGGATGTTACAGATATGTTCATATACATGATATTGCTTTACACGTTTAACCAGTTTTGGTTGCAAGATTATAATTTGAAAAAGATATGTTTTAAAATGATATTAGTGAGGGGAAATTCGTTCCGCTAAGTGGCATGGTCTCACTTAATATCAAATAACCGAGATGTATAGTATTATTCACATTAGGCTTTATGTTTGATTTGAAGTTTATGTTTTTCCCATTAAACTCTGGTGTGCTCAAAAAAATCGATTTGAGTAGGCTAAGGGTTAAGGTTTGCAGGTTTTAGTAGGTTGGCGAATAAAGCTTTCGACGATGAGTAGGTGGCTGAAGGATAGCTAATTATGAGTTGCTATTTTATTTTGGATTGATTCTGATTTATTGTATTTATAGTACTTTGGTCAACGATGGGGCATCATCATAGTCGCTCTTGGCATATTTATGTAACAATTATATTTCATCAGAACCTGGAAAAGCGATGGGATTAAGTAATTTGAATATAGAATATGTTTTGGAAATGTAATCAAAAAAACATTTTTTGAAATCTATGATATTATTTCATGTTCATGTGCTTTTTATATTATGGACATCATTAATATTACCGTATTTGATCATCGGAAGTTAATACTATGGATGACTGCAGCATCTGTAGCGTTTAGCTTCGAACTTCCAGATAGGGGATGTTACAAAAGACTACGTACGTCTAAGAGGCAGCACACTCCTTGGAACAGAGTCTTCTATTAAGGTGCAAGATGGGGATGATATTGCGATAAGATCTTCGATGACTTGGAGTTAGATGATGTAGTGAGGTAGAAGTTGATCTCTAGACGACTCTAGAGATGAACAATGAACCGATAGAGTACTTTATAGCTTCGATCCTGAAGGATCATTTTACTTAGGATTTGTTCATAGTTCACATCAAAGAGAAGATTATCTCGACTTTTCAAAAGTTGATGTTGTTTAGGAATTTCGCCGACTTAAAGTAAGGTGATATGTCCGTGTTAAAGTATATGGAATAATTCGATATTACATCGAAGTATGGTTTATCTCTTATTGATGCTCCATACGAAAAGAATGACGAATTTATCATTGGTTGAGTGATAATCTTGGGAAGTGATTGATTGATCATTTTATGAGAGCTTCGACAAGTTGATCGAAAAGGCATTATGACATGAGAGACTATACCCAGTGTAGGAGTATTGTCTCGAACTAGTTAAGAGGGTAGATTATGGAAGCATGTGTGTTGAATATTGTTCTGATTTTGTCGAGTGCTCCATCGGGGAAGAGAAGGGAAATGGCATTACCATATTGAGATATGTTTTCCACTTATGATGATTTCACACTTGTTTTATCTAATGTCAAGGTTTCACATTCCTTCATATCTAGTGATTTATAGATCGATTGGAATTGAGACCCGAAATTGTTGACTAACCTTTAAATTGCGACGAACCTTGTTGGGGGCACAACTAGACTATACATGTGTAATATCCTATATTTTATCACTGGAAATTAATACATGCATGATCGCAGCATCCATAGTGCTTACTGGCCTAAAAACAAGGAATGTTACAACATGATTAGTCGAGACTTTGCCTTATCAAGTCAGGTATATTTGTCTGTTTGTTTGTTTGTTATTGATTTGTTTTGGGTTTATTGGTATTGGTATTATAGTCTACGAATTGATTGGGTGAGGAGGTACTGAATAACGCTGGATTGCGAGAGGATGTTGTTGATAGGGACTAAGAATGAGCAGAAGGTAGTGTTTGGCTACATACCTAATGATGAGGTGATGGTTAGCTTTTTATATTCGCTTGATATCCCCCACGATGAGTTGTCATCTATGCCTATAGCTAGAGAGTGTCCGGACATATTCGATGAGGTGACCAAATTACCACCACATAAGGATAGAGTTCTGTATCGATCTGGTTAGACGCATTAGACTAATAATTAGGCCTTTAAGGCAGATGACGCCCAAGGAGTAGAGTAGACTAAAGGTGCAAACATATGATCTATAAAGGAGTTTATTTGAGTAGGATGGGCCTATAGTAATTTCCTAGATCAGATAGCTCTTTGAGGTTTTTTGTTGATTAACATAAGCTAAGTGAGATAACGAACAAGTATCCACTTCCACTTATTGATGGCTTATTTGATCAGCTATACAGCATGAAGGTATTCTCTCAGTTGAACTTTACAATAGGGTTTCATTCACTGAGAATATCTAGATAGAATGTGCCGAACACGGTGCTTCATGTGCTACTTTGATTTTTCATTTGTGGGTTATGCCGTTCGGGCTAACCGATGCGTCAGCATGCTTCATTGATTTCTTGGACCATGTTTCGAGAGGTCACTTAAGTCGGTTCGTAATTATGCTTGTTGATGTTACTTTCATTTACTCATAGACGAAAGAGGAGCATAGGACACGATTGATGATTGTATTGTGGGTATTGAGAAGACACTGACTGATAATGAGAAGTTTCCTTGGATTGACAAGTTGTTATATATGTTTTACCAAAAACTTCTCAAAGGTAGCAGCACCGTCAACCAATTGGACGAGAATAATCAGACTTTTTATTTGAGACGCGAGGTGTAGACATGCGTTTATGAGTCTGACAGAAAGGTTGACAAGTGCACCGATGTTTCTCATTCCAAGTGGGAATAAGGAATCGATAGTACGCATGCCTATGGTACTTAACTAGGTGTGGTATTGATACTGAAAGTTAAGGTTGTCGCATATGCTAGTCAACAACCGAAACCACACGAGAGGGAATATCCGACTCTTAATTGAAATTGGTTGCGATGGTGTCTGCTTTGAGTGGAAGACATATCAATTTGGGAACAATATTCCTAGAGTCCAGTAGAAGGTATTCGAATCAGTCGAGTTATATATGGAATGGATAGTGTGATTCCATTGTGTTCCAAGAGCATTGTAAGTAGCCGAGATTCGTTGTTCACTAGTGGGTTTTGGGAGAACTTACAAGAGACGTTTGGAAATTCGGCACCAAACTAACTAGATGATATCGAGACTAAACCAACAACTTCGAGACCTCGTACGCCTATTCGTACTGATAAATGTGATATGAAATGGGTTAAAAGGAAGGAAATGGAGTAATAAAGGTTCGGTAGAATGAAAGCGAAGGCAATAGCTATGGGAGACTGAGAAGAGCATGAGGACCGCTAGTCCGGAGCTCTTGACTGAGTGAGATTTCATTTTTCTCCAACTTTCATGTTGGATATCATATTTGATGCCTTATACTAGATCGTTTAGTATATTACATGCTAGGATAGATATGAATGTTATTTCTTGATGTTTGATCTTATTGGTGCTTGTTTGATGTTTGATTGTGGGCATTTGGTACGATTACTTATACTTATATGGTTTTTAGGCATGCAGGATTGTAATGGTTTGATATGAAAAGCTTATTTGAGATGAATGCTATATATATGACACATTATGCTTATTTACATGATAATGTTATTATTTTGCTTACTTCTCTTTATTAAGTACATATTCATGTTCATGGAAGCAAGTGTTGGCAATGGATGCTTACCCACTTATATGCACATCTAAATGCTATGCTTTTGCTATAAAAGAGCTATGCAACATTTGTAGTATGGGTTCGGTAATATAAGTTTGGTTGTCCTCAGAAACGAGATGCCTCATATACGAGATGCCTCGGATATGAAAGCCATATATTTCTATATTGTATTGGGATTTTTCTCAAACCCGGCCATGTGAAGAAGGCACTATCAAAATATTCCATTACATAAGCCAACAATTGAGAGAAAAGCCAATGTATATGATATGAGACGTTATCGATAGTTGAGAGGGTCGATAATGTGTGATGTTAGTTAACTTGCCTTTGGATTAGTGAGTTGGCACTTTTATTTCCATTGTTCGTTTCTTTGAAAATAAGTGCATAACTTAAACTTTTGGTTTAGCCACATTGATTTCAGATTTGACGGTTATTGTACTTAGTGATGAGGATAATGGCTCCGGCTAATTCCAAATCTATTCCATTTTTATGATCGCTTTCCATGATTGTTGTTAAGAGTTTATAATGATAATTTTTCTTGTATTGTTGCTTATGTGAGGGTGTTTGGTTGTGTTGTTTTGTCCTTAGAATTTCGAGGATGAAATCTTTTAATGAGGAGAGAATATAACGACCCGTATTTTTAACGATTGGATATTTAAATAATTTATTTAAATATCGAATTGTTAATTAATTGATGGTCCCAAAAATATTATTTTCGCATGCAATCAAATCAGGACTCGAGACCACTTCCATTGAGTTTGTGTCGACGTTGTGAGTCAAAATGAGTATAAGGATTGCTATATTTGAAGATCGGATGATCGGATAGCAAAAATAGTCTTGAAAAGTACGAAATATTATCATGGAGTGCTATCTTGGATAGTGACAAAGTTTATACCATCAGTACCGAAAAAATAAGGTGATGCATGTAGACGAGTTTCGTGGCAATCGAACCATTGTTTGATTTTATGAACTCCAAATGCACAACTATTTATTTGAGAAATTAAATAAATTGAATATTGTATTAATATATAATAACCCTTATTCAAACCCTCATCTTTCACAAATCACATGGTAATGTTCCATTTATTTCTAAGAAAACATGGCCGCACCTTCAAACTCGCTCACCCTATTTTTTTGAAAAATTATTAAAAATCAACTGTTCAATGAAATCGTGATCCGATTAAGACCTATTTCTACTTGTCCCGAGGCCGACGTTTTGGCACCAATGACAAGTTGAACGGTCGTCATTTCCAATGATTCCCAGTTATATCCATATATGTTTTAAGCACACATAGAGCTAGATACGTCAAGGGATGAAACGGAGCATGCCAACGCAATGAGAATCGAATTTGGAGTAGGAATCGATCAATGCAGAGTCGTCGAGAGAGTCAAAGTAAATCACGACATGTATATGTCGTACACCTTAGGGCATGGATGTGATTTTATAGGGTGAGCAGAAGGCGATGATTTTTGGCATGGAGGTTGAGCTCGCATAAAGAGGAGCAATGGATTCATCGGTTCATAATTTCGTCCATAAATAGGGAAGGACGGGAGGAGAGAGAAGGAGGAAGAATAGGTATGTCTTCGGCCTGGAATGAACTTAGCGGGATTGGAGAAGATGATTTAAGGTAATTAAATTAGTTAATTATATTTAAAGTTAATCAATAATTTAAATAATCTCAAAACTTATACATTGCATATCTATTACATACGAGGTCCGTATTGAAAGCCATTTCTTACGTCGCACTTATGATCGAGAGCTCTATGACTTGGCGATGGTTCGTATAGATTTGTTGAGGCAAGTGATATTGTCTCTCACCATACTATGATTGTTAGGATAGTATTAAAATGACATTTTGAAATGTTATCTAACTTTAAAATATGATTTTTAGAATATTTAAACCTACATATTGTTTTATAAAAAGAATTAAAAGTGTTTTAAAGTGGTTTTTGAATTAAATATCACATTTTTTCCATTAGCACACTATTTTGATGATATTGATAGATTTAGGCTATTTTTGACATTTATCCCCCATTAGTTGCTTGGTTGTATTATATTGTGTTATTATAGACGTGTGAAGGTTATTATGGACATTTCTATGCTTGTTGGTTGCATGCATGCATGTTTATTAGTTGGTTGAAAACATCATTTGAAGACAATATAGGATTAGAAAATATCCTATATGATTGGATTTCGTGCATAGAGTTTCGTGCATGCTGACTGATCTGAAGATGAAGTACAAAGGACTTGGAGAAGTGCTCCGGACTTCATGGAAGATGCCATACATTTTCATTTGGTTTGTATTTAACCATTTTTGGTTAAGTACATGACCAAAGTGGTCGTTATCGATTACTCTGGAGTGGTCGATATCTACCACTATTAATGAAGGCCAATTTGGCCAATTTTGACACAGATGATAGAGAGACTTCGATGAGCATGATGTGATGGTCTGTCTGTTTAACGTTCAATTCTAATGATATGGCTCTTCGACAAGTGTTTTGGTGGTGAAGCGAAGATGTGACGCTTCAACGCGATAATCTTATGATTTGATGATGATTCTATGATGGTAAGTGATCTCTTCGATAATGGATGGCTACATTTCTGGATGTAGAGTAGTCGGATGGAAGGAACTGTTAGAGGAAGGTTATGAGATGCACAATGACATTTTGTGACTAATGCTTGCTATCTAGGATAGTTCCCAACCACGACGACTTCAGATGGGAGTTGTAAGGATAGTTCTGAGATAAGCTCTGCTATAGACGACGTATGCAAAGGGATCGTTGATATTTGCAGGTTTCAATGTGTACTTGTAAAGCAATGGTATGTGAGGACGCTACTTAGGCTTATAGGGATGCCCCAAATCACACGATGTTTTGATCTGAGTACCCTGGACTATCTACGAGGGTGCGGTCTAGGTCTTTGCCTACTGAGCGGCATGGATTTGAGTATCGAGAAACCAGAACCTTGAGTGGTCCTTGGCTCTATGAAGGTGGTCATGCCAGTATCATATATCCAATGCACTGGGTGAGTGAATGTGAGGATTTATGCTATGTTTGTTTGATTGTTTATCGTCTTAGGAACGTCACACGATGTAGATATTATCGATTCAGATATATTGACACCCTTAGTACTTTAACGTATAGTACACCCATGATGACTATGATACAAAGTAGCATATATCACGTGTTATATACTAACTCTGTGGATGTAGGAATAGGTCGGGTATGATTTTCCATACCCTCTGTTCCATATACTACATCAAATTTTATAGTGTTTTGAGATTATTTATCGCTCACACCTGACTGTTGTCTGACTCGAGGTTTTATTCTTTGCTTCTTATTATACCTAGTATTCTTAATGAGTAGACTAGATAGCAGGGGTAAACAGCACTTGGAGCTATGCGGATTGAATAGGAGAAGGCAACGCTTTCTTATATTTATATTCTGAGTTTATTATTGTTTATTCTACAGTGTAACACTGTGGAGCCTTGACAGTATTAATTTATCATTATTGTAGATAGTTTATCGTTTGAGCTTATTTATCAGTTGTATAAACTCTGTTGTCGTTCTATATACATGTATGAGCTTATGTGCTCTGATTCTGTGGTTCATGTGGTTATTACTGTCTCGTCTGTTTTATATCTATGATGACTATTATATTTTATCTAATGTTTTGTGAGATATAAGACATGTTATGTGATTGTGTGATGTTTTCTCCTTTCTCTTCTCTTCTTCTTCTTCTTCTTCTTCTTATTTCTATTTCTTTCTCTTGGCAACCATCCAACATCGGTCGAATGCTCCAGCAGTGAACTATTCGGTTATATGAGCATCGGTGGTTTAGGATGGTTGTCTTGCAGTCCCTCTAACCATTTAATACCTCCGGCTCAAAAGTAGGTTCTACGTTCGCATATTCATTTTCCACGGGTCTTATGGTTAGAGATGTCTCACATCAGTAAGAAGTATACACAACTGCTGGTAACCTCAGAGTGAAGGGCAGACTTCTACTGCGTAACTCTGCTAACATCGCATTCCAACCTACTATGTCCAATTGATTATTCTAAGCTTCATTCTAAGCTTTTATTATTCTAAGTTGAATTTTGGACTTAGCCTACTAACCTCATCTAATTTATTTAAGGCTATAATATCTTACCTTAAATGTGCAATTATTAACTATTTCCTTTTATTCACTTTTTCCATAAGTCAGCTTGTCCAAAATAAATGATTATTACTATTTCATTGGACATTTCCTAAGACATTTATTTATTTACTAAACTCCATTTAGTAATTCTTATCTAACTATTACATAGTTATTAGTCTATCATCTTTATTTATCAGTCCTATTAACTTACTTACCTTATTAATTTTTTGTAACTTCAAAATTCATTTCACATTATTTACTTATTAATTGGAGTTACAACCTCTTCTTTCTTTCCTAATTCCTTTATTCATTACCTGATTTGTTCCTATGTTAAATTTATTGTTTTGGCAAATATTTCTCATAAATCGTCGTATAAGTTAAGTTTTATTTTTATTGATTAGCATGGTTAAATATATATAAATATTTATTTCTCTTAACTATAATCCTAGTTATAAACTTCTGACTAGAATATCATTTTCCATATTTAATTGCTGGAATTATATCTCTAAAAAGATTCTCCATCATAATTTCCATAAATTAGCATCATTCAAAAGGTTGACTTTTTAAAAATAAAAGATCTACCTCGTTTGAAATTACGAGGAATGGTTCTTTTTATTTTTATTTAAAATGAACAGTGTAAACTACGATAAGTAACTACGTACTTTACACATCTCTTTCTTTTATTTGCATATATTCCTTTTCAAATCAAACATTATATTTTTTTATGGAAATAAGAGAAATCAAACCAATTTATAAAAATTAAAAAATCTCAATTCAAATAATTCAAACATAGAAAATTCATATTCCAACAAGATTAGGGCAAGAATCAAAACTATACCATATTTTTACAACCCAATAGTAGAACTGGAATAAATTACACATCTAATCAATATTCGTCTTCATAACTTTTAGGACAAATTTCCAATCTGGGTATAAGCAATAATTCCAATCATATTCCCTAGACTATCAAATAAGAATTTGTAGGCAATAATATTATACATTTAATTTGAGCTTACAATTCACATATAATTATTGATTTAGCATTTAAATCAAATAAATGCCAATGGAATAGATTTCAATATTATAAACAATTTACAAATTTCCCACTCACCTTTTGAAACCATTTCAATTCTCTAGATCTAAATTAAATCCTTTGATTCAACTCCATCTCTTTTTTAATCTAAGAAATATGTATAAAATGTGTATACACATAAGATAGAATTTCATGTCTAATAAGAGATTTGGGTTGGAAGGCAATGTAAATTAATTATATTGAAATTTACCTTGTTATCGTGTAGCGTTGATTCGCTTCTTTCCTTCTTCTATTTATTTCTTAGTCTTCTCCAATTTGTATAAACATTATTTATTTTATAATTTCGAAGAATAGTGGAGAAGAGGAAACGGCAGAGCTTCGCTGATTTTCCCAGAAAATATGAGAAATGAGGGTTAGGCCTGAATTTATAAATACCGAAACCAACCGAAGTCGTTAGACTGAAACATATTAAATCCGGATCGTTGGGCCAAGGAAAACCCTAACGTCACCCTTTGGACCATTCGACCGCTCCCTTTATAGGGGTTGAGCGCTCCATGTTGATCTACCTAATAAAGCCAGTCGACTTGTGAGTCCCGGTGATGAATTATAAATGTTAACTTTTATTAGTTAATTGTTTTCATTTCAAAATTGTTTATCGTCCGTAACTTCTACGTTTGAACTTCGATCGTGAAATTCCAGATATGAAAGTTGCTCAGAATTTTGCCATGGATGAAATGGCACAAGTTTCATGGCTAAATTCCATCATTTTCATAAATTCGATTTTTTGGGACCTAATTAATTATTAATTAACCAACGTAAAAATTACAGGGTGTTATACTAATGGTTAAATCGGGGTTATTGCTCACAATATTCCTAAAACACTCAACCAATTAGTGTACAACTAACTTTGCAACCAAATGTGCAGAAGTGCATAGTATATCACAATCATAGAAAACATGTATGCAGAATGATTCTAAATCAGGCCTCTCAATATGAATGCGTTTCTTTTTAAAACATTTTTGAAAATATAATGCAAACAACTATATATATATATATATATAATGGAAATTCTATATGTACGTAGATTTTGAAAAATCTTTTCACCAAAACACCCTATACTTCTGCAAATAGAAACATGCTACAACCAATTCTACATCCAATTCTGCATCCAATTCTTACCATCAAAAAATCTAACACGTCAAAATATCGCTTCCTAAATGTTACTCCTATGCCGAAAAATGGAATTTATGTGGAGAATTCTACATTCTTACCACTTTATAAGCTAACAATTTTCGTTGTACAGTGAAAATTTCCTCGCTACCCCAGATTTTCTCCAAATTTTCCATGTACAAAATGCAAGAGAAGGCTTATTTTCAGTATTTAAAATGGAATTGAATCAAAAAAATGGAGTCTCATACGTTATCGGAAAGGCATGGAAATAGAAATTCCAAGGTTAAAACAGATTTTCCCTTGTTATTGTTTGCGTTTTATCATATCATCGTCCCTAATGCACCGCTAAATTTGCATTTATCAATTTATCTACCTTTCCTACATTTAACATGTGGCTTTCAAGATAAAAAATTCCATAGAAATCTCTTTTACTTTTCAAATTTGTACATCACTTGAAGAACCAGTTTTCAAAAATATTTAGACGTAAATTTTCCTTAAAATCAGTGGAGACTAAAAGTCATCAAAAAAATTTGTGTGTCCAAAATAATATTAAAAGGCAAAACTTTTTTTTCAAGCGAATTTTTTTCCAAAATACTTACCTTTCAAAAAGTTGAATAATTCAAGCCACATTTCCACATAGTTAGAAGTTAGTTATGCACTAACGCATAAGTTCCATTCTAGCACTTCACATTTATCCTTTATCTTTAAAACTCTACATTTTATTTTAAAATGTCAACTTACTCATTTATTCAAAAAAATTGCTCTTAAGGAACGTGAACAATGACTCGAAATTTCCAATACAACTTTAATATGTCCTTTGTTTACTTCCAAACTTCCTGTCTTACGTTGCGGTATTGTTAGTTAAGTGTATTTATGAGATTTCCATTTAAGTTATGATTTAAACGAAAATTTTGAACTTTTTTTTAAAGTGTTTAGAAGAGGTTGAAATTATTATTTAGTATAACAAAGTAAGTGCTCGCTTCTATATGAAAAAGACCTTATCTTTTCAAATCAAATGTGGGTTTAAGAAAGATTTCAAGTGAGGTTTTAAATAAGGATTTTAAAGTGTATTTTAAAGGTTTTTAATTGACATTCAAAATGAAACTATAATATCCCAATTATAGTAAAAGATTTTGGAAAGCGGAAAGAGAAGTTGCTTTATAACACCTTGTTTTAAATAAATAATATACGAATTTATGAAATCATATACTTTGTATTAAACTTTGAGGTAGGGAAACTTCTACCTATCTTGAAAGGTAATAATATTCTCGAACAAAGGTTTAAAAGATAATAATAAACCAATTTAAACGACTTCATTGTTGTGCGAAGGAAAATTTAAGTTTGAAATCAAAGATTGATGTTCGATATATAAAGTATTACTTACATAAGAATTGGATCACCTATGAAATTTAAGCATATGAATTGAGAAATAATCCCTTTTAATATGGTGGAATGGAAACAATCTTTCCATACTTGACACCGAAGGAAAAATGGTTTGGGTTTATAGTATATAATTTTTTCAATGACATTTATATTTGATCCATTTAATATGATTTTGAATTTATGAAATCTCCTTTATGGTTTGTGAATATATGTATACCATTGTACAAGTATATGAAAAAGTTTTTCAAGTATTAAAAGTGAAATAGTCTGTGAATATACTTATATCATTGAGATAAGGATATGAATATTTTATGAAATAATTGAAAAGAGATTTAATTGAAGAAAGATTAATTAAAGAGGCTTTGTGGTTTCCACATGAAATTAAATCTCTGATTTGAATGTTTGTTTATTTGGTAGTTAAATAACCGATTATAAAATCTTAACCAAATATAACTCTACAAATATCTATAAGAAACATGAGAATTATACGGTACATTTATCTTCAGTGATGCTATACTGTACGTATAAACTCAATGTGTTCTTCCAAGAAAAACGATGAGGAAATCCATTCACTTAAATGGTTAGAAGGTGATCTCCATTCTTATGTATTGTCTATTTATTTCCAAAAGAACCGGAGTTAAGTTTATCAAAAACTATCATCTGGTTTTGGGGTGATCGGTAAGCGGGGGAGTGTACTTATATAAGATAACTCGAAACCGTAACCACTCCAAAATCATATACGTATCCGATGCTTTGGAAGACATCTTGAAGATGATGGAATCAAAAGGGGAATTCTTTGAAGTGCAAGGGCTAGTTACTACTAATCCTGAGGGTGATTCCAAAATGGATGTAGTAGAAGTAGTGCCTTCGGTTTGTTCATATGCCGAACAACTTGTATAAATGAATGATAGCATTGCATTGTTGCCCGGAAGGTAGTGTTAACATTCCAAGTTAGGATTTCTACGAGAAGAAAAAAGGTAATCGTTCCCTCACAATCCTCACAAGTTGGTAATGACTAAAATAGAAGAAATGTAGTAGAGTTATGTGGTTCGCTACTATTAGGAGCATCATTCCTTAATCTAGAATCGATATTTACGGATTTGGTATGCGTGCGCAAGTGAAGAGTAGGGCCAGGGGCAATAGATTTGCAGTCTTGGTGCTTGGCGTATGATGTCATCGTTATGCCATGTTAATGGACAGCCAATTCTGTGTTAGTAGAGGGTCCATGTGAGGCCCTTGGTACATTGTCTAGAGATGTATTATAGCAGACAATACCCTAGTAGCCTTGTCATTAATGTAATCCCTTCTCCAATGCATACCTTATGGACGTAGTTGTGCCCAACTACTTGAATGTGAGATGCAAGCATTTTGACTATGTTACATATTTATTTTAAACCCTTAGACATTATTATAGTATCATTGGATTTTTTAATAAAAATGGTTTGGTTATCGTAAGATAAAAACCCATCCATGTTTATATACGGCGTGGTCTTACAAGATACTTTTATTTTTTAAAAGGATTTATGACATTAAAAATCCATATGATGTGTGTTCCTCATGCTAGTTTACCAGACCGGTCTGGGTGTTATTTTTTTTATAATGCACGATCAGCCCGAGTATATTTTCCAGATTTAGTCGGACACTTTGGAAGTTCAGGAGACAGGCTAGATGCTTCTGGGACATATTCTCGTATTTTCTTTTATTTCCATTGTACTTTATTGTTTTTATTTATCAGCATTTATGAGGATAGGTTGTTATAACTATCCTGGCTGATGACCGGTTAGTTACTCTGATTGACATGTGCATATCATATTTTTACTTTGTAAAGATCAGTGGTATGTTATATATTGTTAGATTGTGAGATTCTGTTTTGCGTTTTAATTTTTTTCACCTAATAATTTGTCTTTTCGACACTCGGATGCTCGGCTACCGTGGATGTATTACTGTCAACTTCTGAGGATCGAAAAGGCAGGTTGTTACAGTTGGTATCAAAGTTGAAGGTTAAGCGGGAACCTTGGCTTTAGTGGGATAAACTCATCGAGATAAGGTAAGTGGCACCTTAGAATGATTTGAGCGTGTATACATGAGAGAGCATATTTTCTAGTGCTATAAAAATGTTTTATATTGTGTTGATTAATCTGTTGAGTGGCTTATGGATTCTGGTCAATACGAGTAGCTAACAGATTGATAGGGATCTTTAAACACTTGGACAGGGAAAACCAATATAGTATTGTTTTGAAATTGGTAAATGAAATAATTTTACCTAGGATTATATTTTATATATAAAAGAATAATTTTTAAAATATTGATATAGTTATTTAGGATGTGTTTGTTGTTAGGAAATGATAATATCCAATTATTATCATTTATTGTTTGATTAGACTGCTCGTTTAGTTTTTAACAATGACTATTGCTCAACAATTTTCCTTTTTAAAACCTATTTTGGGTAGACAGAAATTATGGGGACATTTAAACGACCATCTTGTGAATTAAGTTTTACAATAAGGCGTTTGATGTTAATGTTAGTTCAAAATTTGATTTTAATGAAAGTGTTTTATTAAAAGAAGGATGGGATATTTCAAAATAAATATTTGGGGAATGATTTTATAAAGTTGACTTTATGAAATTTGGTTTATAAAAATGTGTTTTATAAATAAAAGGATTTTTGAGAATTTAAAACACTGGTGTCTTAGAAAAAGATTTCAAATTATTTTTGGAAAAAGGTAGTAATAGTTTTACATGAAAGTATTTTTAAGTATAAATATTGTGGACAAAATTTTAAAGTAAGGTATATTTTCTTTGGATTGGCTCGGGGAACGAGTCTTGATTTGTTTTATGATGATTAGAATAATCTTCTAGGTGACGATCAGATGTTTTCCTAAGCGAATGTTGTAGAGCACCTAGTAATTTATTCTCTTTATCATCGTACAATCGAAACGAGTTTGAATCCAAACTAACCCAAGGCAATTTTGGTAACTGATATCTGGTTTAAACTATTTGTATGTAAATATATACAGTTTTGTTTCAAAAGGGGAATTTTGAAATAGAAGAAGTATTTTTACGTTAACTAGTTCGAGTGGCCCGAAAATAAGTAAAAATGGGAAAGGGATGTGTCTGGATGGTAAGCACTTCTCTTATGTATTACCCTCCTTGGTAAGTGTAACAACCCTGGGTTGGAGATTTATCTTAAATATTAAATTATAATGAGAATTATAATTTAATAATGGAGAAAAATAATTTAATAAGTAGAAAATGATGTATAATATTGTTTATTTGAAATAAACAATATTGTATGAATAAATCTTGGGTGAATGTAATAAAATGAGGCTTATTTCATTTTTAATGGTTGAAAAATTTAAGATAGGGGAAAATGAAGTTAACAACCATATTTTTGAATTTGGGTGGATAAATATCAATTGTTGGTAATTATTGTGATTAATAAAAGAATATTGGTGATGTATATCAATAATTTCCTTTTATTGTGTAAATAATAAAAATAAAAGAGGAAATGTTAGAGAAGTGATAAATATGATGAACATGTGTGGAAATAAATTATTTACTTTATTTCATGAATTTTGAATGTAGTTGTGCCAACTATATTCAATAAACATGTTAAATTTGGCGATATTGCAATTTATTGCCAAATCGCCTTCTTCTTTGTTAAAATACATAAGGAATGGTAATTTTAATCAACTAAAAACTATAAATATTTCTAGTGTGAGTGTTTAATTGTTTTGGAGATGCTAAAACAATTATATACACTTTATTGATTGAGAAATATATTTTATTTGGCTAAAACATGTTAAGTTTGCATTATTTAATTAAATAGTGTAAATTTATTATAAATGGGGTTTTATTGCTAAAATAAAATTTAAAATGGTAAAATAATATGTTTAATATTTTTGTTGGGTTCTAGATGTTAATACAATCATAACGCAATTCGTTTCGTGTAAAACGGACAAGAATTGCAAAAGTTATGAACTAAATTATATTGTAATTATACATAAACAAGAGAGAAAATTTACTAAGTACAATTTAATTAAATTGAAGGGATATTGGGCTTGGTCCAACCCATACCCAATTAATCAAAAGTAATTTTTGGAAGAAGGAGAATTTGTACGTACTGATTACTTTCTTTCTCCTTCTCAAAAAAAAGAACAGAAGCTCAAAAAGAAGAAATAATGGCCTCCTTATTCAACTTTTATTAAAACCCAAGCAATCCACACCAAATTGAAGTATTTTCATCTAAAATTTATATTAAGGTAATCTCCTACCCATATTTGTCTCTAGTCTTGAGGAATCCCTTTTTTAGTTTACTGTAATTTTGTTTATTGAAGATTTCTTCCTTTGCATGTCTTCTTTTCAGCTCCTTCAGGTTCTAGAGAGGCATAACCAGCGGAAATTCTCCATTTAGAAGCTCAAATATCCTTATTTTTGCTGCTAATAGGTAAGCTAAGGCTTATAGGAACTGCAAGTGAACAAATTTAGCAACGAATCATCTCTTGCTTGAAATATTTGGTTAAATATGTTGAATTTTACCTCTGTTCTATATTGATTGATGCTGAAAATGCCCTGTCTTATTTTGCTCATATATGGCTCGTCCGGTGTCAGATTGATGCCACTTATTTTTCAGATTGTAGAGAACTGATTATAGTTTGTTCATGTTAAATTTCATTGGGTTTTGAGTCCGTTTGGACCTTCTTAGTTGCTGTCAAAAATGAAAATCCGAGAGGGATTAAGCCCAGAATATTCTAGTAGCTGGAGTGTTTTCGCCATAACTTTTGCATTTTTTTTCGGAATTTCAAATTCTTAGATGTTCTAAAATCCTTGTGAAATATGCCACAACATTCCTGTTTTTGTTTTTAACTGATTTAGGGCATTTTCATCGCTGTCCTGTGTTGACAGGCAGCGCAAATAATTTCTTTCTTAGTAGTATTTCGATCATAACTTCTTCGTTATTGATCGGAATATCAAAATTTATGAAATTTTGGAAACCTGAGGCTATTGGCTACAATTTCTGTATTTTGTGTTTTGTAGAATTTCGAAGTTTGTATGGTGGAAAAATGATGTTTTCAATGTTGGCCTGTTATGAACTGTCCCGGTATTGATGTAATTGTTCGACTTTGATGATTTCAGTTGCATGCTTTTGCAAGAATTTTACTATGAAATTTGATGCTAATATTTTATTCTGTGGTCCAGCAATGGACTAGTAAATTTAGAATGTGACTTGAATTTTAAATTGATTTTAAATTCGTTTTAAATTTGAATATCGGTTTTTGCTGATTAAATTGCAAATTGACGTTTTCTTGAGTTTAAAAATCCGAAATAATTTCTGTAAATTTCCTAAAAATCATAGCTTGAGTTATAAATGATTTTGGGCATTTTTTAAATGACTTTTAATGGTTAATATTATTTTTCTAAGATTTTATGATTTATTTAAAACCCTTAAAAATCAGCTTTTTCGCCCAAAATCCACTTTAAAAATTTCTATAAATTGTTTTAAATCCCGTTTTCTCCTTAAATATATTTTAAGTATAATTTTATTTATTTTAATCATTTTTATTCTTTTCGGACGTATGAGAAAGTAAATTAAGTGGTTTAATAAATTCACGAGGTATGGGACTCGTGTATTCAATATATCGATTAATTATGGACTTGTACGATCGAAATGATATTTAGAAATCGTTTGATTTCCTTTTTGAGATTTACCACATCGTGGTATGAGATTGAGAAAATTTTAGTCTTTTGGCTAATACATATGGTCCACAATCACCTATTTGGGAGAATATTAGAGTTAGGACTATATTGAGTGAGAATCACTTGCCGATGATATGAGGCAAGAATTTGCTGAGATTTGAGATGTTTGATGATTTTATGAGATTTTACTCATCAATGAGATGAGACAGGTTTTAGTATATTTATATCATATGCCGATGACATGAGGCGAATCTTGTGATGTTTATTTTTAGTGTGGCACTGGATAGCGGCTAGAAAACTGCTAAGTGAGAGCGTATGGTATGGGACGTACGTTACCACTTTCCAGGTTGCTATCCGAGAGTTGTTGACACATTCTGAGGGAGACACCAGTACTCTGGGTCCCGATTGGGTAAAGTAATACTTGGATCGATCACTTTTGATGGCGGGGACTCAGCGGACACCGATTGGAGTGAGATGCTCCAATCACTTTTGATGGCGGGTGTTCCTGGGAATAGAGATGGCGTCATAGACTGAATCCGTGAGTGAGGATTTCGGTCTAGAGATAGATGTGGGACCATGAGAGAGAACGGTACTGGTGAATAGCACGTGCAACATGCTTTAGCATGTAATATTGGCCAATCAGAGAATTCTTTTATGATTATGTTGTTTTCGAATTCACCGCTTTTGATGAGTTACTTAGCCTTTTAGACAGAAGTAAGGCAAATATGATTGCTTTAAGAATTTTGGTGATTTCGAATTTATGACTTATACTTGGGATTATTTATGATTATGGAGAGTTTTTGATTATTTCATGGATTATGTTTGAATATTTTCCCTTTTTACATTACCTTTATGAAACCCCTTGTGTTAACCCAAGCATATGTGAACCCCTTAGTGACATGGTAGAAATGCATGAAATCAAAACTTAGATGCTTATTTGCTTATGATCCTCGATGCGAAGCTTATTCTCTTAGCTTATCGTATTCCATTCTAACGATAAGATTCAGTTGCCTGACCCTTGTGTTTATCACTCGGGTCAGACCGAGTTGCAGGTTAGGTGGAAGTCTATCTTTTGTGCTTGGATATTTTGCTTTTTGGGTAGGACTCATGGCTATGGACTGGATCATCCACTTATGTGTTACACCGTTTTTGACATGTTGTATATATTCTTTCAAGATGTGATGTATGTATATGATATGGGTATACGGTTATGGGGTAGTGAATGATACTTGATGTTTGAGGTAGTTATATATATATATATATATATATATCTGTGACTGATGTTCTGTGATCTGATTGTGTATGTATATTTTGTTCTGAATAGATCCTGTAGCCGAGTAGTATTGTATTAGCTAAATATTAAGTATGTCGATTCCACAAAGTGGAGGTAAGAAGAAAAAAATCGATGTACGTAGTATTTAGCAAACGCTTTACTATATCAGTCGCCCTTAACCAGCCCTATTCTTCGCATTAGTAGACGGAATTACTCGATAATTCTCTTTACTAATGTGGGTTTCGGGGTGGGGCATCAAAGCTTGGTATCGGAGCGAGCTTTTAGAACAAAATGGAATAAACACAGAACAGTGAACACGATAAACCATACATCAAGTGTAATACCCTTGTACATCTCATCCCGTAAACAAGACCAGCCTAGCCATGACCCAATCCTTTTCGATTCCTTCGGGGTAGGTAGAAAGGAATATGTCTAGGAATGCTAAATATTATTCTGTAGTATTCCTTAAGTGTTGAATTTCTAATGTTATATATACATGTCTACCCTATGAATGATCTTTTCTTATCTTATCCTTTAGTTATGGCTGGAAGAGGTAGAGCCGCCCTTCGGCATCAGGACCGTCCAGCGGTTCACGACACGAAGGTGTTTATATGACTACCGATCAGATTCAAGAGCTTCTTGGGAGCACCCAGCCTCCCGCTCCTATTTCGTCTTCATCTCCTCGCAAGTCAGTGTTTGCTCGACTTTGTAGTGACTTTGTTCATCTTGGAGGCAAGCCGTTCAAAGGTTCCAAGTCAGTTCTTGAGGTGCAAGCCTGGCTTTGCATTTGTGAGCGTGTATTTCTTCGCATGGACCTTTCAGACCATCATCGACGTCTTGTAGCATCTATTATGCTACAAGAGCGTCCTTTAGACTGGTATGAGCTTCTTATCGCTGAGGTGGATGAGACTACCCTCATATGGCAGCAGTTTCGAGATAGATTTGAGCTCAAGTTCATACCCGAGTCTAAAAAGGCTCATCTCACTAGTCGCTTTATTGAGTTGAAGCAAGGCAATTCTTCGGTATCAGATTATGTATCTGTGACGACCCGGAATTTTGGAGCATTTAAAACTGGAATATTTAATTGATTTTAAGTATTCAATAGAGCAATTTAAACTTGAATTACGAATATCACAATTTATTTGATGATTTAATTATTAAATTAAATAATTTGAAGTTGAGTAAAACGTTGAATTTGGAGTTTTGAGCCTGTTGGAAATAAATTGAAGACTTATGAAACTTATATTGATAATACTGAAATTTTAAGGGTGTTAAAATTTAATTTAACAGTGGTTTGTTTAGTTTTAAAATTTATATTGATAACATTGAATATAATATAAGGGTTAAAATTAAATCAAACACTGAATTGTTCAGTTTTGAAAACTTATCGTTTTAAATTGAATTTAAAAATAGTCTTCCGAGGCACAGTCTCGGAATTCGACGAAAACAGTTCCATTGGATCCGTAATATTGAATTATTATCGGATTTCAATTTTCGTACTATTTGGAGTTGTTGTGTGAGCATACGACATATAGACGCGCTTAAATCTATATCGAAAATTCGGGTTGATTTAAATTTAAGCTTGAATCAAATTTAGACATTGTTTGAACAGTCAAATCCTTTCACGTCCTTCCTTTCTTTCCTTTTCAGTTCAAAAGTTTCGGCGATAAGATCGTGCAAAGCACACTACCTTTGGCTTACCAAACACGATTCTTCATCCTTCTTCGAGAAGCCAAAATCGAGCCCTTTTATGTTCGCGAACCCCATTCTATTAGAAACGAACGAAGATCAGGAAATTTTATTAATGGTCGCTCCTTGTTTTTCTTCCTTCAATTTAAATAGAGACATAACCGAACAAATCTCCTCCAAATCAAAATCAACAATGGCAGCTTCATCCCAAAACAATCGCGACTTGATTGTTTTCATTCCTCCTTTCAGTTCGAAGGTGAGGCCGAGTTCTTCGTTCTAAAAAAATAAAAATAAAAAGGGGAATCGAAGTAGTGGCCGAAGTTTTTGTTTTCTTTCTAGTTTCATCTCCATCTTCGGGGCGAAATCAAATCGAGCCGAGCTCGTACCCTAATTGTATGCCGATCTGTGTTGGATGTTACGTTCGTCGCGGCTGTTATGGGGCCTGGTGGTGGTTTCGAGTTTGAGGGGGGGCGCGCGACCGTGACGCGAGCTCGGGGCGGTCGTGGTAAGGGTTCAAAGCTTTGGGGATTAGGGCTGCCGCAGGTGGTGGATCGTGTTTATCCGATTGGCTGACGTCGTTGTGGGAGCGCACGGTGCCAGGTGAAGATAGGTGGAGGCTCGTAGTCGAGCAGTATGGTTCGTGTACGGCGGTAAAGCCTAGTGCTCGGTCGAGGCAGGGTGGGCTTACGTGATGGGTTTGGGACCGGGATTAATGGAAGTTCGATTAACTCGAAGGTATACGATTTATTTATATTTAATTTAAATTTGAAAATAAATTTGAATATGTATTACAGTAGGTAAAGTTTTAAAATAAATAGGAATTTTGAATATTGAAAAGAAGTTATATAAATTAGATTTTAGATTCATATAAACGAGTTTTTAAATGTATGAGATTAAAGATATATATAAACTTATCTATTTAAAATATATATATATACACATGTCTTCACTAACTAGTTTATTATTAATAATGTATGATGAAGCTATTAACTTATTGAATCCTTTAGGTACTAGGTACTAAAAATATTTTATAAAAGGGAATCAGCTTAAAATTAAATTATTAGCCTGAGATTTAAGCATTGGATAATTAAATTTATATACGAAAATTTAGTGGTCGATTTATTCGAATGTTAATAAAAACCATCTAATATTTTTACAAGGTCTGAAATCGTGGAATCAAACCGAGAATGAGGTGGATTGCGAATTTAAAGGGAAAGGTGAGTTAATCTCACTCAGTTTAAATTTAAATGATAAAATTTAAATAATTGTTTGGATGGTTGAATTGATCGATGTGATATAGTATGATATTTTGTAATTGGTATACTATATTGTGCTAACATCTGTGGATGCAGGGAAAACAGGTTGGAGGGATCCAACTGGACCCCTCAACTTTTATTTAAATTATTTAATATTCTCCGTTCTGATTATTTGATATTCTATAATGAATTATGTGGAAGTATTGAATGCCATGGCTTGATTGATATAATTGGGTATAATGAATTATTAAAAATATAAATTTGATTTTGGAAATGAAAATAAAAGAAGTGAAATTGCAAGTAAAATAATTATAGAGTAAATTCAAGAATAACTTGAAAAAAAATTAAAGTGACTTTAAATTTTAATAAATGAATTCTGAGAATGGAAAGGAAAATTTGAATAAACAGAAAATTAATGAAGTTTAAAATGCAGTATTATTAATTTAACAAACATTTATTTAGAATTTAAGATTTGAATTATTGAAAGAGTAAAGAAGAAATTGAAAAAAATATAACAATAATAATAAAGACCATAACTACTGAATTTGGAAATGAACTGATAAGTAAAAGAATTTATTCCAA
Organism: Allium cepa; assembly: GCA_030765085.1. Lineage (NCBI taxonomy): Eukaryota > Viridiplantae > Streptophyta > Magnoliopsida > Asparagales > Amaryllidaceae > Allium > Allium cepa. The sequence continues at coordinate 156,372,881 of CM060943.1, forward strand.
ATAAAATAAATTGGAAATCAATTTGGGGAAATTGATTTAAGTGATTGAAGATGGAATTTTCTCTGGATGGCCAAGTACATGTTTTTAAAAGTAAATTTGCAAATATAAATTAAATGTTTTAAAGTTGTTTTTAAAGAAGCAAGTTTTGTAAAATTTATTATTTCTAATATTTAAAGTAAGTATTTTCTTTAATCTATTCTAGCAGTAATTATTAAGAAGTAACTTAGTATTTTGGTTTTAAAAGTAGAAATCTAGTTTACATTTTATTAAGTAACTTTATTTTCAAATGTTTATATAGCATGTATTTTAGTAAATTATTAAAGTAGTCTTAACTTAAGTGTTTAAAGGTAAATTCCAAAGTAAGTATTTTTGTTTTATCTATTATCGTAATAATTATATAAAGAATGACTTGGTATTTTGTTTAAAGCATTATTTTAAATTAAGTACTAAAGAAAGATTTTCTAAATTAAATATTAACCATACTTTACAATTAAAGTGTTTTGGAGTTATTTTAAAAATCTAAAATCTTGTGCTTGGTGATTCTAGTGGAAATGAAATACTCGGAATTTATTCTGAGAAAAAGGCAGATAGTTTTGAAAACTGTTTTCAAAGGAATTTGAAAAGTGAAAATATATCTTGTGAAGATATTTTTGAGATAAATAAATAATCTGGGAAATTATTTATGGGTTGATGGTTGTTTGTGAATATTGATGGATAGTTAAATAACCGACTATCAATATTGGACAAACTAAGTTGATCGTTTCGAAGAGACCGGGATCGAGATTTATTTTTCGAAAACCACTTCGATCCGGTTTGTACGTTTTCGTGAAAAACGATTTTGGATTCGAAGATGGAGCAGTGGAGTGCAAGGGCTAGTCGCCCCTAATCCTGAGGATATTTCCAAAATGGATGTAGTAGGAATAGTGGCTTCGGTTCCGTTCGAACCCGGGACGGACTTGTATGGATGAATGCTTGCGAAACATCGTTAGGTGGACGATGGGCATTCTAAGGGATATGTTCTTAAAAAGGTACCGCTTAGCCTCAAGCCTCATCAAATGGGAATGACTGAAAATCAGGGGATATGCAGCAAGGCTAGGTGGGTAGCACCCAAGCAGGGTGAGGTCATTCCAGTCTAGATGTCCCTTTTTATTTCGGCTTAGTGGGCGGTTGTTGATCCCAACCGCGGGGTGATCTCACTCGGGATTATCCAGTAAGGGATAGTCCCGACCTTGTGTTGCAAGGGAGCGAGTGTACTCCTCGGTACGGTGATCTAGGCCCCGTACTGTGACAGGTGGTACCCCAGTGCCTAGTCATTGGTTGGAAATCCATTCTCCCTACGAGCCTTGTACGAGTTTTGTTTGTATTACCCACTCTGTGGCTAGTAGCTGGAATTTAATGAATGTAACAATTTCGGCTATTTTATAAGTATTTGTATATAGACCCTATTATAATATCAGAGGATTTCTATAAAAATGTTTTAGCTATCGCAAGGTAAAAACCCGACATGTTTATTTGTGGCGTGGTCTTACGAGATGCTTTTGTTTTCTAAGGATTTTTGAAACTTTAATAATCAATTGGGTGTGATTTTCTCACGCTGGTATTCCAGACTGACTTGGGTATTATTGAACTGTAATGCTCGGGTCAGATCGAGTATTATAGGATACAGGATGATGCTATGGAGCTCAGGAGACGAGCAAGATGACGATACGTACTTCCGTACTTGTTTATATATGTATATTCCGCTGTGTTGAGTTGCAGTGTATCCATTTTATGTTGTTGTGGTTGAACTATGATTGATGTACTCTGATGATGTAATATATAAACAGAGATATTTGATTTTGAGTAAAGATCATTATTATCTATTATATTTTATTTCGCTGCGATGGTTAGATTCTGTTGTGGTTTTCTATTTTCTTCTTCTACCTCTTCTTCTTTAACCCAAAATGGTTTGTATTTTTGTGCAACTTGAGTTGATTGTTGTAGAATAGTGTTGACTTAAGGGGTACGGATTTGTGTGCCGTTTCACTTAGTATCAGAGCTTAGGTTGGTGATAACCTTGGCTCTGGTGGGAATTACTCATTTAAATTAGAGTCTGTAGTACTCTATAATGAGTTTGAGCGTATTAATAAATATGAGTGCGTATTTGTTAGTGAATATAAATTGTTTTAATATCGTGTTGATTGATTTATTGAGTGGCATATGAACCTTCGTCAACACAGTCTGCGCAACTGTATTGAAGGGGTTTCTAAACACTTGAATAGAACAATTAACACGGTATTGTTTTAAATGTGGGTAAATGAAATAATTTTACCCAAAATATATTTTGATATAAACAGTAGTTTTTGTAAGCTATTTTAGCTAATATATGGTTGCTTGGATGTTAGGAAGAATAATATTAAATTATTATCATCGTGGGTAAAAATTTAACTAGAAATTGAAATATAACTAAAATTAAGGGAATAATTTCATTATAAAATGAAATTTATAAATATGAATTAAAAATGTAAATTATGAATTGAAATATAATTAATTGGGAATTTGTATAAGCATAAACTATACAAATGCATTTTTAGTTAAAATTTGAATTAAAATAGAATTTGAAACTTTAAAACCCCGGAGATTTTGGAAGTATTTTGGAGGTAAATAGTATTATTTTTGTTTTTGGGGTATTACTGAAGGGAAAATTGTTTCAAATAAATTTTGGGAAGATATATAGCATTGAATTCACTTCAGTAGCTGGAAAATAACTTCGGCGATGACTGCAGCATCATCGATGTTCATTTTCGAGTTTCTAAGTGACGGATTGCTGCCAAAAATTGATTTGCTCAGAAGAGCTAGTTGTTTTTGAAAATTTCAAAAGAAATTTGTTGGGAATAAAACCAGGATTGGGTTAAATTTTTGAGAAGTATGATTTGAGATGTTGGAGATTTCAAAATGTTTTAAAACCAATAACCGGGTGTTTGAAAATCCTGATGAGATGGTTGTAAGCTTATAAATTGGGATGATTTTAAATCAGGAAATATAAGCTTTGGATGTTGGGAATTTAAATTTAAAGTGAAAAGTTAAAAATGGAATTAACTTAAATTGGAAAATAAAATTTAACTGGATTGAAAATTAATTTAAATAGGCTGAAATAATATCCAGTTGTATTCGAACTAAGTTGAAATCGAATTGAGTTTAATAAAACTGAGTTAAAATAAAATTGAGTTGGAATAAGAATTCAATTGAATTATTGAATGGAATTAGATTCTTACTTGAATTAATGGAAAATGAGTTAGATAAGGATTGCATTGAAATAAATAAATCAAAAAAATCCATAGGAATAAAAATATGCTTGGGTTATAAATAAGCATAAGGCTTGAGTTAAAAATAAAAGAATAATATATTCAAGCCTATGAGGAATGGAATTGTGTAAATAATAAGTAGTGACTTATTAAATTTGAAAAGTGAGATACAAAACTCCAAAATAAATATTATTGATGAATTGGAGAATAAAATAAAAATCAAAACTTGAATTATAAACTAAATTAAACTAAGGAAATTAAATGCAGTGATATTTGGAATTAAAATTCAAGAGTTGGATTATAGATAAGGGAAGAACTAATTGATAATAAATTAGTGAATGAAATGTGTAAATGGAGTTCGATGTAGTTAAATAGAAGCTGAATTATAAGCTAATAATGAAGATTGGAAATAAAACTCAAGTTATAAATCAAATTCGACTTGGATCGATAGTGAAGAAAATGTAATTAAATTGTGATTAATAAATTGGGTGGTAAATTGAAAATGAATAGTGGATTCAAAACTTGAGTTATAAATTTATAATTTAATTTGAAGTGTTAACAAATGAAATATAATTGGAAATGTCTCAAATAAAAATATAAATGGATAGAATAAATAAGAATCAAAATGAAGTGTGGTTTAAATAAGTTGAGAAATGGTTATGGAATGAAATAGCTTAGATTGTCTTTGAGCTAAATAAAATAGTTTGGATTAAACAATCATGGAATGGTTTTAAATGTAAATGAATGGATTGTGAATAAAATTTAAATGGAATGTGTCGAGCTAAGTAAATGGATGTGAATGAATTAAAATAAAAAGGAAATTTAATTGAGTTGATATCCATTTAAATTGGTTATAAACATAAATACTTATTTATTCACATAGATCTCGTCAAATTGCATGGAAGAAATTGTCATTGGATGAAAATGGAAGTAATTAAGATGCTATGAATTGATAAAAGTGAAATAGAATTGATTTTGAAATCAATTGAATTGAATATGAGCTTGTTTGGAGTTAAAATAAATTGAAGGTAAGAAATGGTATTGTAAACCATTAAAATTAAATGAAATGGCGTATGGATTGGTTGAAACAACTGTGTAAGTGTTAAAAACCATATAAGTTGCTTATAAACGTTGTTTAGTTACATTGCTTTTCATATTCATGCGTTGTAATTGTTTAGAAAAGAGTGAAATGTTAGTAAACTTTATTTATATGGCACTTACATGTTTAAATTGAGTAAGTACAGGTACCTAAGAGCTGTGTGGCTGGTTTTAGCTGTGCTATTTGCTAAAAATTATAAGCCGCTTGCTTAAAATGCTAAATAAGGTATGCTTACGCAATAAAAATAGGACATATGAACTGTTTTTGGTTTTTCCGACCATGTGGGTCGATGTATATATATTTATCTCTTTTGTCAAATTGCAAAAGCTCCTCCGTACAAAGGGGACTATGCCAAAAAATTTCAGAAATTTTGGGAGTTAGAAATTTTTGAAAATTTTGGAAAATTGTGTTAACGACTATCGAATCCAAATTGGAAACTAAAATAAATTAGTAAAGGAAACCAATTTGAAGTAATGATATGAATTAGTTATAAATGACAAATAAATTTAAATATTCATAGTTAAAGATAAATTGAATTCATATGGAAATGAAAGAATCGATTTGAATAGAAATGGATATAAACTAAAGTGGTAAAGTGAAAATAAATGTAAGAAACATATAAAATGCTTATGTTAACTTAAGTAAGGAATGGTGAATTTCTTAATTGGAAATTGATAATATAAATATTCCAAGTTAATATTTGGATGAATAGATATTGGCATTTTGTGAAAAAGTCGATAAAATGTTTTGGGATATTGTGATTGGATATTAGTGCTAAGCAGGATATGTAGGTAATCTAAATGGAAAAGAGAATTGGTTTTTGATTTCAAGAAGATAAATTTGAAATGCTCGACAAAAAGGTATGTGTTTAAATTTCTGTGAAATTTGATTGGGTTTTTGGATTGAGCCACTTGGCGTTTTGTTTTCCTTTTGGATTTGGGAGGCCGTAGATCCATTTTGTAGTTGTACAGAGTCAGCCGCGCAAAGGAGACGCTGGCGAAATTTTTCGGAAATTTAGGGAGTTAGAAAAATTTTGAGAAATTTTGATAATCCAAAATTTGGTTTTAAATTGAACCTTGAATGGTTAAACAAATATATAGTTTGAAACCTTGGGAGAGTAGAGAAGTTAATAAGAATCATAATGGGTCTTTTATAGGAAGATAGTCTGTAAGATATTGAATTGTTAGAAATTGTTTGGTTTTGGGAAAAATTAAACGGATATTGGACCATTCTTCCTAATAATTAATTTCGGGGACGAAATTCTTTTAAGGGGGGAGGAATGTGACGACCCGAAATTTTGGAGCATTTAAAACTGGAACATTTAATTGATTTTAAGTATTCAATAGAGCAATTTTAACTTGAATTACGAATATCACAATTTATTTGATGATTTAATTATTAAATTAAATAATTTGAAGTTGAGTAAAACATTGAATTTGGAGTTTTGAGCCTGTTGGAAATAAATTGAAGACTTATGAAACTTATATTGATAATACTAAAATTTTAAGGGTGTTAAAATTTAATTTAACAGTGGTTTGTTTAGTTTTAAAATTTATATTGATAAAATTGAATATAATATAAGGGTTAAAATTAAATCTAACACTGAATTGTTCAGTTTTGAAAATTTATCGTTTTAAATTGAATTTAAAAATAGTCTTCCGAGGCACAGGCTCGGAATTCGACGAAACCAGTTCCATTGGATCCGTAATATTGAATTATTATCGGATTTCAATTTTCGTACTGTTTGGAGTTGTTGTGTGAGCATACGACATATAGACGCGCTTAAATCTATATCGAAAATTCAGGTCGATTTAAATTTAAGCTTGAATCAAATTTAGACATTGTTTAAACAGTCAAATCCTTTCACGTCCTTCCTTTCTTTCCTTTTCAGTTCAAAAGTTTCGGCGATAAGATCGTGCAAAGCACACTACCTTTGGCATACCAAACACGATTCTTCATCCTTCTTCGAGAAGCCAAAATCGAGCCCTTTTATGTTCGCGAACCCCCATTCTATTAGAAACGAACGAATATTGGGAAATTTTATTAATGGTCGCTCCTTGTTTTTCTTCCTTCAATTTAAATTGAGACATAACCGAACAAATCTCCTCCAAATCAAAATCAACAATGGCAGCTTCATCCCAAAACAATCGCGATGTGACGACCGCCCATGACTCCCGCACCAAAACAAGGGAATAGTGCGCTGAAAAGCGTGCCAGGTAGCCATGGACGATAGTCAGGGTAAAATAAAACAGCAAACTCTATCGTATAACTCACAGCGCATGGATAAAATATAATAGAGGAATATAATATAGTGAAGCTCCATAGAACAGAACATCATCATATAAGCATCATAGAAGTTTTATACAAACATATGAATCATCCATACATCAAAGCCTCACTACATAACACTCAAACAAATATAGCAGCGGAACACCCAGTACATAATATGAAAATAATATGCAAAAGCCTCCTGCTCGTCTTCGTCATCATCAACGTAGACCTCCATGAACAGCACATGTCACCTGCTACCTAGTCTGCCCATCCCAACATGGATGAACAGCCCAAGGTAATAAGAGGAGACATAAAACCTTGAGTCAAACAAAGTCTTAGTGAGCAGTAAATCGACTATCAAACATACCAAAAGAGTATAAAGGATAAAGGAATAGGAACCAAACCATCCCACTCCACCTCTTTCTACAGCGATAGCCCCCGGACTCAAACTAAAGTGAAGCAAACATAACATAGCAGACAATTAAGGTAAAACAATAATCACTCGAGTCAAGGTCGATGTTTTCCAAATACAAACCCCCAAGGCCTAAACCAAGATCAGATAAGCATCCAGAAAACACCGCTCTTGAGACCGAATGATGATACAACTCAACGTCCAAACATCCATGACTCCGGTTATCACTGTTATCATTGCCTTGATTTCACCGTTAGTTGAATGACCACCTGTCAAGGGCTAATGGTAACCCCGGTTTTAGACATAACTCCGCACGTCATCATGACCCGTGCCTAAGCCGAACGCATCAGCCCAGAGTACTAGCACGTCATCGTGACCCGTGCTTGGAACGTCATCGTGACCCGTTCCAACGTACCCTTGCTTTGAGTATGCTAGAACCTTCAACAACGATGAGATCTTAGCCTCCTAGTCATCCTCCTTGACGACTCTTTCCATACTAGCTCAAGCGCCTCTCAAGCTAACCATTATCCATCCCAACTCGGACCGCATCACCGAGTTATAACTTCGCACGTCGTCATGGCCCGTGCTTGGAACGTCATCATGACCCGTCCCATCTCAACATATGCCTTGCCCCATCACATCATAGCAAAGTCCCATCTCAATATCATGCTTTGCCTTCTCGCATTATGGCAAGGTTCCACATCATCGAATCCATCCATATGAGCTTCCACATCCGCTTCATATGCTACAGGCAGCTTTCACCATTCAAGAGCCTTTCCACTTAGCTTTTGAATCACCATCGACCTTACTTGTCCAAGTCAAGTAATAGATCAACTAATCAATCAAATCAAACATTAATCCAAGCAATCAATCATTCAACAAGATCTACATAGAAAATCAAGTAATCAAACATGATCTAAATAGGCATTTATAATTACAATGGCAATTTCGTAAATAAATGAGCATAGATCTAACATACATGAATCATGGGTCTTTAGCATAGATCTAACAAATATAAATCATGGGTTTTGTCTCTACAACTAGATGAATGAACTTGCAAAGGTAAACATCTTCATAAGTAATGGATCTACACTTGGATCTAAGGAAGAATGCATAAAATCACTGTCTACAACACTCCAACAAACCACCAATCCAATACACTCCTTTGGGTCCGCGTGAGAGATAACTACCACTCACCAAATCACCCAAACACTTCAAAAACTATCAATTTCAGATCTGGACAGCAAGGATTCAAGCTCGATTTGGTGAAATCTCGCTTGAAATGGTGAAATCTAGCTTCGTCGGATGAAGATCTTCAACTTTGGCTCTTCGATCTTCGATCTTGGATGGATGTTAGAACTAGATTGGAATGGAGAAAAGGAAATGAAGAAATGTTGTAGTCGAGCTCTCAAAATGGCAGCACTTCGTTGCTTCGAAATCCGGTGCCAAAAAGTGAGCCAAAGCCCTCTATTTATAGGCTGAATTCTCCTTAGGTCGCCCAGATCTTAACTCGTAGGCTCGCTATTAGGTCGTTACCGACCTAAAAAGTCTCGACCTAACTATACTACGACCTAAGACCCACAGTATGCACGCTACCTAAAACATAAGCACGCGACCTAACAATCTATGCAACCTAACTTAGGTCGTCTAATCGACCTAACTGCACCACATAACTATCCAGCGACCTAACTATTGCCGACCTACCATTCCCAACGACCTTTGACTCATCGAACCCAACGGCCTACGACCTAACTGGGATGAGGCTTATCACACGACCTAAAAACTCAACGACTCACTTAGGTTGCTCACGACCTAACTGAGTTACGACCTATCAAATCCACTCGACCTAACACACCCCCTATCTTAGGTCGCTTACGACCTATCTATACACAGCAAACTTAGGTCGTTAATCCTCTTAGGTCGGTCAAATACTTATGTAGGTTAAATTCCTTAGGCCGTTAACTACCTCTAACCCATTAACTCGTCTAACTGCTAGGTCGTTAACCCTAAGTCGCTCATATCTATAGGTCGGATATCTGCCTTAGGTCGCTCCCATCCTATAGGTCGCTAATCCTATAAGTCGCTTCCCTCGACCTAAACATCACCACGACCTAAGCCTCTACACAAGTTAACTTCTATAACTCGGCAAAACCCTATAAGTCGCTAACTTGCTTAGGTCGGTCAAAGCCTTAACCCGGTCATATCTACTAACTCGTTAACACATTAGGTCGTTCAACACTCCTCAACGACCTAACATCCAAACGACCTAACCCCTTAGGTCGTCAACCCCACTAACTCGTCCATCCCCTAAGTCTCTATCTAACTCATTAACTCGTAACTCGCGAAGACCACTAACCCGTTAACTCGCTCCAACACTAACTCGAGTTAACTTTCCAATCTAATTTCCTCGCGACTCAAACAACATACAAGTTATCTTCCCCTACGACTTAGGTTAAGGACGACTTATCAACATTAACGACCTAGAATTCTACGATATATCGACACGTAAAATACGGGTCGTTACATTCTCTCCCCCTTAGGAATTTCGCCCCCGAAATTCCAAGCAAACAACAGCAATCAAAACTATTCCGCATGCCTACCATCCATAGCAATCAACAAACCATGCATCCAATTCTAGCCTAGCATGCAGAATTCTAAGGTTAGAACAAGGTACAAATTCATGAGATGTCACGACACCTTAGGGCCATACCTCGAAGAGTTCGGGATGAGCTGCCTTCATCCTCTCTTCCTCCTCCCACGTACAGTCGTTAACATCATCACTCCATTGTATCTTGAGCAACGTAATCGTTTTCCTCCTAAGCTGTTTCGTGTCGGTTTCTACAACACGAAGCGGCTTACGAGGTCTCGTAACCACCGGATCAACCTCCAAGTCTTCACAGCTATCAGCAGAAACCACCATATTTGAGTCGTGCATATACTTCCGTAGATAAGATACATGAAAAACATTGTGCACACCCGCCATCTTTTCCGGTAACTCCAATCTATAAGCGAGCTTTCCAATTCGCTCGATAATCGGGAATGGTCCAACAAATCTCGGAGTCAATTTTCCTTTCTTCCCGAATCTAATAACATTCTTCAATGGAGAAATCTTCACAAAAACCATATCACCCACGTCGAATTCCAAATCCTTACGACGATTATCGGCATAACTTTTCTGACGATCTTGGGCTGCCTTCATTCGTTGCCGAATGATTTCTATACAATCCGAAGTCTGTCGAATCCTCTCTGGCCCAAGTATCATCTTTACTCCAGTTTCCAACCAACATGTCGGAGAGTTACACGGTCTTCCATACAATGCTTCATACGGTGCCATACCAATACTTGACTGGTAACTGTTGTTATATGCAAATTCCACCAAATGAAGGTGATCTTCCCATGATCCTCCGAAATCCAAAACACATGCTCTAAGGAGATCTTCCAAAACTCGGTTGACTCTCTTAGTCTGACCATCTGTTTGAGGGTGGTAAGCTGTACTCAAACACAACTTAGTTCCCAAAACTTCCTGGAAGCTCTTCCAAAATCCACTAGTGAACAAAGGATCTCGGTCGCTCACTATATTCTTCGGAACACCATGGAATCGAACTATCCACTTAACATAAAGCTCGGCCAACTTCGATGTAGTCCTAGTCGATCGAACAGGAATGAACCTTGCACTCTTGGTCAACCGATCTACGATGACCCAAATCCCTTCATTTCCCGCCTTGGTTCTAGGTAGGCCATCGATAAAATCCATCGACACTTGCTCCCACTTCCATGTAGGAACCTCTAATGGCTGAAGTAATCCACTGGGCTTCTTTTGCTCAGCTTTCACCAACTGGCAGTTAATACACTTGGAAATAAAATTTCCAACATCCTTCTTCATACCTTCCCAGTAATAGGTTCTCTTCATATCCCGATACATCTTATTTCCTCCTGGATGAATTGTCAACTTCGAGTGATGACTTTCCTTCAGAACTTCATCTCTCAATTCATCTATATCGGGAACAACTAGTCGTCCTTGCTTCCGAAGCCAACCCTCTCGATCGACCTTGAATCTTTTATCCTTCTCTGGGTCCAATCCAGATTCCAAATCACGGATAATCTTGACAAGCTTATCGTCTCGCTTTTGACTCTCGCCAATCCTTTCCACAAGAGTAGGCCTTATCGATAAGTTTGCCAACATCTCAGGTTCCAATTCACATCTGGGCCTGAAATCAAATCCAGCCAAATACTCGAGACTTTTCCATTCCGAAAACATGGCTCCCAATCCTGCATGTCTTCGACTTAACGCATCTGCCACTGCGTTACCTTTTCCCGGAGTATAGGCTATACCAAAATCATACGATGCTAGAAACTCTAGCCACCGTTGCTGTCGAAGATTCAAATCCTTTTGGGAGAAAAGATACTTCAATGACTTATGATCCGTAAACAACTCGAATCGAACTCCCAATAGATAATGTCTCCACATCTTCAAAGCAAACACAATTGCCGCTAACTCCAAATCATGAGTCGGATAATTCCTTTCATGCGGCTTCAGTTGTCGACTTGCATACGCAACAACTTTACCCTTCTGCATTAGCACTGCTCCCAGTCCAGTACCACATGCATCGGTGTAAACCACCATCTCATCATTCCCACTTGGAATAGTCAAAACAGGAGCACTTGTCAGTCGCTCTTTTAGGATTACGAAAGCTTGCTCACACTTGTCATCCCATCTGAACACTTGGTTCTTCTTCGTTAATCCTATTAATGGTGCAGCTATCTTGGAAAAGTCTTTGATAAACCGACGATAATATCCTGCTAATCTAAGAAAACTTCTCATATCAGATGCATTCTTAGGTCTAACCCAATCCTGGATTGCTGCCACCTTAGCGGGATCAACCGCTATTCCATTTCCAGAGATAACATGGCCTAAGAACCTCACTTCACTCTTCCAGAAGTGACACTTCGAAAACTTAGCCTTCAGCTGATGTTTCCGTAAGATTTCCAAAACAATTCTCAAGTGTGTCTTGTGTTCTTCCTCAGTTCTGGAATAAATCAGAATATCATCCACGAACACAAGCACGAACTTATTCAACTGATCTCTGAACACCCTATTCATAAGATCCACAAAATATGCTGGTGCATTGGTCAATCCAAACGGCATTACCAGCCACTCATAAAACCCGGATGGTGTCCTGAAAGCAGTTTTCGGCACACTATCCTTCGCCACTCTCAACTGGTGAAATCCCGTTGCCAAATCCATCTGAGAAAACACCTTAGCCTCGTGGAGCTGATCAAACAAGTCATCTATTCTCGGCAATGGATACTTGTTCTTCTTAGTCACCTTATTCAACTCACGATAATCCACACACAACCTCAACGATCCATCCGCTTTGGTTGCAAACACAACTGGTGCACCCCATTCGGACACACTACGCCAAATGAATCCCTTCCGTAAAAGGTCATCAACTTGCACCCTCAACTCTTGTTGCTCCCTAGGCGCCATCCGCCTAAGAGGCATCACAACAGGTCTGGCTCCCTCAACTAGATCGATACGAAACCCGATCTCCCTATGCGGCGGTAACCCTTTGACCTCGTCAAAGACGTCCTCAAATCCATTCACAATAGGCACCGACGATAGTCCATCCCGTGGAACAACCAGCGAATACATGAAGCTCATGAAGACGCCTTCCTCATGCTTACATCGTATCACAACCTTTCGCCCTTCCACATTTCCGACTGTCACCTCCAGCCTCTCACAATCAATCCTTGCCGCATACTTCCTAAGCCAGTCCATACCCAAAATAATTCCGAACCCCGTAAAGTTCAGAACAAAGCAATCACAAACAAACGAGCAATCATGACTCGACACAACTAGGCCACGGCATATCATACACAAACATGACGAACCCCCAACTGGATTAGTCACAACCAATGGCCTATCAACAATATCCGGTTTCAAACCTAACCGGCCTACCAAATCATCACAAACAAAAGAATGCGACGCTCCAGTATCAAACAACACTCTAACTGGAACACCACAAATAGAAAGAGTACCTTGAACCACCACACTCTTCCCCTTCTCTTCAGCAATAGGAGCTTTTGAAGACGACGGCATAGCTCCCAAAGCATAAGCTTGCACAACCTGCCTATCTTTCCTCGGTTCTGGACAGTCCTTCTTGATATGTCCCAGCTTATCACAGTTGTGGCACTTCAACTGCACCTTTGGATTCTTGCAATCCCGGGAGAGATGACCCTTCTGTCGGCAGTTGTAGCAAGTCACTTCGCCTTTCAACTTCTTCTGGCCATCCTTTCCCTTCTGTTGCTGCTGCTTCCTCTTCTTATTTCCACCCTGTTGTGGCTTAGACCCTTCCTTGGTTACAGCAACAACAGAACCTTCCCTGGGAAACAAACTCTCATGCCTAAGAGCTTTTTCCACAAGCTTCTCAAACGGATCGTCCAAATGATCCACTAACTGCCTTCCAAGATAAGCGTCCAAACCGGTCACAAACTTCTCGTTCTTCTGGTAGGGAGAATCAATATACGATCTGGCATACTTGGACAAAGCTTCGAACTCAGAAATATACTCAAGAACTGGTCTCCCACCTTGCTTGAGCTCCACAAACCTCTTAAACAAAACAGATTTCTGAGCCGTAGAGATGAACTTGGCTTCAAATCTGACTTGGAATTGCTCCCAAGTGATCCCTCTTCGACTCATCCTTAACATCTGTAATAAGAATGATAAGAACACCTTAAGAAACAACTGCATAAGGAGTTCAAATCCTTTTAAACTACTATATTATATATAGTAATCATCCATCAAAATACAATTACGTCTCTCATACGCAGTTACGTCAGCGAGCGTTGGCTAAAAATCGATTAACCAAAGCTCTGATACCAAATGTGACGACCGCCCATGACTCCCGCACCAAAACAAGGGAATAGTGCGCTGAAAAGCGTGCCAGGTAGCCATGGACGATAGTCAGGGTAAAATAAAACAGCAAACTCTATCGTATAACTCACAGCGCATGGATAAAATATAATAGAGGAATATAATATAGTGAAGCTCCATAGAACAGAACATCATCATATAAGCATCATAGAAGTTTTATACAAACATATGAATCATCCATACATTAAAGCCTCACTACATAACACTCAAACAAATATAGCAGCGGAACACCCAGTACATAATATGAAAATAATATGCAAAAGCCTCCTGCTCGTCTTTGTCATCATCAACGTAGACCTCCATGAACAGCACATGTCACCTGCTACCTAGTCTGCCCATCCCAACATGGATGAACAGCCCAAGGTAATAAGAGGAGACATAAAACCTTGAGTCAAACAAAGTCTTAGTGAGCAGTAAATCGACTATCAAACATACCAAAAGAGTATAAAGGATAAAGGAATAGGAACCAAACCATCCCACTCCACCTCTTTCTACAGTGATAGGCCCCAGACTCAAACTAAAGTGAAGCAAACATAACATAGCAGACAATTAAGGTAAAACAATAATCACTCGAGTCAAGGTCGATGTTTTCCAAATACAAACCCCCAAGGCCTAAACCAAGATCAGATAAGCATCCAGAAAACACCGCTCTTGAGACCGAATGATGATACAACCAAACGTCCAAACATCCATGACTCCGGCTATCACTGTTATCATTGCCTTGATTTCACCGTTAGTTGAATGACCACCTGTCCAGGGCTAATGGTAACCCCGGTTTTAGACATAACTCCGCACGTCATCATGACCCGTGCCTAAGCCGAACGCATCAGCCCAGAGTACTAGCACGTCATCGTGACCCGTGCTTGGAACGTCATCGTGACCCGTTCCAACGTACCCTTGCTTTGAGTATGCTAAAACCTTCAACAACGATGAGATCTTAGCCTCCTAGTCATCCTCCTTGACGACTCTTTCCATACTAGCTCAAGCGCCTCTCAAGCTAACCATTATCCATCCCAACTCGGACCGCATCACCGAGTTATAACTTCGCACGTCGTCATGGCCCGTGCTTGGAACGTCATCATGACCCGTCCCATCTCAACATATGCCTTGCCCCATCACATCATAGCAAAGTCCCATCTCAATATCATGCTTTGCCTTCTCGCATTATGGCAAGGTTCCACATCATCGAATCCATCCATATGAGCTTCCACATCCGCTTCATATGCTACAGGCAGCTTTCACCATTCAAGAGCCTTTCCACTTAGCTTTTGAATCACCATCGACCTTACTTGTCCAAGTCAAGTAATAGATCAACTAATCAATCAAATCAAACATTAATCCAAGCAATCAATCATTCAACAAGATCTACATAGAAAATCAAGTAATCAAACATGATCTAAATAGGCATTTATAATTACAATGGCAATTTCGTAAATAAATGAGCATACATCTAACATACATGAATCATGGGTCTTTAGCATAGATCTAACAAATATAAATCATGGGTTTTGTCTCTACAACTAGATGAATGAACTTGCAAAGGTAAACATCTTCATAAGTAATGGATCTACACTTGGATCTAAGGAAGAATGCATAAAATCACTGTCTACAACACTCCAACAAACCACCAATCCAATACACTCCTTTGGGTCCGCGTGAGAGATAACTACCACTCACCAAATCACCCAAACACTTCAAAAACTATCAATTTCAGATCTGGACAGCAAGGATTCAAGCTCGATTTGGTGAAATCTCGCTTGAAATGGTGAAATCTAGCTTCGTCGGATGAAGATCTTCAACCTTGGCTCTTCGATCTTCGATCTTGGATGGATGTTAGAACTAGATTGGAATGGAGAAAAGGAAATGAAGAATGTTGTAGTCGAGCTCTCAAAATGGCAGCACTTCGTTGCTTCGAAATCCGGTGCCAAAAAGTGAGCCAAAGCCCTCTATTTATAGGCTGAATTCTCCGTAGGTCGCCCAGATCTTAACTCGTAGGCTCGCTATTAGGTCGTTACCGACCTACCATTCCCAACGACTCGCTTAGGTTGCTCACGACCTAACTGAGTTACGACCTATCAAATCCACTCGACCTAACACACCCCCTATCTTAGGTCGCTTACGACCTATCTATACACAGCAAACTTAGGTCGTTAATCCTCTTAGGTCGGTCAAATACTTATGTAGGTTAAATTCCTTAGGCCGTTAACTACCTCTAACCCATTAACTCGTCTAACTGCTAGGTCGTTAACCCTAAGTCGCTCATATCTATAGGTCGGATATCTGCCTTAGGTCGCTCCCATCCTATAGGTCGCTAATCCTATAAGTCGCTTCCCTCGACCTAAACATCACCACGACCTAAGCCTCTACACAAGTTAACTTCTATAACTCGGCAAAACCCTATAAGTCGCTAACTTGCTTAGGTCGGTCAAAGCCTTAACCCGGTCATATCTACTAACTCGTTAACACATTAGGTCGTTCAACACTCCTCAACGACCTAACATCCAAACGACCTAACCCCTTAGGTCGTCAACCCCACTAACTCGTCCATCCCTTAAGTCGCTATCTAACTCATTAACTCGTAACTCGCGAAGACCACTAACCCGTTAACTCGCTCCAACACTAACTCGAGTTAACTTTCCAATCTAATTTCCTCGCGACTCAAACAACATACAAGTTATCTTCCCCTACGACTTAGGTTAAGGACGACTTATCAACACTAACGACCTAGAATTCTACGATATATCGACACGTAAAATACGGGTCATTTGATTGTTTTCATTCCTCCTTTCAGTTCGAAGGCGAGGCCGAGTTCTTCGTTCTAAAAAAATAAAGATAAAAAGGGGAATCGAAGTAGTGGCCGAAGTTTTTGTTTTCTTTCTAGCTTCATCTCCATCTTCGGGGCGAAATCAAATCGAGCCGAGCTCGTACCCTAATTGTATGCCGATCTGTGTTGGATATTGCGTTCGTCGCGGCTGTTGTAGGGCCTGGTGGTGGTTTCGAGTTTGAGGGGGGGCACGTGACCGTGACGCGAGCTCGGGGCGGTCGTGGTAAGGGTTCAAAGCTTTGGGGATTAGGGCTGTCGCAGGTGGTGGATCGTGTTTATGCGATTGGCTGACGTCGTTGTGGGAGCGCACGGTGCCAGGTGAAGATAAGTGGAGGCTCGTAGTCGAGCAGTATGGTTCGTGTACGGCAGTAAAGCCTAGTGCTCGATCGAGGAAGGGTGGGCTTACGTGATGGGTTTGGGACCGGGATTAATGGAAGTTCGATTAACTCGAAGGTATACGATTTATTTATATTCAATTTAAATTTGAAATTAAATTTGAATATGTATTACAGTAGGTAAAGTTTTAAAATAAATAGGAATTTTGAATATTGAAAAGAAGTTATATAAATTAGATTTTAGATTCATATAAACGAGTTTTTAAATGTATGAGATTAAAGATATATATAAACTTATCTATTTAAAATATATATACACACATGTCTTCACTAACTAGTTTATTGTTAATAATGTATGATGAAGCTATTAACTTATTGAATCCTTTAGGTACTAGGTACTAAAAATATTTTATAAAAGGGAATCAGCTTAAAATTAAATTATTAGCCTGAGATTAAAGCATTGGATAATTAAATTTATATACGAAAATTTAGTGGTCGATTTATTCGAATGTTAATAAAAACCATCTAATATTTTTACAAGGTCTGAAATCGTGGAATCAAACCGAGAATGAGGTGGATTGCGAATTTAAAGGGAAAGGTGAGTTAATCTCACTCAGTTTAAATTTAAATTTAAATGATAAAATTTAAATAATTGTTTGGATGGTTGAATTGATCGATGTGATATAGTATGATATTTTGTAATTGGTATACTATATTGTGCTAACATCTGTGGATGCAGGGAAAACAGGTTGGAGGGATCCAACTGGACCCCTCAACTTTTATTTAAATTATTTAATATTCTCCATTCTGATTATTTGATATTCTATAATGGATTATGTGGAAGTATTGAATGCCATGGCTTGATTGGTATAATTGGGTATAATGAATTATTAAAAATATAAATTTGATTTTGGAAATGAAAATAAAAGAAGTGAAATTGCAAGTAAAATAATTATAGAGTAAATTCAAGAATAACTTGGAAAAAAAATTAAAGTGACTTTAAATTTTAATAAATGAATTCTGAGAATGGAAAGGAAAATTTGAATAAACAGAAAATTAATGAAGTTTAAAATGCAGTATTATTAATTTAACAAACATTTATTTAGAATTTAAGATTAGAATTATTGAAAGAGTAAAGAAGAAACTGAAAAAAATATAACAATAATAATAAAGACCATAACTACTGAATTTGGAAATGAACTAATAAGTAAAAGAATTTATTCCAAATAAAATAAATTGGAAATCAATTTGGGGAAATTGATTTAAGTGACTGAAGATGGAGTTTTCTCTGGATGGCCAAGTACATGTTTTTAAAAGTAAATTTGCAAATATAAATTAAATGTTTTAAAGTTGTTTTTAAAGAAGCAAGTTTTGTAAAATTTATTATTTCTAATATTTAAAGTAAGTATTTTCTTTAATCTATTCTAGCAGTAATTATTAAGAAGTAACTTAGTATTTTGATTTTAAAAGTAGAAATCTAGTTTATATTTTATTAAGTAACTTTATTTTCAAATGTTTATATAGCATGTATTTTAGTAAATTATTAAAGTAGTCTTAACTTAAGTGTTTAAAGGTAAATTCCAAAGTAAGTATTTTTGTTTTATCTATTACCGTAATAATTATATAAAGAATGACTTGGTATTTTGTTTAAAGCATTATTTTAAATTAAGTACTAAAGAAAGATTTTCTAAATTAAATATTAACCATACTTTACAATTAAAGTGTTTTGGAATTATTATAAAATCTAAAATCTTGTGCTTGGTGATTCTAGTGGAAATGAAATACTCGGAATTTATTCTGAGAAAAAGGCAGATAGTTTTGAAAACTGTTTTCAAAGGAATTTGAAAAGTGAAAATATATCTTGTGAAGATATTTTTGAGATAAATAAATAATTTGGGAAATTATTTATGGGTTGATGGTTGTTTGTGAATATTGATTGATAGTTAAATAACCGACTATCAATATTGGACAAACTACGTTGATCGTTTCGAAGAGACCGGGATCGAGATTTATTTCTCGAAAACCACTTCGATCCGGTTTGTACGTTTTCGTGAAAAACGATTTTGGATTCGAAGATGGAGCAGTGAAGTGCAAGGGCTAGTCGCTACTAATGCTGAGGATATTTCCAAAATAGATGTAGTAGGAATAGTGCCTTGGTTCCGTTCGAACCCGGGACGGACTTTTATGGATGAATGCTTGCGAAACATCGTCAGGTGGACGATGTGCATTCTAAGGGATATGTTCTTAAAAAGGTAACGCTTAGCCTCAAGCCTCATCAAATGGGAATGACTGAAAATCAGGGGATATGCAGCAAGGCTAGGTGGGTCTCACCCAAGCAGGGTGAGGTCATTCCAGTCTAGGAGTCCCCTTTTATTTCGGCTTAGTGGGCGGTTGCTGATCCCAACCGCGGGGTGATCTCGCTCGGGATTATCCAGTAAGGGGTAGTCCTGGCCTTTTGTTGCAGGGGAGCGGGCGTACTCCTCGGTACGGTGATCTAGGCCCCGTACTGTGATAGGTGGTACCCCAGTGCCTAGTCATTGGTTGGAAATCCATTCTCCCTATGAGCCTTGTACGAGTTTTTTTTTGTATTACCCACTCTGTGGCTAGTAGCTGGAATTTAATGAATGTAACAATTTCGGCTATTTTATAAGTATTTGTATATAGACCCTATTATAATATCAGAGGATTTCTGTAAAAATGTTTTAGCTATCGTAAGGTAAAAACCCGACATGTCTATTTATGGCGTGGTCTTACGAGATGCTTTTGTTTTCAAAGGATTTTTGAAACTTTAATAATCAATTGGGTGTGATTTTCTCACGCTGGTATTTCAGACTGACTCGGGTATTATTGAACTGTAATGCTCGGGTCAAACCGAGTATTATAGGATACAGGATGATGCTATGGAGCTCAGGAGACGAGCAAGATGACGATACGTACTTCCGTACTTGTTTATATATGTATATTCCGCTGTGTTGAGTTGCAGTGTATCCATTTGTATGTTGTTGTGGTTGAACTGTGATTGATGTACTCTGATGATGTAATATATAAACAGAGATATTTGATTTTGAGTAAAGATCATTATTATCTATTATATTTTATTTCGCTGCGATGGTTAGATTTTGTTGTGGTTTTCTATTTTCTTCTTCTACCTCTTCTTCTTTAACCCAAAATGGTTCGTATTTCTGTGCAACTTGAGTTGATTGTTGTAGAATAGTGTTGACTCAAGGGGTACGGATTTGTGGGCCGTTTCAGTATCCTCCTTCGAGTCTCTATCTAAGTACGGGTTGGAATTCATTAGTACCCCATACAAGAAGAATGTAAGTTTGTATCCGGACTCAAGAAATATCTTAAGAAGTCTTTGATGCTTCAACTCAAGTTGCCCTTCGAAGAGTTAGTGGATGCCGCTCTCAATCTTGAGACAGTCAAGAATGAGAAAGAGAGTGATGGCGAGGGTGGTTCTCAGTCCAATCCTAAGAAGAAGAAGTTTCATTTTCACAAGTCTAGATTTCCTCCATACCGGAAGAAGAAGCAAGGCGGATCGTCTTCTTCTCAATCTCAAGCTCCTTTTCAGCCTAAGCCTTTTGCATGCTACAACTGTGGTTCTCCTGGCCATCCAGCCCGTGAGTGTCCGAAGCCTAAGAGGTGCAACTTTTGCAAGGCCGAGGGACATATGGCTTCTTCTTGTCCTAAGAAGAACAAAGGTTCTCGTCCGGGGAATCATAATGTAGCAGCTTCTGGTAGTATGACTCAGCCGAAAGGTACTTTTTCTCCTATTCTTGAAGGCTCCATTATTTTTCATGATCGATCAATTAGTGTGCTCTTTGATACGGGTGCATCACATTCATTCGTGTCAAAGGAACTTGTGGATGCTTGTTCTTTGGATATTTCATGCTTGCTTGCTTCGTTATGGATTTCTGTCGGTGGGTTCGCAACCCTTACCTTATTTTATGACGATGTTGAGGTTATGCTTTGTGGGTTTTCTTTCCGTGCGAATCTGCACATGATTCCATCACTTGGTTTTGATATGATCTTTGGTATGGACTGGCTAGTTCGATATGAGGCCAGGATTCTATGTTCTGATAGAGTTATTTATCTTCGACATCCAGATTCTTCTTCCCAGTTATCTCTTGTAATTCGCGACTCAGATTGTGATTCTCTAGCTACCTTATATGCTCTTGATTCTCGAGATGATGATGATGGTTCTCGTATTTCGATAGTTTGTGACTTCGCTAATATTTTTGAGCCTGTTTCGGGTTTGCCACCCAAGCGGGCCATAGAGTTTCGTATTGACCTCATTCCTGGTGCGCAACCCGTTAGTCGTCCTCCCACAAGAATGTCTACTAAGGAGAATGAGGAACTTAAGAAGCAACTCATTGAGCTCGAAGCTAAACATTTCATTCGATCTAGTTCTTCACCATGGGGTGCCGCCGTGGTATTCGTGAAGAAGTCCGATGGTACTCTTAGGCTTTGCATCGACTATCGCAAGCTTAATGAGTTAACCATCAAGAATCGCTATCCATTGCCTAGAATTGATGACATGTTTGATCAGTTGAGTGGTGCAAAGGTATTTTCTCAACTGGACCTTACCACGGGTTTTCATCAACTCCGAGTTGCGGAAGATAGCATTCCTCTCACAGCCTTCCGCACTCGATATGGATCTTTTGAGTGGCTCGTTATGCCATTCGATTTGACGAACGCTCCTGCTTACTTCGTCGATCTTATGAATCGGGTATTCTGGGAATATCTCGATAAATTCATGCTTGTATTCATCGATGACATCTTGGTTTATTCCAAATCAGAAGAGGATCATGCTCGACATCTTAGAATTGTCTTGAGTACTCTCCGCGAACATCAACTCAAGGAAAAGCTTTCTAAATGCCACTTCTGGGAAAGGCAAGTGAAATTCTTAGGTCATGTTGTATCTTCCGATGGTATCTCAGTCGATCCTTCGAAGGTCGAAGCTATTCAGAATTGGAAGAGGCCTGAGAATGTTCATGAGATTCGTAGCTTTATGGGTTTAACGGGTTATTATCGCCGTTTCATTAAGGATTTCTCTCGCATCGTGCTTCCTCTTACAAATCTCACTAGAAAGGGTGTTTGTTTTATTTGGTCTGACAAGTGTGAGGCTGCCTTGAAGCGATTGAAGGAGCTTCTCACACATGCTCCTGTGCTTGTGGTTCCTGAAGGGAACCAAGATCTCATTGTTTATATCGATGCAAGCCACAGTGGGCTTTGCGGTTCTTATGCAGAAGGATCGGGTTGTTGCATATGCTTCAAGGCAATTACGCCTGAACGAGGTTCGGTACGCGACCCATGATTTAGAGCTTGCAGCCATCGTCTTCGCCTTGAAGATATGGCGTCATTATCTCCTTGGTGAGCATTTCATCCTTTATATCGATCATAAGTCTCTCAAGTACCTCTTTTCGTAAAAGGAATTGAATATGAGGCAACAGCGATGGTTAGAGTTCCTCGCCTCATATGATTTCGATATCGAGTATACCCCAGGGAAGGGTAATCGTGTAGCTGATGCGTTTAGCCGCAAGCATTCGGCAGTTGTTTCCATGATGTTAGCCGAATGGGATGTTCTTGAGACCTTATCCAGCTTCGACATTCGTGATCGAGCACCGTCATCTGATTCACCGGTCTTATTATCCAGTATGGTGGCTCGACCTTCTCTTCTTGATCGTATCTCTGAGGCCCAGAGACGTGATGCTTATATTATGCGCCTCATTCAGTCTTGCTCGTTTGAGTCCCATGATGAGGAGTTGCGGGATTATTCAATTGATTCTCATGGTTGCCTTCGTCTGAGGAACCGTATAGTTGTGCCATCTGATTCAACACTTAGGCATGACATACTTGATGATTATCATCGCTCTAAGTATACCATCCAACCGGGTAGCAGTAAGATGTATGCGGATATGCATCGTCTTTATTATTGGGATGGTATGAAGCATGATGTTGCGAGATATGTGAGCCAGTGTCCTACCTGTCAGCTTGTTAAGGCCGAGCATCCGCGGCCATCCGGTCTTCTTCAGCCTCTTGAGGTTCCATAGTGGAAGTGGGACCAAGTATCGCTGGACTTCGTTGACAGCCTACCTCCTTCGAGGTCGGGTCATTCTAGCATTTGGGTTATTGTGGATCGTCTTACTAAATCTGCTCATTTTGTTCCTATTAAATCTAATAGGAATGCTCCTCTCTTGGCTAAGCTCTACATTAAAGAAGTCGTGCGATTACATGGTGTTCCTTCTTCGATTGTATGTGATCGTGATCCCTTGTTCACAAGTCATTTATGGACCAGTTTTCAGCAAGCTTTGGGTACAAAGCTTAATCTTTCTATAGCTTATCATCCTCAGTCTAATGGACAGACTGAGAGGGTGAATCGCATTCTTGAAGATCTTCTCTGTGCATGTATTCTTGATTTTAGTGGTTCATGGGAAGATCATCTTCCATTAGTAGAGTTCTCCTATAATAATAGCTTCCAATCCAGTATCGGTATGGCTCCATTCGAAGCACTATACGAAAGACCATGCCGTTCTCCTTCTTGTTGGTTAGAATCCGGTGAGAGGCTTTACTCGGTCCAGATTCGATTCGTGATTCTTTAAAGAAGATATCTCTTATTAGACAGAGAATGAAAGAGGCACAGAGTCGCCAGAAATCCTACGCGGACAACCGTAGGAAGCCTCTTGAGTTCTCTGTGGGTGATCTTGTTTATATCCGTGTATCTCCAATGAAGGGAGTAATGCGCTTTAGCTCCACTGGAAAATTGGCTCCTCGCTTTGTAGGGCCATTTCCGATTACCGAGCGCATTGGTCTAGTTGCTTATAGATTGTCACTTCCATCTCATCTATCTGGTATTCATGACGTCCTCCATGTCTCTCAGCTTCGGAAATGCATTCGAGATCCTGATTTTGTTATTGATCCATCCGAGCGGCTTGAGCTTGAGATCTCACCGAGCCTATCCACTGTTAAGCAACCTATTCGTGTACTTGATTCGGAGGTAAGGTGCCTTCAAAGCAAGAATGTTCCTCTTGTAAAGATTCAATGGTCGGAGAATCCCAATGATTGCACTTGGAAAACAAGAGAATCTATTGAGCGTTCATTTTCATGTTTTCTATCTTCATTCGAGAATGGTGAGAATTTTTAGTATCTCAAGCAATTTCCTTCTCCTTCATGACTGAATTGTTGTGGTATTACGGACTTCCTTAAGAAATTGCGTGGACGCAATTTATTTAAGAGGGGGAGTCTGTAACAACCCTGGGTTGGAGATTTATCTTAAATATTAAATTATAATGAGAATTATAATTTAATAATGGAGAAAAATAATTTAACAAGAAGAAAATGATGTATAATATTGTTTATTTGAAATAAACAATATTGTATGAATAAATCTTGGGTGAATGTAATAAAATGAGGCTTATTTCATTTTTAATGGTTGAAAAATTTAAGATAGGGGAAAATGAAGTTAACAATCATATTTGTGAATTTGGGTGGATAAATATCAATTGTTGGTAATTATTGTGATTAATAAAAGAATATTGGTAATGTATATCAATAATTTCCTTTTATTGTGTAAATAATAAAAATAAAAGAGGAAATGTTAGAGAAGTGAATAAATATGATGAACATGTGTGGAAATAAAGTATTTACTTTATTTCATGAATTTTGAATGTAGTTGTGCCAACTATATTCAATAAACATGTTAAATTTGGCGATATTGCAATTTATTGCCAAATTGCCTTCTTCTTTGTTAAAATACATAAGGAATGGTAATTTTAATCAACTAAAAACTATAAATATTTTTAGTGTGAGTGTTTAATTGTTTTGGAGATGCTAAAACAATTATATACACTTTATTGATTGAGAAATATATTTTATTTAGCTAAAACATGTTAAATTTGCATTATTTAATTAAATAGTGTAAATTTATTATAAATGGGGTTTTAATGCTAAAATAAAATTTAAAATGGTAAAATAAGATGTTTAATATTTTTGTTGGGTTCTAGATGTTAATACAATCACAACGCAATTCGTTTCGTGTAAAATGGATAAGAATTGCAAAAGTTATGAACTAAATTATATTGTAATTATACATAAACAAGAGAGAAAATTTACTAAGTACAATTTAATTAAATTGAAGGGATATTGGGCTTGGTCCAACCCATATCCAATTAATCAAAAGAAATTTCTGGAAGAAGGGGAATTAATTACTTTCTTACTCCTTCTCAAAGAAAAGAACAGAAGCTCAAAAAGAAGAAATAATGGCCTTCTTATTCAACTTTTATTAAAACCCAAGCAATCCACACCAAATTGAAGTATTTTCATCTAAAATTTATATTAAGGTAATCTCCTACCCATATTTGTCTCTAGTCTTGAGGAATCCCTTTTTCAGTTTACTGTAATTTTGTTTATTGAAGATTTCTTCCTTTGCATGTCTTCTTTTCAGCTCCTTCAGGTTCTAGAGAGGCATAACCAGCGGAAAGTCTCCATTTAGAAGCTCAAATCTCCTTCTTTTTGCTGCTAATAGGTAAGCTAAGGCTTATAGCAACTGTAAGTGAACAAATTTCAGCAACGAATAATCTCTTGCTTGAAATATTTGGTTAAATATGTTGAATTTTACCTCTGTTCTATATTGATTGATGCTGAAAATGCCCTGTTTTGTTTTGCTCATATCTGGCTCGTCCGGTGTCGATTGATGCCATTTATTTTTCTGATTGTAGAGGACTGATTATAGTTTTTTCATGTTAAATTTCATTGGGTTTTGAGTCCGTTTGGACCTTCTTAATTGCTGTCAAAGATGAAAATCCGAGAGGGATTAAGCCCCGAATATTCTAATGGCTGGTTAGTGTTTTCGCCATAACTTTTTCTTTTTTTATCGGAATTTCAAATTCTTGGATGTTCTGAAGTCCTTGTGAAATATTCAACAACTTTAATATTTTCTATTTTGACTGATTTAGAAGTCTACATAGTGGAAAATTGGCATTTTCATCGCTGTCCTGTGTTGACAGGCAGCGCAAACAATTTCTTTGTTAGTAGTATTTCGATCATAACT
This sequence comes from Allium cepa, assembly GCA_030765085.1. Taxonomy (NCBI): domain Eukaryota; kingdom Viridiplantae; phylum Streptophyta; class Magnoliopsida; order Asparagales; family Amaryllidaceae; genus Allium; species Allium cepa. The sequence goes on from CM060943.1 coordinate 156,399,089, forward strand.
TCTTCGTTACTGATTGGAATATCAAAATTTATGAAGTTTTGGAAACCTGAGGCTATTCTCTACAACTTTTGTATTTTGTGTTTTGTAGAATTTAGAAGTTTGCATGGTGGAAAATTGATTTTTCAATGTTGGCCTGTTATGAATTGCCCCAATATTGATGTAATTGTTCGACTTTGATGATTTCAGTTGCATGCTTTTGCAAGAATTTTACTACGAAATTTGATGCTAATATTTGATTCTTTGGACCAGCAATGGACTAGTAAATTTAGAATGTGACTTGAATTTAAAATTGATTTTAAATTCGATTTAAATTTGAATATTGGTTTTTTCCGATTAAATTGCAAATTGACGTATTCTTGAGTTTAAAAATCCGAAATAATTTCTGTAAATTTCCTTAAAATCATAGATTGAGTTATAAATGATTTTGGGCATTTTTTAAAAGACTTTTAATGGTTATTATTATTTTATAAGATTTTATGATTTATTTAAAACCCTTAAAAATTAGCTTTTTCGCCCAAAATCCACTTTAAAAATTTCTATAAATTGTTTTAATTCTCGTTTTCTCCTTAAATATATTTTAAGTATAATTTTATTTATTTTAATCATTTTTATGCTTTTCGGACGTATGAGAAAGTATATTATGTGGTCTAATAAATCCACGAGGTATGGGACTCGTGTATTCACTATATCGATTAATTATGGACTTGTACGATCGAAACGATATTTAGAAATCGTTTGATTTCCTTTTTGAGATTTACCACATCGTTGTATGAGATTGAGAATATTTTATTCTTTTGGCTAATACATATGGTCCACAATCTCCTATTTGGGAGAATATTTGAGTTAGGAATATATTGAGTGAGAATCACTTGCCGATGATATGAGACAAGAATTTGCTGAGATTTGAGATGTTTGATGATTTTATGAGATTTTACTCGTCGATGAGATGAGACAGGTTTTAGTATATTTATATCATACGCCGATGACATGAGGCGAATCTTGTGATGTTTATTTTTAGTGTGGCACTGGCTAGCGGCTAGAAAACCGCTAAGTGAGAGCGTATGGTATGGGACGGACGTTACCACTTTCCGGGTTGCTATCCGAGAGTTGTTGACACATTCTGGGGGAGACACCAGTACTCTGGGTCCCGATTGGGTAAAGTAATACTTGGCTCGATCACTTTTTATGGCGGGGACTCAACGGACACCGATTGGAGTGAGATGCTCCAATCACTTTTGATGGCGCGTATTCGTGGGAATAGAGATGACGTCATAGACTGAATCCGTGAGTGAGGATTTCGGTCTAGAGATAGATGTGGTACCATGAGAGAGAACAGTACTAGTGAATAGCATGTGCAACATGCTTTAGCATGTAATATTGGCCAATCAGAGAATTCTTTTATGATTATGTTGTTTTCGATTTCACCGCTTTTGATGAGTTACTTAGCCTTATAGACAGAAGTAAGGCAAATATGATTGCTTTAAGAATTTTGGTGATTTCGAATTTATGACTTATACTTGGGATTATTTATGATTATGGAGAGTTTTTGATTATTTCATGGATTATGTTTGAATATTTTCCCTTTTTACATTACCTTCATGAAACCCCTTGTGTTAACCCAAGCATATGTGAACCCCTTAGTGACATGGTAGAAATGCATGATATCAAAACTTAGATGCTTATTTGCTTATGATCCTCGATGCGAAGCTTATTCTCTTAGCTTATCGTATTCTATTCTAACGATAAGATTCAGTTGCCTGACCCGTGTGTTTATCACTCGGGTCAGACCGAGTTGCAGGTTAGGTGGAAGTCTATCTTTTGTGCTTGGATATTTTGCTTTTTGGGTAGGACTCATGGCTATGGACTGGATCATCCACTTATGTGTTACACCGTTTTTGACATGTTGTATATATTCTTTCGGGATGTGATGTATGTATATGATATGGATATACGGTTATGGGGTAGTGTATGATACTTGATGTTTGGGGTAGTTATATATATATATATATCCATGACTGCTGTTCTGTGATCTGATTGCGTATGTATATTTTGTTCTGAATAGATCCTGTAGTCGAGTAGTATTATATTAGCTAAATATTAAGTATGTCGATTCCACAAAGTGGAGGTAAGAAAAAAAATCGATGTACTTAGTATTTAGCTAACACATTACTATATCGGTCGCCCTTAACCAGCCCTATTCTCCGCATTAGTAGACGGAATTACTCGATAATTCTCTTTACTAATGTGGGTCTCGGGGTGGGGCGTCACAGTAAGGGAATATATGATACTATTTGGTAGTACTTAATTCCTTAATATCATTTTGGGGTTAGTCGGACTATATTTTTTTTTCTATGGATTAACATATATAGTATCATTTCGAAAATGGGTTTGAAATAAATACCGAGTATTTAGTTCTCAATTTAAATTCAAAATAAAAGGATTGAATTAGATAGTTGTATATGCCCTTAGGATGTAATTGGGTATTATAAAATGTTGAATTTAAGTGGTGTTTTATGAAAATGCTTTCCAAAATAGTTGTGGGAAGTAAAAGGTTAAGCTTTGTGCTAACTGGTTTCATTCTTTGTTTGCCTGAGATGAAATTTCGGGGTCGAAATTCTTTCACGGGGGAGAATGTAACGACTCGGAATTTCATCACTTTGATTTTGAAAATATTTAATTACTTTTAAATATTAAATTAATGGTTTTAAAGAAAAAGAAAATCAATTTGTTAATAAAATGAATTTATAGGAATTTCCCATATTTTTTTATTTGAAAATTATTTAAATTTTTTTTTGATGTATTTTACGGCAAATGTTGGTATTTTTTGAAATTTAATAAATTTGATAACCAGTGTATTTAATAATTGTTATGTGATTGCATCACATTTTGTGTGCAATCATGTTTTCATTTCTGTCATTCATGGTTCGTACGCAAATGAGATATTGTGTAGTGGAGTGTCGCAAATCTTTCTTTTCAAACTTTTCCAAATCAAATCGAACGTAAAATTTTCAACTAGCCATTAATGTTGATTTGTTGGATTCGATGGGTAGCTTGAATTTTGGGTTTTGGTTATCTTATGGGTTTTGTTTAACTTATGGGTGAAGTGATGTACTGGTTCGTGTACATATGAACTCAAAGCCTTCACTTCATTTTCAACTTCACTTAATTTTGTTCTTCCTCTTCTCTATACATTCTAGAAACAAAAGAAATAACACCACTCTTGCATTCAAAAATCAATATCTCATAATCTGCTCATTTTCAACAAAATCTTCCAACATGATAGTTGTTCAATTCCACCCTCAATATTTTCCAAAAATATTAGCTCGTCGGTCCATCAAGTATGGTGGTAGTTATTTTCCAGTAACAATGATGGCCTAGTATTGATGGATATTCGATGAGCATGAAATGGTGATTGGAGGACATGGTCGTGTTCATCTCGTCGAACTATGATTTTAAGGAGTGTTCGTAGGTGACGAAGTGATCGGAGTTGGCCGTTGAAGGAAGATGAACTCCTTTTGTTCATTTTAGAAATTTCGGCGTTGTAGACATTAAAGGGAGGTGCAAAGTAATAGGAAGTGACGTTGGCTGATTGCGAAGATGTTGGAAGTAATTCCATCAACTCCGTTGGTTAGAGGAGCTCAAGCAAGCTAGGTTTAGGGTTTCAGTTGTGTTTGTTTTGTTCATTCGTCTTTGCGATTGTGATGGTGGTAGGAGGCATCGAGTGTGATGTGGGTTTAGGTAGAGGCATATCGGTCTGTAGCGAGTGTAATGACGAGGGTATGAGTGACCATAGGGGACCGAGGCGGCGGTGGTTGGGATGGAGTGCGGTTGGGTTTCAGGTAGTTGACGATTCAAAAATCGGGATGGAGGAGTCGGAAATTCTTGGGACGACCGGAGGGATAGTGTGGGTGTTGGCATGTTGAGCTCGAAGAATAGAGTTTGATCGCCTTGGTGCGGTGAGCGGTGGTGTGGAGTGGTGTGCTAGTGATACACAATGAACACGGTTTCGTGTAAAGGGGAGTGGAGGAGTTGATTTAGGGAGGAGCTACCATTCATAGCATGTTTGGGTTGGAGATTTCTAGGCTGGGCTTGTTTATTTTTATGAGAATTGTTTCAATTAGTGGTTTAGTTATACTAACTAAATGTTTAACTTTAAATGCTTGTAACTTACTCATTTTAAATCCGTTTGATCCATGTATTTTTGCTTTGGATCCGTAATGACATCTAGAACACACTAACATATTTATTTGGCACATTTAACGAAGTATAAAATATTGATAAAATATAGGTGGTTGAGTTTAACTATAATGTCGTAGTTGAATTAGTTATACTTCATTGATGACATATATTTAGCAGCATAAATCCCCATTCTGCTATTATATTAATTTGGACATTTATTTATAAACCGGATGATCTATAATGTATAAGTAATGTTCTAGCAATTGATTGTTTATTGTGGGTTTTATTTACATATTTCTTTTCTTAGGCAAATACCGGTGATATGACTTGGAAAGTGAATTAAAACTAAATTCTAGCTTATTAAGTACCATTGTGTTAAGTACCATAGTGGTTTCTAAACCTCTTTCCAAATTTGAAAAGTATGTATTTTTAATTTGACTGAAGTAAATATTTTCTATATTTATAATGGAATAAAACATAAAAATAAATGGAGTCTTAAAGGATGTTTAATTTATAAAACAAGTTTTAAAAATCATGGTCCATACAATGATAGTCGTTATGAATGCAATTTTGAAAATTTATTATTTTTGCAAAGTATAAAAGTTACCTAGCTTATATATTTGTGAATTCCTTTTAAATATGGTCTATAATTGTCATATAAGTGTTTCGGAAGAATTTGAAGTTTTAAATACATTATTAAATAGTTATTTAATAATTTTTAAGTAAAGGTTCTTATTTTATAGTTAAGATTTGTTTAAAAGGAAAACGGATTGCAAATCAAAATTAAGTAATTACTTTCAAGATAGTGTTTTTCATAAGAGTTTGAATTATATTTTAAGTATTCTAAAATACACTTTGAAATAGTAAAATGTTTAAAAAAAAAAATTGATATAAAGGATTTGTGACGACCCGAACTCGATGCCCGACAAACGACATCAAATCCGTATTGTCGGAGCTTGCAACAACATTAGATGATAAATAACACAGTAGAAACAAAAGATAATATATTGATATACAATATAGATACAATGTGATACATCATGATAGAACAACCCAACACCATCAGAGATTGATACAACACAACACCGCAGTGGAAAATCATCTCAACAAGAGCAAAGTCTTCAAAAGAATCCAATACTGCAACTCCAAACCAAACTCCAAAGCCAGAGCTCCAAAACTTCAAGCTCGAACCACCATCAACTGAACTTGTAGCAAATGCGATCCCAAACGCGATTGCCAACCAAAACTTCAAAGATCCGAAAGGTGAAGAAGGTCTCTAAATGCAACAGAATCTATACCTATTTATGGATTATCTGAAAAACCCAACTCTAGACTGCCCGTGTGGAAAATTGTGGGCACCCAGAGTTTAAGAAGGGAACAATAAACTTCAGGTCAGTCATGGGACTGGTGTGAGCAAACAAAAATAGTTTTTCATTAAAACAATCAACAAAAGGTTTTTGAAAACACTGAAATCCGCAATGCTTTTTAGAAAATAAAACTATCATAAGGCCTCCCGGCGCACACACACCATGCAATCGCACACTTGGATAGATTTCTGCTTATGATAGTCAAACATGCTTACTACGCAAAACCCTTTTGATATTGTTATTAGTGCATAGTAGAAAACATTTTGAAAGTACAATATTAATCTTAACCAGCATAGGTACCATTATATTATGCCAGCTATAGCTACCACCTAAGGTGGCAGGTTATACAATTGCAATCGTAAAGGGCTCGTATTGTTTGATTAGATTTCCAACAAATGGTTAGGCCAAGGAACTTCTCATTTCCAAATGGGTACGCCTCTGGAGGGACGTCCAGAGAACCTACCCGACTCTCTGCCAACGCAAGATCGGTTTCCTCCCTGCCCGGAAGTAATACCTAAAGATATGCCATCCCCAGTTGTTTCAACCTTTATTCGGGGATCCTCAACCACAAAGCAACATCACACAATAATAAATATACAGTGTCCACATGAGTAAGTATCTGGCTCCATACCATAATACTATCCTTTTCCAAAAGGAATGGACATACTCTAGGGGTGCGACCCCTGCAACCTTGCCGTATCTTTCCTGTTTCGAACATTATCGGGTTGTGAGGCTCGATAAGGTCTCGTCCACAAAGCTATACTTTTTCACAAAGTCATGCTTTGATTAACAAATGATCGGCATCACTTCGTATGCCACATTACCAAATTACGAATGTATCACTAGTAACCATCAACTACATAACCTCTGAGCTCGTACGACTCAGAGAAAGGTGTTAAGCTAAGAGAATAAATCTCCTCCACCAAACAAAAATGTATTTGATAGAAACTGGTTTTGCATCTCAAAGTGTAATGTCAGACACACATCCACACAAGTCTGTTCCGGGTTCGAACAGAACCGAAGGCACTTTCAAAGAAGCCCTTGCAATCCGGATATTCACAATCCCGATCGGACTCCCCATCACATATAGAGAATTCTATATTGTAGCTACTCAGTATAGAGTCATTCGATAGGTTATCCTATTGTTCTCGCAAACACCCGGTCTTCACCACCGGTTTTCAGTGCCATCCATAACGTCGTATCATTATTCGGAATGGGATATATGACACAAAGGTCCTCTCCCGGTTAAACCGAATAATGAGCGCAATATTTTAAAACCATGTCGATATTGGGATTTCAGTTAAGTCACAACTTTAAAAGCCCAAAACCTTTCTTTTCAAATGGTCCAAACAAATTACCATTTTCAAATCTTTAAATAGAAATATTCAAGTTTCACACAGATCCATTCACAAATTTCAAAACAATTTCCATTTCAATTGGATTAACTCATTCAATCTTTAAATCAAAGATTTAACATATAGCTTTCAAAACCCATTTCCAAAGATTCATTCATAACTTGGAAAACCATTTTATTTCAAACTTGAAATCCCTTTAATACAAATTGGAAATTCCTTCCTTATATGAAAGCTTTTATTATTTGAAAACAAATATATTTCATTTCGGAAAAATCTGATTTCATTTATACAAGTTAAAAATATTTGGGTTGAATTAAAATTCCCAAAACAACACTTTAAAAATGGTTTAAAACCCATATAAGCTTGTATAACTTTTTAAATCATAAATTCTCAACATAGAATTCAATTTCAAATTTTGAATTCAAATTTAAATCAAATTTCCAAACTAAATCAAGTTATTCAAAAATAACTTTTATCTTCGAAATTCCTTTTCATAAGCTTTTCACTTTTAAACCCAATCCATTTCCAGAACCATTTGGATTCAAAAATTCAATTTTAAAACTATTTCAAAAATCTGTGAATTAACCAATTTCCACGTGCAATCCATATTTGTGTGTGTATAGTGTAGTCCAGGAGTTTTACTCAATAGTGCATAACATTAATCATCACAGATTCAATCACAGCAATATCGATAAGCGGTTTAATCCTATAACGCTTATCTATATACACAGAATCACAGATAGATAATATAAATGCATTATAGATAAATAAATTACATTCATCACAGCTTGAATTAAAACAATTCATATCATATAGCATCACATAGTAGAGATATCAAACAATTCACAACATTCAAAAAAATACAGTCATCCATAAATAAGGTTAACAGATCATATAATTAATTGAAACCAGATTAATCACTAATTCTGGTTGATTAACATTAATTAATTACTATTTATGTTAATTAATTATCCTTTAATTATTTATTAATTAACCTTAATTAATGAATTAATTAACCTTTAATTATTAAAGAATTAATCTTATTTAATTAATTAACCTTAATTAATAATCCTTAATTAATTATCCTTAATGAATTAATCATTTGATTAACCCTTAATTAATTATCATTAATTAATTAATCCTAATAAATTTAAAATAAGTAATTATCCTTAATTAATTAATTAACTTTTACCATTAATTAATTACTTTCATTAATTAACTAACTTTTTATTAAGTAATCACTTCTTTAATTAATTACCTTAATTATATTAATTAATTATCCTTTAATTAATTACCTTGATTAAGTAATCCTTAATTAATTATCATTTATCATAAATTAATAATTAATTAGCCTTTAATTAACTATTAATTAATTATTCAAGTAATTATAAATCATCTATCTTGATTTATCATTAAATCTTTATCAAAATCTTTAATTAATTAACCCTATAATTAATCAAAATTAACGTAAGAGATTAAGATTAATTAAGAACTACAAATTAATATTTCGTCTTAATTTACTTTTAATTACATCATTTATTCGAAATGATTAATTAAATAATGCCACAAATTAAATGATTTAAACTTAATTACATTTTTAAAATATCTTATTTTAAAAATTTTATTAATCCAATTATCTAAATTAAAACCATTATCTAAAACATGGGTTTAAAATGTTTAAAATTTTGAATTTTTTTTTAAGTCAAGAAGACTGTTTCATCTCAACCCCGAGACTCACTCGAGACCACCCCGAGTAAACAAACCCCTCACTTCCGGTTTCACCCGTGTCAAAGCCAACTAACCCGTGTTATATTTTTTTTCAAACTTAAAATTTTGCTAAGTATTATACCCCGATGCCACTCAGGAATGCTTCGAGTCCATCCCCTGTTAGCCCGTGCTTGAACTCGAGACTAAGCCTTCTTTCCCAATCTCCCAAACACCATCAGACACGCATGTAAACTTGTGCACATGCACAATCAACTCGATCGCGTCTGACCGGCATCAAGATCACCAACCCATCATCGACGACACTCGTAGGCATCATGAACACTCAGAAGTACAATTCCGACCAAGATTCGAATTTCGACCATTCGATTGAAACACTAGAACCAAATCAATCATCAGAAAATGCCTTGCATCACCTCTCTCTGACACTAGAGATCACGTCCCCTCGCCTGAACCCTCGCCTCGCTGCCCCCTTCTATTCCACCACCTCCGGTGCAGTTCGATGCTATGACGAAGTCACGGTGAACAGTTCTCACACTTCTACCAAAACTAGGGTTAAATCCCAAATCAACTTCATCCAACTTCCACGATGAATTAAAAAATCAACTCGCATTTTTCTCGAGTTCGACGATCCTTCCGGCACTCCTGGAAGCAAACCCGACCCCCAAACATGCGTCGATCACCAGAATCTTCCCAAAAACCATTTTTCGTTCGCTTCGCAAATGCCACCTTAATTCAAAACTAAAAATTCTGATCTTTGTTTAAAAAATCATTATTTTTGAATTAAATTTGGATGATGTTAATGAAATTCGAAATTGTAATACTCAAATTTTCCATAGTTTTAAGTTTTGGCTGTATTATTTCATTTTAAAAATCATTTGCTAAATTTAAAATTTTGAAACTACTTTTATAATCATCTTTATACTTAAAAAACAATTTTTATTTAAATATCAAAAGTTAATACCGATTCGTTTGAGAGATTTGAATTTTTTGAAATTTACTTGTGCCTGTAACCTCTAAACAGAGGTGTATACAGACATGCACACACCCAACTCTTCATGTATACATGCATATTTGCATATACACACACACATATTTACAACTTCCATTCAACATTCATCTTAACATCCGATCAAAGATTAGAACAAAGGCAAGTTTGTTCACTTGATCCACTTGAAAGCAGAAACTGGAATTTTTGTTTTGGACTTGAAAATTTATCTAATCTTTTTACTGTTTGATTTTTTTGCTTTGAAGCCTGGCTTAGTTTCCAGATTTGATCCCTGCTTGATGTTGTTGACCTTTTTCTTTGCTCTTTTGCTTAATATGTTCCGGGTTTGAAGATTTGTTAAATTTTTTTTCTTTTCCAGGTCCTTTTATTTTGATCTGAATTTTGCTTTGATTTTCAGAGCTGAGTTGAACTTGACTGCTTTTAATCTTTTCCTGGTTTGAAATTTGTTTCAGGCTTGAAGAATTTTAGGTTTTGATTGTTAGAATGCTTGATTACAAGCTTTTGAAATTTTGTTTTGCTATTTATTTTGATCTTGTTTTCTTTTCTTACTTCAGATTTGAGAAAAGAAGAATGTGGTTTAGTTTTTTTAGTTTTTGTCTTTCAATACAAAATTTAATTCATTTTAAACAAAATTTGTGCCACTTGTCCATTTAATTACGCTTGTACAATTACTCATGTTAATATTTTACACTTGTTACATATAGTTAAAATTGTGTTTAAATCCTTTATTTAAATTATTTTATAAATTTTATCTTAACCCTTTACTTTAATAAATTATAGATTTAGTTTTTATGTATCTACATATACAATTTTAATTATAGTTATGAATCATGATTTTGTAACCATTTAACTCATGTGTGTTTTATGTTGAACCCCTTTTATATTATTAATTAGCGAATCATATGTTACATATATACTCAAACTATTATTTATTCTTTCAAGGAATTGAAAATCTATTTATACTTTATATAAGTAATCACGCATGTGTAAAATATAGAATTTAACTTTTAATAACTATATTTTAAGCACTACAAATAATATTTTGAATACAACTTTATATCATATTTCTTATCTAAATAATACATTTCTTTATTAATCATTTATATAATCTTTAAAAGCAAAAGATGGTTTTACAATTTAATTACACATGAATAAATAATTTTATTCTTAATTGGCCTTTGAAAAATTTATAATCAAATTCAAACATCATTTTCAAATAAAAATGCATATTTAAATAAAATTAGAAACAAATTCTTATCAACTTAAAAATGAAATTCCAAATCTAATCTAATATATATATTTTTAAATCCAATTTATATTTATAAAATATTTATCCTTAAATTTCAAACCAAAGTTCTATTTAAAATCTAAAATTTTATCTGTTCTAGTAATTTAGTAATTTATTCACAAATAATTTCACAATTTGATTCCAAAATTAAATTAATTGTCAAATTAAACTTAGCTAAAATTCGGGAATGTTACAGATTCCACACAATTTCGTGCTTGAAATTTGCCAGGGAGATAACAAAGAACAAATAAAAGGTAGAGAAATATCTTTTCAAATCAAACCGAATATTTATTCTGCATTTGGCTTACCAAATCAGAATATCAACAATAGATATGAGAACAAACTCATTCAATATTTCACGAAGATACTCGGGTTATCCAGATCTATGAAATATACAAGGGTATTGGTTAGTTCGAAGGGACAACTAACCATTCGTAGATTTTATCGAAACCCAATGAAATAGACAGAAATAGATTCGACTATGATCTCAGATTCAAGATTTAACTCATTTATGATTTGCTAAGAAATAAAACTATGTGTAGTCCTTGTGTCAAATTTTTTTATCGTAAATGAGAAGGTTACCTTATAAAATTTATTTTCCTTTATCAGCCTTTGAGGTTGAAGAATCATCTGTGATTGCATACACCCTCGCTACTAGAGCTTGCTTCTGAGTTGGACAGTCCTTGATCCTATGTCTCGGCTTGCGGCAGTAATAGCATTCCTTAGATTCCTGTTATGGCCTCATAAATGACTCTCTCGTTCCTTGCTTCCAAGGATTCTTACATTTGTCCGAGTAATGACCTTTCTTCAAGCAACCGAGATAAGTAACATCTTTCACCTTTTTCTTCTTTCCTTTACATTTCCTCAGTTTCTTTCCGCGGAACTTCCTTTTCCTCAAATTTGAATTTCTTTTATTCCCATTCTCCTCCGAAACTTCTTGTTTATCCAGAGTATCGTATCAATAGCCCATATCTATTAGGTCAGAAAAAAATTCTTTTACGTGAGTAGTCATCCTCTCCTGAAACTTCTTGTTCGTTCCCCGAATAAACTTTCATTCTTTTTCAAAGGTGTATTCACCAACTCCGGACCAAACCGAGATAATTCGTTGAATTTGTTCAAGCACTTCTCAAACGATAAACTTCCCTGCTTCAAATCCGTGAACTCCTGGTACATTTGGGAGATACTATCAGACGGCATATATCGCTGCTCGAACACTTCCTTGAAACGACTCCAAGTAAATTCATCTGTCGGCCCATCCAATGTAACTGTTTCCCACCAAGCTAAAGCATCTTCCTGGAGTTGCCAGGAAGCTATCAATCGCATCTGATCATCTTTCAATTTTAGTCCCTTGAAAATCCTTTCGCACGATCGAATCCAGGCTTGTGCTATGATAATAGTTTCCTTGCCTGTAAATGGCTTTCCACCAAGTCTAAAAAAACTTCGATATAAATCAGCCAGGTTTGGTTGAGGTTGGATGGGAATAGCTGTTGTTACAGGGACTTGGCCAGTTGAAGTGGTACTCCCATGTCCCCTACTTCGTCCTCTTCTTCCACTCATTCTTACTATCTGTAAATAGTGAGAAAAACCGATTTAGGCATTCAAACGTGATATTTTGAGGAATAACAATAGTTCAAGAAAATAGACTGAGAAATTTGGATTTCAGGTTTCACTGGTTGTACTCATTCTAGGGTATATTTCACCCCATCTTTAATGAGCCATCTAATGCGTTACACTTCGCAGCTAAAGTTCTTACTCAACCTTTAGCTCTGATACCAACTGTGACGGTCTAGGATTTTCAACCATCAACATCGGCCAACCTCGATTGGTAGGCTTTTCAACCATCCCAGCCCCACCGAGGCTCACAATGGTACCCTGCCCATGCTTTTATGGCCAGCCTTTCGACTTCTTCACCTACCCGGTTAACCAACCCCTCCCCGAGGACATGTAGGGGTAAGAGTCTCTCATTCGCCACCAAACGCAAAGCGAGAACCCCCTATCACGTTGTATTAAGCAAGGTCAGTCGTGAGACTGGTGTGAGCAAACAAAAATAGTTTATCATTAAAACAAACAACAAAAGCTTTTTGAAAACATTGAAATCCACAATGCTTTTTAGAAAATGAAACTACCATAAGGCCTCCCGGCACACACACCATGCAATCACACACTTGGGGGAGATTTCTCCTTATGATAGTCAAACATGCTTACTATGCAAAACCCATTTGATAATATTATTAGTGCATAATGGAAAACATTTCTAAAGTATAATATTAATCTTAACCAGCATAGGTATCATTATATTATGCCAGCTATAGCTACCACCTGAGGTAGCAGGTTATACAATTGCAATCGTAAAGGGCTCGTATTGTTTGATTGGATTTCCAACAAACGGTCAGGCAAAGGAACTTCCCATTGCCACATGGGAATGCCTCTGGAAAGATGCCCCGAGAACCTACCCGGCTCTCTTCTAACACAAGGCCGGTTTTCTCCCTGCCCGGGAGTAATACCTAAAGATATGCCACCCCCGGTCGTTTTCGACCTTTATCCGAGGATCCTCAACCAAAAAGCAACATCACACAGTAATAAATATACAGTGTCAACATGAGTAAGTATCTGGGGTCCATACCATGATACCATCCTTTTCCAAAAGTAATGGACATACCCTAGGGGTGCGACCCCTGCAACCTTTCCACATCTTTCCTGTTTCGACCATTACCGGGTTGTGAGGCTCGATGAGGTCTCGTCCACAAAGCTACGCTTTTTCACAAAGCCATGCTTTGATCAACAAATAATCTGCAGCACTTCATATGCCACATTACCAAATTGGGAATGTATCACTAGTAACCATCAACTACACAACCTCTGAGCTTGTACGTCTCTAAGAAGGGTGTTAAGCTAAGAGATTAAATCTCCGCCACCAAACAGAAATGTATTTGATAGAAACTGGTTTTCCATCTCAAAGTGTAATGTCAGAGACACATCCATACAAGTCTGTTCCGGGTTCAAACAGAACCGAAGGCACTTCCGAAGGAGCCCTTGCAATCCGGGTATTCACAATCCTGATCGGACTCCCCATCATATATATAGAACTCTATTTTGTAGCTACTCAGTGCAGAGTCATTCGATAGGTTATCCTATTGTTCTCGCAAACACCCGGTCTTCACCACCGGTCTTCAATGCTATCCATAACGTCGTATCATTATTCGGAATGGGTTAAATGACACAAAGGTCCTCTCCCGGCTAAATCGAACAATGAGCGCAATATTTTAAAAACATATGGATATTTGGATTTCAGTTAAGTCACAACCTTAAAAACCCAAAACCTTTCTTTTCAAATGGTTTGAACAAATTACCATTTTCAAATCTTTAAACAAAAAGATTCATTTCACAAAGTTCACCCAGTTTCACAAAGATCCATTAACGGATTTCAAAACAATTTCCATTTCAGTTGGATTAACTCATTCAATCTTTAAATCAAAGATTTAACTTATAGCTTTCAAAACCTGTTTCCAAAGATTCATTCATAACTTGGAAAACCATTTTATTTCAAACTTGAAATCCCTTTAATAAAAATTGGAAATTCCTTCCTTATATGAAAGCTTTTATTATTTGAAAACAAATAGTTTTCATTTCGAAAAAATCTGATTTCATTTATACAAGTTAAAAATATTTGGGTTGAATTAAAATTCCCAAAACAACACTTTAAAAATGGTTTAAAACCCATATAAACTTGTATAACCTTTTTAAATCATAAATTCTCAATATAGAATTAAATTTCAAATTTCAAAACTAAATCAAGTTATTCAAAAATAACTTTTATCTTTGAAATTCCTTTTCAAAAGCTTTTCACTTTAAACCCAATCCATTTCCAAAACCATTTGGATTCAAAAATTCAATTTTAAAACTATTTCAAAAATCTGTGACTTAACCAATTTCCATGTGCAATCCATATTTGTGTGTATAGTGTAGTCCAGGGGTTTTACTCAATAGTACACAACATTAATCATCACAGATTCAACCACAATAATATCGATAAGTGGTATAATCCAATAACGCTTATCTATTTAAACAGAATCACAGATAGATAATATAAATGCATTATAGATAAATAAATTACATTCATCACAGCTTGAATTAAAATAATTCATATCATACAGCATCACATAGCAGAGATATCAAACAATTCACAGCATTCAATAAAATACAGTCATCCATAAATAAGTTTAACATATCATCTAATTAATTGAAACCAGATTAATCACTAATTCTGGTTGGTTAACATTAATTAATTACAGTTTATGTTAATTAATTATCCTTTAATTATTTATTAACTAACCTTAATTAATGAATTAATTAACCTTTAATTATTAAAGAATTAAACGTAATTATTAATTAACCTTAATTAATTATCCTTAATTAATTAGTCATTTAATTAACCCTTAATTAATTATCATTAATTATTTAATCCTAATTAATTTAAAATAAGTAATTATCCTTAATTAATTAACTAACTTTTACCATTAATTGATTACTTTTGTTAATTGACTAATTTTTGATCAGTTAATCACTTCTCAAATTAATTACCTTAAATATATTAATTAATTATCCTTAATTAATTATCCTTTAATTAATTTCCTTGATTAATTAATCCTTAATTAATTATCATTTATCTTAAATTAATAATTAATTAGCCTTTAATTAACTATTAATTAATTATTCAAGTAATTATAAATCATCTATCTTGATTTATCATTAAATCTTTATCAAAATCTTCAATTAATTAACCTTATAATTAATCAAAATTAAAATAAGAGATTAGATTGATTAATAATTACAAATCAATATTTCGTCTTGATTTAATTTTAATTACATCATTTATTTGAAATGATTAATTGAATAATGCCACCAATTAAATGATTTAAACTTAATTACCTTTTTTAAAATATCTTATTTTAAAACTTTTATTAATCCAATTATCTAAATTAAAACCATTATCTAAAACATGGGATTAAAAATGTATTAAATATTTGAATTTTTTTAAAGTCAAGAAGACTGTTTCATCTCAACCCCGAGACTCACTTGAGACCACCCCGAGTAAACAAACCCATCACTTCGGGTTTCACCCGTGTCAAACCCAACTAACCCATGTTATATATTTTTTCAAACTTAAAATTTTGTTAAGTATTATACCCCGATGCCACTCAGGAATGCTTAGAGTCCATCCCCTGTTTGCCCGTGCTTGAACTCGAGACTAAGTCTTCTTCTCCAATCTCCTAAACACTATCATACACGCATGTAAACTTGTGCATATGCACAATCAACTCGATCGCCTCTGACCGGCGTCAAGATCACCAACCCATCATCGATGACACTTATAGGCATCACGAACACTCAGATGTACAATTCCGACCAAGATTCGAATTTTGACCATTCGATTGAAACACTTGAACCAAATAAATCACCAGAAAATGCCTCGTGTCACCTCTCTCCGACACTAGAGATCACGTCCCCTCGCCTGAACCCTCGCCTCGCTTCCCCCCTTCTATTCCACCACCTCCGATGCAGTTCGATGCTATGACGAAGTACCGGTGAACAGTTTTCACACTTCTACGAAAACTAGGGTTAAATCCCAAATCAACTTTATCCAACTTCCACGATGAATTAAAAAATCAACTTGCATTTTTCTCAAGTTCGACGATCCTTCCAGCACCCTGGAAGCACCGACCCCCAAACATGGGCCGATCACCAGAATCTTCCCAAAAACCATTTTTCGTTCACTTTGCAAATTCCACCTTAATTCAAAACTAAAAATTATGATCTTTGTTTTCAAAATCATTTTTTTGAATTGGATTTGGATGATGTTAATGAAATTCGAAATTGTGATACTCAAATTTGCCATAGTTTTAAGTTTTCGCAGTATTATTTCATTTTAAAAATCATTTGCTGAATTTAAAATTCTGAAACTACTTTTATAATCATCTTTATACTTAAACAAACAGTTTTTATTTAAATATCAAAAGTTAATACTGACTCGTTTGAGAGATTTGAATTTTTTTTAAATTTACTTCTGCCTGTAACCTCTAAACAGAGGTGTATACAGACATGCACACACCCAATTCTTCATGTATACACGCATATTTGCATACACACAAATATATTACAACTTCCTTTCAACGTTCATCTTAACATCCGATCAAAGATTAGAACAAAGGCAAGTTTGCTCACCTGATCCACTTGAAAGCAGAAACTGGAATTTTTGTTTTAGACTAGAAAATTTATCTGATCTTTTTACTGTTTGATTTTGTTTTGCTTTGAAGCCTGGCTTAGTTTCCAGATTTGATCCCTGCTTGATGTTGTTGACCTTTTGCTTTGCTCTTTTGCATGATATGTTCTGGGTTTGAAGATTTTTTGATTTTTTTTTCTTTTCTATGTCTGTTTATTTTGATCTGTATTTTGCTTTGATTTTCATAGTTGAGTTGAGCTCGACTGCTTTTAATCTTTTCCTGGTTTGAAATTTGTTTCAGGCTTGAAGAATTTCAGGTTTTGATTGTTGGAATGCTCGATTACAGGCTTTTGAAATTTTGTTTTGCTATTGATTTTGATCTTGTTTTCTTTTCTTACTTCAGATTTGAGAAAAGAAGAATGTGGTTTAGTTTTTTTTTAGTTTCCATCTTTCAATACAAAATTTAATTCATTTTAAACAAAATTTGTGCCACTTGTCCACTTAATTACACTTGTACAATCTCATTTTGGTGTTTTACACTTGTTACATATAGTTAAAATTGTGTTTAAATCCTTTATTTAAATTATTTTATAAATTTTATTTTAACCCTTTACTTTAATAAATTTATATATTTAGTTTTTATGTATCTACATACACAATTTTAATTATACTTATGAATCATGATTTTGTAAACATTTAACTCATGTGTGTTTTATGTTGAACCCCTTTTATATTATTAATTAGTGAATCATATGTTACATATATACTCAAACTATTATTTATACTTTCAAGGAATTGAAAATCTAATTATACTTTAAATAAGTAATCATACATGTGTAAATTATAGAATTTAACTTGTAAACAACTATATTTTAAACACTACAAATAATATTTTGAATACAACTTTATATCATATTTCTTATCTAAATAAATACATTTCTTTATTAATCATTTATATAATCTTTAAAAGCAAAAGATGGTTTTACAATTTAATTACACATGAATAAATAATTTTGTTCTTAATTGGCCTTTTAAAAATTTATAATCAAATTCAAACATCATTTTCAAATAAAAATGCATATTTAAATAAAATTAGAAACAAATTCTTATCAACTTAAAAATGAAATTCCAAATCTAATTCAATATATATTTTTAAATCCAATTTATATTTATAAAATATTTATCCTTAAATTTCAAACCAAAGTTCTATTTAAAATCTAAAATTTTATTTATTTTGGAAATTTTCTAATTAATTCACAAATAATTTCACAATTTGATTCCAAATTTAAATTAATTGTGAAATTAAACTTAGCTAAAATTCGGTAATGTTACAGGATTATTTTGAGATATTCAAAATAAGTGATTTATTTAAAGGGAATCTATTTACTTTTCAAAGTAAATTCTTTTTAAAAGGTGATGGTTTTAAGTTATGATTTAAACAAAAGATTTAAACTTTGTTTTAAAATGTTTACAAGTGGTTTGAAATTATTATTTAATATAATAAAGATTTGAAATTGTTATTTAGTATAATAAAGTAAATGTTCGCTTGTATAAAGAAAAGGGTCTTATCTTTTCAAATCAAATGTGGGTTTATACAAAGATTTCAAGTGGGGTTTTAAATAGGGATTTGAAAGTGTATTTTAAAGGCTTTCAAGTGACACTTAAAATGAAACTATAATATCCTAGTTATAGTAAAAGATTTTGAAAAGTGGAAGAGAAGTTGTTTTATAACACATTGTTTTAAATGAATAGTATACAGATTTATGAGATCGTATATTTGGCGTTAAACTACAAGGTAGGAAAACTTCTACCTGTCCTGAGAGGTAAGAATGATATCGAGTCAAGGTTTGAGAGGTAGTAATACCCTAATTTGAATGGCTTCATTATTATCTGAAGGATAGTTTATATTTGAAATCGAAGATTGATGATGTTCGGTACATAGAGTATTATTTATTTATATGAATTGGAATTTCTGAAACAACCTTTTTTTCATCAAAAATCTCCATATCAGATTACTATAGTAGCATTCCATCATTTAGAAACTCGAAAATAAATACTGATGATGTTGCAATCATCACCAGAATTATTTTCCAGCGACTGAATTGAGTTCAGTGCTTTTGTCACCTTCAAAATCCATTTAAAACAATTTCTATTCAAGTACATTTCCATAATAATATTACCATTATTTATTCCAAAAGACTTGGAAAACATTTCCAAAAATCTCTGGGATTTAATTTCCAATTTTTGATTTGAATAAATTTTAATTCTAACTCATGCGTTTAACCTATTCTTATGCGGTTTTAATTTGGTTATATAAACCATTTCAAATTTTATAATCTTGTTTAGATTATAAAATTATCAACCAAACACACCATCTACTATAATGATTATTATTTCTTTTATACTAAAAATATAGTTGGGTAAAATTATTTCTATTATATCAAAATATAATTTGGGCAAAATTATTTTATTTATCCACTTTTAAAACAATATTGTGTCGGTTTGCCTAGTTTAAGAGTTTAGAAATCTCTATCGATGCTGTTCTCCAGACCGTACCAACAAAATTTATAAATACTCAATCTATAAGTCAACACAATATAAAATAATTTATACCACTAACAAATAAGCGCTCATATTTATTGATACACTCAAACTCATTCTACGGTTCTACTGACCCTATCTCTAATGAGTAATCCTCACGAAAGCCAAGATTCTCGGTTAACCTTCAACTTTGATACCAAGTGTGACAACCCGCCAATCCTTACTCTTTGAGTTGACATTAAACCACACGTGTCCAATCCAAAAAGTATAGGCTGACGAAAGGTCATGGAAAAGAAGAGAGAGGGCGAGAAGTAAGAAAGAAGAAGAAATAGCAGAAACATAAACAATACATAGAATCTCACAAATCGCAGCGGAACAATATATAATAGACAACAGCAGATTTTTATACAAAAGAATTCATAGCTGTTAATATACACACAATCATCAGAGTGCAACAACTAAAAATCAATCCGGACAGTTATAATAACTTGTCCTCAAAAATACTGAATATACAACATAACTCACACAGTGGAAATAACCAAGTACGTATAATATGCCTGAGAATCCTCCAGGTCGTCTCTTGAGCTCCATAGCATCCTAACCTGAATCTATGATACTCGGTCTGACCCGAGCATTATAGTAAAATAACACCCGAGTCTGTCTAGAAAACTAGTGTGAGAATGCACAATCAATTTGAATTATTACAGTTATCAAAATTCTTCGAAAATAAAGGTATCTCGTAAGACCGCGTTACACATAAACACGACTGGTTTTTACCTTATGATAATCAAAACATTTCATATCAAAATCATCTGATATTACAATAATGTCTATAGAAAGTAAACTATAAAATAGCTGAAATGCTTGCATCTCACGTTTTAGCATATTTGGTATACAACTAATACCGTAAAGGCACGTATTGGAGATTGGATTCCATACTATGACAAGGTAAGGACCTACCTACCGAAGGTACATCTATAGAGAAATGCATTGGGTCTGACAAGAACATCTTGTACCCCTGCCATACAAGACTGTCCTACCACTTAATTAGTAGTACCGAATATGATCACCCTGCTTGGACCCCCAAGCATACAAGAATAGATA
This sequence comes from Allium cepa, assembly GCA_030765085.1. Classification (NCBI taxonomy): domain Eukaryota; kingdom Viridiplantae; phylum Streptophyta; class Magnoliopsida; order Asparagales; family Amaryllidaceae; genus Allium; species Allium cepa. The sequence continues at coordinate 156,419,877 of CM060943.1, forward strand.
GTAACCAATCTAGATTTGGAATAATCATACTCTACTTGGTTGCTACCCACTTGGCCCTGCCGCATGCCTGATTTTTGTCATTTCCTAGTTGATGAGGTTCGAGGCTATGTTTTACCTTTTGAATAGCAATCCCACTTTGAATGCTAATCATTGCCTTCCAGGGAACAATGTAATGATAGCATTCATCCATATAAGTTGTTCTGGTACTGAACCAACCAATCTCTTCAAAGGTCACCATCTTCGTTATCTTCAAGATTTCACAATTCGTAACGCTCAAAACGGATCCTGGTCTCTTTGAAACGATCAACGAATTTGGCCAGATTTGATAGTCGGTTATTTAACTATCAAATTACACACATAAGTAGTCAATAGGCCCAATTTTATGAATCTTCCAAAACATTCATTTCAAGACTATCTTTACAAATATATATATTCAATTCTCTTCCAGCATTCCAACATTTGAAAAACAATTTCAAATACTTATCGATAATAGGATATTTTTAAACCATATCAACACGTAGAAATATTCCAAATTCAAATTATAATTCATTTACTTAGGAAACATTTCTAGATAAATCATTTCATTGTTAAAATATTTTCGAAACCTTTCATTTCAATACTTAGGAAATATTATAAGCAAAATTTCCATAACACATTTATAATATCAATACGTAGGAAATTTTCATAACCTATATCAATTGTACGTGTGTAATTTTAAAACATAGGAAGATTTCCCTTTTACCCACTTAATAAAACATTTCTAAATTCATTCACAATTTCTCAATCCATTATAGCTCATTGTACAAATTTCCGGAATAATTTTCAATTCTTTTTACAATTTCCAAAAACTCGATTATACTTATTTATAATCTTACCTCACAATTTTAACTTCTTTTATGAATTCAAATTCATTTCTGAAGTTCCTATGTCTAACCATTTTGAAATTTCTTAAGATTCCAGAATTCCAGTTTGAGATTTCTTTATAAAATCACAACCGTTAAATGAAGCTAATTTACAAATCTTGAGAGTATTTATAAATAAATTTCAATCACTTTCCAAAACTATATATATTAAGTATTTTTAAAAAATAGTAATTTATTTTCAAAACGCGTTTTAAATAATTATTTGAAATATCAAAACACTTTTTAGCAACACCATTATCTAATTTCCGTTTCATCTATAAATAAAATCGATTCAAACGGCTTATTATAGAAATTAGAATTTATCAACTAATATAAAATATCTATATAACCAACTTCCTGAAATATTCCAATATTAAAACAGTTTTAAACTATGTAGTTTAATAAATAAAAAACCCTTTTAAAACAAAACTTAACATCTCTATAAAATTTAACATAACCATTATACATTTATAGGTCTCTCTCGATTTATCACAAATCAATTTTCATTACCAATTTCATAACTCCAAATTCCAAAACAAGATCCACTATTCCTTTCTAAACTAACTTCCCATATCTCATTTTAATTCACACGGTGACTTTTAAATTCCCAATTTATCAAATGATAATCACTATACTAAATTTTATACATTGTTTATAAAATTTATAAACTCATTTCCAGTCTATAACAGATTTATATTAATAACTCCATTTATAAATCGATTTCTATTTGACATCCTATTTACAAGTCTATTTCCCAATACATTCCAATTGTTTCTCAAATTCGTTTAAAATTTCGATTTCAACTTCTTTGCCATATTTTTGAGAAATAATACTTAAAATTCATTATACAAATTCTTTATCAGTTATTTCAAAATCTCTATTTCCAACTCTTCCGAAAATAGTTAAATTAAAAATCCAAAATCCAATCATTAATTCTATTCAAATCCATTTCCTCTTAAAAATCCCAAAATTTAATATAAGTATTCCATTTCCAAAATTGCACTTGAATTCCCTTTTTAAATTAAAATATATTATTTATGGTATTTAAAAAATTAGGCCCGGTGCTACTGTAGCATCCGATATATCAAATCACACCACAATCCATAATAGATTATTCAATCACGTCATATATCACTATTTATGAAACAATCGATATATTTTTGAGGAATCCAGTTGGATCCCTCCAACCCGTTTCCTTGCATCCAGGGATGTTATATAACATAAAGTACCAATCCTGCTTCGAGGCGGAATATCGCGGTAATGTAGGGTCATCTGCTATTATGCATGGCACATAGTGTCTCGTCCGCTCCAATCGGCATATATATACTACTATATATATAATATAACATCCAACTGATAAATTATCATCATTTTATCTAATTAACCAATAAATAATTTTTAACATTTCAAATAAACCAACGATCCAAATGAGTGAGATTTACTCACCTTGATTTTTCTCAAAATTGCCAATTGTTCCAAATTAATCCTATTACATAGATTCCGTGGCTACGAATCCCACACGACTGATTCCGTTTGATTAAACCTTGTATAAGTGAATTTCAAATTATATAAATTAAATATTTCAATTTTAATTATAATAATTAATCAACAAATTAATAAATTTAAACTAATTACCTATTAATAAATTTAATTAACCTGTTGATTCCTCTTCCTCAAAATTCAAATCGCCTGAAGCTTCTTCCACCATTACTGAATCTTTCAACATTCATTTCTCCTTCCCTCGACCATGAAACCACATCCCATCTTCACCAAACTCATCTTTTACTCGAGTTTCACCTCCTCATCCCGTCCATGTTCCACTCGGCTCTAGCTAACAAAAGCGACCTGAATCCTAAACGTGCGACAACAAACATCGCGACTGGCAAAGGTCGACAACACCTCCTCAACAAATCACCACTGACCCTCCTTCGCATGCCAAGGTCAAAGAATAGAACCTCATCCCATATCCCCTCCTCTAGACATCACAATCACTAACCCTAGTCGAGAGCTCCTCAACCCCACCAACGCGGCCTCGATTTGCCGCCTCCAATCCACTGCCATCGCGCTCGAGCGGGCACCGAGGCCGAGAAACCCACACGCATTTCCTTCTTTCACAAATTCGTACGCCATTTTATTTTATTTTCTTGGTCAGCGAAAATTTTGAAAAGAAGAGGAAAAAGGATTACAGGGTGGACAAACGAGCGGGCGGAGTGTACGAAGTGTTGGCGGGATGGTTTACACACACACACATCCAAAATATCTCGTATAACATTCCTGAAATCGCGAACTCTTATTGAGGAATGTCATCTGACGTTCCTAATGTTATTTCCATATTTCGAACATAATGGAACAAGTTTCGAGACCTAATTCGATCGTATGCAAAAGATAGCATTTTGGATCGATTATTTTTAATTAAATAAATCTTGTGCGTTTTTAGCTCGCATGACCAAACGGTAAATCCAAACGCTATGAAATTTAAAATTTGATAATAATACACTATTAAAGATCCAATGGAATTGGTTTCGTCAAATTTTGAGATTGTGTCCTGGATCGCTATTTAAACGCATCGATTAAAATCGACGATTTCAAAAGTTGACGAAATCACTTGAAATTTCATTTTTAAAAACTTACTAATGCAATTCTAGTTCAAATAGAATTTATATTCATGTTAAAAATCGTTTTGATTCGTATTCAACTCAAATTTCAAATTATTCACCGTTCTCGTATTACGTTAAATCGCTATATTTGAAATGTAAATCCATTTCTCGAATTCAACCAATTAATTTCACATTCAAAATCAATTATATTTCGAATTCAACATTTAATACCATTTAAATATTCAAAATCAATTGACCGAAAATCTGGATCGTTACATGCGTAGTAGCCAAGAGCGTACCTTGGGACCGATCGAGATCCTATACATAAGTAAGCAACCCGACAGTAATCCCACCTTATTTATTTAAAGTAAAAGCAAGGTATGGAAATCAAATCTGCCTTCAATCTATCCCAATTATTGGATAATCATTCTTGGATTATATCCACGACTACATCAAGATATATCCACTGCAGATGGTGGCCACTCCTACGGTATCACTACAATTTGTGCTATACCAATATGACTTTTGACGTATTATGGTAAGCAATTACTCTGAACCTGTTATTCGATCAAATCACGTAGAAGCCTGCACTCATTCGTTTTGTGCCCATTCATCTCTTGGAATAGGCAAAACTTTCTAGAGCTTTTCTCCAAATATGTGGGCTCTCTCTCTACTGGTTTTTGGTAGTGAATCAGTCCCTTGGTATCTAGGTAAATCCTCTTTGGGATCTATACTAGTTTTGTGTAGGAAGAAAACTATAGTTCCATCCTTTGTTGCTTCGATCTTCCGCTTTCCTTTTTCCTTTATATATCCTATTTTGGATGGTCCTCCATCGTTCAATGCAATCACATTAGTATCTTCAGCATCCATATCCTCTTGGTGTAAATATCTCTTCGCTTGATGGTACAAATCCGCTAGATCTACTGATGGATCTCTCTCTAGAGCAATTTTTAAACCAGTCTTCTTTGTGACTCCTTAAACTACTACCATCGGAACTATTGATGGATCAGGCTTATGGACTGCTACGGCTGTTATGTTGAGCCTGGTCAAATAACTCTGTAGGGTCTCTCCAACCCTTTGCTTCACATTCGAAAGTGTCATTATGTTCTTTGGTCGAGCTATATGAATTCTGAATTGTTTTATGAACTTATCCACCAGTTCGGTCCATTTGCTAATAGAACCATTCTCTAACTGTCAAACCACATTGCTACCAAATCTGTCAAATATATCAGGAACCATCCCACACTTCATTCGAAGCACCCAACATTTTCGTATAGCATATATATCTTATCAAGTGAATAGTTGGATTTGACCTTCTATCATACGTCTTTACTGCCGATTGCTTGAAATCGGGTAGATTCCTTGCATATCGGATGTTTGGGTTGAATGGATTTCTATTCAATTCCTCCAAGCTCCGTTGATTGGGTCCACTTATCAGTATTTGTCTTATCATCTCTATAATTCTATCATTATCATATGATGGAAGTCTATTATCTGTAAATTCTTCTTTCCCCATGTTCCTTCGAGGAACCCTTGGCTCCAAATCCTATCATTATTCATTTGTGTTTTGATCTTCGTTTTGTGGCTCACTTCATGCTTCAGATGTGCTCTGTCATGTCCTAAGTCAACATCAACCATGCTCCTGCCTCCTTAATTTGGCATCGAGTTTTAAATATGGATCGGCACTGAATTGTGAGGTTTTCGGTGGGTTGACTCTAACTCCTTCCATTCAATTTTCAAGTGTACTAGTTCCACCTTATGGCCTTTGATTTTGGTTTCCAGCTGTTCCGGCTGTTGTTTGTTACTCCATCCTTTTGAGGAATATACATAACATTTCCTCTTGCTGAGCCACTTCCATATCTTGCATTTCTTTCATCATCCTCTCCATATCTTCTCTAGTTACATAGATGGATGTGGGGTTTGATCCTAAGTACAGCTCTTAGCTTCCCCCTTATTCTTGTTGACCTCCCCCAATCATAGCTTTTTATGCAGATGGTCTCATCATCTCTTCCAATCTAAGTTTCAAGTCGTAAAATCTATTTTTTTGAGTGAAAGCACCAAAATATTTGGACCAAAAATGGCACAAACACCTAATGAAGTACCAAATATGAAAACTAGAAAAAAAAAGTGAATAAAAGTAAAAGAAGAACACATAAATTTTATAGAGGTTCGGCAAATACTCCAACCAACATCCACTTAACCGCTTTATATTGATTTTCCTCTATTTCTACAAAGCTATTTTGATAACTTGGTTACTTAAAACTAGATAACAATCCAACAGAGTGTTTTTCTGAAGTGTATCTCTCAATTCATCGTAATTAATAGTTCATGATAGTGATTCAAAATGAAGTCCCTTTGAAGTGAGCCTGTCCTATTATTTATAGATGGAGATTGGGAAATTTGACTACAAAATTCCCTACACACCTCCTCCACTTTCACTACATCGTCCCTTGAATATATATCATAGATGGCCGACCCTTAACCTTCAACTCAGACCTGAGTTAGAGATCTCAACTCGATCTCGAGTTGTGGTTATTTCGGTCAAGTTATGGTTTGCTTGGAGCTTGTCTTGAGCTCATGAAGCTATTTTTGCATCTTCGTTTCTCCACTATTTTCCTTCTACTTTTACTTAGGTTTTTCGCTATCTTTCCTAGGATTCACCCCAGGCATGACTTGGGTCCGACTTGGGTGGCCCAATAATGAAGCGTGTTCCCATTTCCGATTATCGTTTTTGTAAAGTTCCACTTCATAGTCTTATGTTGTCTTCTAAGTGGTTTGTATCAACTTTATCGTTGTTCCTGAGTCCAATTTCAATCATCGAGTCTGTTTGTAGACTGGAAATTTTGTTGATAACAATGTCGTTTCGTAGTTTTCATAAACTATCAAATCCATTTATAGCATTTCCAAAACGTATTTATAGTGCCTATTGGTAACATTTTTTATTTTTCTATTATAAGTCCTTTACCTGTGATAACATTTTGACATGTGGAGTTCATAAAATTCATGTCAAAGACTTTAATGCAATTTTCAAATGCTAATAAAACTCCAAATTGTTGTAGTGAGTCCAAACAAACTTAACGTCTTTCCTTCTTAGTTTAGTCATCGGTGCTACTATACGAGAGAAATCTGTAACGGGTCTCTAGTAGTAGCCAGCTAATCCTAAGAAATTTCTAATCTACATCAAGATCTTGGGTCTTTTCGAACTATTATAGCTTCAAACTTCGATGGATCCACAAACAATCCATTCTCCAAAACTACATATACAAGAAACTTTACTTCTCTTTCATAAATATGGCATTTTGAAAACTTTGCCTTTAGTCGATGCTGTCTCAACGTATCTAACACTATTTTGAGATGAACTTCACAATCTCGTTCATTCTAAGAATATATGAAGATGTAATCAATAAATATCAATAAAAATCTATCCAAATGCTCATGGAAGATTATGTTCATCAAATCAACAAAGAAGACAGGCATGTTGGTCGATCCAAAGGGCACGACTAACCACTCATACGAACCATATCTTGCTCGAAATGCTATTAATGGTGCATTGTCCTCCATCACTCTCAATTGATGGAAACCCATTGCTAGGTCCAACTGTGAGATCTAAGTCTAATTGTGAGACCACCCTAGCTCCACCTAATTAATAAAAAAAAAATTATAATAGGCAAAGGATATCAATTCTTTATAGTCTTCTCATTTATCTTTCAATTATCAATGCATAACCTCAATAACCCACTCTATTTGTCCACAAATAGCGCAGCAGCTCTCCTATGAGAACTTCTTGGTATAATAGAAATTTTCCCTTCTAAATCCATCAGCTGCACCTTTAATTCCTCTATCTTGGAAGATGCCATTCTGCTAAGTGGTTTACTTATGGATTCGAGTCCTGATATGAGATATGTTAAAAAAAAATTATCATCTTTAGGTAGTAGTCTCGTAACCATATCAAAAACATCCACATACTCTCTTACCAATTTATTTCAACCTTCATACCCTCCATAGAACCCGACAACGAACATACATTGAAACTCGATTTTTTTAATGAATATATGATTCAATCAAAACAATCAGGGTGTGTTAAGGATAATACTCTATCTCAACAAATTATCCTTGCATCATATAGACTTACCAATTCATAACTAAAATCATTTAAAAAACTCGCAAAATAAAACACATACAAATTGCGGAAAAACTTATGACCTATCAAATCATATTCTACATGGTCATGTCTCATTCCAAGAGTTACATAGTTGCCCATCAGATTCACTACCCTTAAATAGGTAATAAGGTATGACAATTCAAGGTTTAATCTATATACTAAACATCTAAAGATAAAAGAATGTGATGCTTCGGTATCGAACAAAACTTTAATAGGAATGCTATATATAAAAAGAGTACCTCCTAAGATAACCTTTCTTTTCTCCTTAGCAATCAGTCCGAAAGCTTTAGGTTACAAAGCATAAATCTTTCCCTTCTCAGCTTTGATCGATTCAGGATACCCCTCTTGAAATGCCCCATCTTGTTGCAATTATAACATCGCACTCCTTGCTTATCAGCAACTTTCTGGCCTTTACTTGGATAACACTCATTTACAAAGTGCCACTTCTTATCACACTTGTAGAAAGTCACCTTAGACATCCTTTTCTTTGGAATTTAGCCCTTTTGGGCTCCTTTCTTGAAGAATTTCCACTTCTTGCCTTAGAAACCCATAGTCTGAATAGGCTTATTATTCCCAATAGATGAAAGCAAATCTTCATTCCTCATAGCTATATCTATAACAACTTCATATGAATCTCTAAGGTGCGACATTATTGCCTTTGCAATCTTAGGCTTCGGTCCATGAATGAACGTTTCATTCCGCTTAAGGGGAGTATTAATGATGGCTTGTCCATACCTTGATAGCTCATTAATGATGGTTGCATACTCCAGAATGGAGATATCTATTGCTATAACTCTAAAAAAATTCTAAATAAAGTTGACTTTGCTACTTCAGATAGAAACTTCTCCTCAAACCTTTCTCTAAAGTTGGCCCAAGTAAGTTCCTCTCGTACTATGGTAACACCGTTCCACAATACATAGCAATTCCTTGCAGCTCCCTAGAAACCAACCTTCGCTTTTGTTCATCATCCAATCCTAAAGAAGAAAAGATCCTTTTACACTGATTAAGTCAATCATCCACCTTGATGGCATTCCCCATCCCTAAGAATGTTTTTCCTCCAAGAGTGGTAAAATCCAAACTCAACACCGAATAATTGTTACGAGCAGGCACTTTTTGTATGGTAGCTCCTATATTACCAGCATTTCTTCTAGTTAGTTCAACCACTACTTGGGCTTGCATCATATTAATTAAAAACTAATACATCGTTCCTATATCAACTGATGTGGCTCCAGCGCCCACAATAGCAGTAGCATTAACAATTGTGGTTTAGTTAGTATTTCTAGCATTGACTCGAACATTTTCATGTGGTGCTTTCGCCTCCCAAGTTTAATCTTTAATTTCTATGTCCATTTCTCATAACCTGCATACAAGTCTTCATGAGACATAGAAGAATGGTCTAAAGACAAAGGGAAAGTATATATAGGTACATGCACTTATATATACATATCAAATGACAAGTACATTATTATAACTCTATCACTTCCCTAGTGTATTATTTTTAATTCATTTGGGTTAAGTTTTTAAAACATCTAATTAGGTTTTATGTATACCTATCATCTTATACCAAGTTATAACATTCCTCCATTTTGAGGCTTAAAATACATACTGATGATGTTGTAGTTATTTTATGTGATAAAATGAGATCGGTTATTGAATCATTAACATCAAGAACACAAGAGTTTACAAATTTTAACAGAACATTTTCATTAGTTAATTTGCAAATTCATTAATTTCAATTACATAACCTCATTATGCCATTGTTCATATAAAATATAATAAATACAATTATAATTTCAAAAGCCACATATAAAAATGCCTCTTTGGATAACTAGAGTCTTAAATACTTGACCATTATTGCATCCATCTTTACATACAACAACAAACAACAATAAAGCGGTTAAACTGCATAGAGGGAATAAACTCTAATAGTAGCTTGCCTTCTGCATGTCTTTGACGGCTTATTCATCTAAACCTAAAAACCCAACTCCCAGCCTATTCAATTTTAGTTGAGTATCCGAGAGTTTAGGGAGAATAAAAAACTTCGGATCAGACAAAAAGTTTAGGGGAAAATCAAATCTAAACCTAAAATTCGTTGTCTTTAAATAAATTTGAAATTCTCCTTCGGGTTTCAGAATCCTTGTAATACACAATTTAAAGAATAGTGAGGTTTAAGGGCCATAGCGCACGAAACTATTGCATTCATCACTTGTATCTGGCTGCCTCAGCGATTTGTGTGATCGTGTGGAGGGAAATGAGGAACCATCACGAATGTTGAAACTTCGTTCTCAGCTACATTTCACGTCATGCCTTGGCCTTTTTATGCTCCAAGTGATCTTAGTTAACAAGGAACCATCCATACCTGACATAGATCTGTTGGCTGAGGGCAGATTTGGGATGATTTACCTTGTGAGGGCCTATATCACTGTTGTTCTTAGGTTGGAACCTTCTCTATCTTCGAGATTTGACTAGTGTAAAGCCTTCATTGTTATTTTCATTGAGAGGGTTACGACAAATGTGTCTCCATCAAATGGTGGATTCGCATGCGTTGAGTTTGGAAAGCCTGTTGCCATAGTTTATTACTATATGCATTTAATGTATATCAACTGCTCAAAACTATGTATCATCATATTTGTTTATTTTTCGTACTTTTATAATCAGTTGATTAAAAAAACAATATGTTGAACCAAAAATTTATGTTTATGTTTTCGATTAGCGGAAATGATAAATATATGATATTCGTACATATTCACGAATACAAGTATCCGATATTTGAAAATAATTTTGGACGTGGATGTCACACCACTTGAATTTGAAATATTCATCGATAAGTCTAGAAAAATTAAATAAATATTTTGTGACAAACAATATTCAAACTTGTAAACTCAATTATTTACCCCAATAGTTAAATGGAAATAATTGTTAAACGTTAAATATTGGGACCATCAAATTAAATCAAATACATGCGTTCGAACCGATCATCAAACGCACTGTATTTTCAGTTTTTGATGTTGGAAAGTGCATATAAAAACTATTAAAAACAAACTTGACTGTATGCATGTAAGCATAAACGTATGGCCAATCATATCAAAATTTATCTTCATAGCATCAAAATGTTTGACCAAGTTATAATTGAGAAGTTTAAATTATTTTGTTTCATTGCGAATTTCAAATCGAAGGCCCATCCCTATCTGCCCAACCCAGTTACCAAGTCAATATAAATGAAACCGTGGAAGGCACTTCTCCCATTAAACGCCGTCACTCAGCATCTAAAAAAAATGGAAAATCCCCCTTTTTCTTCCCCAAATAAAATTCACCTTCCCTCCGAAATAATAAATGAGATTCTCAGTCGTATGCCACTAAAACCTCTCTTCAAGTTCGAATGTACCTGTAAGTCCTGGTCGTCCTCAATCAAAGATATCACTCGCAGACGTATTGGAGAGAAGATAAAACAGCTAGATGCGACCAGATTCAAGATAGCAGGTGAACGAAAACGCATAATGGACAAATTCGTAAAATTGGAGGCGGACAGTGGTGAGGGGATAGACATAGACGAACTGTTTTGCCAAATGCAAAGGCCAGAAGATGAAATGGAGAGCATGTTTCAATCTTTCATTGAAGACGATGATGTGCGCAATTGTTTACGTCATTTTCCTTTTTTGCTTCTTCAAACTATTGTTGCAGTGGATTGTCCGAACCTTGCAACTTACGATTTTAATTGTCTGTCTTTCGGAGTTCAGCGTGGGATCGTTTGAAAGCATTCAAGTGAGAGTAATTTTTATACTTTTTAACATACTCCAGTCCATATTTTATGCTGTAGCAGTGTTATTTTACTCAAAACTTTTCCTGATTTCTTCGATGCCGTTTTGTTGTTCAATGGATCTCAAAATTATAAAAGAAAAATGGGTGGATATTGAATAATCATTTTTCTTAAATCTTCGGCAAAGTGATCTAAAGAAATTGAAAACGTTTTGAAACCCTTGTGGATAGGAGATTTTAATTTGTTACAAGTTGTTTATTGTATTTAATAACTCCATCTCATTTACGATAGATCTCTTTTTTAGAGATCTCTAGAAGGAGGAGATGAAAACCGTTGAAAATTCTATTTATTCAATTCTCTAACAGCATAAAGTGGGACTTTCTACCAATTTTTTTTAGCAGGAATACCCAATCTTCAGAAACCCGTTCAGGGTAAATGGCTTTTCGAAGCCTGTTTAAATAACCTTAAACGGTTTTCTCAAGACCGTTTATACAATATTAAATTATATTTTTTTTTTGAAATCTTATGTGGTTAGAATTCTTATTTTTTAGTTACAACATCTAGTTTGTTGGTTTAAATTTTTGTTTCTATTAATTTGCAAAAAATATATTATTTGTTAGATCTTATTTTTAACTGAAATTAAGATTTGTTAAATATTTGTAAAGTGAAATTTTGAATTTGCAAAGTAAGTTTATTTGTTAGATTCTATATTTAAGAGTCATCGTGATATTAAAATTTGGTAGCATTCGTAGAGGAAAATTTTAAAGTTGTAAAAAAGGTTAGATTCAATTTTTAAACGATATTAACATATGAGCATTTTTGGTAGTTTACGCTGAAATAAAAAAAGTGTGACACCAAAGGTGCTAGGACTATTATTAAAGATTTTTTTGAAAGAAATCCTATTTCCTCCCACATTCGCTGGTGAAATAGTGGGATTCCTCCCAGATTCGCTGGTGAAATAGTGGGAGGAATCAACGCTCTTTTTCAGTTTCTCACCTTAAAATTTAACACTCTTCTAAAGATGCTCTTATGATGATGAAAGCAGCGTAACACACATGATCCCATTATAAATTAGATATCTTTCTTTTTACACAGTTAATAACTCAACAGATATGTTGTAGTTATTCAATCCACAAGCTAAATTAAGTGTACTGTTACTAAAGGACAAATAAAAATTGAAATCATATGTTTATGGAAAGGTCAGTGTCGGTGCAGATGCCACACTATTTTTGGTGATAAGTTCCATATGCGACGAAGTATAATTGGTTGGTTTGGTTGAAATAGATTGATAACTATAGGATCGATAATCGTAGAATGCTTATGCTATTTAATGCTAAAATTAGTTAAACAGCTCAACATCAACTCTTTTTGATTTATAAAATCGAATCATTTGATGAACTCATGGTTATTAACGGCGCACGGCGTAAAAAAACGCAAAACATCCTCGAAGCCCTTGCGCACAGGGACGTCGTTTTAATTTACTAAGCATGTCTAGGAATTTTTTATATAAATTTAATATACATAAAAATTAATTTAAAAAGTTCAATATAGTTTATTTTATTTTTTACTAAAACATACGTAATAAAGATTTTTATACATTTTGCAAAAAACATCATGAAATGTAATATCATAAGCACAGAATTTAAGACATAAGAGTTTTAGAAGCCAAAATCCAAGATAATAGTACATACTAGTGTGAAACCCGTGCGTTGCACACGCTATGCTGTAGAAAAATAATATTATAACTGTTTTTAAAGAATATAATTTATCATGCAATATCCGATGAATTTTGTTAGGATAAATAAATTGTAAATTTAAATTGCTATATTTATAACCGTGTATTTTTGTTATGAGATTCGTATACTTTTAAATTCGAATAAAAATTAAAATATCATTTTTGTTGATAAAAATGAGTTATATATCTATTAATTATTTTTTAGGGTTTATTATTTATCAATAAATAAACGAAAAATAAGTATTCTTAATAATTTTTGAAATTAATATTTATATAAAGTTTCATAAATAAATATTCATGTACATATATTCTGAAATTGACATTTAGATTTTGATATGTTTGACTAAAAATAAATGATGTATACATTAAATTTCAAATATACCTGAGAGAACGACGACAAATACCTAAAAATAAAAGTGCAATATCAAACACTTTATGTATTTGTATGCATTTATAGTTCTTGCAGCACATATTTATCAAAATAATTATATGATATTATCAAGGTGATAAAAAATATTTATTTAATTACTAAAATAAATATTAAGAGAAAATAAGGCCTGAAACGTTACAAATCACATTGTCATTTTAATCATGTAAAAAAGTGATTTTTAATCCATTGTTTCATACCTTACAATTTTGATTTTATAATAAAAATTTTCAAAAATATTAAACATTTATGTGAAAAAGATGATAAAATATGAAAGAAAAATTTTTCTAATCAAAATATGGTATAATTTTTGTCCATTGATTAACTCAGATCAAGAATATAAATAATTAAAATGTAACTTTTTGTACAAAAACGTACTGATTGAAAATATTTATTCATTTTCGATATTACAGAATACAAACATTCATCATTTATTAATAATTATAATGTTATTCTTCGCAAATATAATTTAATAATGATAAAAAGTCCATTTGACGCACCAATTTTATGAAAGAAAAACGTTATTTGTGCTTATAATGATGCACCAATTTTGAAAAATAATTTTTTTGTATATATTTATTTGTAATGAAACACCAATTTTAGAAAGAAAAAATTATGTATATATTTCTTTGTATTAAATAACAAGTTTTAGAAAGAAAGTAATTTTATGAACTTAAATGTAGAAAAATGTAAAAGTATCAAAGGTAATTTTATAGTTATGAAAATATTAAATTATATGGACTTGAGTGAAAATATCGTTTTACCACTTATGTCAGTAGAAATGCGGTACACACATTGAATTATCATTTTTTATAATTTATTAGATTAATAAATAAATATTTGTGAATTGGTTTTAGTTAAAAAAATTAAATCCAAGATCAATTAATAAATTCAAATATATGGATTTGGATATAAAATAATATAAGAAAATTTAGGAGAAATCCGTAAATAATTGAAAAAATTATTGAATGTTGACATTTAAATGCAAAATGATAGAAAAGAGAATATTAGTAGAACATTGTAATAGTTTGTATATAATTGCAGAAATTTAAAACTATTTGGACTTGAATGAAAAATTAGTTTTAACATTTTTGTCAATATGAATGTGGTACACATGTTGAATTGTTATTTTTAAAAAATTTATTAGATCAATTAATGAATATTCGTTAATTGTATTTATTTAAAAAGCTTAAATTTAAGATCACCTAACTAAATTTAATATATATGGACTTAAATGTAAAATAACATTAAAAACTTGAAAGAAATTTGTACATGATTGTAAAAATTGATATTAAATTCTAACGGTAGAAGAGAGAACCGGTAGAAACATTGTAATAATTATAATAACAATAAATTGTGAGGATGTGAAAATAAAATATCCAGAGAGGATTAAGGATAGAGGAGGAAATTCCTAGAATTAATAAGAGAACTTTAAATTATTCTGCTTTACTATTATTTAATAGATTACTGATAAACTAGAAATCTAAAGTTGACAACCATCGTATTGTTCAAATCAGTATCCACATCATCGTATTTATAAGCTTTGGCATTTTCCTTATCCGTCTTATGTCGACCGATAATTTATTCAGTGCGACCGTAATAGAAACAGATAGTTCGAAGTTCGGTGGAGATTAATTTGGAAAAAAACAATCATTTAAGATTATTTGTTCGATATAACATAATTAGAATAGATTGTTCGAAGTTCGTTCGAGGACAATTTGGAAAATGCAACCATTCGAGACTATTTGTTCGGTGCAGGTGTCACGGTCCATTTTTCCGTACCATTTGAATCGACAATTAACCACACATGTCCAACTCAAATTGCATGAAAAGATGGAACATGAAGGGTAATAAAAAAAATAAGACAGAACAAAATCTCACATGAATGGAATAATATACAATATTGAACAAATATCTTTACAGCGGAAAACTTTTAAATACATATATCAGAGTCTAACCTAAATTCAGCTTGGACAATTGTAAGCATATGTCCTTACGATTGCTGACATTCATCAAACTAAACAAACAAAGTAGAGCAGATAATAGAATATGTCCATACGTAGATGAAGTTCTCCAACTCTCCTTTGGAAACTCCAACCGTCTTTGACTAAACCTGAAATTACTCGAATCTGACCCGAGTATTGAAAATACCCGGATCTGGCTTGATAAACTAGCGTGAGAAAAACTCGATAATAAATGACAGTGTCGTATATCAGCCTTTAAATAAAATTCTTTGAAAAGAAAGAGTATCTTATAAGACCACGCGCGCACACAAACATGGACGGGTTTTTACCTTATATAACTTAAACACTTTTATATCAAAACATTTGATATTATTTCTATTGACATTCCTTGAAAACATTTGCAAATAAACTTATTAATCTTATCCGAAATGGTTACCCATATGGCATTTCGAGGCTATTCATTACGCCAATAAAAACGAAATCGCAGGTTCTTATTGGAGAACTGATTTCCATACAAATGACCAGGTGAAGGTACTACCTTCCGATGGGTAAACCTCTAAATGGATGTCCCGAGGCACAGAACATCTGCCCTCTACCAACATAAGACCGACTGACCGCTATAACTAGATAATACCGAATATGTCATCCCCGATCGTTACCGACCTTTAAACCGAGCACCTGAGCATACAAACCACATTAATTTACATCACGAACGTCATGGTGGGAAGAAATATATCTAGAAGGGGATGATCATACCCTAATTGGGAATGACCCACTTAGTCTTGCTGTATCTATCCATGCTTCGGTCATTTTCGGTTGATGAGCCTCGAGACTACGATTACCTTTTCACATAGCACATATCACATCTCTGAATGTCACACTGTCATTTCCATTGATTACTAATTGTCTTCCACAAAATACCACACTTAAGCTCGTATGTCTCAAGTAGGGTGTTAAGCTAACAGAAGTTGCCTTCTCCGCCACCACAGATGTATGTTTGTAAAAACCAATGTACGTAATCTTTAGAAATGCAATTTTAGACAAACGTCCATACAAGTTGTCCAGGAACAGGACAAACCGAAGGCTCCACTACCACTAGTAGCGAGTAGTCCTTGCAATCCGAAAAATCTCCACAACGAGGAAGCCACTACTATAAATAACTCTATAATGAGGCTACCCAGAGCATGTCAACAAGCAGTCCTCACGCTATGAAGATCAACGATCTTCAACAATCATCATCTTCAACTTGTCTTCACATTCGAATGTATACATTGGTTCGAAGTGATTTTTTGGTTACGAATCACCCAAATCCGACCCCGGTTCCTTCGATTCCAATCATCGATAAAAAAGTGAATATGAGCGTACATGATTTATTAAGTCTCTTTTCACTTTAATACCTTTCGGATGATTTTGAAATATCTTTCTGTCGACTTAGAATAATTCTAAGTAATTCATTCTTTTTCTTTGGATAATATTTCAAATTTCTTCACCTAACTCTCGATCCAAATTGTTTAACTTTTAGGCTTGTCAAAAACAATGTTATTTAAGACATCGTTTACGATCAACCCTAAAATCAATCTTAACAAACATTTTTGAGTAAATAGGATCATATAAATCATTTTAATTTTACTCAACACCGATTTCCGTATTCAATAAGTGCTATGGGTGGAATAACGGTGAAATCACCTTTTAAATTCCACAATTATGACGAGTTCCCTCTTCGGATTTTAATACCAAGTATAAGAAGATTATCTCTATGCAATCCAAGTTGTAATTTATTTATTTTTGGAGATTGCTTAAATTTTGGATAATACCAATATTTTTTTATTTTGGAAGCTTAATACGATCTTTTTAGAGCACCCGGGCTTTCCTTTCAATCTATTCCACCCCTCGCATAAGAAAAGAAAACATAGGCCATGTAAGTTCAGGGCACTGGTTGCTTCATCTCTAACCTTAGTTAAACACCTTTTTTATCTTCTCAGATCTCACAGGGTGGACAAATGTACTAGTCATTTCCGCGAACTCAATTATCAACTTTATTTTGGAATTGATTATAAAGATTCTATATTATCTTTTAAACGCTTAATTTTCCTTTTAAAAACATTCATAATTGATTCTAAGAAAAATCGTTACATTTAAACTCATATTCAAAAAGCTATACAATTCGCAGCATAAAAATGCTGCGGAAAGTGCTATATAAGCTTATTTGATTTAGCTAACTTTTAGACATTTGAAAATTTATATTTTCCAATTCAAATCTATTTTAAACTATTTAAATAGATTTATCAAATTTATTCCATATTTTTCCATGATTAAAAATGTTCATTTAAACAGATTTCCTGTTATGGTCATTTAACTGCACTAGCGCAATTTTTTTAGAAAATTGATTTGGACTTAACTCAAAATCTATAAGACGAAACCTTGATTTTCTTTTTTCGTTTCGAAGATATGGATATAATAGTCCGGAATTTTCTTATCTCAAAGAATTCCGAGCTATATTCCACTCTATACACTCATTTGAACTTTTCGGCGCGAAATCGCGAACTACGTTGCGCGACGCACCTAGTTTTAATTTATTTTTCAACACTTGAAATAATCTATTCAAATTGGATTTTATCACTTATAAAATCATTACAAATCATTTTAAATCAATATTTTCACTTTTTAAAGTATTTAAAATGTATTTTCAATATTATCATATTATAATATTATTTTATTCCTATTATTTTAATATATTAAATTTCAAATTCCAATTTCAATTCTAACTTCAAATTAAACTCAATTAAAACTTAGATTTCAAATCTAATTTCAATTTAAACTCAAATTCAACCTTAATCTCAAATTCAATTTTCAAAATCGATTTCAATTTCACTATTCATCTCAATTTCCTTTTCTCTATCCTTTTTAATCCCGTTTCAGTTCAAATTTCAAATTCTCTTTTATTTTTACTTTAATTTCAATTCTAATATTTTTTAAAAGTATATCATATCACCAAAATTGAGTCTTTAACAAAGAGATCACTTGATTAAAAATGATAGAAATTTGATGTCCATGTTAACATCACAACCATGCAAACAATCATTTGGCATCAACATATTCAATACGGGTGTAGTACGATAAATGTCATAACATTACTATGGATTATCTAACATATTCAAACAATAAATCAAAATCTATATCATTAAATGGTGATTATCTAACATAACAATAAATTTGATAATCAATATAATTCAAAAAGTGATGAGAATTTCTCACCTTTAACCGAATTGATTAACTTCCTACCAACTTTCAAATCACAACAACACTTCATCTAAATCATTACTAAACTCAACCAAAACTTGCCCAATTCAACTCCTTACTCCTTACTCTCGGCCATCACTTCTACCTTTGCTTTGATCTCGGCCACGCCTCGCCACCTCCATATTTCTCACGGTCAAGCGTCATTAAAGAAGGGAAGTGGAAGAAGTAGATTAAGAAGAGGTTAGAGAGTAACACGTGGATTAGTGCTTAAGCACCCCACTATTTTTAATCCTCCTACCTTTCTTAAAGAGAGAAGCCATTAAAATAGCTTAAAGGAAGAAGAAGAAGAAGAAGAAGAAGAATGAGAAGTGTGAAAAATGAGAAGAATGAATGGGTATTTACAGGAAAAGTAAGAAGTAGTGAATTACAAAACTAACCCTATACAAAATTACCAAAATATTCTTACCTTATTTTTACTTTTTCAACACTTACCATCACATTATCACATCATCATTTTATGTTTTAATCACTTGATATTAAGTAAAGAAAAGTAAAGATTTAGTTGGATTTGATATGACATGTTTTGTCCTTTTGTGTTTACTTTTGCTAATTGTTTCTAAACTTGTTTAGTAAAAGTAAACTTGATTAGTGAATTAAATAATACTATACTATTTGAATATATGTTTATATATAAAAAAATAAAGGTGCAACAACGTTGTGACAACGTTTAATCTACAAGACGCTGATTTTCGACAAAATGTTTTATGGTCACATTTTGACCTTTTTGCTAAACTGTTCATTTATTTAAACCAAATTTAAAACGAATTTTCTTCTTCTTTTAAATAAATTAAAACATGTCTCTTTATATTTTAAAATCATATTTAAATAATATCAAAATCTGTAATTTTACAGTGTATTTACAACTAACAAAATGCGACAAATTTTGGTTTATTTTTGTAAAACGATTATTAGCATATTTTTAAATATATTAATATACTTTTATTATCTTTATTAGGTGTTTATAATAAGATTTATGTTTTTAAATAAATATTTAAACCTATTTATTTAAGCCTTTATTTATTTTTAACAAAACTTAACTTTTGTTGATTTGTTCTAAAATTCAAATTTATACTTTTTAATTATTAATTAAAAGAATAAATAATTTCTCCATTATTTTTTATTATATATAACTTATTTATTTAAGTTTTAAACCTTTTTAAATTTAAAACAAACGAAATCTCTTATTTATGAAGTAGCGAAATTACGGGTCATTACAGCAGGAGTGGTAATTAGATCCTTCGAGTCGTATCTAAACCCGACCTGGCGAGTCTCCATTCTAGTCAAGTTGGATTTTGTCGAGTATAACATGTATATCTTAAAACCTTGACCTGAACTGAAGTGGATTGAGTCGGTTCGGATCCAATTGCATAACAACTCTAAAAAACACACGCTTTTTCGTTTTTATCTAATCTTCTGGGTCGGATTGGTTTTTCATGTAATTTTTCATCAATTGGGCCCAACCCGAATCCATCGTATTCAAGTCCAGTTTGGATCGATTTGGTTCAATTTGCGGATCTCGGTTTTAATTGTCCGTCGTAGTTCGATGCAATAATAATACAAATAAATAGTCGAAATTTTATTGGAGATTGATTTGAAATGTAATCGTAACATCATATAAAAATATATAATACATTCAACTAGTGTTGAAGATTAGTTTAGATTAGTTTGGATAGTCAAGACTTAATAACCGTTCCATTACTGTGTGGAGTAAGAAGAAGAGTACAGTAGTTATTCTGTGGTCAAAAAAGCATCCCATCCAACCGCCATATGCGTAGCAAGTTAGTAATCGAATTTAGTAAAGCAAGGTATACTATTATTTGTGGCCTAAGTTGTTGTACAACAGTCTGTTATAGCAGTTGTGTGTTGGTTTTAAACCTTAGCACAAAAAAATGTGTAATGAAAGCATATAATATCTTTCGAATTTGTGTTCTAATTTGTTTTACAGCAGTCTGTTATAGCAATTATATGTTGGTGGAAAGGTATTTCCATTGTATATCCTTTGAATTGTGTTCAGAACACCCTAGTGGAATATGAAAGCATAGAACAATTTTGTACTACAACAATGTTAGTAGCGAGAGTCTGTTTTTATTAAAGATAACAGAAAGAATATGATCAAATGCGATCCATCAGAAACTCGTACAAAAGAATTAGTAAACCTTTGTAAACTTAGCCAATTGCAGCCTTTTGTATTTACGGTACAATAATGCAGAGTGAAGAAGAAAGTATTTTGTAAATTAATATATATCAATATTATTCATAATATCAACTCATTAAACTAAAATTTGGAAGGTAGGTTAAGATGTACAGCCAAAAGTAATAATTTTTTTTGGCAAGGCCAATCGGTTTTTAAAGTAGACCTTCCATATTTTATTACAAGTAATAGATACATTGAGTATAGGAGATAGGCCTGTAGCCTAGCTACTAAAATAGAACCACAAATGTAGCTTATAGAACTGGAGTTAGACAAATATGCCTAAACTACAGAAACATCACGCAGGGTGTATATGACTTCAAGCTGGACAAGGCAGACACAAGAGTAAGAGCACTATCGCTTAACATGTTGCACAAGGCAATCACGCTCGAGGACTCACAAAACACAAACCAACATAATACAGAACATACGCTCGCTGACAAAAGCACATAACAAACAAGAACAATTACATCAACAACCAAAATACCAAGCTAACTGGACAACCAATCCACCATCAGCAACACAAGGATATTACCAAAACGAACCAAAATATCACAAAAGCCTAAGCTGGCATAATCAGGAGGACAATAACTCACATAACCAGTGCCACAGCCACCACCTTGAACATGAGACGAGACAATCAAAGACAAAACTCCATGCTGCAAGCAGTCCCAAAGGAGCAGTATTGAAGGGATAAGAAACCAAAGCAACGGACGAGGGTACATAAACAAAAACCACACAGATCGAGCAACCAAAGAAAAATACGAAAAGAAAGACATGCCAAACATACATTCCAAAATAACCGTGTTGCAAAAACAGAAGGAAAATGCCAAACTAAAACTCCAAACACATAGCAAGAACTAATAAAACCAACGGTGCCAAATTACCAGCACAAAGCGACACCGGAGCCCAACCAACAAACCACCTACCATATAAAACTTCGCCAAGCACCACCTGATAGCACCGCAGCACGTAGAACCCCTAGCTTGTTGAGCAGAGCTCATACCAAATCTGAAGACCAACTCAAAAGAAAAGACTGTAAACGCAATGAAATGTGATTGGAGAGGCTTGGGAAGCTTAGGAAGGTTACAAGAGAACAGATGGAGCAACGAGAAGGGCAAACTGGAAGTGAGGTTACAACTTGTAGGAAGAAAGCGGGTTAGGGGCAGAAGAACGCAATAAAAAGGATGAAGCAGCAACGAGGAAAGCTAGGTTAAGTGGAAAAGATTGAAGCACGAGAGGAAGGGAAAGGTTTGGGCGATTCAAGGAGAAGGAAGATAAAAGAAGGAGACGGCTGAAGGGGGAAACCTAGTCCCCATTGATGCTTTGGATATGACCAAAAAAAATATGAGCCAAAAGTAATATTAATTGTAAATATAAAATCATCTATGACGGCTGTATATTAAGAATTATTTGCGAGTTATTAATACATACTCACGGACACATGCACATATATGTATACCGGTGCTCCATCCAAAATGTTCTCAAGTAACAACCTCTTGGTAAGTTCAGATGTAGGAATTGTAGGATCTAGATTAACCCTAGAGGGGGGTGAATAGGGTTATAGATAATTTTCTCGAATTAAACGTAAAAACAAACTGCAGAAATAAATATGCTGAAAAGTAATCACACACAAAATTTACCCAGCTTCGGCAACCCCTGCCTACTGCTGCATTCCCAAATTTCTATTAGAATTAAATAGTCTCCCGCTTACAAACACTCTAACAGACTCGACCCTTGCTCCCGCTTACAAACACTCCAATAGACTCGCACCCCCTGCTCCCGCCTATAGAGTTTTGCAAACTCGCAAACCCTGCTCCCGCCTATAGAGTATTGCAAACTCGCACACCCTGCTCACTGAACTAATTCTAACTAGACAATCTGACACTACCTACAACCTAGGTGGTGATTTTACCAGTTCTTTGATTCGAAAAGTAAAAACAACAAATAACAAACAATTAAAAACTTAAAACCCTATAAACTAAAAACCCCCTTTTATAAAACAAAGCCGGCCCAATTGTTTTATTCTCTAGCCCGTTCTTTCTTCTTTTGCTATTGAAAAATTTCGGCCAATCCTCTTTCTGAAATTAGGGTTTTCTGACTTGTTCGCGACTCTCTGATGATCGATTCTCTGACTTGCGTTGCTCTTGCTCGCGATCGTTCTCTGATGATCGATTCTCTTGAGATCGGCTGCCTGGTTGACTTCGAGATTGTGAATCGTTTGCAGCTGCTCCTTTGATCGAGTTCGATAGATTGGTATGTATTCTCTTTCGTTGCTGGTTTTAATTGCTTGCTTGAACTCGATAATCTAATTTGCCGATGATGATTGATATTTATAGGAGTTAAATTCCTTGAATTAGTTCGTATCAATTCGTTACTTTCCTAATTTTCGCTTTCCTGATTTCTGTGACAACTTGTTGCACACGGTTTTGATTTTCAATCGTTCGATTTTCCTTGTTTCAAACGGCATATAACTTTCCTCTTTTATTTGGTTTGACTTTTTCAAAAATTGCGTTTTTGATTTTCGACTTGGTTAATATCTGCTTTGACACGGCTTCAACCATCTTTATGTTCATCCCTGTCTTCGGCTTCACTGTTTTCACTGTTCTCACATGTACATGCTTCATGTCATACTTCCATGTGATTTCGACTTCACTGTGTATTATGACTTTTTTCAGTCATGTTGAACTGTGTACATTTGCCTGAGTTTGTTTACTTGTTGTATGCTTGGGCTGGCTTGAACTTGATTGTGTCATCTAGTTTATGAATTTGAGGCTTGTATATACTATTTCGTGTTGGTTGAAGTTCTGATGCCTTTAAGTCTCGGCCTCGAGTTCATTGCTGTATTGTGCAGTTGGTCTGCATTTCTGGTTACTTGAATACAACAGCTTTCTTTTGTGTAGTTGGTCTTGTCTCCATGTATTCAATTCAATGCTGAGTTGTTTCTTTGACATTGAGACCTGTAGTTGTATACTTGTGTAGTTGTTGACTGCATCACTATATATCAGTTGCTCGGCCTTTGGTTTCATGTGCATTGAGCTTTGACCCTTTGTTGTTCATCTGCATGTAACTGTTGGCCTAGTTTCTGTTGGTCGTGGCCTGGCTTGTGTTGTTTCTCTGACCTTGTAGTTGTTCAATTGTCTTCACTATACTTTGGTTTGAGTGGTCATTTATGCATTCATTTTGTCACACTGAACTATTCATGCTTGTTGCATTCATTTGTTTGTTGCAGTCCATGTTGCATTGAGTAGCTGAACTTGTTGTCTTGTGCACTGAATTGGTGCTGTCCACTTCATGTTGTCTTGAGTATTTAGTTTCTTACTTTTCATTGTTGCTTGGATATTGAACTGGAGATGTTTCAGTTTGCATGTGCTTTGCACTGTGTCTTGTTCACCATGTTGCAACTGCTTGTTGTAGCTTGAAACTGTTTTGTCAATTCGAATTGCACTTGCTCTTCACTGTTTGCATGTTGGTTTAACCTGAACTTCAATTGATGTTTTCATTATATAATCTATAGCTTGCATCACTGGTGCACTTTGGTCTGCACTTGCATGCATTGCTGGTTGCTTTGGGATTGAACTTGAGCTTTTTACATCCACTTCAATGCTGAGTTATTTGACTTGTGTTTCTCACCATGTTCAAGTGTGTCTGGTCTTTGCTTGTGACATCCATGTTGATTTTTGAAATTTCACTTGAGTTGAATCCAGTTTCAAAAACTCGGGTTTGACCTTGTGCTGCTGACGAGATTTTGAATATATTGCACCTGAGTTGAACCTGTCTGTATATTTGGGTTTGACCTTGTGCACACCTATCCCTGTAACGTTATCAAATGTATATCGATGTGCACGGCCTTGTGGCATGTACAGTGATACACTGTGCATGTCACATTGTTCGTGTATGATGAATTCAAATGTGAACAATGACGAACAACCCAAATAACTGAGGCAAATCATATTTTCAAAAATCATATTTTATTTTACATTGCAAAAATATTTCTTTTTCAATTTTTCTGCGTTAGTGAATATTTTTGCAGACTGCTCAGATGTTGGATTCAAACTGGAATGAAGTTGAATATAAAACTACGAGTGTAAGTGATATGTAGTGAGGAATTTATGTAAACTGAATTGTGATGTAATTGTGATGTAATCAAAAATGTATATGTATAGTGAGAGCTTGAATTTGTACTATTCAAGATTGTAATAAATATTTATTTGAATAAAATTTCTGTTTGAATTCAAATTCCATTCAAATTCTGTGTAATTAATTTTATTCAACAAATATTTATTTAATCTATGAAAAATAAAATAGTACATTAACAAATACATTTAAATGAATATATATATATATATGTTTATTATCATCAAACAAAAATCATATACTCGCATATTCCACAATCTCCCCCTTTTGATGATAGCAAACATATATTTAAGATTTTGACTGTGTTAAATGTATTTGATCAATGATATACTCTAATTGCTCCCCCTATTTAAATGCTTCCTCTCTACATGATGCTCCCCCTACATATATACATACAAATAGAAATATATAAATGAGCCTAGATGCAAATGGAAAAATTATTGACTTTTGCTTGATTCTATTTGACAAAATCTTAACTTTTCTCTCCCCCTTTTGTTATCAGCAAAAGAATAATAGTGTTAAAGAAAAATTGTAACGACCCGATATTTTCAACCATTCGCATCCATTATAAGTGTATAGGTAGACACTCATGCCGGAATTGAATTGCTCAAAATACCGCGTTGTAAATAAAATTTGGCAGACCTCAGAATATACAGTAAATAAAAATCGCAAATCACAGACACAGAGTAATAATAATGCAGCGGAAGTAAAAGAGATAGTAGTTCATGAAGCTACTATATAAATATATCAGAGTTACATAAGATACAATAGGAGAAATAAAGTACAACAGAAGTTTAAATATGATAACCAAGTACAAGCTGAATAGAACAACCGAAATGAAAAGATGAAACTTGACAAGTAGATAATCTCCAGCGATTCTAATCTCCAGAAAGTGGAAATCCAAATCTGTGAATAACTCAGGCTGACCCGAGCGTAAATAAAAATACAAACACTCGAGTCAGGATATACATACTTATACAATGTAAACCAACTCAAGTGAACTGTAGCAAAGATACAAGTAACTTAGAAGATGTTTGGGACCGCCCATCCTCTAAGGATCTGTTAAACTATTTACTATGTAGTAATATACGCTATATACAGTAGTGTCTAATCAGTAAAGTATAATCGTATAGAAAATAGCGTCAAGGGGATGGTGAACCTTAACGCGGTCGGATCTTTAAAACCAAAATCGTAGTGGGCTCGCTATAAGGAGATGACACGGCACGTGAGGCAATGCCAGGGTGGATACACCGTTTGCACTCCCGGACCGGTGGTGACGGCAAGCCAGCAGCTTCCGCCCACCTCGAACAATACCCCCGAATCAAAGTGGCGCCACATATCGAATCACAAAAGTAATAGAATGGTTTCCGATGGAGCATGCTCGATGAAAGGGTGCGACCCTTTGTGTAGCCCGGTATAGCTCCTATTTTAGTCATTTATGCCAACTCACGGGAGTTGGGTCCACGTAATATACCACGAGAACGTCGCCACCATCCTACTTCATTCTGGAATCTCCACCGCGTACACAGTTGTTAAAGTGGTTTTCGGTATTGGCCGGCTATAAGACAATATCCGATCCCGGTCTCTTTAACAACCAATCGTTGTTATAACCCGTAGTTATAACTTTAAAACAATATTTTATACTTCAATAATAAAATGTCATTTCAACCCAAATCTTTATCAAAATAAAGATTAAATCATTTCCAAACCATTTCGATATATCATCATACCATATCTTCCGATTCAAATATTTATCAAAATAAATATCAAGTCATTTCTAACCATTTCAATATATTAAATTATCATATCCTTTCAAAACTTCCTTTCAAATCATTTTAATATATCAAAATATCCTAACCTTTCAAAACTTCGTTCAAAATATCTTATCTTTCAGCACTTCCTTTCAAATTATTTTAATATCAAAATGTCATATCTTTCAAAACTCCATTTTCAAATCATTTTAATATATCAAAAAATCATATCTTTTCAAAACTTCATTTTCAAATCATTTAATATATCAAAATATCAAAACCACATTCATTTCAAATCGTTATTCATTTTATTCAGTTTAAAATACCATTTCAATTCACATTTCAAAACAGTTTATATTCAAAAAAAATCATTTTTAATCATTAAAATGAAGTTATTATGTTCAATAATTAAATTATTAAATTTCCAAAATTTTCAACTTCCAAAGTTCATTTATCCACTTAAGTTTATCAAAACAGTGAAAATTCACTTTTCGTGGCATTTAGAAACCGCTACGGAAAGATACATTCAGAACAGTTCAATTTAACAAAATAGAACATTTTAAAATGTTGTAATAGGGTTTACTTAAATTTCAAATAAACTTAGTTAAATTCAAAAATTATAGCACTTAGAAAATTGCTATAATAGCTTTTAATTCAATTTAGCTTTTTAGTTCATTATCATCAACTACAGCATTTACAAATGCTGTAATATCATTTACATTGTAATTAATAGCATTTCAAAATGCAGTCAATTAACTTCAAATATTTAATATAATTTCTCAACCAATTTTTTTTTTTTTTATTTGAAACATTTTTAACTCATAAAATCATACATTTTCACATTTATAAACATCATTTAATTTTCCTCAAGTTCATGATTTTATAAAGTTAAATTTCCATTCAAAAATCAAGATTTAATAATAATTCACTTATTTAATTGCAATGTTTAATTTTAAATTCATTGCATTAAATTTCAACTTAACACTTAAGTTCAAATTCTCAAATATAACTTAGTTTTATTTTTATTTACTTAACTAAAAGTTCACTTTTAAGTCAATTTCATAAATTTCCAATTTAGTTATATTCCAAAATTTCAACTTAAATATTCATTCATTTCACATTCAACTTTATCAAAAATCATTAATATGATATAAAATCACTTTGAATTCATTTAAATTCAAATTATCATAAATTTATCATAATTTTATATTCAATTTAATTTCCAGTTATAATTAAATCAAATTTTTCAAAATAACTTACGTTCAAAATTTTCTAACTTTTCATTAATTCATTTTACTTACAATTATTCAGAAAATCAATAATATTTTACAAAAATCCTTTTTAATTAGATTTAAATCAAAATGTTTTAATATTTACATTTCTAAAATAATTTAAAATTTTTAGAAAACATATATTAACTATGGGTCTGTATATAATTTTCTACACTAGGAAAAGTGATACGGGTAATATATCATTTCAATCCGTAATTTACAAAGAAAATCCGGGTTTTATCATTTCAAACTCGCAGTCCCAAGTAAATGAAATAAATTGAAAATCATTCAGGCCTATCATTTCAGCCCATAACAATTTTCCCTTATTCTAAAGTCCGTTCGGGTATGTATCATTTCAACCCATAGCGATTTCTAATTTACAGGGAACTTACAGTGTAATAAACTGATAAAAATGAACAGTAACAACATATATATAATAACAGATGATATGACATGAAATTTAACAGGTTTAACATCATATATAAATAATCACATGGTAGTTATAACATCATATTTAATTCTCCACATTCAGTTGTTGTTGTTTCACAACTGCATAAGTATAAATGTCGTGTGAGCTTTACTCACCTTTTTGTGCTGGAGATTGCAATACAAATGACACAACGGATTCCAGAAGGCACGATAACACAACAATAGGCTCAAGTGGGAAGAGATCCAAGCTTAGAACTTGTGTTACAACCCAAAACAAAACAAAATTAAATTACAATTCAATACAACATTGAATAGGAATAACTTTGAAATAAAAGGAGATACGAATACACAGTCTTTTGTCTTGCCTTCTACACTTGCTAGCACGGCTTAGGGAATGTTTTGGCTCAGGTTTGGACATACTTTGGTTCAGGTTTGGGTCCTATAAGGCATGGCTACAAGGTATTGAAGTGGTGGAGGAGTTACTATGCATGAATATGAAGAGGCTTATGCAAATGGTGGGTTTTTGGTTCAATTTGGGCTAGGCTACATGGATCTATGGCTCGGCTATGGCATGTTTCAGATCTGGACAGAGGATGAAGGTGATGGTTAGGGGTGTGTCAAGGTGGTGGTGGAGCAATAGGAGGCGGTCAAGGTCATCTAAGGTGATGGTGATGAAGACTAGGTGGCTAGACATGCTTTTTAAGGAGTTTTAACATAGTTTTTGTGGATTTCGCATCATGAGATGGTCATGGCACTTGCTGATCAGAGGAGGAAGGGTTTTGGTCGTGTATGATGTGGGGAAGGAAGTGGTGGTGGTCGGTGGAGGAGATGGTGGAGGTGTTTGGCCAAACAAAGCAATGAGAGGTCATGGCAAAAATCAAGCAAAACAAAGAAGAAGAAGTAGAAAAATGAGAGGAGGAAGAGAGGCCATTGCTTATTTTTCTTTGCTCAGATCTGAAATGGATGTGTATTATTGATGGAATGAGAAAATTTCACGTGAATAAGCAAAAGAAAAGGAACGGCTACAATAAATCGATGCATTGATTGAAAAAGAAACGGTAAAAGAAACGGTGAAACGACTTTACGTTTCTTAGCTTTTAAAACCTTCCATGCTTCCTTTTCTTTTAAATCAAGTAAAACAAAATAAACTTCAGCAAGTACATCTAAAAACCGAAACAAAGTGAAAAATAAAATAAAAATATATTATTAAATTTAAAGAAAATATAAAAAGAATTCAGGAAATTGCTTAGAAATTGAAAACAGGGTTCAAAAATTACAATTAAAACATCAATGGCTTTGAAAAAATATCTACTTCATTTTAAAAATATTCTAAAGAAAAATCTTGAAATAAAATAATTTATTTATCATTTCTAAAATAAAATAAATTATTAAATTGGAGAAAAATAGAAAAGAACTATAGAAAATGTTTAAAAATTGAAAACAGGGCATGGAAATTACAAGAAAAATACTACTAGCTCTAGAAAAATTCCTACCTCACTTCAAAAATATTAAAAGACAAAAACATACATAAAATAGCATATCAATACATATTACAATAAAATATGACAAAGAAAAATAAAATTTATACTATTTAAAATAACAAAATTGCAGAATAAACGAATTGCACTCAATATTGAAACATACATAACTCTCACAATTTAAATCCGTTTCCAACGAAACAAAAAGCAGTGTTCCTAAAATTTTATGTACTTTCAAAATAAAAGAAAAAATTTAAATTTTCAAACTTTTAAAATTTTAAATTAAAAGTCAAGGTTTGACTATTTTGACCAAAAATTCACTTTTTGGAAAATATTCTTTTTAGTCATGCTTTGGAATGATAATTCATATCAAATGTAACGACCCAGAATTTTAATTTATTAAAATTCGAATATTTAATTTATTTTAAATATTAATAAGTGAAATTTATAAGCCGGATAAATTTTAATTCGAATAATTGGATTTAATTTGATAGTTTAAATCGATAATTTAATATGTTAAATTATGGAAATAATTGAAAATTGGGTTAAATATGATTGAAAATGATTTGTAAAATTTTATTATATCATATTGGAGTTAGAATGATATTTTATAACTTTTAAAATCGAATTAAAAGTTAATTTGTGAAAATTGAATATTTTAATATTTAAATCGACTAGTGAAATTAGCCAACTTTCGAACAGTCTCAGAATTGGACGAGACCAGTTCCATTGGATCCGTAATAGTTAGTTATTACCGGATTTCAATTTTCGTAGCAATCGGAGTTATCGTTTGATCGTGGCAGCTCGAAACGCATCGAAATTGTTTTAATATTAATTTGGCGAGTTAAAATAGCCATTGTTTAAACAGTGTCGGATTTCGATGAAACCAGTTTCATCGGATCCGTAATGTGATATTATTGTATGGTTTCAAATTTCATGTCAATCGGATTTTTCGTTTGTCCGGTGCAAGCTAAAACGCCTAAAAAATCGTTTAATCGGTTTAATTTTAAATCGAACGTTTATTGCCATAACTCGCACAGATGACCGAATTAGCTTCCGAAACACGTTCCATTGTGTCCGAAATGCGGGGTAAACCCTAGAAACGCTGTCACCGCGCGAATGAATAGTGTCGTTCAAACTTCTGTAAATAGCACCTTATTATTTTCTTTTTTTCTAAAATATCTCAAACCCTAAACCTAATACCTAATACCTAGCCGCCAGTAGCTTATACCAATGGCCGAAAATTTTTCACCTTCTTCCTCAAATCTTTTCAAATCCGTGAAGAATTACAACAAACTTTCAACATGGAACTCGTAGAGCTCGTCAAGAGCTAGACATCCAACGGCTAAGATCGTTTCTAGTGCTTCGGATTGGCGGCAAATCGAGCTAGAAGTCCTGTAGTTGCGCATGACTTTCAAGGAGGATGGGCAGCCGAGTTGCATAGGATTTGGGCCGAAGTTTGCTCGTGTGATGCTCTTCAAGATGGAGGTGCCTGATCAAATTTTAATCGAGCGAGGAAGTTGCAAAATCAAAACCTAATTTTGAAGCAATGGGTTCTTTTGTGCGTATTGTTTACTGGGAGCGTGCATACGTGAGTCGAGGGAGAAGGAACGCATGGTGATGATGAGAAGATAGTTGATCCAGTGGCTGAGATTGAATAGGTTAAATAAATTATAAATAATGTTGTAAATTATGAAAATAAATTTGTGTAAACTTGTATAAATCATAACTTTTTCATACGAGGTCAAAAACGCGCGAAACCAGTTGCGTTGGAATCGTATAGACGAGCACTACGCTATGGAATTGGATTGGAGTCGTTTGGAGTTAGTGAAAATTTCGTGTAAAATTAAACGTCCATTTAATTTTATTCGAAATAAATCGCTAAAACGAAATTGAAATCAAGGTGAGAACTTCTCACTCAATCGAATCAGTTTCGATTTTTATTTTAAATAGTTAGATTTAAAATTCTTGAATGCATGTTTGAATGATGATTGTTATCTATTGATTGTTAAAATAGACATTATGCGCCGTTAGTAAGCGTGTGTTATTTATTAAAAACATATAACGCGAATATTTCATAAACAGTGAAATTGGTATTATATATAATAGCAATATATATATATATATATATTGGCATATGTATATATTGCAGTTATTGATTTCCCGCATTGTATAGCGAATGAGACCCTATTGCGCCGTCTATTAAGCGGATAATATTTTAAATCACATATACCGCGATAATTTCGTACTGGAGCGGAATTGGTATTGTGCTAACATCTTTGGATGCAGGAAAACAGGTTGGAGGGATCCAACTGGATTCCTCAACAGTATTTATTTGATTTCAGATATTTTGATATTTGATGGATTATCATATCGATATATGATATCGTTGTTGTCGTGATTGACTATTTGGTGTGTAGCATCATTGGACCAAAATTTTGGAATTTTAAAAGGATTTTAAAGAGATTTTTGAAAGTATATGTTTATAAAATATTTTTGGAATTGATTCATTTTAAATAAATAAACGTTATAATTTTAATGTTATAAAAATTATGATTTTAGGGAAATATAGTTAAAAAGTTGATTTTTGAAAATATGGGGTTAACGATTTTATAAAATAGTTTAAATTGGGATTTTTGAATTTATTATAAAAGTTGAAATATAGGATTTATAAAATTTGATTATTTTATAAATCAAAGATTAATGGTGAAATTATAAAGGAGTTTAAAGACGTTTTAAAGAATAATATAAATTGATTTATATAAAAGATTTATAAATTGATAATTTGTAAATTAAAAATACTGGAATTATAAAATGAGTTTTTATAAGTGTTAGAATGAATTGTGAATGAATTTCATAAACGAATGAAATTTATAGAATTATAATCGGTGAAGTTAGAAATGGAATTTTATAAACAGTAGGTTTATAGAATTTGTAAAGTTATTTGAAGAATAAGTTTTGGATAAATAATTGA
Source organism: Allium cepa (assembly GCA_030765085.1). NCBI lineage: Eukaryota > Viridiplantae > Streptophyta > Magnoliopsida > Asparagales > Amaryllidaceae > Allium > Allium cepa. The sequence continues at coordinate 156,452,952 of CM060943.1, forward strand.
ATCTTATAAGTTATAAGATTTATAATTATGAAGTATAAAGGAACGATTTTGCAAACAAATAAATTATAAGCGTTTAACTTATAATATGAACCTTTGGTTTATGATTGAGTTATAAAGTGAATAGGTTAATAAAGGAGATTTATAAAAGGAAGTAGTTATAAAATAAATAGAAATGGAATTTATAAACATTGTTTTATAAATCCGCAAACGGCTTATTTTGATAAGTAAATTGTTATAACTTATTTATGGAGTTATATTCACGTTTTAGATAGTGAATAATCCTTTAAAGTAAAATGAATAGAAATGATGAAAATTGGTTCCGAAGTATATTCACGTTTTTGAATAGTGAATAATATGTTAAAGAAATTGTTTTGAATGTGATGTTTTAAATAGAATTAAAACGATCTAACGATATTTTCAAAATATGTTGAGATTCGAAACCATAGATTTCAACATTTATTGTTGAAATAGACGTTTTCGAGAAATAAAAGAAAATGGTGGACTATAACACTGTTGTTATAGTAAATGATTTCCGAAAGGAAATGTTTTGTATAGTATTGGGATTTATATATCTATTTTAATTTCGAATCCCTATACTAGTGATTTTGGGTTGTCGTAACGATGTTTTACGCAACATTCGTTTTCACGCAAATAAATATGTTTAAGAGAATGATTTCCTTAAAGAATGAAATATATACTCAATCTCGATTTAAGTATATTGAATATTTTCCAAGTGTTGAAAATAAATGGATTTGTGAATTACTTATTAATAAATAAGTATGGAAATGTTTTTCCAATGCAAAATGAAAAGTCTAGAGAATTTATCTTTTTGAAGATAAATTGAAAATGAATAATTGAAATCGTTTATTCATAAATATTTTGAAATATAAATTCATTATGGAATTTATAAATGAAAAGGAGAATTTGTTTAAAAATAAATATTGATTTATTTTTGAAGTGTGAAAATTTTATATCTTGTAAAGATATTTTTGGGAAATAAATAATTTGGAAAATTATTTGGAATCTGGTGATGTTGTGCATATCCATTGATAGTTCAATAACCGACTATCAATATTTACCTTTGAAAGGTATTTGTTGTGATTTGCTTGAATTTGCATGCCACGCTTATTTTTGAATAAGCGCTCACTATTTGGGTTAACCGAGAAAGGACCTTAGGGTCGTATAACCCATTGCGAGTATGTGATACGACGTAATGGATAGCATTGATGACCGATGTTGAAGACCGGGTATTTGCGAGAGCGATAGGATGACCTGTCGATTGACTCTGCACCGAGTTGCTCCGGTATAGAGTTCTCCATATGTGATGGGGAATCCGATCAGGATTGTGGATATCTGAATTGCAAGGACTTCTATGTAAGTGCCTTCGGTTCTGTTCGAGCCCGGAACAGACTTGTATGGATTGTATGTCTGACATTACAAATTGAGATATAAAGCTGATTTCTTTCAAATATATTTCTGTTGGTGGCGAAGAATTTATTCTCTTAGCTTAACACCCTTCTCTGAGACGTACGAGCTCATAGGTTATGTAGTTAAAGGTTATCAGCGATATATTCCCAATTTGGTAATGTGACATGCTGAGTGTTGCTGTGAAATGATCATTGTGTTGATCATTTGTGATAGGATCATTTGTTTGATCGTTTATCTTTGTGATCATTTCTATGATCATTTGTTGACCCAAAGCACAGCTTTTGTATAAAGCGTGTTTTTGTGGACGTGACTTCGTCGAGCCTCACACCCCGGAATGGTCAAAACAGGAAAGATGCGGCAATGTTATGAGGGGTAGCTCCCTTTAGGGTATGTGCATTTCCTTCTGGAAAAGGGTGGTATCATGGTATGGAGCCCAGATACTTACTCATGTTGAAACACTTTATTTATGATTGTGTGATGTTGATGACGAGCGCTCAATTAAAGGTCCCAAAGGACCGGGGGATGGCATACTCGTGTCAGTAGTTACCCAGTTAGGGGTAACCCGGTCTTGTGTTGGCAGAGATCCGGTTTGGTTCTCGGGGACGTCCTTCCAGAGGCGTTCTCATGTGGCAATGGGAAGTTCCTTGGCCTGACCATTCGTTGGAAATCCAAAGAAACAATACGATCTTGTACGGTTTTAGTTGTATAACCTGCCATGGAATGTGGCGGTAACCTGCTATTGAACATGGTAGCTATAGTAGGCATAAGTGCGGAATGTCTATGCTGGCTAAGATTTATATCTTTATTTTCGAAATGATTTTCTCTGCACTATGCACTAGTAATAATATCAAATGTTCTTTTTAATGCGTATCAAGCATCTTTGACTATCATAAGGAGAAATCTCCTCCGATTCTGCGTTTGCATGTGTGTGTGTGCGGGAGGCCTTATGGTAGTCTCATTTTTAAAAGCATTGCGAATTGACTTTAAAAATATTCCTCTATTTTGATTTTAAAGATAAATAAACTGTTTTGAGTTCTCACACCAGTCACATGACTGACTCGGAGTTTATTGTTTTCCTTCCTAAACTCTGGGTGCCCACCAATTTCCATACGGGCAGTCGAGAGTTAGGTTTATCAGGATCTTCTGGATATTCTGGAGTTGCTGGAGGCAAGCTGGATGGCATGGCGTATTACTAGTATATAGTATTTCTTTTCCGCTGTTTGTTGTTGTTGTTGTACACTCTGATGATATGATGTAATGTGATGTGATGTAATGTAATAATTGATATAGTTCTTTGTTTAAAGATTATTCATTTATCTATTATAAGTTGTTCCGCTGCGATTGTGAGATTCTGATGTTGTTCTGTTGTTTTCTTTCTGTTTCATTCTATTTTCTTTTCTCTTTATTTTCTACCTTTTCTCTCTCCTTCTTTCTTTTTCTTTTTCTTAAAACCCTAACTATTCGGTTTTTCGGCAACGAAAAATCGCGTACGTTACATCAAAACTAAAGTTTATCATTCAAAATAAATAAAGTAAGTTTTTAAATCAAAAATTTAATTAAAATAATTAAAATATACAAAAAAATAAATCATAAAATACAGGGTTGTTACAAAAATAGAGATAAAGTGATCAATATTAATCCAACATTAAACTCAAATTGAATATAAATATTAAACTTCAATAAAAATCAAACAAAAATCATAACTACCCTTGTTAGGCGCATATTCCACTTTTAGAAAGAATGGAAATGATGTTTTAATATAAAATCATACAATTGTATTAACTTGTGATACATTTATATCAGGAATATGAATATCTACTAATCATGCATAACCGTAAGGACTTTTAAATGAGATTAGTAGTATTCCAATTTAATTTTAAAAAATGAAATCAAGTATCTTCTAACCACGCATGACCGTGAGGACTTTTAAATGGGATTAGAATCAACTTGTCTATTTAATCAATTAATTTTGATATTCGTTCCATACATGCATAACTGTAAGGACTTTTAAATGAGCATGTAAGCACATAATCAAAAATCCAAGTAATTCACACATGCATAACCGTGAGGACTTTTAAATGAGAGTGGATACTTTGGATATTTATTTTTACAAAAAAAAATGTGACATGAAAAACAAATTATTCCTGATTATAGTACCACATATCGACAAACTATATTTAAGATTTGATAAACAACGGTCGATAGAAATATGATAGATATAGAAATGGTCATGAAATCTTTACCCAACAAAAAAGTTTTATAACTCTTGTTTGAATTCCTAAAGAATTTTTTCAAATATACTCTCTTGAGTAATGTATGTTAAATATTAACACTTATCACCTTTTCAATCACTATTTATCTTTTTGATAATTAGTAAGGAGTCAGATTAGTCAAAAATTCGTCATTTAAAATCAAATAAAAATCACTAATCTGAAAATATGGTCAACAATAATTTTCTTGAAGGGGTTATATGAGAAAAAAAAAATTCTGCTATTTGAAAATTATTTGTAATGAAAAATATGCAGATATTTTCTTTGAAAAACGATGCAGTAACTAAATATCTCAAAATCACGTTCAACTAGTAATTTTTCTATCAACTAGATTACCAGTGTAATCTGCATCTGAATTTCTTTTTCACTTAAAATTATCATTAATTGAATTTGATTGACCAGACCATGAAGTATGCAACAAAATATCTCAAAACCAAATTTAACAGTTTTTCAAATGACATTCTCTTGAATTTGAAATGAAACCGTGTAAATAGAGTTATCCAAATTATAACCAAATGTATTAATATCCAACAAAACACTATTTTTGATCCAACCTAATATAATCAAAAAATTTAGAGAATTTTATAGTGTTTTTGGCATAAATATAATCGGCCAACCATGCTGAACAAGTCAGAATTAAAATAATCATCTCTTCACCATCTCAATATTGGCTGATTTTAATTCAGACTATGGTGCGGATCGTCACATTTAATATATCGTTCAAATAAATATACCATTACCTGTTTTACCTTTACGATATTTTTCGTTGTTTATCCATTGTGATCCTGTCACCTTTATAATAGGCTAAGGAACTTTGCTTTGTCGCCCGTTGTGTTTCTTGAACAGCCAAAAATCCAGAAAACACTGTTGTTGTTCCTTAGCCTGCCACCACACCTACATGGGAAAAGATTTATGTGACCTGTTTGTTTTTATAGGTCCATGGTTGTTAGTGGCAGAAGATTTAGAAAAATAATTTTGTGGAGACCCAAAACTGTTTATATATGTTCCTTTTGGCACCCAAATTTGTTTAACTTTGAAAGATTTTATATTCGTGCCTTTTGGAACCCAAATTGGTATGGTTTTCACATGTACGGGTCTATACCAACAATTATTGTGATCGTGTACATATTTTCTACAAATTGTGCATATGGAATTTTCTTGATTAATATCGCTTTCAACATTTTCTGATTGATTATATCCAAGTCCTTGTGTAGCTGTATTAACAGTTTGCTTCCCTAATAGCAGATTCAACGATTTCTCACTTTTGGAAAATTTATCTAAAGTTATTGACAATTGTTGGACTTGTATTTCGAGAGATTCATTTTCGTTCAATAATTGTGTGCACTTTTTGATAGAATTTTCTCTCCTAGTATTTTCGTTCTCTTTCAAAATCAGAATTTCATTTTCAAGTGATTTTATATTAATTTCTGATTTTTTAAGTTCTTCTTTGAATGTTGGACACATATCACACTTAGGGATCCTACTTTGATAGGTTTTAACTAATTGGTCAAGTTGTTCATTTAATTCTATCAAAGTGTCTTTTTGTGATTCAAGTTTGGCATACTTCTTCCTAAGTCGTTCAAAACAGCCATTCACTTCGTGGAAATAAATAAGTAATTCAGAGTGGGTGAGTTTTGATACCTCGCTTGACTTCATATTGTGCTCTCTGTTTTTAAATTTTTGATTTAGAGCTGGATTTCCGTATTTGTGGTTCCTCCTTTTGAATTTCTTTATTAGTAATGCCAGCTCGGCTGCTCCATCATCATCATCCTCATCACAACTGCTATTTACCACTCCTGTTAAGCACATTTCTTTAACTGAGTCGGTTATGGAGGACATCTCATTGCTGTTGACTTTTGCTCCATATATTGCATCAAAAGCATTCCAGATTTTCTGTGCATTTTCACAATGAGAGAAGAAATAAAAATTATCATGATTAATATGAGAATATAATATATGCATAGCAAGAGCATTAATCGAGATAATTTCCTTATTTGTTATATCACATCCATTTTCACTAATATCCCAACATTTAATATTAACATATTTTGAATAAAATTCCATTTTCAATTTCCAGTTCAAAAAATCTATTCCATCGAAAATAGAAGGAATAATATTGGAACGACCCTCAACAAAAGTATTATTTGGTGGATTCATGACTCTAGAGTTAAAGAAAAATACCGTGCTCTGATACCACTTGTAGGATCTAGAATAACCCTAGAGGGGGGGGTGAATAGGGTTATAGTAAATTTTCTCGAATTAAACGTAAAAACAAACTGCAGAAATAAATATGCTGAAAAGTAAATCACACACAAAATTTACCCAGCTTCGGCAACCCCTGCCTACTGCTGCATTCCCAGATTTCTATTAGAATTAAACAGTCTTCCGCTTACAAACACTCTAACAGACTCGCAAACCCTTGCTCTCGTTTACAAACACTCCAATAGACTCGCACCCCCTGCTCCCGCCTATAGAGTTTGGAAACTCGCAAACCCTGCTCCCGCCTATAGAGTTTTGCAAACTCGCACACCCTGCTCACTGAACTAATTCTAACTAGACAATCTGACACTACCTACAACTTAGGTGGTGATTTTACCAGTTCTTTGATTCGAAAAGTAAAAGCAACAAATAACAAACAATTAAAAACTTAAAACCCTATAAACTAAAAAAAAACCCTTTTATAAAACAAAGCCAGCCCAATTGTTTTATTCTCTAGCCCGTTCTTTCTTCTTTTGCTATTGAAAAATTTCAGCCAATCCTCTTTCTGAAATTAGGGTTTTCTGACTTGTTCGCGGCGCTCTGATGATCGATTCTCTAACTTGCGTTGCTCTTGCTCGTGCTCGTTCTCTGATGAACGATTCTCTTGAGATCGGCTGCCTGGTTGACTTCGAGATTGTGAATCGTTTGCAGCTGCTCCTTTGATCGAGTTTGATAGATTGGTATGTATTCTCTTTCGTTGCTGGTTTTAATTGCTTGCTTGAACTCGATAATCTAATTTGCCGATGATGATTGATATTTATAGGAGTTAAATTCCTTGAATTAGTTCGTATCAATTCATTACTTTCCTAATTTTCGCTTTCCTGATTTCTGTGACAACTTGATACACACGGTTTTGATTTTCAATCGTTCGATTTTCCTTGTTTCAAACGGCACAGAACTTTCCTCTTTTATTTGGTTTGACTTTTTCAAAAATTGCATTTTTGATTTTCGACTTGGTTAATATCTGCTTTGACACGGCTTCGGCCATCTTTATGTTCATCCCTGTCTTCGGCTTCACTGTTATCACTGTTCTCACATGTACATGCTTCATGTCATACTTCCATGTGATTTCGACTTCACTGTGTATTATGACTTTTTTCAGTCATGTTGAACTGTGTACATTTGCCTGAGTTTGTTTACTTGTTGTATGCTTGGGCTGGCTTGAACTTGATTGTATCATCTAGTTTATGAATTTGAGGCTTGTATATACTATTTCGTGTTGGTTGAAGTTCTGATGCCTTTAAGTCTCGGCCTCGAGTTCATTGCTGTATTGTGCAGTTGGTCTGCATTTCTGGTTACTTGAATACAACATCTTTCTTTTGTGTAGTTGGTCTTGTCTCCATGTATTCAATTCAATGCTGAGTTGTTTCTTTGACATTGAGACCTGTAGTTGTATACTTGTGTAGTTGTTGACTGCATCACCATATATCAGTTGCTCGGCCTTTGGTTTCATGCACATTGAGCTTTGACCATTTGTTGTTCATCTGCATGTAACTGTTGGCCTAATTTTTGTTGGTCGTGGCTTGGTTTGTGTTGTTTCTCTGACCTTGTAGTTGTTCAATTGTCTTCACTATACTTTGGTTTGAGTGGTCATTTATGCATTCATTTTGTCACACTGAACTATTCATGCTTGTTGCATTCATTTGTTTGTTGCCGTCCATGTTGCATTGAGTAGCTGAACTTGTTGTCTTATGCACTGAATTGGTGTTGTCCACTTCATGTTGTCTTGAGTATTTGGTTCCTTACTTTTCATTGTTGCTTGGATATTGAACTAGAGATGTTTCAGTTTGCATGTGCTTTGCACTGTGTCTTGTTCACCATGATGCAACTGCTTGTTGTAGCTTGAAACTGTTTTGTCAATTCGAATTGCACTTGCTCTTCACTGTTTGCATGTTGGTTTAACCTGAACTTCATTTGATGTTTTCATTGTATAATCTGTAGCTTGCATCACTGGTGCACTTTGGTCTGCACTTGCATGCTTTGTTGGTTGCTTTGGGATTGAACTTGAGCTTTGTACATCCACTTCAATGCTGAGTTATTTGACTTGTGTTTCTCACCATGTTCAAGTGTGTCTGGTCTTTGCTTGTGACATCCATGTTGATTTTTGAAATTTCACTTGAGTTGAATCCAGTTTCAAAAACTCGGGTTTGACCTTGTGCTGTTGACGAGATTTTGAATATATTGCACCTGAGTTGAACCTGTCTGTATATTTGGGTGTGACCTTGTGCACACCTATCCCTGTAACGTTATCAAATGTATATCGATGTGCACGGCCTTGTGGCATGTACAGTGATACACTGTGCATGTCACATTGTTCATGTATGATGAATTCAAATGTGAACAATGACGAACAACCCAAATAACTGAGGCAAATCATATTTTCAAAAATCATATTTTATTTTATATTGCAAAAATATTTCTTTTTCAATTTTACTGCGTTATTGAATATTTTTGCAGATTGCTCAGATGCTGGATTTAAACTGGAATGAAGTTGAATATAAAACTATGAGTGTGAGTGATATGTAGTGAGGAATTTATGTAAACTGAATTGTGATGCAATTGTGATGTAATCAAAAATGTATATGTATAGTGAAAGCTTGAATTCGTACTATTCAAGATTGTAATAAATATTTGTTTGAATAAAATTTCTGTTTGAATTCAAATTCCATTCACTGTGTAATTTATTTTATTCAACAAATATTTATTTAATCTATGAAAAATAAAATAGTACATTAACAAATACAATTAAATGAATATATATATATGTTTATTATCATCAAACAAAAATCATATACTCGCATATTCCATAGGAATAACACATCAGTAGCAGCCTAATCCAAATTCAAAGGAGAATCTTTGCAAGTTAGTGAAGATAGTGTGATTTAGATTACCATACACCGATATGAGTTAGTAAAATTTTGATATTTTATCAAGAATAGTATAAAGCATCAATAAAAACCTTCGAACCAATATCAGAAGTTTCTAACTGATTACAACCTATAGCTAGTAGAAGTACAAACTCATTTGATAGATTTTTGTTTGTTTATGCTCAACAATCAGTTTTATCTTTTTATTATGCATTAATTTTGTGTATTAAAATGAATAACTATTGTTTCTAGTCTCAAGACAAACACCCATTGTATATTAATTGCAAGTTTCCAATGAATTGTTGAAGGTATTTCAAGGATCTTGATCTTTAAAGTTCAGCAGGCATGGGCAATCAAGCACCAAATCTAGCGCATTCTAACCTGCATGTACCAAATTCTAGCAACAAAAGCATTTGATAGCATTTGCAGCATTTTCAGTTCAGCTTCATGCTTTGCTGGCCCATTTCAGTCTCACACTTCAGACCTTACATGTACCATTTCCTATCGTGTCTATACTCTTGTCCAGATTTGGAGCATGCTTCATACTTCAATTCCTGTTTAGCAGTTCAGAAAAGGTTTCAGCTCAAGTGGACTTATCCAGCGAACGTTTATGCTTTGGATTTGCTTCACTAGTTTCTCATTCAAGCTAATTCAAGATCTTCAATGCGTTCATGTCACATTTCAAGCCCACTCGTGCCATTCCTCACAGTCGTGATAACAGATCTGTATAAATGAAAAGTTGTTTATTTGATTTAGTATCTTTTGTATGCCAAAAGTAACTATATTGCATTATTGATATGTAGGTAGCTTATAGATTATTTATAGCACCATTGAGTATGTATCCTGAGAACTATAGCACATAAAAAAATACCGAGAATTATTGATATGTTGCCCAAATTTTTATTTCGTTGCATTATATGTTAAAAGTTTAATAAGTTTCCTAACTAATTTTCATTTTTTCTTTAGTGTAGCTGTGTGAAAATGCTTAATACCCCTATTGTAACAAATAAATCTCAAAAATAGTTTCGAACGGAAACTTGTAAGTAGTTTTGGGAAATAGTAAAAGGTTGAAGTACCTAAAAAAAAAGTTGAAATTATGATGGAAATTGGTCTAAAAGTTGAAATAAATCATTTGTAAGTATTGAGGGTTTATAACTAATCAACTTATTTACTGTATTCCAAGCACAAAGTTAAGTTAACAATGGATTCAGATTGCAAATATATCTTTAAAGTTTTTCGAAACATATATACATTTATTGTTGGACATGTTAATCTTAAGTAAATCATGCATATGTTAGTTTGCAGGTAGTATGAAAAGCAGTACTGTGAATTATGGCCGAAATAATGAACAGTTTCCAATTTGCAAAATGATTTGGAATTCATCATAAATCCACGTTAGTAACATAAAGTTGATATTCATAAAGCAACCTGTACTAGCTTAATTTTCTTCCATCACACATTCAGTGTGGAAAAGTGTAAGTTGCTGCAAATTATACAGAGGGAAGTCCAACATTGTAGTTTGCAGAGAAGGAAAATGATAAATTAGAAACAATAATATATAAATCAATGATTTGATGGAAAACCATAGAACAAACCAATATCCGAAATAAAAAAAACCACGTATATTCCAGACGATTATATTTCCTTTTACGGTCTAGGAATCCAGCATACATTATTAGGCATGTCAAAACCACAAAGCCAAAACAAATAGTAGAAGACTAATAAAATGGAATAATGATTTTACATGAATGGGACAGAAGGTATCACGCTACTGAGAACAGAGAAAAACCAATAACAAACCGCCTAACAATAAAAATTAAAGAATGATTGAGTATGTTAGTATTAAAGAGGCATCAAACTTCAAGATGTCAACAATCACCCTCAATGGTGGCTCTCGTAACACAATATCCCATAAAAATACCTTAGCATTAAAGAAGTATAAAAAAATACCTTAGCATTAAAGAGGTATATGAATGTCAAAGTGCTAAAGCTCTCGATGTTATGGTTAGTCGTAGACCTAAATTTACCATTCTAAAAGCTAATCGCAACATTAATTGTGGTACATGTTAGGTGTTCATGAAAATGTTTAAATGGGTACATCTATAGGCATCTTATTTAACAGAAACACACCTTATATTTACTATTCTAGGTTAGCTAGTCGTATCAATATTCATAGTCCTCACACTCTCATGGCTTATTCATAATATCCTAGTCAGTTACAGTAGACCCCAAACATGTCCAAGTGTTCTGGATATTGCATGTGAGTTATCATTGTATATATATTGTGTAACAACCTTTCTTAACCCTATTTGTAGCAACAAAAATTATTAAATTTGTATTTTCAGTAGGTTTGTCCTTTTTGATTGCAACCGTGCCAAATCAGCTTCTTTGCACAATTTAAGCTGTCACTTGAATGTTTAGGTATAATAATCAGAACTTATCTAAGCCATAGGTTCAACTATTGTAAATTTTACATAAATGAATAGTTTAAAAACCTTAATATTAACAGACGATAAATGTACAAAAAATTAACATATATTTTGACATGAAGCAATAATTTAATTCATTAGGTTGGTAACATATATATACCTAATTAAGTTCATATATTGAATGAATGTTCTTTCATTTTTACATTCCAGACAGTCCATAAGTCCAAGGATTATCAACATTCTTTTAGAGCCAAGTTTTTTCTCACTCCCCATTGCATGGTAATATAATTTGTATTTCACTAATTGTTTTCGGTTTTCAACTTCTTAAGAAGTGGTAATGAAAATTGAAAAACAGGAATTTTGAATGAAGAATAGTAACACTTAAAAAGATCAGTGTAGAAACTTAGAACCTTACATGGTTTTAAAATTTTACTGAAGATAATACACATAAACAATAGTATAATGTTATGTATGACAACGTATCTTTTACAAAGTTGTATCAAAACTAAAAGAATGTGTGATTTAAGAAAACCGCAGTAAAGAGTTTAGAAGAAATTTATTTTTAAAGTGAAATATCAAGTTGTAACTCTCAAATCCATTAGTGGACCAGCCCTGATGATTTACGACTAAGTTACATAATTAAATAATAAATGTACTGCAACTTGATTTAGAATAAATTATCTCATGTTATCATGTGAAACCAATAATTATTTTGAATTGCCCAACAATACTTGATTTCTACAATTACTACTTCAAGTGAATTAGTTCGAACTATCCATTTTTAAACTAATCCATAATCATAAACACAAACAATATGTTAAGCAATACTTAATATTGCTTTAGTCATGTTAAGCTTTTTTTGCTAATTGCTCCGAGTAGACTAACATGGAAATAGTTATACCAAGAGAATTTTGCGTTTCTTAAAGATTTAAACATGCTTAGAGAAATCAATATCCATTTTATATGCACTATATAATTAGCGTACTTTAGTATAATAGTTTAATTGTATGATCAAGGCCACACTGTAGATGTAGGAGACAGTAGCAAATTTTATGGAAGACCACGTTATATTTTGCTTCGTCTTCTTTATTAAATTAGTTCTCTCCAAAAGTTTAAAATTTTCATTTTTTAATCCAAAGAGATAAAAAAAACTATTTTTACAATATGAAGCAATTAGAGAAATGATAGGGTAATTTAAGTTTCAAGAATAACTAAATAAATTCATTGTCAAAATTTATAGAAGAACTCCATGAATAGGGAAGACAATGTAGTTCATGCTTAAGAGAAAAATTATAATCATATTGGTAATTAAATATAACTTATATCATTTATTTAATCAATCAAAATACTAATACTAATGTAACTTTCAAAAGAGGGAAAAAAGATCAAACTTAGCCGATGGAAGTTGCAACAATAATTCTAGGTCAAAAATACCGCAAAGAAAACATAAGGTTAACGTAGTTAAGTCAATAGTTTGTATTCAGTTATAGATAATTTTGAAGAAACGTAGGAAACTACAATATTGCTAGCAAACATAATTTTTTTACCTATCCCAGATGGAGCTGGGTTCCTAATTCCTACATTGTTTTCCCTTCCCCAGCTCTTTGAGCTTTCCACCTTCCATTCATCACCCATAGTAACCTATTTGTTCAAGATTAAAGAGAAAAGACTATGCTATTACTGATTAAAGTTTATTTCTAATCATAAGTAGTGATTTCATGTCAGTTCTGTTAATTATGGCATGGTAATTTGTACACGATACTTAATCCATATAAACAAACATAAATGATATAAAGATGCATCTCCTAAAATAATTTATGAGAAATAAAATATTAGATCCTCATTAATAGCCTAAAGTACATGTACATGGAAAATCCTTCTCCTTCTTAGTAAGCGATCGGTCGAAGTTTTATCTACAGCATGTCGTAATATTGACCTTTCTAGTAGTCTCAAATGCAAGGAAGGAGCATAGCATGACGTTCTTAGAGACTAAATTTCAACAGCAAGTAAAAGGTCCAAATTAATGATTAAACTAAAAGGGTTGCCAAAATATGTCACATGCTTTAACTATTTAATTTAGCCAACAATTATTCTAGCAAAAAATAATTACAATGAACCACTAAAATTATGTTAAGCCCACATAAAGTTTTGTAGACCCTCTCTTTTGATAAAAGATTCCCTTATTTATGTCTTGTCAAGATAAAAGTATAAAAAGCTTCACAAAACATATCATTAGCAATTGATATGTAATTCAGTATATAAGAATATAAACATGCATACACCTAATCGTACATATTTGAAAACAAACAACTAAACTTTTCCTAACCGACGTACTTTCTTTGATCATATAATTTGTTGCATATACTATTTGCACTGATTGCATATAATAATACACTTGCTACCCAAATCTGGAAAGTCGCCAGTTATAAAACTATAATTATCAATGTTAATGAATTTTTATACGAGCATTTATCAATCCAAATTCTGAGTAAACAAAAACAATTATGCAAAATCATTATAGTTTTTGTGAACATTGAATGACATACATTGATCATTAAAACACTTGAGATAACAATTTTCAACCGAAACTGAATTAAAAAGGGTAAAAACATACGACACGTTACATACCTGGAAGTAATTAACATGCTCCTACGCATCGATCTAACTATAAGTAAAAATTCCACGAATCTATTTACATGACACATACCATGGAAACATATAGCTTGAACCTATAGTGCAACCTGGGTAGAGCATGGGTTAAAAACATAAGTCCTTTAATAGTACGAATTACCTAAATCATTATATATACATAAACAAAAAACATAGCTGAGATAACATAGAGATTCATTCAACAAAGGGAAACACTAAGTACAACAAAGAGATATATGATAAATTTGGATCACAAATAAAGAAAATTATGCAATTAGTTATAAAGAAAATTCCTAAAAACAACGATTAACATTTAAAGTAGATGAATCATTAGATAGCCAAGCACCGCTAAGGTAAACAACAAACTGCATATATTTTTCATCAATTAATGCCCAAAAACTACAATTGGTTAAAGGAATGAAATCGATAGCAATAAAGCTGCATAAAGAGAATAAAAACCCTGTTCATCACATAAATTCTATTATGAAATAAGAAACCTATATACAAAGATGTATACTTTTGCTATCAAATGGCGGTCATGAAGAAATTTAAGGATTATATACACAGAGAGGATAGTGGTTTTCTTTTTGGAAAAGGTTCTTTATATACTGATAAAAGGCATATACTTCAATGATATGCCTCGTTAAAACTTTGTAACCTCCCTAACCTAAATGGATACCTTGCAAGGAAAAATAGTACATATCATTTTCATATATTGACAATACATATACTCAGAACCTATATTAAGTTGTTGAACAGATGGAGGAGTATACAAACTTAATAAACGCACACAAAACCATCCGTAGAACAACTTGAAATAGAAAAAGAAAAAAAGAAAATCCAGATACAATTCTCGGGCCAACAAAAGAAAAGCCCGCCAACTAAAACAAGAAAAATAAGAGGGACAAGTGGTAGGAGAAGAAGAATCCAACGTAGCTTGAGGCATAAACGTTCGATGTCTCCAGAAAATCATCAAACTCAGGAAAGAGAAAGCAAAATTAACGAATATCTCAAATTAGGTCTGAAATTTCCATGGAGAGCATAAGCGTGAACAAGGCAACATAAGCAGAGATCTACTAGCAGTAGGAGTAGAATCCAATCAGTAGTCTGAAAAAGTCGAAGGCGGTTCAAGGAGGACGCTGGTGATCTTTCGAATTGATAGTAGAGTTAGAATTTGTGAAGATAAGTACATCATTTGAGTTTGTCAGATGTTTACTCATTCTGTTCTGCATAAGTGATGAAACTTCTTGATTTATCAGGTGCAGTCATTGAAGCAGGAGTTTTGATGCCTCTGAAGATACGACCATTTCTTTCACACCAGATATTCCATATCAGAGAAGTGAACAAAATACTGATTTCTTGATAGTTTGTAGAGAAATTCTTTTGATTTTTGTAAATCGATTCCAAAATTTGAGTTATGTCATGTGTGGTACCTAAATTGATTTTGAATTTTTTTCATGGTATTATCCAGTAAATAGTTCGAACAGGGACAACTAAAACAAGAGGTTATCTCTGTCTTCCCTCTTACTAGAGCACAATACACACTTTTGGTCTATATTAGAGTTCCATCTACTCAATCTGTCTTTTGTATTCAATTTATTAAGTCTGGCCATGAGCGCACAAGTCGACATTTTAGGAGCAAATCCTTTACCTTAAATAATTTTAGTCCAATTATGGTAAGTGAATTTGTGTCTGAAGTGATTCCAAGTTGATTTCATGGTGAATTGACCACTATTATTAATAGACCAGCTCCAATGATCCTTAACTTCATGTGTGCTAATGTTAATTTATGCATGAGTTGATGAAATTGGGTAGGAACATAATCTGTATGTTGTTTCCATTGATTATTAGAGATCAAAACAGAAATTTTTTATTACATCCACCTGAAATAGCCATAGCATTCCAACCAGCTTTGTCAATTAGAGAGGATCCATTAAGCCATGGATCAAACCATAGATTAGTGTCTTCTCCATTGACAATATTTTTATTTATAAGATTTTACACCACTATCTAGCATTAAGCAATAATTTCCAAGTATAGGAAGCACCATTATTCATTGTAGCTATCCAGAAATTAGCTTTATTGCAGTATTTGTTATGTAACCATTTAGCCCAAATTGAATTACCTTAAACGTATTTCCACAATAAATTTGCTGCTACAGCTTTGGAGATGTCTTCTAATCTTCTTATTCCAAAATCCCTTTCACTTTTAGTCCTACAAACATCTTTTCAGGCCATTTTATGAGACTTAAATTTCCACAGAAAGTTAGCACATAAAGATTTAATTTCTGAAGTACTATTCCTGGAAATCGAGTGAATTGAAGCCAGAATTGTAGCATAGGGTATATGACAGTTTTGTTTAACTTTGTCCTTCCACTGATATTTAACATCTTGCTTTGCCAATGATTAATTTTTTTATTAATTTTGTCCACCAGCCATCCAAAGTTTCTTACTCTTAATTTATTATTAGATAGAGGAATACCAAAGTAAATAATAGGTAAACTGCCAATGCTGATATTGAGTATGTCTGAAATTTGTTGTTTGTATGAAGCACCTTTATTAAAGAATAATGTGGACTTGTTATTATTCAATTCCAGACCTGTTATGATCTCCGGTTCTTGAAAGATATGCTTAATGCACTTAGCGCTATTGATGTTGCTTTAGTTAGAATTAAAATATCATCCTCATATATCAAATGTGTAATAATAGGTTCCATTTGGTATGTGGGGTGATATTACCTTTAAAGAATTCCATGTCAAGATGAATAGTAAAGAATTCCATAGCGATAGAAAATAAATACGGCGAGAGAGGATCTCCTTGACGTAGACCTCTCAAGCTATTAATGAAACCATAGGGAGAGCCATCTATTAAGATTGAAAACGAGGGAGTAGATATACATTCATATATGAGGTCCACGAATAGCATTGGAAAACCCATTGACATCAACATATGATGGATGAATTCTCTATTGATTTTATCGTACGCTTTATGCAGATCAGTCTTCAGACATAAATTGTTATATTTTTTCTTATTGAAGCCTCTAACCATTTCATATGCTAATAGAGAATTTTCAGTGATAATTCTTCCTGGAATGAAAGCATTTTGGTTGTGAGAGATAAGATCATTCATGAATTGCTTCATTCTATTACGTAGGAATTAGCTAGAATTTTATATGATACTTGCAAAGGGAGATAGGCCTAAAATCATTCATATCAACTGCATCGGGTTTTTTTGGGATGAGACAAATAAAAGTATGGTTGATTTATCTTATAATTTTCTTGGATTGAAGAATTCCATTCATAACTTCCAAAATATCTTTCTTGATCGAGTCCCAATGAATTTTATAAAATTTTGAACTTAAACCATCTGATCCGAGGGAACTATTGTCATTAATTTGAAAAATAGCACTTTTGATTTCCTTAAGTTGAAAAGTTTTGCAAATATTATTGTTTGTGCTTTCCGAAATGATTTTCTTACAAATTATGTTTGGAAATTGAGTTGTACCTCAAGATGATGAAAACAGGTCTGAAAAATAGTTTATAGCAACACTTGCTATTTTTTTCGATGTTGATAACCAAGTGCCATTATCATTAAGAACGAATCAACTTCCTTGTTTAGGATTTAGAGTATTAATTTTGGAAAAAGAAAATTTGAGTAGGTCTGTCCCCTTTAGTAAGTTAGTTGATTTTCATTTTTTGTTCATTCTCAATGGCAATACTCCATAATTTTGCATGAATTTGTTCAGATTTATCATTGTACTGCTCTATAAGGCTGTTGTTTAGAGGGTCTTTAATCAACTGACTATGAACATCATTAGCCTCCTCTTTAAGATTATCAAGTTCAATATGTATGTTAATTTTTTTTTCCCTTGCCCAGGTTTTGAGAGTTGCTTTAGCAACCTTAAGTTTGCAGAGCAATTTATGGAGGGGGTTACCTGAGAACTCTATTTTCAGCACCTGTTGAAGAGTGGACTGGTATCCTATCTGGCCACGAGTTGTTATACTTGAAAGATATGTGACTTCCTTTTTTATCTCGAGTTGAGAGCTTAATCAAGATAGTAATATGATCACCTAGGGAGTGGTTGCCAAAATTGATTCCAAACTGATAGAACTTACCAAACCATAAATTATTAACAAAAACCCTATCAATTTTGCTATGAAGAGAAAAATGAAGACCACCTCTCCAAGTAAAGTAGTTTCCAGAAAATTATGGTTCATTTAGTTTAGATTGGGTAATACAGTCGATAAAATCTTGATCGCCCGTGGCTATGCCACTATTTATTCTATCTTTAGATGATAATACAGTGTTAAAATCCCCCGCCAAAATCCAAGGGAGATTAATACTCATAGATTGATTAATAATGTAACTCCAAAGATCTCTCCTTCTATCTTTTTCATTGAAAGCATACCCCACAGTGCACAACACACTAAGTGCACAATAATTATTCAAGATACAGGTGATGTAATGATTGTTCGTGTGAGGAATAAAACTGGACCATTGCATAGAGTCCCATAAAATGAAGATATGACACTTCTGCTCATTAAGGATATGGTGAGAAAATTTTCATTTTGAATCAATTTTTGCCATAAATCTCTCGATATTATCTAAAGACAGTTTATTTTCAGCTATGCCA
The DNA here is from genome assembly GCA_030765085.1 of Allium cepa. Taxonomy (NCBI): domain Eukaryota; kingdom Viridiplantae; phylum Streptophyta; class Magnoliopsida; order Asparagales; family Amaryllidaceae; genus Allium; species Allium cepa. The sequence goes on from CM060943.1 coordinate 156,471,486, forward strand.
AAAAAAAGAGAACCTATTACTTTGAATTAATCTAAGCACTTCCAATGTTTGGCTGGGGCATTCATCCCTTTAATGTTCCATATTAGGAACTCCATATATTAATTTATTTCAAGATTACTACTACCGTTAAGGGGGTAGCAATCCCCAACAGCTTTGCTTTTTTTGAATTTTTGTTCTTACCCTTCAGTTGATTAACAAGTAAGTTCCACGCACATATCGGTTCTTATTTTTCACGTTGACTTCAATCTGGGAGCATTCATAGAATCAAAAGATTGCTCAGTTATACTGTGATTTGGATCCATTTCTAGGGGGTCTTCGCTCAAATCAGTCGAGTCAATAAGAGATTCCTGATTGTCTATATTTGAGCACTGTAAATTTTTCAACTGTTTTACTTGGCATATCTATCTGAACTATATTTGTAGTTGTAGCTGAACAATCGGTGTTAGGCTGGACTTTCTTTGATTCATGATTATGAATATGTTGGTGATATTGTTGCTTTTATCATGTAATGTGTTATAATGTATGTTTTCCTTATCTGGGGCGATCGGACTCGAGTTTAAATCCGTGAAAGAACTGTTTGCTCGAACGCTATTTTCTATGTCCATAGGAGGAACTTCCATGGTATTATCTATATTCATATCTGAGTTATCCTCTAACTGGGGTGATTTGTTCATTTTAGGTAACCAAACCTTATTAAATCGGCAGTGACTTTCTTCATGACAATAACTAGAGCAATTCGAACATATACTTGGTTTCCATTCATATATAACCTCTTGCCAAATCATTTTATTCTCTTCAGATAGAATAGGAATCTTGCTAGAGAATTTAAAAGAGTTGTCAATTTCAATAAGAAATCTAGCATAAGCAATTTTAATGATACCTTCGGTAAATTTATCCAGCCCGATGGGGATCCAAGCACCGAAGCGATGCGACTAGTCCATTCTTCTATCCAGTAATCTAGTTACAGATTGGAAACCGTACCCAGATTGAGATTGTACTAAGTAGTTCTTTGTTTAGATGCATTTCGAGTGCCCATCTCTTCATCATCATTAATTTTTTGTTATAGTAGTATAGGTCACACTCCAGAATTCTATCACAATCTTTTTTGTTATTAAATTTAATAACATAAAAGCCCTTTTCTTTTGAGTATATAGAGAATTCATCTTATGGTTTCCAAACCCTGTTAATGTAATTCTGAAAATAAGGATAATAAGGTTCGGGACCAACAACATAGATAACAATTGCATTGTCCCATTGTTTTTTGGCCTTTTGAACTACATCACTTGACATTTTTGCGCATTTCATCGAATTGAAATCCCAGGGTTGATAATATTTCAGTAGGAGATGTTATTACCTTTAACAATTTTGTTCCAAGCCCTACTAGAGGTAGTTGAAAAATTCCATTTGGTATTAGTAGATCTAGATTCAGTTTGATTTCCCTTATTAGAATTATTATAGTTCTGGGCATGAGGATTGAGGGGACTATGATTTGCAATATTAAGGGTTTCCATATTCTTCGAGTGTTTGAGGCCTTTGGTTGTTTGTTCAGAGATCGGTTTAACAGCGATACGCTTCCACTTTCTAGATTGAACGATAGTGAAACCGTCATCACCAATGGCGTTCGATTCTGGAGTAGGGATTGGTAAAAAACCAGGCGGAGGTTCAGGCGGATGGGAAAGTGAGTTTGGAGGGTTGAAGGACTGGAACGATGACGGCATAATGGATCAAATGAAGGCGGGACGAGCGGGTATCAAAGGATGAGAGTAGGGTTGAGCGAGCAGGAGATCTGACTTTTGAGATTTAGATTCAGAGCAAAGGGTTCAATCAGGGTTTCCATCATGAAACAGAGGAAACAAAACTTTTATTCACGTGCCCCCCCATAAGATAGTGGTCAGCAACATGAAGCAGATGTATGTGAATTTTACAGTAACATTGCTTGATAATGTCAACTTACCAGTAAAGCAATAATGTTTTTTACATTCATATTCCCCCTTTTTTCGATGATTTGGGAATGAAATCTTGGAAGACAAATATAAAAACAAAGAATACCATAAAAAATAAAAGTTCACTAAATCGGGCTATGCTACACAATGACTTTATCATTAGCTTTTACTATCGTTTTGTAAAGTGTTTGCGTGATGACACCTTACCAATTGCTTTTTCGATAACCTATAATAGTGAAGTTGGGTAGGAAAGAATCAAATATATCATAAATAAATTAATCAATGAAAACTTACATTTAGAAACAGAATAAATAAAATCAAAACAAAATCACTGAAGATATAAATCTTCGTTTCGGTTATGGTCATAAATCTATGGGAGGAACCTTCCCATACTTTCAATCAAAACATTAGAACATTATATTGTATAACTTAGATAAACGAACTTGGTTACTTGAACAAAACATTTAGAAATATAATTGGTAAGAAATATGAACAAAGTTAAATTTTAACAATCAAATTTAATTCTCATCCTAAAGTCTAATTTGATTTTATGAAAATTGTAAATAGTTAAACTGATTCAAGAAAACAAATTAAAAAACTTCTAAATGAAGATTTCCATACTTGTCATAACCTGAATCCAAAACCATGCAAATCGATTGAAGAAAAGGCAATAGGAGTAAACAGCGTCATACAAATTAGATCTAAATTTAGTGCTACAAAGCACAAATAGTCTTTAAATTACCAGAACCCTAAGTTGATTTGGTGAAAAAATAAAATTACATAGGAAGAAGGGATGCTTACATTAGGTGAAGAGATGGAAGCTTGGAAGACACCGCATCATTTAAGCACCATCAACCACTTTTATGGCAGAGGCAGAAGACGAAAACCACCAAGCAAATTTTAACGACAACTGAAAGGGATGGAGAGGCGTTGCAGGTCGTCAGTCGTTCTGGAGTTGATTTCGAGTCGAAGTGGCTGGCGATGATGGTTGGAGGAGAGGGAAACAACGGTGGAATGGAGAAGGTTCAATGCAAGGGGACTATTAGTTTCGGATGAAGTAAAAGAAAGGAAGAAGACAGCAGCGATAAGTAAGACGTAAATTAATAGCGAGATGTTTGAGTTCTCAAATCTGAGCAAAATTAAGGGAGCTTGCTCTTGAAACCATACTCACTAATGATAGTATAGTATAGATTATGGTGGTATGGAAACATTCTTTCCATACTTAACACCGAAGGGAAAATGGTTTAGGTTAATAGTAAACAATGTTTTAAATGACATTTGTTTTTGACCGTTTTATATGATTTTAATATTATGAAATCTCCCATATGGTTTGTGAATATACTTGTACCATTATATAAGTATATGGAAAGGTTTTTCAAGTATTGAAAGCGAAATGGTTTGTGAATATACTTATTCCATTGAGATAAGTATTTGAATATTTTAAGATAAATAACGGAAAAGAGATTTGATTGATGAAAGATTAATTAAAGAGGCTTAGTGATTTCTACATGAAATTAAATCTCTGGTTTGAATGTTTCTTTATTTGATAGGTAAATAAACGACTATCAAATCTTGATCAAATATAACTTTGGAAATATCAAGAAAAAATATGAGAATTATATGGTATACTTTTATTCGGTGATGATATACTATACGTATAAACTCGTTATGCTCTTCTAGGAAAAATGATAAGGAAACCCATTCGCTTAAGTAGTTAGGAGGTGACCTCCACTCTTATGTATTGTCTGTTTACTTCTGAAAGAACTGGAATTGAGTTGACCAGAAACTATTGATTGGTTTTAAGGCGACCGATAAGTGGTGGAGTGTACTTATATGAGATAATTCGAAACCGTAACCACACCAAAATCATATACGTACTCGATGCTTTGGAAGACATCCAAAAGATGATGAAATCGAAGACGAGGTTCTTTGAAGTACAAGAGCTACTTGCTTCTAATCTTGAGGATGATTCTAAAATGATGCAGTAGAAATAGTGCCTTCGGTTTGTTCACATCCTGAACAATTTGTATGGATGAATGCTAGCACTGCATTGTTGCTTGGATGACAGCGTTAGCATTTCAAGTGGGATTTGTTAAGAGAGGGAAAATAGGTAATCGTGACCTCACAAGCCTCACAACCCAATAATGACTACGCAGTGGAGCTATGTGGTTTGTTACCATTAGGAGCATCATTCCTCGATCCAGACTCGGTAGTTATGTATTGGTATGTGTGCGTACAAGAAGAGTGGGGCCATGGACAATATGTATGCAGCCTTGGTGCCCGGGGATGATGTAATCAGATATGCCATGTTAAAGGAGGCAGCCGACTCTATGTTCGTAGGGGGTCCATGTGAGGCCCTCGGTACATTGTCTAGAGATGTACTGCGGTTTAGCCTTTTCATTGATGGAATCCATTCTCCAATACGTGCCTTGCGGACTTAGTTGTGCCCAACTACTGAATGTGAGATGTAAGCATTTCAACTATTTTATATATTTATTTTAAACCCTAGACATTATTATAATATCATTGGATTTATACTAAAAATAGTTTGGTTATCGTAAGGTAAAAACACATCTGTGTTTATGTGCGGAGTGGTCTTACGAGATACCTTTATTTTTTGAAAGGTTTTGTGACATTAAAAATCCATATGACGTGTGTTTCTCACGCTGGTTTACCAGATCGATCCTAGATTTATTTTCTTATAATGCTTGGGTTAGGCCAAGCTATTTTTTAGATTTAGCTGGACACTTTAGAGCTTAAGGAGATGAGATGGATTCTTCCAATTTGTATTCCTGTATTTTATTTTTATTTTATTTTCGCTATACTTTCTTTTTTGTGTTTATCAACAATTGTGATGATAGGTTGTTATAATTTTCCAGGCTGATGATAGGTTAGTTACTCTGATTGATGTATTTATATCACAGTTTTACTTTGTAAGGATCATTGGTATATTATATATTACTCTTCGCGTTATGAGATTCTATTATGTCTTTTCTTTCACCCCAGTAATCTGTCTTTACGGCACTCGAATGCTCGGTACATGAATACCGTGGAAGTATTAGTGTCGACTTTTGAGGATCAAAAGGCGAGTTGTTACACAAGTACTTTCTTATTGTCAACAAGGATCGGTATTGACCCTTAGGACTTCATATAGATTTTGGCATTTGATTTGCATTCTTCACTTTTAATCCATTCACAAACATTCGATAGTTATGGTTCACTAAGATATTGCTCTGTTCAAAGGCAAGATAACTATATATATGCTCATATTAATAAAAGATATATATATATATATATATATATATATAAACATAAGTATATACACACATACATACACACACACAAACACGCATACATACATACATACATACATACATATTAAACCTTTTTAAATGACCGACGCATGTTTAAGAACAAAATTAATGTAAATCCGTATGGATTTACAATAAAAAAATTAAGATTTAGTTTAAATCTGTATGAATTTACTTTTAATTTTTTTTAATACAAATCCGTATTAATTTGTAAAATAAAAAATTTATTAAAAATATTTTAGTCGAAAGTAAAATAAACAAGAAACATTTTTTACCATTTGTGGTTATATTTATTAATCAATAATTTATGTATAAATATTTTAAATGTTCATTTCAAAAAAATTTATATATATATATAAACACATATATAGTTGAAATTTACATTTAAATTTAAAATACATTTTTATCAAGATCCAGATCTGGTTTTAAATTTAAGCCATCATAAGATATTTTACATATTAACTTCAAACCATTTTGAATTGATCGATATATTTTAAATAAATAAAATTATTATAATTATTTCATATATATAAAAAAATTATATGTGTATAAATATTAAATTAAATGATGGAATATATATATATATATATATATATGAAGGGATAAATGTGTCTGTTGCGTTGTAAATCTCACCACTTATATACGGATACATTAAACTATATACATTTCCTATATGTTGCACATGCACTATATACATATATATGCATTTAATACACGCATACATGATAAACTATATTAATTAAATCGTTAAATATAAACAAATTAAACAAATTAAATATTTTATTTAAAATAATTTAAATTGGATCTAAGTAATTTAGACTTCATCGGCCCAATAAAAGTCAAATTTAGTTTTTTTGAAATTCACCCATTTACCCCCTTATGATCTGATCTAGTTCCTTCAAGAATAATACGTATGTAACCCCTTAGTTCCCTCGTCGATCTTGAGTAATTCACCGTTCATCATACGGAGAGCGCTACATACACTAGTCTCAATGGATGTATCGATATCTCATTTTTAACACATTTTGACTAAAACATTTAAGGACGGGTATATATTTGATACGATTCAATACTCATGGTTACAAATACATTTGTAAATGTAATGGATTAAATACTTTTCCTGAGGGTATTCAACTTGTATTTATTTAAAGTATTTAAAAATATCCCAATGTAACAACATATACAATAGAAAATAAAAATAAAAGCTTATTTATTTTCAAAATAGGTTCTCTACATGAGTTAAGTTATATAATCAAATTACAGGATTGCCTATAGGGAACATCCTTAATTTTATCAATACAGACGTCTAATTCTCGATTGATATTCAACTTTCAAAGTCACTTACTTAAATTCAACAACATTATCAAACAAATGTACAACCGTGACAAAGGACTTTGTGACTTTGTGGTACTCTCCAACACGACGACACTAACAAACTTGTATTGAGGGAGACAAATCAATCCTTTCATGAGCAATGCCTCATTTCATATGTTCTAACACAAACCCAACTACGGAAGTAATATGATGAGTCATGGGATTATCCGTAATAAAGCATGGTCTCTGCACATGGGTTCAACAATACTCTTAAATCAAATGAATATTACATAGCTTCACATATGATCTTTTACATAACTAATATACAATTACCTATAGAAGCATCCTAGTGAGTTGTTATGTATTCATTCTCATACAACCATAAGTATGTAACTACTTAGTTTTTCTACATAAACAATCAAAAATATTATATTATTTGTCATTCAAAGAACGTTACACACACTAGTTCACTTGATATGTCATTATTATTTTCTCGATATAAGTAGGACTACAAAACATTTTGAAAATAATGTTTAAATAATTGATTCAATAATCATGATTACTTATTCTTTGTAATTGCAATCAACAAGACATGAACTCTAAGGGTTCTATTCAACACTAACAAGATAGCTCTTTACATTCATTACATGAGATGGATGCCATGTTGATAAAAAAAAGAACCAAATAGACTATAATTATTTTAGGTGAGACTAATCACTCAATTGTATAATCAAATTGCAAAACTTTCCACATGGACAAACATAACTCTATTATTGAACAGCAATACAAATGGATGGTTGGATCATAATTCCCATTACAAGACTATGTTTATGGCACCTTGGGTAGGATATCCAATATGGGATGTAAAGGGATTCCCCTGGCTATCATCTTAGTTAGAGTCCCTTATGATGTGCACCTCCATCATTTGAAGTCAAAATATAATTTTCCCCATGCTTATCTCTCAAGGATGTAGCACATAGCTACCACATAACCCACTCTCGGTTGTGGCAATGAAGTAATCATGTTTCCTTACCATAACATCATAACAATTATATTAAAATACTCTAGAAGGCTAATAACCCAACATTACTTTCCTTGGATTTGAGATGGTTAGAGTGTCTCTAACTATCCGTTAATCAACGAAGCCATTTGGATTTGTTCTACCAGTACTGCCTCTTGTCACTCGAATTCCGTGGTGACCTCCGTCGTTATAAGTCAATCAAGAATCTGAGTGACTTCTTACACTACATAAGTAACTCAAACATCAAAGTGACTTTTTGCGATATTCACGAGTCATTTGAATTATTGAGTGACTTTTTAAAACCACGTGACCCCTTATGTCACTTGGATTTCAAGCAAAAAATTTGTGCATATTTCGACCTAGGTTGCCCAAGAGCTCTTTGGTAGCTCCTTGTACTTGGATGTGGGTTGGATCCATTTAGTGTTTCCTATGATAACATTCACATCATTGTTTAAAGGTAGATTAATCTAGAAATTCCGCTTTCTCTGTTTGTTGTTCAACTATAAGCCCTAAAGGAAGCTAACATCTTCCTTTCTTCCTCCGTATCAACGAAGAATCCCATCATTAGTGATAGTAAAATTTGAAGATCTCATACCCATGTATCATCTCTCGAATGACTTATGTCGTTATAAACGTCTTAATAATGGGTAGAAGGCCCTTTAACATTAGATTTGGTTGCCTTCTCACTTTTAGCAACTTAGACGAATTCACCAAATACAAATATACCTAATAAATAGTGGTTGAAAATCAAAATAAAAGTATTGAAAGACATGGGGTTCTCGATGAAAGCACCAAATTAGAAGAACTTGAGCAAAGTGCTTTAATTTATACTTAAACAACTCAGTTTATTTCAATCATTAGCTTATTTAATATACTTCCCTTATTCAAATCGCTTGAAATTTACAGATTCCTCTTTATTAGCATAAAATGTACCTTTCATAGCTAATATACTCGATCCATAGATAATCACTTCAAAATTTGTCCAAAACAACATTCTTTTCTTAAAATAAAAATTTAAAAATGATTGTAGGCTAAGGTTGGTAGGAGAAAAAATGTTGATTTACATACTAAATAGACACGTGATATTAGAATGATAAAAAATAATTGTCCACAATTGCAATTTTTATAGGGTTGGTGGGTAGAAACAGTTGGTGTACATTGTTCCACTTTTCAAAGGGTGCACTCACGGACAATTTTGATTAGAGGTTAGAGGTTGTGACGTTCATGGACAAACTGAGTTAGAAGTTGGATAAGAAATATTTTTTTTTGGAATGAGTAGTTTTTTTTATATTCGTAATTATTAATAATTAATAACTTTAATCAATAAAAAATAGAAATTCAAATTCAAAATTGAATACAAATTCAAATCAACAATAAACAACATACAAATATTTAATACATCAACTTCGTCCCGTAGAAAACAAAGTATCTCTGATCTAATCTCATGTTGCAATAATTTGTGCTGTATTTGATGAACTTGCACTATCATGGTTGTGCCAACGCTTTCATCATGTGATTGAAGAATAGAAATTGAAGATATCGTTATGCGTTTTCAGTATATTTAGGTTTTGTTGAAACTTAGAAACGTGATAGTATTCGTTATGATAAGGTGGTAGCTATCATCCTGAATCTACAAGATAATATTTGCTGGGTGGTAGATGTGGAAAGGTTTTAACTTCTTCAATAACATGATTTAACATTCTATTAACATGGGCAGAATCTGCACAACCAGACATTACAAAACTAAATTAAATCAAAATTAACAACAACAAGAATATTTTGTGTTGAACGTCTTTTTCCAAATAAATGTTGGTAATTTCTCTTTGCTAACTCTCGTGGCAAAATGTTCCTACCACATTAGGAAATTTTACTGTTTTAGAAATTAAATCATACCTTGTAGATAAGACATTGCATAAAGTCTGAAAGTAGCAAGATCCCGACTTCGGTTCTAACGTCTGTCAAGAACATCTGCCACATAATTCAGTGTAAGAAAAAATATGAATTGAAGTAGGAATTAACTGAAGTAGATTTATCATCAACCTTGCAATAACCTCAAGATTTGCCGTGCTATTTTGAATGGGGTTTTGGACCAAAGGCTCCTATTCTCAAAGTTCATGCACAAAAAGTCCTCACTAATAAACCCATGTAAATTAGATATCTGTTTTGTTATTTTTTATCAAATTGTCCCTTCATAAAAAATCGGTTTAGCATTGAAATCATGGACAAAAGTAGCATAAATTAGTTAAAAAATAAATTTAGAGACCAAATTTTATAACTTTTTCGAGAGGGACTTTTCTTTGGCCCTAGAGTCTTCCAAGTTCCAAATACTGCCGCTATTTGCGAAATTATTAGGACTGAAATCATATATGGACATGGTTGGAAACAAGGCAGAGCAACTTATAGCTGGAAAACGACAACATAAATAATTATGTCCCTTTATAACTGACGCTAAAATGTTCATTGAGCTCTAGGGCTGATCCAGATTTCCTCTCTCACACAAACTTGTTGACTTTTCAGAACCAAAATTCGACAAAACCAATAAATTTTTAAAACATAGAAAATGGCGGAATGTAGACCAAAATTTGTATTATTTGGTGATTCAATTACGGAACAGTCATTCAAATCGGGAGGGTGGGGCGCTGCTCTTGCCAACACTTTTTCCAGAAAGGTCCTTCCTTTTCTAAACCTCTTTGTTCTTAATATATTTATTAAATTGCATGTGGTTTAATTCTGATTTCGACTTCAGGCTGATGTAGTCGTTCGAGGGTATGGTGGTTACAACACAAAATGGGCATTGTTCTTGCTTCATCATATTTTCCCCTTGGTAATAATAATTTAATTTTAATCTGAATTGCGTTTCAGATTCTGCATTCGTAATAGTTTACTTTATTTTTTCTGAATTATTCGATATGCTTTAGATTGGTGAATTCATGTAAATGCATATTTCTGATAGATAAGAAAGGCTTAAACATTGAAGATTTATTAGGACCCATAGATACAACAAATTTTGCTCCTTCATGTTAAGGTGGAAACCTTCTCCTCCTAGATTGAAAATTTATATTTGTAAAATCTGAAAGTCATTTAATTTCTGTAGATTCATGTTTTCTTATCATTTATGTCTTCAAAAGTGTGATTTGATATAAATCGTTGGTTCAAATTAAAGTTTAAAATTGTTGAACAAACCCCATTTTTCTGGAGATGATTCAAATGACAATAATAACATATTGATTTCTATAAATACAAAATTTCGATGTTGGGAGAGGGTGGTTGCTCACTTGAATGAGATGGGGTCTTGCTCATAAATGCCAACTAGCCAATTCAAACAAAGTTGATATTTGATAAGCCCATGGGGTGAATTGGTTAAATCACACAGCTTTTGCTTTGTCTGTGCAGTTTGTTGTCGTTAAATTAGTTTACATGGATGCCTCGTATCATTAGTTACTTCCTACGCCCCAAAGGATGACCTTTTTGGAGCTTTACATTTGCTTCAAAGTAGATGACTTTTTAGAAATATGCGATTGAAATAAATTTAGAATTAAGTGAAAAAGGTAATTTGTGTATGTTATCTTGGAAGCAAATTATGTTTGTTATCTTTCAAAAAGCAGTAACAGAAGCGTGCCTCTTTCAAAACTTATTACAAAATCATCCATGTTTCCACCATGTTGGCGTTGAGTCAGCATTTTACACTAGTGTGATTAGTGTGGCAGTGTATATATTTATTTATTTATAAGTTTACATTGGCTCCATCTAGGATGAGCTAGGTTTTTTATTTTTTTTATTTTTTCAAAAAATTACGCTAGCATGATTTGATACCACACTAGTGTATTTTTCTTTTTCCAGTTACACCGACTCCATCTTAAAAGGAGCCAATGTATTATATGTATGTATGTATCTATATGTGTGCGCGCATGCACTGAAGCGATTTGAAATTGCTCCATTATAAATTGCTGATTACGCGTCAACCTGGCACAAACATGTCTGTTTTTATAATAGATGGCGAAACTTGTCTGTTTCTGCTATCATTTATTGAAACAGGCCAGCAATGATGAATTTTCCTTTTTGGAACCAGTAAGTTTTGAAGCTTCCGTAAAACTCTAATATGACTTGCTTTTATGGACAAAAGTAGTATGTTGCTGCATTCCATGGATAATAAATCATTTATCTATTTTCTTATTGAGGTATTGCTGCATAGTGCATATACTAGATAAAACGAGTAGGCATGATGGATTCTATTATGTAGGATGGTACAAAACCCATGGTCACAACGATATTCTTTGGGGCTAATGATGCAGCTCTCTTGGGCAGAACAAGTGAGAGACAACATGTACCTATAGAGGAGTACAAGGATAACCTCAGAAAGATTGTTCTTCACTTAAAGGTGACATGTTTGAAAATGACATGTTTTACCTCTTTTTATTGCACTGTTAATTGATTTAATTCTGTTAATGATTTTTTTTCTTTCTTTTTGGTGGTTAGATGTCCATACACACCATAGGTGACTTAGTGAAACTGCCCATAACGGTTAACTGTTGAGCGTATCATTTTTAGCTTGATTTATAATGGTATATCTTGAAGTGTGAAATTGTTCAAATTAACACTTAGACAAGTATATAAGTTGACTGAAAATTTTGGGCGAGTTCTCATTCCATATCGTCTTCACACAATTAATCCTTTTTCTATAGTTGTTTTCATATTAAGTTTGTCGTCAATTGATGTGCTACAGAGCTCTACAGATCATAAAAACGTAACTTTTTAAATGGTTGCTTCATATGCAGAAAAGTCGGATTAGTGACCTGTTTTCATCTTTAAATCGTACAACCTTGAACTTTGTAATTATAAACAATGTGCGCATAAGTAATTTTGGAATTTTGAAAACGGATATCTGTTTATAGAAAAGTCCAAGACTTGTTTCATCTTCACTATTCAATCATACACATCGAAAAGTTTCTAATATTCTATCATTTCATGTGTATAATATATTTTATGGAATGAAGTTTAACCTCCTTAACGAGAATTTGAACTTTCTCCAACCGACCATGAGAAGTTGAACTTCCGCCATAGGAGTTGAGCCGAAATTTATACCAAATAAATGTATTATGGGCATCGATTTATACTTAACTAGAAAGTTTTTGATACCAATACTTGAATGGAAAATTCATGAAACTAGAGCAATGTTGATTTTTTTCATATAAAAATATTTCACATTTTAAAAATATAACTTCTACAATTTTGATCAAGCAGCTAGCTTTACATTTATTTTAATTCAACAAGTCTTGTGCCTTTTCTGTTCTCTGTTCAAAGTTTCATACTTGTTTAATCTAGTACAAGGTGGAAATATTTCGAAAAACAAACCAGTATATTTCATCTATCAAAAAAGAACAAAGAAGAGGTACTACATGTAAGTATTTGAGTATAAAATTCTCCGTGCTTTTATCTGTTATTTATGGATATAACATTCTACATTTACACACTTATGGTTCCATGGTTTTTCAGGAATGTTCACCTACAATGTTGGTGGTTTTGATCACTCCACCACCAGTTGATGAGGATGGGCGAAAAGCATATGCAATGTGTGACATCTTACATTCTCACTCCCATGCATAATAAATTCATAAAATATTTCTACTTAAAATTTTCACATTACTGCCTTAACAAGAAGTTGGCTGAAACAATCCTGTAGTAAAAGTGAAGAATATATTTGTTTAACAATGCTGAACAAAAATGTGTTATCTTATGTACCGCAGTAAAATGCTGGCCTTTTGCAATCAGTTACTTTACTAACGAGTAGCAACTTAATTTAGGATGATAATTCCTCGAGCTAATTTCAGTAGTGCTAATCTGACCTAGAATATTTATGCCAATTTGCTTGTAATTGCTATTTAACAAATATGCAAGATTCCTGTTTAATTTATTTTATTTGCTTAACTCCGTCTATCTTGATTCAATTTATTTTCGACTAAACTTGAATTACTGTTTGCACATTATCGTCTTCATCGTTCATGCTGCATAACATCGACGATAAATGAGTTCGTATGTTATTGAAATATTCTCTTAAATACCTCAAAGTTGAAAATTATCAGATGGGATGATGAGTTTTCTTACCACTTACCAGTTAAATGTATATGTTTGTTAAGCTCTTTGTATGGTGAGAAGGCCATGAAATTAGCAGAAAGGACAAATGAAACTACCGGTATCTATGCAAATCAATGTATTGAACTTGCTAAAGAACTGGATATCCCATGTATCAATCTGTGGCATGTAATGCAAGAATGCACTGGATGGCAGAAGAAATTCTTAAGGTAAAGCAGTTGTGCAAAATCGAAGAATTTTTCCTCTTTATAGCAGTAAATTATTTGTTTTCTATGTTCTTACTAAAAAAATTTTCTTATGTGATAGTAGAATGTAATCATGGCTGGCGCTTTCAAAGTTTTATTTAGATTTCAGTCAGTACTACATGTTTGAAGTTTGCTAAACTAAAGCTGTGTTTTTTTTCTTCATTTGGAATAGTGATGGCTTGCACCTGACAGCAGAAGGCAATGCAGTTGTCCACAGAGAAGTAGTAAGAACCCTTGAAAATGCTAATATCAGAGCTGAAGATATGCCATATGATTTTCCACACCACTCCAAGATTCAGGGACAAGACATTGAGAAACTGTTTCAGCTAAAGAAATGATTCGGTCATAACGCCATTAGCCATTTTTATTGCCATTGATAATTGAATGGGCATACGGGTACCCTGTTAGCTTTGTAACAACTAGTGATTATAAAGGAAAATTCTATCGTTTTCGATGTCGTGATTGAAATTAACAGGTGTCCATTATCAGTAGCAGAGATAAGATATGAAGTGTGTCTGTGAGAATAATCTTTTGAAAAAATAGTCAGTTTTAGAAGAAAGAAAATTGAATAATATGTAGTGTGTGTGCATGTATGTTTAAATAGTAGTACTTCTTCCATTCATAGCTTTACAAGATATCTATAAGCATTGAGAAGGGACCTATTTAAGTGTTGAAGTAATCATTTATTGTAGGGAAAATATGTTGGAATATAAAACGGTGATACAATTGATTATACAATGATTCTGATCCATCGGATTGATTTTCAACCATTAGATTGTTTTCAAATTTCAACTTCATGTGTAAACATAATAAGATCCATCGGTTTAGATCCGTTGTTATCAATTGTGTTTTGTTTTATATTCAAATAGTCGGCCTCTTTATTATATAATCGATCGTGTTTTTTTCTTCTTTATAGTTTACCAATATGGAAATTTTGAGATGAAATCGTATGTTTCAGGTTTCTCGTCTTAATGTACCGACTCACGGATTAACCATTGATTTGTGCGTGATTTAACTTAATTATGATAACGTGAGTTTCCATCATTAATCATATCAATGATCATTAATCAATTAATGAGATCAATGGCTAAGATGCATATGGCGCATAGGATAGAGAGATTTTGAGATAGTATTTCATCATAGAAATGTTAGGTTGTAACTTATTCTTCTTCTTTTATTTTGCACTAATTTAGTATCTCAATAAATATGTAGACTTGTGTGATGAATGTGTGATTAAAAGCATAATTGTTATTATTTTGATTTCTTGTGTCTATTTCTTTCACTCTAACACAGCGTGACAGCAAGTTTTCCTCTTGAGTCATGTTAATTTGGTTTTTCCAAACGCAATTTCCATATCATTCATTTCATGTCTAAAGATCAAACACTGCCAAAAAACCTTAACAACAGCTCAAATGTGATTTTCTTCAAATCTTCATCTTGCAGATCGTCAAGTCAATGTTGATCTTTTTACAAATGTCGGATGTTCATCTTTATTTTCTAACGTGTCAACTTTTTTATTTATTTTGATAACAAGAGTAATATTTTATTTAAACAGAGTATTATTCATTATCATGCTTCAAAGAATCGAACCTATGATCTCTAGAATCTTTGTCGAAATCGTCGTACCTTCAACCATTTGAGTTAGGGATTCTTGACAACGTCTAAACTAATTTAGTTTTCAATATATCTAGGATTTCAGATAGTGGTGCAACAAACCAAAACCCAACATATTTTAATTGATTGTCCACAATAAAATTACCATCCATATAAAATGTGAACTTATAGGTTCATTGGCATATATTACTTCCATTAGAAATACCACTTTTAGTTATAACTTTCATTGATGTTTTATATGTTTCTTCTCTTTGTTTAACCTTGATGATAGTTAGTAAAACTACAACAACCTTAAGTCGCATATTTTTCATACTATTGTGCCTTGATGCACTTGACTTTTGAAAGGATGGTTGGTTCAAGCAAACAACAAGACGGTCTCTGTTAGAATAGGTATCTCCCATGTACAAGTGCCAATCTCTCATCACGTTTCTCAATCTTAAATTTTATGGTACATGCAATATGACAATAATCTATCACTTAACATATACAAAAATAATTTTTCTATAATACTCTTATTTATTTTTTCATGTCAAATAAATTTGATCATTCTTTACTTCAGGGCTGTCAATGGATATCCGAAAAATTCGATCCGTATTCGAAAATCGGACAAATATCCGATATCCGGAATAACGGATGCGGATGCAGATATGAAGGCGTCCGCATTCGAAATTTATCCGTTCGACTTTATTCAAAATTATAATTTAAATTATGTGTATTTTAGTACAATTAAAGATATTTCTGTATTATTTTATTAAGTTAGAAGTTCATATTATATACAATAAGTGCATATTAACTGCTCAAAACTATTTATTATCATCATATTTGTTTATTTTTAATACATTAATAATCAATGAGATTTAAAAAAGTTTATGTTAAACTAATTTTTTTTATTTATGTTTCTTGATTTATTGGTTATTAGCGGATAAGATAATTATTTAATATCTGTCTGTACCCGCAGATGCGGATATCCGATATTCGAAAATGATTTTGGATACGAATATATATATATATATATATATATATATATATATATATATATATATATATATATATATATATATATAACAATATGCGCATTCAAAAGTATCCGTTGAGATGCCTACTTTACTTC
Source organism: Allium cepa (assembly GCA_030765085.1). Taxonomy (NCBI): domain Eukaryota; kingdom Viridiplantae; phylum Streptophyta; class Magnoliopsida; order Asparagales; family Amaryllidaceae; genus Allium; species Allium cepa. Next base: position 156,488,135 of record CM060943.1, read on the forward strand.
AAGTTAAAAACAACAAAATCTTGTTTTGATTTGATACATCATGATATTTGGTCCTCTCGTAAAATTTAAATTTATTTTGATGTATGCTTTCTCACAATTGTTGATTATTTTAGCACATGCATGTAAATTATCTTATGCAATACAAATGAAAAACTCGGAAAATCACTCGTCTCTTTGGTACCTTTGTAAAAGTTCAATTTCATGCATATGTTAAAGCTATTCAAGTAATTTTCTTGAATGAAAGAATACATTCAATCTCATGAAATCAAATAACAATTATTTGTGTTTACATTCCAAAAAAAAATGAAGCGTTGAAAGCTAGCATTGTCGTACCATTACTATTGCTTGTGCTCTTCTTTTCCAGTCTATTAACGTCGGTAATTATAGCTTAGATAGGCAACCCAAAACGAACCAATCCTATAAGATGTTAAACTATCCAAACCCGATATGTCTCGGATTGGGTTTGAACGATGAAAAATGTCATAAAGACTCGACTAAACCCAAACCGACTATAACCTAATAGAGTTAATGTTATGCTCTAGGGACAATCATATAATTGTTATATAACTTAACTCGTATATAAATCTTATTTGAAATAAACATGCATGTTTTTTGTTTTTGTTTTCCATTGTATTTTTTGTTATATTGCGTATGCTATGAAAATATTAAGTATGTACAAGTAAAAAATCCTTAGAAAAAATATTTAATCCATTGCTCACCTTAACTTTCTCATTTACAGGTGTCATTTCCAATCTCTCCCTCCCACTCTCATTTCTAACTTTATTTTTTTCGTGTAATTCCAACCATCACTCTTAGCACCCTCATTCTCTTATATTAACTTATTTTCTTGTTTCTTTTTAAAATGCCACCATTCAGCTTTGTGCAATATCGCAGGTTTAATCGATGTACAATAAAAATTACCCTTTTAGCTTCTTTGGTGTTCTTCTATCATATGGAATGACATTGGCTTATCTCCATGATATCCATCCTGTGCTAATTCAGTTTGTCATATCTCTTTCCATCTCCCCATGCTTCTTTAATACTGAATCTAGCTATTTAGACCTATATGTGTTGTTAATCATATGATCTTGTACTTTTATCATATTAAGTTCTGTAGTTGCTTTACTGAAAATGAATGATAAATTCTCCGTCTTAGCCCTACTAATCTTTGGTCCTTTTGATTCTAGTGCATTTTCCCATTTTTTAATTTTTATTTTACATTCTCTTTAAATGTATCAATCAATATAACGTCATCATCAAACATCATACACTATGGTATCTCATCTTGGAAATTCTTTGTTATTTCATCCAAAATTAGCACGAATACATATACATAGATACACACATACATATACATATTTTTGACAATAATAAGACAATTTTCTTCCCTTTTTGGATTTAAATTTTAAATTTGAATTTTAGACTTATATATTACTTTACCAAGTTACACTACTACAAAAGGCTGATATACCAGCAGAAGCTTGCCACGGCTTTCGACGGGCATTTTCCGTCGGCTTTCGATGAGTCGTCAGTGGCCATTGGAAACCGTCGGAAATTCGCGATTATCAGGTCTCAGTCGAGACCTTTCTTCCTCACTTGGCTGAAAGAAAAAAAATAAACTTAAAACCCCTAAATCCTAATTTCAAGCTTCCAATCTTTAAATTCAAGTTTTCGGATCCTCCACGGCTGCCTAATCACACTCTATGACTTTCAACCTCATGTATAATCTCTTATTTTCGTGAAAAATCTAATTTTTATGCTAAATTTAGATTTGCATAAGTTGATAAATTAGGACTAATTAGTGATTCTAATTGTTTATAATAGCCTAATAATGGTTTATAACGTCCAATGGTATACATATTTCATATGTTATCGTGAAATTTTAAAGAGTATGTATAATTTATGATTTTGTGTATATGTGTAAACCATTATATATGTGTTGTTTATACCATTTTCTTGTGTTAATTGGAATAGGCCATAGAACTTGAAAATAAGTTACTTATAAAAAAACAGATACATTCAACTTCAGTTGGAGTTAGAATCATTCATGTACATTGCTTTTAAACATCTTGACTTGTATAACAATTGACGCATAAGTCTAAATTTTTTTTTGACTGCATTGGAAAATGACAACAATATTGAAGCAACCTTATTCGATAAAATACGCGAAATAAATATGGTAAATTAATAAATTTTTTGAAATATATAAAATTAGTAAATATTTGTTTTTATAAACTACTTATTTATTACGTCCCTTAGAGAGTTTTTGGCCATGTTCGACAAGTGTTGTATATGATCATTATATAAATATTCGTTTTTGTCACAAAACCGACATTTATATTCACCTGGTACAATATTTGTTGGATTTGTCTCTGTATTGAACAAGTTATAAACATAGTAAACAATTACATTTTGTACATTATTTCATTTCAAACGGTTCATAAAATTTCGCTGTCACTTTTCTTTTTTGTTTCCTGTATACACGCATTTGTGTACAATGTAGGAAACAAAGGAGAAGTGCTGTCGAAATTTTTTGAATCGTTTAAAACAAAATAATTTATGAAATATAAGTGTTTAGCATGTTTGTAATGGAAAGCAGGATGACTGACCAGAAAAAAAGACAATCATAAGCCAACATTTTAATATTGTATTCTTAAGTGGGGTAAAATTGACGCGTATAAGTTTATATATCAATACATTGAAAAATAAAATGTTAATTCGTAAAATGACCAATATTTATTTTTTAATTTGTGACATATTTTTTCAAATAGAAAAAATAATCAATTATTTTGTTGATCGAAGGAGATGGATGTATCAATGAAGAGGATTGAGAAGCTCAATAAAAAAAGACTTTTATAATGATATAAACGTATTTGTTGAATTCGCTTTAAGTAATAATAGAAACGATGTAGAAATTCATTGTCCGTGTAGTAGGTGTAAACATTTGAAGTATTTGTTACCCAATATTGTGAAAGTCCATTTGTGCAAAATGGTTTCGTACCAGAGTATTATATTTGTGATCGTCATGGAGAAGCTGCAACACATACTTTTGCCGAACATGAATTGGAGATTGTTGGTAATGAAATTGTTATGACGAACTGTATAGAAAATATGGTTGATGATGCAGCACGATCAATGTTCCCTACGGTTGAAGTTGACGACGATGATGTAAATGTTGAAAAACCAAACAGCGAAGCAATTTTTTTATGATTTATTGGATGTTGCTAAGAAACCTCTTTGGGATGGTTGTAAAAGCGGCACTCAAGTATCAGTAATCGCAGAATACATTGCGACGAAGTCAAATACAACATCATCAAAGTATGATTTACAGCCGTTGTACAAGCTGCAAAAAGACATATGATGCCCGATGATTGAATGTGTGAAAATCACTATGAAGTTAAAAAACTTTCGTTAGCTTTTGGTTTACCTTGTCAAAAAATAGATACATGTTTAAATGGCTGCTTGTTGTTTTCAAATGAGGATATCTCTCTTAGAAAGTGTAGAATATGCAACGAGAAAAGATACAAACCAAGAAAATAGAAGGGAAAGGGGGTTCCATAAAAACGTATGCATTATTTGCCCATCAATCCTAGGCTTCAAAGATTATATGCATCTTCTGTAACTGCACCTCATATGAGATGGTACAGTGTGAGAACAGAGGAAGAAGATACATTGACACATCCAGCAGATGAAGAAGCATGAAAGCATTTCAACAAAACTTATCCCAATTTTGCAGTGGAGAGTCGTAATGTTAGACTTGGATTATGTACGGATGGTTTTTCACCATTTTCACAATTTGGTACTAAATAATCATCTTGGCCCATTATCATCACACCTTATAATTTACCTCCGTGGATGTGTATGAAAACACAATATATGTTTCTTACTGTTGTCGTTTTTGGCTCGAGGATCCGACATAAGGAATCAATGTTTATTCACAACCGTTGATTGAGGAGTTAAAAGCACTGTGGAACGAAGCAGTAGAAACATACGGCGTTTCAAAAAAAATTGTATGTTTACTTCTTTATTACGGACTACAAGTGATTTTCCTGCATATGCAATGCTTTCAGGATGTAGTACATCTAGTCTTCTAGCTTGCCTTTATTGCATGGAAGAAACACGGGGCATTTTCTTTATCGAGTGGTAAGAAAATTTTATGGTTTGACTGCCATCGATGTTTTCTCTATGTCAATCATCTCTTAAGAGGATATAGAAATTTTTTTAGCTAATAGGGTAGAAACCAGACAACCACTAGCGATGTGGTCAAGCGAAGACATATACGAACTTGTAAGGGACTATCCAAAGATATATGAAACTGAAGTGAAAACAGAAATTGCAAGAAAATCGACTATTCATAATTGGTGCAAACAAAGTATATTTTGGGAGTTTCCTTATTGGAAAGATCTTCTGCTTCGTTATATATTGATGTGATGCACAACGATAAAAATGTATTTGATAATGTTTTTAACACAATTTTGAATGTTAAGGGGAAAAATAAGAACGATTTGAAATCAAGAGGCGATATACAAGAATTATGCAAACGTTCTAAGCTTCATATGAAAACAAATAACAGTAAAAAACCCAAAGCGTGTTACGAGTTAGATAATAATCAAGTTAAAGTTGTGCTAAAATAGGTGGAAGAATTAAGATTTTCAGATGAAATTTCATTAAATCTTCATATAGATGTTGACTTTAAAAATGGTAGATTGAGAAAAAACTTGAAGAAGATATTCCTATATTGCTCTGCAAATTGGAGAAAACATTTTCACTGGGTTGTTTTAATGTAACAGAACACTTACCCGTTCATCTCTGATCTGAAGCACGACTTCGAGGTCCTATGCAATATGGATGGATGTATCCATTCGAAAGGTATGAAACTAGTTACTTATTAATTTAACTACATTTGGAAGTTAAAGTTAATGTAAATTAATTTTTCATAGTTACTCGAATCATCTGAAGAAAGAGGAAAAGAACACGAGTTGAAGGTTCGATATGTATACCTTGCATCGAAGAAGAAGCATCATTCTTTTTCTCTGACCACTTCAGTGACCATGTGAACATAGCATACGAAAGTGTTACACGTAATGATGAAGGCGATGAACAAGAGTCATCTCAAACAATGTTATCTATTTTTATACAACATGGTCGACCTTCTGAAAAATGTGTAAACGTATAGTTAGACGATAGAGATCTTCATGTAGCATACACTTATATTCTTCTTAATTGTGTTGAGGCTGCACCATTTGTTAGGTAATTTGAAATAATAATTTATGTTTTATTCATTTTCATAATGCATGCGCGTATAGAATCTAATGTAATATTTGATTCGTATATGCAGTATTTATGAAAGTGAACACCCACACGGAGATCTCAGCAAAGAATTTTTCGATTGATTTTCAAAGTATGTTTATGAACCGAGAAATTGTGTGGTCGACGAAGGGTTCAAACATCTTGCGTTGGGACCAAAAAGAAATGTCAAGACATATCTAATATATTTCGTCAATGGATATAATTTAACACCAAAGAATATGGTGCAGAAAATTAACAAATAATACAGGTGTATTTGTTAAAGGTAGTGATGATCTAGAAAATCACATAAATGATTTTTATGGCTTTTTAACTCAAAATTTGAAACTAACATATTTCTCATGACCTGTGGAGGAGGTGTTTCTGTTTAGATGCAATAGGTTTAGCAATGTTCTAGATTCTGGAATTAATGTGCACAAGGATTATAATCTTATTAAAATAAAGCACATATCGCACTATCACAAGTACGATCTTTTTGTACCAGCCAAACAAGCATTGCAAGTTTATTACGCTCCTTACTCATCTCTAAAAAGAGATAAATTAGATTGGTCAGCAGTTTTTAAAACAAAGGCAAGATTTACGTTTGATGAAAAGAATATTCCAAACGAACAAGCTTATCAGGTAGATCTTGAGCAAAGCAACGAAATAATAATAACAGACAATCGTACTGATTTTGGACCCTTGAACGATGAATCAAACGTTTTGGTAGAAGCGTTCGAGAGTAGGGAGAAAAATAACGTAGAAAATGAGACCGAATCTGAATCAGAAAACGATGAGGATTGATATAAATATTATGTTGAATTCTTATGTATTATGCAATTTATGTAATTGATTAGATTTATTTTGCATTATTTATGTCATTACATCATTTATGTCATTACATCATTTATATCATTACTATTTCTGTCATTTATTTAGCAATTTATGTTAAAAATGCAATGCATGCTGCTTATCGTCAGAATATGACACACAATCTGAATCAGGTATATTTTGCACTTTATGTACTTTGTCACATTTATGTTATTTAACTATAAAATATATTTCATTATTATGCTATTATTCTCTTTTAAAATGATGTGTCTATGACATGTATCATGTCTTCTAGAAGGAGGAGTTCTTCCCATTCTTCAATAGGCGATGACAGCGGTCCATCGCAGCCGCCACAACGGCCCGCTATTTATCTGGTATGTAAAGTGGAGGGGTGAGTATTAAACTTTTTCAAGCATCTTAAATATTTTGTGTATAATATAATAATTTGTATCATATTTAACACAAGGGGTTTGACCTACAACCGTCAACTATAGTTTTATCAGTTTTGAGAGATTCGTAAAATAGTAGGATGACGGCTTGTTGGCCCAAGTGGGATAATATCTCTTCCCACATCCTGGAGTGTATATGGTAAGATTAGATTGTAAGTATAATTTTCTGTTTTTGATTCTTAATTTTTTTTTGCTTATTTATTGTTCACCTTTTATTATCTAATTATTTTCGTTTGTTTATCTTGAAATGCAGGCCACAGTTGACATACAATCAGATAAACTGCAGCTGGTACGGCACTACTGGATGCAGAAGATGAGAAATAATTATCGGGATTCTATGTCGGCTGTGAAGCATAAGGATAGAAGCCAAACTGGATGGGAGTGATTGTATGGGAAGGGTAGCTGGCACATTGAGATAGTGACGAAGCGAAGGGAAGTGTACTAAAATATTATTAATTATTTGATCGATACGTTCCAACAATATCGCCAGGAGTTAGTAAATTTATTAAATATGAATTGTACAAGCTATGATGCCCCACCCCGAGATCCACATAAACAAAGAGTATTACTGGGTAATACCATCTGTTAATGCAGAGAATAAGGCTGGTTAGGAGCGACCATCTATAGCCTTGCCTTAAATACCTATCGAATACGTGGATAAATGCTCTAATTTTTTTTATCTCAAGTGGATCGACATATCCAATAAATACTTAATATAAAACTATAGGTGGCTATAGGATCTATCAGAACAAATACAACAACTCAAATGCATAACACATCACATAACAACAAACAGATATACACACATATATACTGATTCATTCTAATACAATATAAATAATACATCATAAGTGGTATGACGATCACTATACACACACGAGTCAAAATGATATACATATCAGAGTAGCGACAAGAAGACTTCAACAAAAAGGGCTAGCAGGTAAGTCCATGTAGAAGAAGAACAGGTTAAGTCCATAAGGGTACCTAACCTGAAACGCCTCGGTCTGACCCGAGTGAGCTGTATATTTTTGAATATACAATAATAGTACATAATAATCAATTTCAGGAAGCTGATGCTTAGGGTCCCATATCGTACATGAATTTATTTACCCGTACTCATGCCATCGAGCATATAAATTTAGATGAGACAGATTCATATACATGGCATGACGATAAATCGAGAAAGAGCCATGTAAGCATATTTTAGTTTATATATATTATTAGTAACTGTTTTAACTATTAAAGTATAAAGAATTAAGATATCATGCTATTAATTTTAACTGTATTTTTATTTGTTCATGCAGACAAGGTTTATGGAACAATGGTAGAAACTTCTAGAGGAAACTGGTCGAGAGCAGCTGACGGCGGATGAGGAGGACGTCATTTTTGAGTCAACCATTGATCCACCTTCACGGAACAGGTGATACGGCTTTGGCAATCAAGTGATAATGAATAATATATTAAGATATAACAATTTAGTAACCTTTTAGTTCTAAATTACTTCACAACGCTTTAGTTTCAACAATAAGTTTATAGATATAACGTGTAACACAATATGCTGTAGCTTTGACAGTAAGATTATTGCAATTGAACTTTTGCTAAATTGAATAAGTATTGCAGGCCAGTAGACAGGGAGAGCCAGCCAAACCAGAGCTTAGATCGATTTAGCAGAGATCGTAGTATTGAGAGCTTGAGTGGCGCAACTGGAGGGGCAGAACCGTCGGCAGGGCACTAAGATGACACAGCTGTTGGACCAACATATTGCTGAGTACATGTAGCAGTATGGTGGCTGCTTTGCATCTTCAGCTGGTTTCGGAGGTTCTGGAGGTGATTGACCGGATGATAGGTATGTCCTTTTGTTTTGCGTCATTGTTTAGTAAATTTTGATGATACATTGAGTTGGTGGAGTTGGATTTGAAATGTTGCGTATATTATTTGACGATACATTTGGTAATAGTAATTTTGACATTTGGGAGTTGATGGTGGGAATTGATGAGGGATTGATATATATTTTATACAATGAGATGTATGTAAATTATGTTAGCGAATTGTTGGTTTGATTTTATACGAATTATGCTTGGTTTATTTCTTTATGTGATTTGATTATATTTGTTTGGTTTGATTTTATATTGAATATCTGAATTGGATATGTGCTTGTGTAGTGGAATATATTGTGTTTATGGATTGTGTATAGGAGGCAATAATGTAGCAGGAAAATATGAAAACAGCTTCAGGAATTCTCGATTTTTTCCGACGGCTTTAAAATAACGGCTTCCGACGGCTAGCGATGGTTTTCAGCACTCCCGGAGATCGTTGACGTGTCTTCGACGGCCGTCGGAAGCCGCCGGTTAGGCCATTGGTAGCCGTCAGTAATTTATCGACGGGAGCCGTAGGAAATCCTGTTCGGCGACGGATTTTTTTGCTACGGCCTTTTCCGACGGCTGCCGACAGGTTTGAGCCGTCGGAAAATGTACCATTTCTTGTAGTGTTAATTAATTGAAACTGTTATATTTATATATCATTAGATTTAGCTGTACATTTTTTCCTCGTTTAGGTTATTTAAATATGTATAATATCTGAAATATATTAACAAAATAAAATAAAATTTTATACTGATACTAGGTTAATTGCTTAAACTAATTTAAAATTTTATTATGTGTGCGTATGTATGTATATATGTATATATGTGTATAAGTATAAACAATTTAAGCTATATGTGTGCATGTTATGTATATTTGTAAAGCAAAAGTTATATATATATATATATATATATATATATATATAATGTGTGTGTGTATTTATTATAAGTATGATCTTAAAATATTAGCTAATTAATTAATTTATATCATAACGTATATGTATATTTTTTTTTACTTTAGGCATAAAGTATAAAAGAAAAAAATAATACAAAATATAAGTTAAATTAAATACCTTGCTATAGTAGGTTTCTACACATCGTTATCAGTAGATGTAGATTTGCGAGTCTTTGGAGCTTTTGGTTTGAGCTTTGGAGCTTTGAAATGAAGATGCAGTCCGTTGGATTCTCGCTCTCTCTCTCTCTCTCTTGGAAGATCCCTGCTGATGTTATCTCTCCGTTGTTATTTTTCCCTGTTGTTGTATTCCGCTGTTATGTTGTATATACTGTCTCTGATAATGTTAAGCTCTTGTTGTACAATGTTGTGTATCAATAAAGTCATTTTTGTTTCCGCTATGTTGTTACCACCTAATGTGTTATAAGCTCTGGCGAACCAGACTCCAGCATTTAAATCTCTGGCATTTGAATACGGGTGATGTATTGGATGCCGATTTTCGAGCGCTGAGGCCCTGGTCATTACATTTGGTATCAGAGCTTAAATATTCATATACACAGACATGCACATCCATGTATACAGAAGTTCAACTATATTCCAGTTGAAAACATCTATGCAAATCATATTTTACAACATTATCTCACTGATTTAGCACCATGCTCTGATACCAAATGTGACGGTCTAGGCTTTACAACCATCGACGGCGGCTCACTCTACCGTGGCACACATTGGTACCTCGAATTTGCTTTTAAGGCCAGCCTCTCAACTCATAACCAACCCACCCCAGGACATGTAGGGGTAAGAGTCTCCTGCTCGCCACCAAATCCGAAGAAAGAACCCCCATCATGCTGTAATGAAGCAAATGCGATCTTATTTCATCGTATCATTATTCGGAATGAGTTTTATGACTTAATGTCCTCCCCCGGCTTATCCAAATAATGAGCGCTTATTTTTAAAACATGTGGATACAAATTTCCATTTTTAATTTTTTTTAACAAAAGATCCATCTTTAAGATTCGATGTGATTTTCGGATAACCATTTGGAATCTGATTCCCGGTCTCATCAAAATTCAAACGCCATTTTAAAGGCCAAGTTATTTAAGTAAACAATTTTAATTCAATTCAGAAGTTCACATTCACACAGCAATACATCATAAATAAATAACTTACTTTTATCATAGCTCAATCCAAAGCAATTCATATTACAGAATATTACATATTAGAGATATCAAACAGTTCAAGGCATTCAATATAATCCAATCATCCATAAGCAAGATTAATTAATCACATAATTTATGATTAATTTAATTCAAACCAAATAAATTAATTACTTATGAATTAGTTACCGAACCCTGCTTGATTAACGTTAATTAATTACAAACCATTTGTTATTATTTTAAATTAATTAATGAATTTAGCTAATTATCCTTAATTACTTATCCTATAATTACTAATTAATTACCCTTTAATTATAAATTAATTATCATTTAATCATTAATTAATTAACCTTTAATAATTAATTAATCAACCTTTAATTATTAAATATTTAACCTTTAATTATTTAATTATCCTTTAATTACTTACATTAAGTAATTAACCTTTAAGTAATTAATTATCCCTTAATTACTTACATTAATTAACCTTTAAATTAATTACATTAATTAATTAACCCTTAATTAAGTACATTAATAAACTACCCTTTAATTACTTACATTAAGTAATTATCCTATAATTACTCAATGTAATTAATCCAGCAATTTCCTTTTTGAAGACATTCACCTTTACCCTCAAACCTTTGCTTGTAAGGCTGAGATATATGCTTTAATTTTATTCTAGTAGAGATGACGGCCCATGATTAGAAATATTTCAAGAGAACGGGAGAGCAGGTGGGTATTTATCACCACCATAAGGATAGAAAATATCGTATACGTTTTCCACCTTTTTCTCCATTTATTTGAATCTTATCCAATAAAATTCAAAACATTTTCCCTTCTCTATCTCATTATATCGTCGATCATTGTATATATTAGGTTACCTCATATTTTTTCCTCTAAAGTAACCTAATTTTGGAAAGTAAGTGTAAAGTGGAGAATGAAGTAAATTATTCTGCAAAGTCGGATTTATAATAGGATGAGCTGGTGCACGTGTATGCTGTTTGGACCGCATAGTCCAGTTCAAAATAAAATTAACCCAATTTTAAAACACACATTCAGTCAAAATTATTAAAATTTGCATTCAAGCCCTTATAATTTAGTTTAATTAATTTGTTTAACATGAATATATTATTTTAATTAATTTTAGGGCTCACTACTAGAAATATGGCGTTTTACCGATGCCAAATGTTATTGTATACCTTTTATAGCAACATGCCGATGACTTTAGGTCGTTGGTGAAAACCTCGTGGCAAAACAAGAGTCGACGACTTATAGACAACAAGCATGAGGCCCATATCGATGACTTGGCGATGATTTCTTTTTTGATGACTTGTCGACGACGTGTTTCTGAATGACTTGCTAACAACTTTTAGACACCTTAACAAAAATATAATTTCTAGCTTTTCCAACGACTTGCTGACATCCAAAAAAATAAAAAATAATATAAAAAGGTAAAAAATAAATATCAATAATATTCCATAAAAGAAACACATACATGTCCATATACAATGTCATGTCCATACAACATCATGTTCACATAGTAAAAAAAACACCATAAATGCATACATCATACATGATCATTCCACAAAAAAAACTCATAGTCGTGACGACGACGATGGCACACTGCTTCCCAAATGACTGAACAATTGGTATAAGGCTTTAATTTGCTTTCTCCTGTAAGGACCCAGAATTTTGGTCGTTTGATTTTGAAAGTTTAACTTATTTTTAAATGTTGAATTTGAATTTTTAAATGATTTTGAATATGGAGATTATGGTTGAATTGGTGAAATGGGTTATAATTCAAATATATCGATTTAAAAGGATTTGGTGAATAGTAAATTTAATATTTGAAATTGGGAAAAATATGCGAATTCGAAGTTAATGATTAATGGGAATGATTTTTACGTTGATTCAAAACTCTATTTGAATTATAATGATGGTAGTAGACTTTTGAATGGAATTAAAAGTTGATAATTGAGATTGGAAATCTATATATATTAATTAATTTAATAGTGAAATTTAAAATATGGTAATAGTGTAAATAATAAAATTTTGGCTTAATATGAATTTAAATGGTTTCTAATATGAATATAAATTCTATTTGAATTATAAAGGAGTTAATAAGTTTTTAAAACTCGAATTTCAAGCAATTTTGTCGATTTTGAAAATCGCTTGATTTAGTCGTCAAGTTAAAATAGCCTTCCGGGGTACAGTCTCGAAATTCAACGAAACAAGTTCCATTGGATTTATAATAGTGTATTATTATTGGATTTCAAATTTCATAGCGTTTGGAGTTACCGTTTGGTTGTACGGAGCAGAAATGTGTTGAAATAAATATCGAAAGTTTAATATTTTAATTTGATTTGAAAAGCTATCTTTCACATACAATCGAATTAGGCCTCCAAACATGTTCCATTGGGTTCAAAATATGGGTAAAACATTATAAACGTCGAGCGACACGCTTCGTTTGGAGTTCATCGAGAAAAGCAGGTAAATTATGAAAAATAATAATAAAATAATATAGGCACGCATACACACACACATTCAACAGAAAACCCTAGCCCAATTTCACAACGTCGCCGTTATCATTTTCAATGGCCAGGAGATATTGAAGCTTCCTACTCGTTTTCCACACGACCCATCAACAGTTAGAGAAAATTTTCAACTAAGAAGTCGTAGAGCTCGGCATAACCTTTCAATCTAACGACTATGATGGAGTTTAGCGAGGAGGATCGCCATAAATCTGGCCCCGTTTGTTTGTGCTAAGGCTCGTTGTGGTGGGCTTTCTAAGCGACCGGGGATGATGAGATTCTGGCCGAAGGTTGAGGGCACGGGAGGCTTCGTAGCGATGGTCTCTGATCGTGTTCTATGGTAGCATGGTAGTCGCGATTTGTTGATGAACGAAGGCGACTTGGGTTTGTTCGAACATGCATTTGATCGGAAATGAGAAGATGAAGGAAGAGATATCATGCGGCTCTGATTTTCTTGCCTTGAACGAATGACCACGATTTTACAGAGGTTAAAAAAATTATTTATATAATTTATATTCTAAACTTTAAAAATTCGTATCATTGTCATACGAGGTCAAAATCGAACGAAACAATAGGCGTTAGAATCATGGTGACGAGCAATATGCTCTGGAATAGATTTGGAGTCGATTGGAGCTAGCTAAAATTTTATATGTTCGATTTAATTTAAAACTGGAACGTTTGGAAAATTGAATACTCAATGTGAATAAATCTCACTCCTTTTGGACTGCTGGTATTAATTTTAAATAGTTAAAATTAATTAATGATTGATCGATTGAATTGATAAATTCTTGTTAGTTGAATGTGATAATATATATATAGTATTATATATTGGAGTAATTAATATTCCCGCATATATATAACAGACGAGGCTGTTAGAAATACGGATCTTAAGGCTAGAATAACACTAGGGGGTGAATAGTGTTTTGTGGATTTCATAAATCTTTTTCAAACTTATGTAATTTAATCACCAACAAATGTAACATACAGATACAGATATAATCACATAATTAGACACATATGCAAATAATAAGTAAAAGCGGTAAAGGAAAGAACACACCAGGATTTTATACTGTTTCGGAGTTACCCTACATCCAGTCCCGCATAATTGTATGGATTTCTTTTCAAAATAATCTCTCAGATTACACCCTCGATTTCAAGGCCATGAGGTACACCCACCTATATTCGAGTTTGGGGTAAACTCTCTAGATTTACCAGGCCATAAGACCACCTAATCGATTTCTGAGGCAATAATCATGCCCAATTGATTTCAAGACTCAACCGCACCTTTTACTCAATAGTTTGATTTCAAATAATCCTATAACTATGAATAGCACTGGGAACTTATGGAGAGAGTGGCAGAGAATCAAACAAGAGATAATCATGTTTGATTCACTTGGGATTTCGGCAGAGTTTTGTTAAGGTATTAGGGAATATTTGAGTAGAGAAGGAGTAAAGAAAAGAATAAAATTCTGTCCAAATTCATTTGGAAAGTGTGGTATTTATAGGAGAATAACGGCCATGTCCGTTCGGAAGAGAAATGACAAAAAGACACTTCTTTTGAAATTTGACTTTGAAAATAATGGACACCATGTCGACATGGGGGTATGGGTATGTCGACATGCTCAAGGCAAAAATGATGTTTTAATTTTCTTATTAAAATTGGTTTCTATAATTTGTCAGAACAATTTATAAACTTTGTGAATATATTTGAATATAGTTTAAACATATAAAAGAGTTTTGAAAGTAATTTTTAATATATATAATCTTAATCTATAAAGTGTTTTAAAATCTGAGTAAACAAATATTTTAAAGCTAAATATTTAAAACAAGAGAGAGTTTAAAATCAAGGACAATTTTGAAATCAAAATACTAAAATTGATAAAAAATAGTTTTGAGGCTAAAATATTTAAAACCAAGAGAGATGTCTTTTGAAAAGGTAGTTTTGAAAACATTTTTCAAAATAAGAGATATATTTTTGAAAAACATTTTTATAAAATTAGTGGATATCAAAATAGGACCACTATATGTTCCACTAGATATTGTCATGGGTTCCATCCCACTAGGTTTCCATCCCTTTAACAGGCTCGAAGTGGATTCCATTCCACGAATAAATTTGGAATAAAGATGTCAGTGCTTTCAAGAAGGTTTAACATAATTCTAGACTCAATACTTATCTTGTACTATTGAAATCTTGAAGTCTTGATATCTTGATACTCATAAGTCTTCAATCTTGATATCTTCAGTCTTGAATCTCAATACCGTACAGTCTTCATTCTTGGTACATGCGTGTTTATATCCTGCATATACATATATATCCAAACCATAATGTTAGTATTTATATTTTATAACAAGTCCTAAGGTTTTTGCCATTAAAAGTATCCTTCTTAAGGATTAACAGAGACCATATGCGCCCCACATAATAGCGGATAATCCTATATACCGCGATATTCCAAGCGGAATTGGTATTTTTATGTTGTATTAACATCTATGGATGCATGGAAACAGGTTAGAGGGATTCAATTGGATTCCTCAAAATGTTGAATTTAATTTCATATATAGTGATATATGTTTTGTTGGAATAATCTGTGATAGGTTATTGTGTGATTTGAATTGAATGGATGTATGGCAGTTTTGACCTAGATTTTGGTATTTTTAGGTACCAATAAAATATGGTTTGAATTGGTAAAGAATTGTAAATAGGGATTTTGAAGTAAAATATTTATATAGAGTTTTGGATAAATTAGTTGGATAAAATAAATGGTTTTGAAATTGTACTTAACTATTTTGGGATATTGTAAACAGGGATTTTGGAATAAAACATATAAAAGGATTTTTAAATAATAAATTCTTAAGTGGTACTTGTTTAAATACGGAAGGTTTTAAATCAAGCTTTTAAATAGAGTAGGAAAGGAGGATTTATGCAATTGAAAACGTAAATTGTTTGGTTATAAATCGAGATATTTATAAGTATTAGATTGGTTATACTGGAATTTGAAAAATATATTTTTATCGAGAAATTGAGTTGTTTAAAAAGGGAATCTTTAATTATTAACTAGGCAATTTAAAAATAGTTCAGCAAAAGAGTATTTTCAGAAAGTTAGTTATTAAATATTTTAAATTATCAAAATAAACAATAACTTTATAAAGAGTCTTGAAAACTTGATTAGAAGCTTATTTATAAATCCAAAATTTATTATTTTTTTCAAAATTATGTAATTGTTTTAAATTGTTTTAAAAATGTAATTAATTATTTATTGAGTTAGTTAAAATGAATTAATGTTAAGTGAAAATTCCTTAAAAGGTAATCGTAGCCTCTGGTCTCATCAACCAGGAATGACTGAAAAGCAGGAGAGATGCAGCAAGGATAGGTGGGTCGCACCCAATTAGGGTATGTTTATCACCTTTCTAGACATCCTCGGATATTTTTACTAAGATACATGGAAGGAGCTCGGAAAGGGTGGGAACACTTGGGGTGATAGCATATTCAATCTGTCCAGGTTAGGGGTAGACTGGTCATATGTTGTAGGGGATCCTAGCATGGTCCTCGGTACGCTGTTCTAGACGTGTACTGTGACAGGTGGTACCCCAGTGCGTAGTCATTCGTATGGAATCCATTCTCCAATACGTGCCTTTACGGTTTTGATCGTAGAGCCTGGTATGTTGGAATTTAATTAATGTAATAATTTCAGTTATTTGAATAAGTATTTGTACTTTGACACTGTTATAATATCGAAGGATTTGATATGTAATGTTTTGGTTATCGTAAGGTAAAAACCCATCGTGTTTATATGTGGCATAGTCTTACGATATACCATTGATTTTCAAAGGACGTTGATAACTTTAAGAATTCAAATTGAGTGTGGTTTCTCATGCTGGTTTTCTAGACTAACTCGGGTGTTATTTTATTATAATGCTCGGGTCAGACCGATTATTACAGATACATGATAGGTTGCTATGGAGCTTAGGAGACGAGCTGGATGGCGAAGAAGTATCACTTGTATTTGATTTTATTCCGCAGTAGTGTTTGTTGAAGTTATCAGCAATTGTGAGGGCATGTTGTTATAACTATCCAGATTGGTAACTATTGATTTATGTACTCTGATGTGAGATATGTGTAATACAGTTTTTGATTTGTGTAAATAACTATTTATATTATATGTTATTCAGTCCGCTGTGAGATTTTGTTTTGTTTAGTTTCTTCTTCTTCTACCTTCTTTCTTTCCCCTAGATAATTTGTCTTTTCAACACTCGATCATTCGACATGTTATACAATAAACACATTTATGTTAATTTTCGAGGTTCGAAAAGGCAGGTCGTCACAGTTGGTATCAGAGCTTAGTTTGGCGATATACCTAGGCTTTGGTGGGAATTACTCATTAGAGATAGAGTCGGTAGTACTCTAGAATGAGTTTGAGTGTATTAATCGATATGAGTGTGTATTTTTTAGCGAATATAAAATGTTTTATATTATGTTGATTTATCGGTTGGGGGTTTATAAACTCTGGTCGGTACGGAAAGTACAACCTTATCAATAGGGGTCTCTAAACTTTTAAACAAGGTAAACCGACATAGTATGTTTTTGAAGTGGGTGAATGGAACAATTTTACCCAATCTATATTTTGTTATAAATGAAATAATTTTATGAAATTATTATAGTGTATATGTTTGGAATGTTTGATTGTTAATATTATAATCAAACATATTATAAAATTTGAAATGGTTATAGATATAACCAAATAGAAATTGTATAAGTATGGCATATACAAAGGAGTATAACTAGAACTAGATGCAAACCATAATTTGGAATTCTAAATCTCGAAAGCTTTGAGAAATATTTTAAATAGGATTTGAACTAAGCATTTGGAAATTTTTAAATCTTGGAAAATTTGGAAATGTTTTCAAAGTGGTTTGAAAAGAATAATGGAGTATTATTTTGAGATGTTTTTGAATAGAAAATTGTTTTAAATTGACTTTTGAAAGTACGGAAGCACTGAACTTGCTTAAATCGCTAGAAAATAATCCTGGTGATGACGACCGCATCATCAGTATTTATTTTGGAGTTTCTAAGTGATGGATTGTTACCGCAGTGATTGGCTATGATTATTTGTTTTGAACTTGTTTGGTAAACAAGTTTTGTTTTAGAAATTCTAGAGGGAAATTGTTTTGGGCAAAACTAAGTTGTTTTGAAAAATCCGAAAGCATGATTCGATATACAAAAGCAAATATATGTATATTTATGATTTCAAATGATTTGAAATAAAACCAGTTAATTGAATTCTGGGATTTCCATTTAAATGACCTGTAAAGTTATAGAAATCAGTATTGAACTTATAATTTGGAGTTGGTATAAATAAGAAAGGAAAATGTAAATTTTAATCTTGGAATTAAAGTTTAACTTGAGTAAGTTAAAATGAATAACATGGGTTGAAATTTAACCTAAGACGAGTTAAGTAAATTATATTAGGTTTGAATTAAATTGAATATAAAGTTTGAAAAGTAGAATAATTGTATAACTACAATTTATGATTATTGAATGGAATAGATACACTTAAGCTATAAAGTGATGTATATAATCCAGCGTTATGATTATAAAATGTAAATGGATTTGAACTTATGAACTGAGAAATGAAATGGTGATATTATAGTAAAAAAATGGAAATTCAAAATTTTGAATTTTAAATGCAGGGTGAATTGAAATTTAGTAAATTGAATGTAAATATGAGTTGTGAAGTGTTTATATAACTATATGTTATAAATATTGAATGTGAGTAAACTTAAGTGGAAATTCAGGGAATTGTGATAAATAAGTTATATAACTTATTAAACTGGAAAAGTGTGACCAATTAAAAGGTTAAGCAATTGATAACAAGAAACGAATTCAATTTAAGAGTAAATGAAGTGAATATGATTTGGAATATGGATTTGATAAGACTGGGTATGAACTTAAGTTATAAAGCTGAATATGAACTTAAGTAGCGATATATAATTTTTATAATAAACCTTAGAAATAATTTTATGAAATGGTTTATAAATAAATTAGAATGGAATGAAATGTCGTTCACTATAAAAAGAAAGTGAATAACCCTATGTGAATTAAATGAAAGTGAATGGTAAAGATGTAACATATGTTGGAAGTGAAATTAATACGAATGCAAGTGCATGAACCATGTTATGATATAATGAATTGTTCGAGAATCGGCTTACATGGAATGATTGCCCCAATGAGATAGTATAAATTGGATATATTAAGTAAATGGAAGCAAATAAATTGATTGAGATTCAATTTAAAATGGATTAGAATTTGATTAACATGGGAACTTAAGTGATTATTAATGAAATGAATTCATTAATAAACTAACATGGATTAGAATGTTGTTTAACACAATATGAAGCAATCAAAGTTTGGTGGATAACTTGAATATGAATCAAATGGAAATTAGATAAATTGATTAAGTCAATTTAAAATGGAATAAATTGAAGTTGATAACATGGATTTCATATAATGGAAGTGAATATAAATGGAACACAAATAAATTTATTGTGAATCAATTTGTAATTGAATATAAGTGAATATACATTGATTGGAAATGGATAATTGAATATTGAACCTTGTATTTATTACGCAATCGAAATATACGTGTTATAATATGTTGTTTATGAAAATCTCGTGTTTAATTTCGTTTAGGAAATGGAATGTTACGGAACATTTCATGTTTATGAAACTTATGTGCTTATTTTGAGTAAGTATAGGTACAGAGAGCTGTTGGATAGATTTTGGGTTGCGTAAATGCATATAAATTAAGCCGCTCACATAAAAACGCTAATAAAAAGTACGCCTACGCAATAAAGTAAAAAAATGATAATATTTGATACATATATTTTGTTTTCTCGACCGTGAGGGTCGATGATATCATTTTTATTATATTTGTCATATTGCAAAAGGCTCTCCGTACAAAGGAGACCCTGTCAAAAATTTAGGATGTTAGAAAAATTTTGAAATTTTTTGTTAACTAGAAAAGTTGATTTTTGAACTGTATTAGAAATCAAGGTTTTCGATTTAGAAATGGAAACAAATTATTTTGGATTAAACTAAGGGTTTAGAGAAGTGAATATAGGATTTTAACTAAGTGAGTTTTAGATAAGTTAATGGGTTTGGAGTATTTTTCCTACCTTAGCAATTTCGGAGTTCTTATAAGGGGAGAAGGAATGTAACGACTCGGAATTTTGGTCATTTGATTTTGAATGTTTAATTTATTTTTAAATATCGAATTTGAATTTTTCAATGATTATGAATAAGGCAATTTAGGTTGAATTAGTGAAATGGGTTTTAATTTCAAATTATCGATTTAAACAAATTTGGTGAATAGTAAATTTAATATTTGAAATTGGAAAAAAATATGTGTTTTCGGAGTTAAAAGGAAATGGGAATGACTTTTAAGTTTATTTAAAACTCTATTTGAATTAGAGTGATGGTAGTAGACTTTCGAATGGAATTAAAAGTCGATAATTGAGATTGGAAATTTATATATATATATTAATTTAATAGTGAAATTTAAAATATGGTAATAGTTAAATAATAAAATTATGGCTTAATATGAATTGAAATGGTTTCTAATATGAATATAAATTCTATTTGAATTATAAAGGAGTTAGTGAGTTTTTAAAACTAGAATTTCAAGCACTTTCGTCGATTTTGAAGATCGCTCGATTTAATTGACACGTTAAAATAGCCTTCTGGGGGCACAGACTCAGAATTTGACGAAATTAGTTTCATTGGATTCATAATAGTGTATTAGTATCGTATTTTAAATTTCGTCGCGTTTGGAATTACCGTTTGGTTGTATGGAGTAGAAATGCGTTGAAATAAATATCGAAAGTTTAATATTTTAATACGATCGAATTAGGCCTCAAAACATGTTTCATTGGGTTTGCAATATGGGTAAAACATTATAAACACTGGACGGCATGCTTCGTTTGGAGTTCGTCGAAAAAAGCATGTAAATTGTGAAAAATAATAATAAAATAATATAGGCATGCATACATACATACATACATACATACATACATACATACATACATATATATAAACACACATTCAACAGTAAACCCTAGCCCATTTTCACTCAGTCGCCTTTATCATTTTCAATGGCCTAGAGCGATCGAAGCTTCCTACTCATTTTCCACACGATCCATCAACAATTAGAGAAAATTTCCAACTAAGAAGTCGTAAAGCTCGGCATAGCATTTCAATCTAACGGTTATGATGTAGTTTAGCGAGGAGGATCGCCAAAAATCTGGCCGCGTTTTTTCGTGCTAGGGCTTGTCGTGGTGGGCTTTCTAAGCGACCGGGGATGACGAGATTCGGGTCAAAGATTAAGGGCACGGTGGGCTCCGTAGCAATGGTCTATGATCGAGTTCTACGGTAGCACGGTGGTAACGATTTGTTGATGAATGAAGGCGACTTGGGTTTGTTCGAACAGGTATTTGATCAGCAACGAGAAGATGAAGGAAGAGATAGCATGCAGCTCTGATTTTCTTGCCTGGAACGAATGGGCACGATTTTTTAAACGTTAAAAAAATATTATTTATATAATTTATATTCAAAACTTTAAAAATTCGTATCTTTGTCATAGAGGTCGAAATCGGACGAAACAAGTGGCGTTGGAATCGTGGTGATGAGCACTATGCTCTGGAATAGATTTGGAGTCAACTGGACCGAGCTAAAATTTTAGGTTAAATCGAACGTGTTCGATTTAATTTAAAATTGAAACATTTGGAAAATTGAAAACTCAATGTGAGTAAATCTCACTCCTTTTGAACTGTTGGTATTAATTTTAAATAGTTAAAATTAATTGATGATTGGTTGGTTGAATTGATAAATTTCTATCAGTTGAATGTGATAATAGTATATATATTGGAGTGATTGATATTTCCGTATATTTATATATATATATATGTGTGTGTGTGTGTGTGTGTGTGTGTGTGTGTGTGTGTGTGTGTATGTATATAGCGGATGAGACCCTATGTGCCCCGCATACTAGGGGATGACCCTATATACCGTGATATTCCGTCTTGAAGCGGAATTGATATTTTTATATTGTATTAACATCTACGGATGCATAGAAACAGGTGGGAGGGATTCAACTGGATTCCTCAAAATGTTGAATTTAATTTCATATATAGTGATATATGTTTTGTTGGAATAATCTGTGATAGGTTATTGCATGATTTGAATTGATTGGATATTATGGCAGTTTTGGCTTAGATTTTGTTATTTTTAAATGCCAATAAAATATGTTTTGAATTAGTAAAGAATTGTAAATAGGGATTTTGAAGTAAAATATTTATATAGAGTTTTGGATAAATTAATTGGATAAAATAAATGATTTTGAAATTGTACTTAACTATTTTAGGATATTGTAAACAGCGATTTTGGAATAAAATATATGAAAGGATTTTTAAATAATAAATGCTTAAGTGATACTTGTTTACATATGGAAGGTTTTAAATCAAGATTTTAAATAGAATGGAAAAGGAGATTTATGAATTGGAAACTTAAATCGTTTGGTTAGAAATCGATAGATTTATAAATATTAGATTGATTATATTGGAATTTGAAAAAATATTTTTTTATCAAGAAATTGAGTTATTTTAAAAAGGGAATTTTTAATTATTAACTGGGCAATTTAAAAATAGTTCAGCAAAAGAGTATAACTAGGAAGTTAATTATTAAATATTTTAAAATATCGAAATAAACTATAAGTTTATAAAAGAGTCTTGAAAACTTGATTAGAAGCTTATTTATAAATCCAAAATTTATTATTGTTTCAAAATTATGTAATTATTTTAATTTGTTTTAAATGTGTAATTAATTATCTACTGAGTTAGTTAAAATGAATTGATATTAATTTAATTATTATTTAAGAATCAATCGGCATTATCATTTTAAAAGATAAATTATTCAATATTAATATTATTTTATATAGTAACTTTTATTTTAAGAGTATTGCCTAAAGTTTAACTTGGAAAATTATTATAGGAATTTCATAAGTATTATTTTGAAAAATTTTAAATAGAGTTTTCGAGAAGTAATGGTATACTCGCATGGCGAAATCGAAGGTCGTGAGTGCCTACAGTTTAGTTTTGGATTTTTCTGGGATAGAGACGTAACCATTAAGATGTGAATCCATGATTGGTATCGCATTGTTACTTTCCTTATTATTTTAAAGCATTTCAATATTTTGGAAATAATAGTTTGTGAATATACTGAATTCGATAAGAAAAGTACATACCTTTGGATAAAGAGATTTTTTTTTAAATTTAAATTAAATATGACTTGGGGTTTTTCAGTAGAAATGAGATATTTGGTTGAATGATTGTTTATTTGATAGTTAAATAACTGACTATCAAATCTGGATCCAAAATATAACTTTGGGAATTCTATGGGAAAACACGGAAATTATATGGTATAGTTGCCATTCGAGGTGCTATATTGTACGTATAAACTCGTTTCGTTCTTCTAGGACGATGATAAGGAAATCCGTCCGCTAACGATCAGGAGGTGATCTTCGATCTTATTTTCTTCTGTTTTGTTCCCTAAATAACCGAGGTTGAGTTTACCGGAAAATATCGAGCGTTGTATCGAAGAAACCAGGATCAGATAAGTTATCTGAAAACCACTTCGATCCAATGAGTACATTTTCAAAGCGAAAACAAGAGCATGGAGTCGAAGATGGAGCAGTGAAGTGCATGGGCTAATCGCTACTAATCTTGAGGATGATTCCAAATCAGATATAGTAGGAATAGTCCCTTCGGTTCCGTTCAAACCCGAAACAGACTTGTATGGATGGATGCTATCAGTACATTGTCATTGGAGGACAATGAGCATTCTAAGTGAAAGTTCCTTAATAGGTAATCGTAGCCTCTAGCCTCATCAACCGGGAATGACTAAAAAGCAGGGGAGATGCAGCAAGGCTAAGTGGGTCGCACCCAATTAGGGTATGTTTATCACCTTTCTAAATACCCTCGGATATTTTTACTACGATACATGGAAGGAGCTCGAAAAGGGTAGGAACATCCGGGGTGATAGCATAATTGGTCTATCCAGGTTAGCGGTAGAACGGTCTTGTGTTACAGGGGATCCCAGCGCGGTACGCTGTTTTAGACGTGTACTGTGACAGGTGGTACCCCCGTGCCTAGTCATTCGTATGGAATTCATTCTCCAATACATGCCTTTACGATTTCGATTGTAGGGCCTAGTATGCTAGAATTTAATTAATGTAACAATTTCAACTATTTGAATAAGTATTTGTACTTAAACACTATTATAATATCAGAGAATTTGATATGAAATGTTTTGTTATCATAAGGTAAAAACCCATCGTGCTTATTTGTGGCATGGTCTTACGAGATACCTTTGATTTTCAAAGGATTTTGATAACTTTAAGAATTCAAATTGAGTGTGTTTTCTCACACTGGTTTTTCAAAATGACTCAGGTTTTATTTTATTATAATGCTCGGGTCAGACGGAGTACTACAGATACATGATATGATACTATGGAGCTCAGGAGACGAGCTGGATGGCAAAGACGCATCACTTGTATTTGATTTTATTTCGCTATTATGTTTTGTTGAAGTTATCAGCAATTGTGAGGGCATGTTATTGTAACCGTCCAAGCTGGTAACTATTGATTTGTGTACTCTGATGTGAGTTATGTATATTACAGTTTTTTATTTGTATATTTATATTGTATGTTATTTAGTCCGCTGCGAGATTCTATTTTGTTTAGTTATTTCTTTTTTTACCTACTTTTTTCCCCACAATAATCTATCTTTCGGACACTTAATCGTTCGGCATGTTATATGCTGAGCGTATTCATATCAATTTTCGAGGATCGAAGTCGTCACATCTCCGCTCAACCATCTCTTCCTCATGCCTCCTTGTCATCTCCTTTTGTGCTGCCATCTCCTCATCGTGCTTCAACACCTCTGCATGCTTTCTTGTCATGTCCTCCATCTCAACCCGGGTCTACATAAGACCGTAGGACCCATGACAACGGATATTCGCAAGTCGTAGCATACGAAGTTGTATAGAGACGGAGCTTTGTACAACTATTTTTGACTGTCACAGCTGTCAGTTGTATTAAAACCTTCTACAACTGTTTTTCCTTGTTGTAACAGACATTTTGCAACTGATATTTTTCATTATAATAAGTCATTTACAATTGTTTTTGCCCGTTTTTTGAAAAATACAAAATAAAAAATAAATTAGGCACTGATACAGAATGCATTCATAGATTTAATATCATTTTACAACTAAACCAACATTTTACTAATATCAATCAAAATTGTTCAAATTTACTGAAAATAACACGAAAGATTCATATTTTGAAAAATCAAAACGATTCATATATTCACACCATTCGTAGTGTTAGTACAATCACAAAACACCATAGTTCAAGCCTACACTATCACTAATAAGTAGTACACTATGATTACATTATAGCATAATATTAGTCCCACCACCAAAAAATTGTAATGCAGTTAGATATCCTTATTATTGTTCTAGTTTGTAGTCTACCAATAAATATGTAAGCTGCCAATGTGACTAACCAGAATCACACCCAAAAGAAATTCGTGCTGTGAGAAGCCCAATGCCTATATTTTAGTGTTTTCATTTCTCCATGATGTGCGGTAGAAACCGTCAAAAATGAACCATAATTTACAAAAGATTCTAGAAGAGATATACCTAGTACTGCTCCTTCATGTGGCACCAATTAAAAATAATAATCATAGCTCAGTATATAAATGTTTCAGCTATAAGGAGTTTGAAACCTATTTGAATGCTAAACAAAAGGGTGCCTACAAGTTAAAGCTTATATTTGCGGTCGCTGCGTTCGTTTTTTGGATTAATTACTTATGAGATCAAATATACTTTTAATTATTTAGATAATAAAGGATGTCTTGATGTGTTCTGAAGCAGTAACTTCTTGAAGAAATAGCTTTCATCTCATTCTACATATGAATACCAAAATCCTTTTATTAAAGATAAATAATGCCAGGTTAATCGCAGCGTTGGCAAATAATGATGTCATAACACTCTAAATTGGACCGTTAACAGCAATATTTGTTGATTTTCGTTTTCTGAAATTAATATAACAAAGTGGGGTGCACGCACTATTCATCCCCTCTACTTCCTTCTTCCTCCATTTCTTCCCTCTTCGAAAACAAACCCAAACCCAAAACTATTTTGAAAATTTCCAACATATTTGTATTCATAAATTTAAACACTATCAGTGAAAATTGGTTTCACCAAATATATCGGTATTCACAACAATTTGTAAACAGGGGAAATAGGACACACGTGTATTACTTTAATTTTGCTACTTTAGAATATAAAGATTCTAATATGAGGGTCGTATAATAGAGAACTTAGTAGAATATAATGATTCTAATATGAGCAATAAATAAGAAAGGACTATGCCCCCGTTGCCCTACATCCAGGAGTGTCAAATCAGTTGGATTAACCCAACCTATTTAAAAAAAATGTATATCTAACCCATTAAACCAAATAAATAAGAAAGGACTATGCCCCCAGGGCTTTCTGCAGATGTAGAAGAGTTATATGTGAGTTTAAGCTGTAGAAATTTCTGCCTTATTAGTACTTTGTTGCAGATCCCTCTCCTTAAGGTTAGATTCATATCTTTATAGGTAAATTTGCATGATTGTTCTTATGTCTGCTTTTTTTATGTAAAATATATTTATAAAGGCGCACTTCAATGACAATAGAAACTCACATTATTAAAGTTTTTAATAATCAGATTTTTATGCTAACTATCTATTTGTAGGGAATATATTAGTTTTTACCTACAAAATTTTGTACGTAACTTCCCATTAGAACTTCCATAACTCTATAACTACCTCTCATTTCATTTCTCTTATCCAACTGTATGTCCAGTATTTAGATAAAGGAACAGTGACTATGTTAATGTAGGAATCTATTGATGGCCAGTTAAAAGTCTATCATAATACCAGTTAAAGTCATATTTTCTTCCATTTTCTGATAAGCTAACCATGTTTACAAGTACGTTTAATTCAAACCTTCTCTTATTAAGATCAAATATTTAGTATGCTTTAATTATACACAGGAAACATGTCCTATTGACTAAAATAGTACGATTTAAATATGATGTGTGTCGTTCATTGATCACGTGGGATGGAATTGAATATCCACACTAGGAAAGTAGGAACATAGAATGAAAAATTAGGCTGCTGCATTTTTCTTGATTTGAATTTTCTACTTAATGATTGGGAATCGACTGCATAGACTGACTTTTTGCTTGCGATGTTCACTTATGGCACTCAGGCCAAGAGACATAAATTTCTACCACACAATACTTTAGAATAATTAGTTTTTAAGATAAAAGATAAAAGAAGTGTCATTTTTAGTAACTGGAAAGAAACTTTCATTTTCCATTTTCTTGCGAAATGATAATTTCTTTTATTTTTTGTCATTGAAATTAATTATTTTGAATCATTGTCTAGAAACTTATTACCAAGTTTAAGTTAAGAAACCTTTAAGCCAAATTTCCACTTTCTTCTATTGATCTCTATTATCCAAACATGCATACACTTCCCTTGTTGATCATTGTAAAGAAATTGTCTTGCATACTGTACATGCTTTTATTTCAAAATATCACTGTAGTAGAATAAACCAAAGATAATATAGCTATGGGAAACATGCAGCAATAGTACTGCGCTATTCTCATTAATTTTTCGCCTTATTCCACTCACAACTAAAGCTAATAGTATGGCATGTTTATAAGTCACATTTACCACCAACTGTTTCAATGCCAATACTAACAGATACCTCTGTTTATTTTATAGAGCTAGAGTATTGGCAATGATGATCAGGCGATTGGAGGAAGGTGTTGCCAAACTATGTAATGTATACTATAATATTGTTATTGCTGCTGCTGAACTATGTAGTGTTATGTATTGTTGTTGAACATTATAATTAAAATATTTGTTATGTTTGTTATTTGTGTTGAATCTATGAAAAATATTTGGTTTAATGATCTTTCTTCTGTGATATTATGTTAAATTTGCAAATGTTTATATTGAGTATGATAATGAAATGACTGTTACTGTAGGAGGGCAGAAAAACAATATATATATATATATATATATATATATATATATATATATATATATATATATATTATATATATATATATATATATATATATATATATATATATTCCTAAAAATTAAAACTAGCAACGGTTTTGAGCCATTGAATAACCAAATAAACAAAGTTGTACAATAAAGTTTCACAATGGCTTTCAGCCGTTGCGAAAATAAAATTAGAAACGGCTCTAAGCCTTTGTAAAGTAGTGTTTTACAACGGCTTTGAGCTATTGCTAATTTTACTTTCCAACGGCTGAAAGCCATTGTTAATTTTTTTTTACCACTGCCAATTTTGCAATGTCTCAAAACCGTTGCTAAATCATTTTGCAATAACTCAGAACCGTTGCAAAATGACATTTCTGGTGTAGTGTCGATACACATCCTTAATGACCCATCTAGTTTCTTCATGAATGCCATGGCCGCTCCATAAGGCGAACTGCTTGGTCTGATAAAATTCCTTCCCTCAAGATCCACTAGCTGCACCTTCAATTCCTTCATCCGTGTCGATGTCATCCAGTTAGGTGATCTACTCATTGGTTCATCTCCCGGTACAAGATCTATCAGAAACGCAACTGTTGGGTATGTTTTCGACCGGACCAAAGCCTCACCGAGCCAAGGACTCGCCGAACCACCCACCGCCGAACCAATCTCCTCCAAGCTCCCGCCGAACCAATCTCCTCCAAGCTCCTGCCGAACCAACCTCCTCCAAGCTCCTGCCGAACCATCCTAGCCGGTCCACTTATCTCCTACCACCGAACCAAAGCCCTACTGGTCCATTCATCTCCTACCACCGAACCATCCTAACCGGACCACCTATCCAACCTACACCGAACCAACATTTCCAGGCCAGATCGTTTCAGCCCAGGCCCATCAGCAGCTATATACATTCAGAACCCCTGCCCCCAGCCTCACTCTATAAATAGAGGGGCAGGGGTACAACAATGACAGACAAGTTTGAGAGCTCAAGCACGGGGAGAACTTTCAAACAACTTTCAGTTACTTGTAATCAAAGCTTTGTACTTGTAATCTGAATAGAAAAGGAGAATAACATATAAAGTGGACGTAGGCACGTTCTGGCCGAACCACTATAAATCTATGTGTCTTTTACAGTTTAGTCCCTGCTTTTTATATATTTGCGTAAATCACCCAAATCACTAGAAACGACGTAAAATCAACTACTTCATACGACTTGGAGGTGTTTGCCCATTTTTTGTGCAAACATTTTTAGTGCTTTCATTGAGTGCAGGAGCTCGAAGCTTCAGCTTCTCCCACTCAACCCTTTTTCTATCAACATCGTTCATTGCTTGGAAAACATGCCTCCCGGACGGAAGAAAGATGCTAACAAAGGAAAGGACATCGCAACTGACAGTGTCCTAGATCTAGTAATCAGAGACCAAGACAATCGTCCAGTTCCAACAGCAAATTTAAATCAGGTAAATCCGACAGCCCCTGCTACGGAATAACCAATTACAAGGGCGGATCTGGACAATGTTGTGGCTGAAGTAACTAACCGCTTCGCATCTCAACAAGAAGCCTTGGTGGACCAACTCATGTCACGCTTAAGGGATGCTGAAGAATCCAACCGCAACACTGAATCATGGGGTGAGTCCCGGTCTGGAGGATTTGGGAGGCGACAAGGGTCTTTCTTCTTCGAAGAGGCTAACAACAGAAACAACCATGGTAGGAGCCGAGCCCGGATTCAACCCGAATTCCGACCCGAGGAAGCACTTGGAACCGAACCCAACGGGAGAGGTGCCAAGCAGGGGTCGGATGTAGCTGAGCTTGTCATGGTACCTAACCATGAAAACACCAGTAGACGGGGCCGAGCAGGAGTCCAGCCCGAAGTTGGACCCGAGAAAGTGCTGAGAACAGAACCCAGCAGGGGAAGATCAAGGCAAGGGCCAACTGTGGCTGACCCCAGCATGCCCCCAGAAGACCAGAGGCAGCCATTGGAGAATGTTAGGAGTGACAGACGATACCATCCATACAAGTCGTCTGGACGGAATCAGTCCCGTAGGGAAGAACCAAACTCATTTCTATCCGCTCCAAGTTCTGATGAAAGGATGGCGCGATTGTTCAGAGAGTGCGTCCAACGGGAGCAAAGGGATCGGGGGATAGGTTCTAGGGTAACCAGCACCTTCACCCGCAGTATCGAAACTGCCATCACCCCCCGGGAATGGAAAATGCCAACAATGGAGTCTTATAAGGGAACCTCTGACCCCATCGTACACTTACAGAGATACACCCAGCATATGCTCATGAGCGGAGCAACGGAGGGAGTATTGTGTAAATGCTTCCCACTTTTCTTGGCAGATCTAGCTACCTCCTGGTTCTGCCACCTACCCCAAGCGTCCATCAGCTCATGGAAAATGTTGAAAGAAAAGTTCATCAGCCAGTTCCGCATTCATGTGGAACAACCCAAAGACGCTTATTCCTTATCTAATATCAAACAAAAGCCTGGAGAGACAGTGCAACAATATTTGACCCGATTCAATGCCGCAGCGGCTGCAGTTCAAGATGCCAATGAGAAACTTATCCTAATGGCCCTCTGCAGTGGTGTGCACCCGGATACTAAATTTGCTAGAAGACCAACCAAGGAAAAACCAGCTACTTTACCTGATTTCTTCCACGAAGCTGGAAAGTATATGAGACTTGAAGACGCTGCCACTGAGAGGCAGTCGGGGCAACAGGCTAAGACAGCCCCAGACAGGGTCTCCGCTGCGGCAAAGGATGTTCGGAGAAGTGACTCTAGAGGCAATGCTGAGTGCAAGAAGGGAGAAAAACGCTTATATCGAACAGGATCAAGATTTGACTCCTACACACCTTTGAATGAAACGATCGAAAACATCTTCCTAGCCACTCAAGACGAAGTTAGATACAAGCGCCCCCACACAAGAAGGAGTCAGATAACGCACTCAAGTCTGGAAAGTTCTGCCGCTTCCGCGAATCCCATGGACACGACACCAATGAATGCCACCATCTCCGGGACTTGATTGAAGAACACATTAGAAGGAGGAGACTGGAGCGCTATGTAAAAAGCCAGAACAGGACTCCAGCTCCCGCCAATGAAAACCCAGGGACAAAGAGGAGGAGGCCACCACCGAGCCTGCAGAGGCTATGAAATTTGTATCTGTAGACAAACACGATCCAAGTAGCCTGCTGAGAGTCGGGTCTCAGTT
Source organism: Allium cepa (assembly GCA_030765085.1). NCBI lineage: Eukaryota > Viridiplantae > Streptophyta > Magnoliopsida > Asparagales > Amaryllidaceae > Allium > Allium cepa. The sequence continues at coordinate 156,519,564 of CM060943.1, forward strand.
AAGAGCGGAGTTGAAAGATCAACTCGTCGATTTTCTTCGCCACAACATGGATGTATTTGCGTGGACGCACGCCGACATGACAGGAATCTCTCCAAATGTAGCATGCCACATACTGAACATCGATCCTACCAAGATGTCAGTGAAGCAGAAAAAGAGGAGCATGGAGGCAGAACGATCAGCAGCCCTCGAGGAAGAAGTAAAGAACTTACTTGCCAATGAATTCATACGAGAAGCCATCTACCCAGAATGGATCGCCAACCCGGTACTGGTAAAGAAAGCTAATGGGAAGTGGCGAACATGCATCGATTTCTCCAACTTAAATGACGCTTGCCCGAAGGACTGCTTCCCACTCCCCCGAATCGACCAACTCGTGGACAGCACAGCCGGACACGAACTCTTATCCTTTATGGACGCATACTCAGGATATAACCAGATCCCTATGCACACCCCCGATCAAGACCACACTAGTTTCATCACTGACCGGGGATTGTACTGCTACAAAGTAATGTCTTTTGGACTTAAAAACGCCGGAGCTACTTATCAGCGCCTCGTCAACAAGATGTTTGCGGAATTAATAGGGCGAACTATGGAAGTTTATGTGGATGACATGCTGGTAAAATCAAGGAAAGCCAACGATCATGTAAACCACCTGAACGAGATGTTTCAAATACTTCGCCAATATGGAATGAAACCGAATCCTCTAAAGTGCTCCTTCGGAGTATCGTCGGGAAAGTTTTTGGGATTCATCGTCCATGCCAGGGGGATTGAAGCGAACCCCGAACAAGTCCGGGCTTTGCAAGATATCAGGATACCATCCACTCGAAGAGAGATGCAAAGCCTAAACGGGAAGGTGGTTGCCCTAAGCAGGTTCATCTCTAAAGCAACCGACAAATGCATCCCTTTCTTCGAAGCTCTTAAGAGAGACAAAGGAAAGTTCGAATGGACTGACGAACGCTCGACAACCTTCCTTAACTTAATCGAACACCTCCAGAGACCACCAGTACTCTCAACTCCAAATGAAGGCGAGGAACTATACCTATACCTTGCTGTATCGTCTCATGCTTTAAGCGCCGCTTTGGTGAGGGAAGACAACCACGCACAGCGACCCGTATACTTTGTAAGCAAGAGATTTACAGGGACAGAAGCCAGATATCCTAAACTTGAAAAGCTAGCATACTGTTTGCTAATCACGTCACGGAAACTGCGACACTACTTCCAATCTCATTCCATCAGAGTTTTAACCGATCAATCGCTAAGACAAGTACTCCATCGCCCCGACACTTCTGGGCGACTACTTAAATGGTGCATTGTACTGAGTCAATATGATATCACCTACCATCCTCGCACCGCTATCAGGGGGCAGGCCATAGCTGATTTTATTGCCGAATTCACCACTAACGAAGGTAAGGAGCCATCTAGAATAGCGGAAGACATCAAGTGGAATCTCTTTGTAGACGGAGCATCAAACGAACAAGGCTCGGGGGCAGGTATTGTAATAATCACCCCCAGGGGAAGGAAGCTGCACTATGCCCTAAGATTGGAATTCGCTGCCACCAACAACGACGCAGAATACGAAGCAGTGATAGCCGGATTAGAATTTGCCCTGAAAATTGGAGTCAGTTCTTTATGTCTCCATAGTGATTCTCAACTCATTGTAAATCAAATACTGGGAGAATTCCAGACTCGAGGAGAATGACTCACAGCATACCTAAAGAAGACCAAGCTGCTGCTCAATCAATTGGATCACTATTTAATCAAACACATTCCTCGAGAAGAGAATCAGGAGGCCGACGAACTGGCAAAGCAAGCTAGCATGAAGGACGGCGCCGCTTCCCGAACAGTAACTATCTCAAGGCAACTGGCCCCGAGTTACGAGCCTATGAATATGATAGCTGCAATTGAAGAGGAAACTTGGATGACTCCCATCCGAGAGTACTTACAAAGTGGCACACTGCCCGATGGGCGTAACGAAGCTAAGAAAATCTTACGGAAAGCTTCCCGCTACACATTACAAGAAGGAATGCTCTATCGGCACGGCTTCTCTAATCCCTTATTAAGGTGTATCGCTGGAAGGGAAGCCAAGGAAGTCTTGTCCAACATCCATCAAAGAAGTTGCGGAGATCACACCGGAGGGCAGACTCTAGCCAAGAAGACACTCCGATATGGGTATTACTGGCCCACTTTAAACAAAGACGCCTTGGACTTCGTCAAAAAATGCAACAGATGTCAGAAATTTGCTAAGATTCCTCGACTGCCCACGAATGAGATTACTCAAATGACCAGCCCTTGGCCCTTTGCAATATGGGGAATTGACTTGATTGGCGAACTGCCAATGGGCCGAGGCGGAGCCAAATATGCCATAGTGGCAGTTAACTATTTCACCAAATGGGTGGAAGCGGAGCCTCTAAATAAAATATCTTCGGCAAAAGTTATTAACTTCTTGATCAAAAATGTTTTATGCAGGCACGGGGTTCCACTCAAAAGCATATCGAGCAATGGGCTTCAATTTGACAACGAGGAATTCACCGGCTGGTGCCAAGAGCACGGAATCCACAAAAGCTTCTCATCTGTGGCTTATCCCCAGGAAAACGGACAAGTCGAAGCTGTCAACAAAATCCTCAAAACCCTAATTAAGAAGAAACTTGAAAAGTCAAAAGGCGCTTGGGTGGATGAACTTCCTACGGCACTTTGGGCCTACCGCACATCTTACAGAACATCAACAGGGCATACTCCTTTCTCTTTGGCATACGGATCGGAGGCCATGCTCCCAGTTGAAACTGTAGTGTCTTCCCACCGTAGGATCCACTACAACCCAGAAGAGAACGAAGAACTCCTCCACATGTCTTTGGATCTAATTGAGGGAAGAAAAAATGATGCAACACTCAAAGCAGCAGCTCACAAGCAAAAAGTAGCAGCACAATACAACTCCAAAGTCAAACACCGCAGCTTACAAGAAGGAGATCTTGTCCTCAAACGGATCTTCCCGCGCCCCGGAGCGCTAGATCCAATCTGGGACGGACCCTATGCAATTCATAAAGATCTCCACAACGGAGCTTATATTTTGTCAACAGTGGACGGAGAGGTGTTCCAGAGGGCATGGAATATCCAACACCTCCGTCGATACTTTTCTTAACTTGTGCTGCCCATATGAAGTGAATTAACAAAGAGAATCAGTGGACGTAGGCATTTTCGTGCCGAACCACTTTAAAAATCTTGTCTCTTTTTAACTTGTTCCTTTATATCTTGGCTGCTTGATAAGCTTTATCCTTTTCTGTTGAACAAAATCATGTATAGCGACATTTCCATTCTGGACACTTCGCGGCACAACCTCACCTGGACAGGACCTAACAGGTACTATATGATTCTATGCACTCGCCAATGAGACACTTATGCTCCAGCATCCCTCTGCTGTGGGTTAACTCATTGCTCGTGACTGCCCTCAAAGCCAACTGTAATGAGCCGATTATAAGCCATCAAGAAGGCCGACTATAGCCGATGGCAGCTCATTACGGCGTTCGGCTCGCCGGCAACTGTAAACCTACTTTAAGCCCCAACATAAGGTGTGGCCAGCCAGGGGTAGTTCACGGTTGACGATTGGCACCCACACTAGCTGACCACAGTAAATCGAATAATACCCACGATTACGGGCCATAATGGCTCGGGTAGTTATTGTGTGTGATCTCGGCTTCGATATGTCTTAAGTACGGCTGTGGTAAAAAAGATAAACTCCCCGCGGAGGCGTAAGATGGGTGACAATTGTCTCCAAGACCCACAGCTAAGGAAAGTGACTACAAAACCCGCTTGCCACGAACTTAAGCATATCGACGGCCTTCCGTGATTGGAAGTTTTACTGTTTCTCATATTTCCATTTCATTCAAAAACTTTTCTCCTATCTTATATAACAATCCCTAAAGTACAGGTCACAAAATAGGGGAACTCTCTCTTGAGGAAATATGAACTCACATCCGGATGACGGAACACTCAGCTACATTCCATACTCAGTCACGCAAGACATTCAAAGCAAGCCTCTACAACTAAAACACGAAGGGCGGTACTATCTTCTCTTGTATACAAATATGTAGCTTTAATTTGTTCACACGTCATATTGGCATTGCAAGACATGAAATAATATTTTGAGCAGTAACTTAGCATAAAATACGATTAAATCACATGCATAAACACGCAGCTGTATTTCTTATGCAACACATCAAAATAACAACCACATTCGAACATGACAGAATCTACTTATGTTATAAAGTTACATAAAGACGTTCGTTGCAATGACATAATTACAGCCTGGAAATACAATAATGTTTTGGATTAGTATATACAGGAACGTCAAACAAGCCAAATAAAAAGTCAACTACATCGGGGCTCCGCCTCTATCCTGCCCGCCATCCGGATCTACTTAACTGCAGGGTCAGAACTCCCCACATGTACTCCAGAGGTCCCGCCTGCCCAATTCAGAAGAGAATCCATCAATAGTCACGAAAGATAAGCAATCAAATCATGAAAAGACTAAAAAGGAAGACTTACCAGCGTCTGCTCCCTGATCATCATCATCTAACTGCACGCCTACCTCATCCTCAGCAAGCAGCCGCATGCCCTCCTTAACCGCCACCTTCTCTTCCTTAGTGAATTGGGCCGTAACCACATCCATCCTGAAAGCCGCACCACCTTCCTTATCCGCATCGGCCTTAGCCTCCTCCAAAGCCCGAAGATATTCTAGCCATGACCCGGGGATAGTCGTCCATCCAGGACAGGTTGCCCTGCCTCCAAATTCGAAAATACATGTCCTGGAGCATCTCGTCCATCATCCCCTCGTTCTCCTCAAACTCTTTCATCTGGGCCTCAGAAGCCGACAGCCGTACGACGGCAGCATCCCTCTCCAATCGGTATCTCGAGCAGTCAGCATGAAGGGATTTCCGCATCACTTCCATCTCCTCCTTCAGCTTGGCCTGAGCAAGCTCTGCGGCCTCAAGCCTCGCAGATAACTCCTCTACCTGCTCAAGATCCACGCTCCGAACCTCATCCACCGTTGCGATGGCCATATCAATTCGTTCTTTGCAAGCAGCCTCCATTTTTCGCAACTCAGCCTTGCTAGTCTCTTCCATGGTTTTCTTTAGTCGTCTGAAGGCCGCCTCATGATGGGATATCTGGACAGCCTGATCGGCAAGCTGTTTGGCCTGATCAGAGACCTTTAGCCGCAACCGAATGTTAACACTTCCGATTTTCTCTCCAGCCTTGGCCAGTCGAGCGTGATGCTCCATTAGCCTCTTGGTCTCTTCAGCCACCCGATCGATGTTTGCCTTGGCTTCATCCCCCATGGTCACAATCCGAGTAGTAAGCGAATCAAGGTCTAAGTACTTAGCCTCATCAAGCACCCGTACCATGGGATTGCGGGGAAGAAGATGCTCACCCGTGGCCTCGTCAAAAGAAATGTCCTGAAAACTCGGGTCCAGATCCGGGTGGCCGGCAAATGGGTTGCGAACCAAACCATGGTGGTCTATCGGGGTGACGGTTGGATTTTCGGATGGGTGTGGGGAAGGCATAAACTCAGTATCTTCCTCAGTAATATCATGGATAGGCTGGACTGGAGGCTGAGGGCCAGGTGAAGGTTCAAAGGAAGATCGCTCCCTCTTCATCTTTTGCATATCTTCTTCAATAACTCCGAGAAGAGGACGATAGACAACCACATCTCCGGGACGGCTAGTTGATGGCTTTGGTTTGGCGGAAGCTTTGAGTAGCTTGTACTGCTCAAGGCGGTGCCGAATATCTGATGTCTTGGCCACCTTACCCATTTCTGGAATAAAAACCAAGTGTTAAAAGCATACATGAAACTATTATTCAAGAAACATACGAAGTTAAAAGAAGGAGTTAAGAATTCACCTTGAACCGCCGGAGTTGCCTTAGCTGAAATACTCTCAGAAGATAGACTGGCACCAGTCCCGGCCTTATCAGACTTCTTCGACTTCTCCACCAAGGCCAGCCCTTCCCCCAACCCCTCAAAGGCTTGGCGGAAAGTATCATCCGTCCACTCTTGAATCTCTCCCGCTTGCCCAGAGGTCAGGGCATCAACGCCACTACCACCATGACCTTCGCCACCGTTACCACCATCACCTTCTCCATCGCCTCCGCTCTCCTCCTCGCCTCTTTCCTCCTCTCCACTTTACTCCTCCGGAGCATCTGGGCATGTGCTGGGAGAGGGTCCATCAGATTTCTTAAGCTTCTTCCCCCCGACGACTGGAGGTACCGAGAAAGGTCTTCTCTTACTACTCTTCGCGGTAGCCCCTTCTTTAGCTTTGGCAGCCCTCTCCTCGGCTGTATCCCTCTGCTTAACCACAGATTGACGTGGCAGAATTAAGCTGTACACCAGGAGAGTGGCATTCCTGATCAGGTAAGAAGCCGACCTATCCCGTCACGAAATGGCCTTTATTTCCGCAGCCATCCGAGCCAAGGAATCATTCTCCACGACCGCAAAGCCACCTGTCGCTAGCAAGAAATAAAAGCATATAAGAAGAAGCATTGCGGTCGAAACAAGGAAAATATAAATGAAGTTCAACTTACAGCCGGAAGTGAAAAGACGGAAGGAAACAGAGTCGTCCTTGATAAAGAACCATTCTTTCTTGAACATACTGAGCATCGAATACAAATCCAGGACCGGCTTGAAAGGCACGGCCGCTTCCAAGCTGATGTATGGAGACCTCTTCTTATAGCCTCTCAAGTTGTACAAATAGCGGATCTCCCCGTTGGAAGGGGGACGCCCATATTTCCTCTGAAAAATGATGAACAAGCACACCAGGATAGTATAGGAATTGGGCTGAAGTTGGAATGGAGCCACCTTCAAATAGGTAAGAAAGCTGACTATCCAGGCATTGATTGGGGGAATGGCCCCGCACATACAATGGTATCGGCTGTAAGCGAAATATCCTTCAGGAGGATCATACGGCATCACACCATCTCCCGGCAACAGCATACTCTCCCTGTCAATCCCAAAGGAGCGAGCGATGACATCAAGTTGTCCTTCTTTGAGGGAGCTCGGAAAGCAATCGGAAGGAGAGTTCAGAAGCTCCTAAGGGCCATATCCGTCCACTAATGACCTCGGGGCAGGTCCATGTCACGCTGGTCCCGGCTGGACTGGGGGCACAACAGAAGACTCACCTCTGTCCGTAGATTTTCTCTTTTCTGATCGAGTTTCCACTTTGTGAGACATTTATCTACAACACCAGAAGAACATATTGTTAGAACAAGGAGTACGGGAATACAAACGAGCAAAATACATGCAGCCTAGAGTCTCATTCGCAATTCAAAACATAAAAGTTTGGGACCAAAGACCATTCGGCCTCACACTTCTCAAACACATCCAGCAGTACGAGGACGAAGGGTCGTTCGGCGCTATGCTCCTTATCTCATTCGGTACTTGGGGCCCCGGAGTTCATTCGGCGACTCAAGAACGAATGTGGCATTCGGTACTTGAAACCCACAAGGTCCATTCGGCAGGTCAATCTCATTCGGCGATAGTCACCTGGTCTGGCAGTAGAGTTGATTCGGCGGTTGATTGGTTCGGCTATCTCAAAGCAAAAGAGTTTAGTTCGGTGTTACACTGGTTCGGCTGGTGGAAAATGGCGAAGGCCTTAGTCCCATATTTATAGGAGAAACATGAATAAGCCGGACCAACTGGCTCGGCACACAAGGCCGGATGAAAGTGACCCAGCCAAAACAAAGTACGTCATGCACATGCGCATGCCCTACTTTGGGAGGCAAGTGTTGGGTATGTTTTCGACCGGACCAAAGCCTCACCGATCCAAGGTCTCGCCGAACCAATCGCTGAACCACCCACCGCCGAACCAATCTCCTCCAAGCTCCCGCCGAACCAATCTCCTCCAAGCTCCTGCCGAACCAACCTCCTCCAAGCTCCTGCCGTACCATCCTAGTCGGTCCACTTATCACCTACCACCGAACCAAATCCCCACTGGTCCATTCATCTCCTACCACCGAACCATCCTAACCGGACCACCTATCCAACCTACACCGAACCAACATTGCCAGGCTAAATCGTTTCAGCCCAGGCCCATCAGCAGCTATATACATACAGAACCCCTGCCCCCAGCCTCACTCTATAAATAGAGGGGCAGGGGTACAAAAATGGAAGACAAGTTTGAGAGCTCAAGCATGGGGAGAACTTTCAAACAACTTTCAGTTACTTGTAATCAAAGCTTTGTACTTGTAATCTGAATAGAAAAGAAGAATAACATATAAAGTGGACGTAGGCACGTTCTGGCCGAACCACTATAAATCTGTGTGCCTTTTACAGTTTAGTCCCTGCTTTTTATATATTTGCGTAAATCACCCAAATCACTAGAAACGACGTAAAATCAACTACTTCATACGACTTGGAGGTGTTTGCCCATTTTTTGTGCAAACAGCAACAGCTCACTTCGATGGTAATCCCATTGCCGGATCAAATACATCGGCAAATTCCCTTACTACCCGAACCTGACCAAGTTCTTCTCCAATTTCCATGGCTCTTAACAAAGCACAAACACTCTTATTGGATTGAGAAGATGATTCTGTTATGACTATCTGGGCGTCTTAATGATATTTCTCTATCCTTGCAAAATATCATAGCCTTATACTTTCCCAACCAATCCATACCCAAAATGATACCAAAATCTATGAAATCAAAAACGTACAAACTGCATGCAAACTTATGACCTAACAAATCAAATTTTAGCTGGTCACATCTCATCCCTAGAGTTTCCTATCCTCTCACTGGATTCACAACCCTTAAGGAAGTAACAAGGTATGTAGGTTTTATGCATACCCTATCAATCAAATACCGTGATATTAATGAATGCGATGCATCGGTATCAAGTAGTACCCTAACTGGTATACTTTGAATCAAAAGAGTACCTTCCATCATAGTTTTCCCTTTATATGCTGCAATAGGCCTAGAAGAAGATGGTGCTCCAATAGAAAAAATCTTCCCTCTATCTGTCCTGACTGGCTCTAGACACTGATTCTTATAATGCCCAACTTGGTCGCAGTTAAAGCTTTTCACATTCTTCTTCTCTATAGGCTTCTTCCCTTTTCCTGTTCTACACTCATGAGCATAATGACCCTTCTTATCACACTTGAAGCACACCAAATTAGTCTTTGCCTTCTTAGCACCATCCTCTTTCCAGGCTTCTTTCTTCTTAAAGAATTTCCTCTTCTTTCTTTAAGGATCCTGGGATTCAACTGGCTTCTCCCTGGCAGACACAACAAGCATCTCCTCATGGAGAATGGCCATCTCCACCACCACATTCCAAGGCTCTCTAATACAAGTCATGGCCATTCTAGCTAGCTTTGGCCTCAGTACTCGAATGAACTTCTCATTCCTTCTGATGTCAGTACATATAGCAGCATATCCGTATCGAGATAGCTAACCAAACATAGCTGCATACTCGATTACTGACATATCTCCCTAAATAAGATCCATGAACTTCCTCATTAACGCCGACTTGGAAACCTTAGATAAAAAACTCTGCTCAACCTTCTTCTGAAACCAGCCCGTGTCAGCACTTACTCTAGGACTCCGACCGTCGCGCTATTCCATCAGTAAAGCGATGCCCCTTGCAGCTGTATAGAGGCCAGCCTCCTCTTCTCTCCATCATCCAAGCCTAAATTAGTAAAGATCCTCCATAGTGCATAGCCAATTATCAACCTCTACTGCATCCTCCGTTCCAACAAACGGCTTACCACCCAAACTGGTGTAGTCTCTGCACAGCCTAGCATAATTATAACCTACTAAAGCTACAGGATTAGCTCCTCCAACACTACTAGCGGCTCCTGCTTGTAGAAGATTAGCCAACAATTAATACATCATCCCCGCATCTATTGGCAGATTTGCAGCACCTACATTGGCTTCAGCATTTGGACTAGCATTAGTCTGTCGACCTTGGTTTCTTCTGATATTAGGTTGAGCATTTCCGTTGGTTATGGCGTAGCATCTACCTAGATTTCCTCTTCCGTTTCCTGCTTCCATATCCTCTTTCTCATAAATCTACATATGAGCCTTAGTAAAATATAGAAGAATGGTCTAAGAGAGAAGGGAACACATACTTAGATATATACCTATATACCAAATACAAGAACGTTAACGTTAACCTAAACCCCGATCATATTTCTGATTTATTGGATTATGTCAAAAAGCATTTTAGGTTCAACTTTCCTCTTAAAGTTTCATAAACCTATGCTCTGGTACCAATTTGTAACATCCCCCTACTTGGAGGCCCAAAACTAACGGCAACGGATGTTGCAGTCATCCATATTTATTAATCATCGACAATCACATATGGCGGTGCTTGATACATTGATATACAGATCACAAGAATGTGGAAAATTTAACAAATTAAAAACAAATTTCCACATTCCATTCAAAACATTTCATGTTCATTACATAATCCCACAAACGTTAACCACGTTTAGAAAAATATAATTATTACACATACCTTAAGAGAGACGTATGAAGATGCCCCTTGGTAGATCAGAGTATATAATAAGGCTAGTAAGTCTGCCTTTACATCCAAAATTACACAGTGGAAAAGATAACTCTAAATAACTAACTACATCCCACATGCCTATGGAAGCTTTATTCGTCTCAGAAGAGAACCTGAAAACCTTAAACATCAAACCTCAAACTACTCGAAATCAATTGAGTACCCGAGAGTTTAAGGGAAAAAAACTTTGAGTCAGACATAAAGCCTGGTATGAATAATAGTCTAACATCCCAATCCATTTAGATATCAAGCGAGATCAAGCTGCTTAGCAGTACGGGTTTCCCCCTCGCTAGTATCCTAAACCCTTTTCAAAACCATATAAGTGCTCCTGCATCCATAATGGTTAAAACATAGCATTTTAAAATATTATGATGATAAACATACATATAAATATTTGGATTTCCCATCCCTGGTTTAATTGACTCCCAGTCATATTTATAGTTTCTAGGATCACTATTAACCTATTAGTTTTCATGGGTTAACAAATAACCTTTTTTATGACACATGGGCACCCTATCCTATTTTATAGTTTTCATAAGATCACTAAGAACCTATAGGCCCCTGCCAATTAACTTAATTAATTCATGGGTCCCCCTAATTCTATTGGTCATTCCAATAACTCATCTCTTATCCTAGTTTTAATGGGTTGACTAGGAACCTACTGATGCCTCCACTAACTTCTTTCACATCTTAGTTTTCATGGGTTGACTAGGAACCTTTTGATTGATGCCAATTCTTAATCCGGATATTATTTTCATGGATTTGCCACAAACCAATTGGCCCCTGCTGTAACTACCCAAAATTTTTGACATCGAAAATTAGACACTAATATGTTCATGGTAGAAGTGCCGAGCAATCGAACGCCGGAAATTTCAGATTGTTAAAGAAAAGAAGAAGAAAGTAGAAGAAGAAGAGAAAACAACAGCATCTCACAATCGCAGCAGATTAAATATGATATCAAATAATAGCATTTATACAAAGAAAGCTGTAATTGTTACTTTTACAACAATACATCAGAGTACAATAAAACATACATAAACTGGACAGTTATAATTAACTTGTCCCAACTACAAACAATATAACACAGCGGTATATACTTCGTACATTCCTGCCATCCAGCTCGTCTCCTAAGCTCTAGAACGTCCCAACTTGAAAATCTGTAAAACTCGGTCTGACCCGAGCATTACATCAAAGTAACACCCGGGTCAGGCTGGAAATCAGCGTGAGTAAACCCATATAACATGAAATACTAAGGTATAAAATTTATTTAAAATCCCGGAGTAACTCATTCATTACAACGAGTTCTTAACTTGTTATACTTATTTCATAAGTCAATATCTAAGTACCATTACTAGGTTTAAATGCCATGATTCTTGATTTATTTCATTCCAGCCCGATTGATTCTAAAACCAAATTCAAATCCATAAAGAACTTTTGTAGATTACTAATCGAAGTGGTTTCGGGTATTTGCTGATACCCGACCCCGGTCTCTTCGAACCCAATACTCTTTTTTTATCTAAGTTGTTTAAGGTTTAAACAATTTAATACAATTCAAGACATTGAATTTACACAGCATTCATCAAGATAAATAACACACATTTATCACATCTATATCCAAAGTATATTACATCATAGAATATCACAGATTAACATACTATAAATATCGATCAATCCAGACATTCTATATAGTAAATCATCCATAAGCAAGACTTATTAATCCATATTATAATTAATTCAATTAACTCAAATTAAATTAATCACTTAAGAATTAATCACCTAACCTGCTTAATTAATCATTAACTAATTACAACCATTTGAATTAATTAATCATTCTTTAATTACCTTTATAAATCAATTAATTTATCTTTAACCACTGATTAATTATCCTTTAAATTATTAATTAATAAAACTTAGTTATTAACTAACAAAACTTAATTACTAATTAATTAACCCTTTATTGCCAGTTAATCAATCCTTAAATTCCAATTAATTAATCCTAATTACTTAATTAATTAATCCTTAATTACAAATTAATTAATCTCTAATTAATTAATTAATCCTTAATCATTGATTAATTAAATTAATTAACTACCTTCAATCATTATTAAGTAAATTAATTAATTACTCTTTAATTACTTTATTAATTTAATTAATCCTTAAACATCCAAAGTCTTAATTAACCTTAAGATAAACATTTATCTTTATTAATTTCTTTAATTATGATTAACACTTAAATTTAAAATATTTTAACCTTTTAATTAACACTTAATTACATTTCTAAATTAAGTTTAAAATAAATTAAAAAATTTAACTTAACAAATTCAAGTTAAACAAATTATATAACTTTAAAAACATTTATTATATAAAGAATAGATTTAAGAAATAGTTCAAAACTAGATTCATTTTAAATTTAAAACTTACTTTTATTTAAATTTTAAAACTATTAAATTTACTTCGGGTTTAACACGATAAACACTCGAGCCCAGACCCGAGACAATCCACTTTTCTCTTTTTTTATAAAACTTAGTTTAGTTTAAAGTTTAAACCTGTAAACATGATTTAACACTCACGTGATACACGAAGACGAACCCGAGCAAAACTTGGCTTCCACCGAGTATTTCTTCGAGTCACACCACTACCCAAACCCACTGACACTCCAACCTCGCTGTGCACGTGCACCGTTGATCAACGCTACCCTGACCATCGCCGATACCTCTCGCACATTGACTTTCACCTACGCCATCGCTCTAGACCACCCACACTTCAAACAAACGCCAAATCGAAATCGAGTTATCACGATCAAACTGGAACAGCAACCATTACCAGAAAACTTCCTCGACCTGTCGTTTTTGACCACCAGCGTCCATGACACTTCGTCCACACCTCCGCCGACCATCCACTCAACCTTTCCCCCAGGTCCGATGAACCCCGATGCTCCAGAGACGACACATCGATCCCATTTCCAGACCTTGACCAAACTAGGTATTAAACCCTAATCCAGCGTCGTGACGCTGCCTCGGTGGTCTAAAATCTACCTGATATTTTCCCGAGCTCGACTCCACCCTGGCCTCCTCCAGTGGCGATCTCGACCTTCCCGAGTTCACCGATCACCAGAAAAGCCTAAAACCCAATATCTGATCAACCTTGAAACTCTCACTCGATCCCAAACTAAAAATCTGGATTCAACTTTTGAAATTCATGATTCTTGATGGTGATTAAGGTTATATAAGTAAATCAAAGAATTATGATGCTTGAAAATTATATGTTGTAAGTTTTTACTATAGTTCTTGATTTCCAGATAATATGTAAACAAAACATACTTAAAACTATTTTAAATCTTAGTTTATGTTTAAATAAACATATTATGTTTGAATACCAAAGCCTATCAGAGATTAAATGAGAATATTTGGAATTTTAATCCAAAATTTTACCCTATAACCTAAAGCAGAGATGAACACAGATATATCCAGACATGCACATTTTTATATCTGCGTATTTATAAACATGCAAACCAAATTTCACTCATGCAAACACTTATCAAAGCACCTATTAACTATATTCATCACAAGCAACAATTTAAAAAAGGGTTAGTTTGTTTACTCACCAAGAAAAAAAAAATGAACAGAGAGTTTTTGAAATAGTTTTGTACTTTGAAAACTGGAATGCCTCTTTGATTTTGAAAACTTAGTGTTATGATGATATTTTGAAAACTGAAAACTTGAAAATGCTTGAAATCTAAAGCTTTGATTTAGTCGAATTTGCTTGATATTTCTGGTTTGAAAATGTTTACAGGCTTTTGTTTTCTCTGATTTGTATATTTTTGTTATAGGCTTTGTTCTTTGAGTTTTTGAAAATGAGAATAGGAAAAATGAAAGTGAGGGGTGGAGAGATATATTTATAGCTTAATTTTATGATTTTTAAAAATAAATGAAAATAAAAAGAAAGGGTGACACTTGTGTAAAAATCGTACAATTGTCATTAGCATGTATTAATTATCTTACATTTGTTAAATTGTATGTACTTAACTTACATGTGTAATTATGCATGTGTAAATATATTTTCAAATGTTTTTTATAGATCTTTATATTTAACTTTCAATTTATTTCTTAATTTATACTTATAAAATCTTTTTAAATAAAATAATATAAAACAAATGAAATACTAATAAAAATTATATATATACTTTTAAATCCAATTTATTTTAAGAAAATTGTCTTTTTGAATTTCAAATTCATATTCTAATTCAATTCAAAATCAACTCATACATATACAAATATATATATATATATATATATACACACACACACACAACACATAAATTTTTTGTTTGAAAAATAATAATTCCATTTAAAATCTCTAGTGATTATTATTCACCTTAGATTGGATATGGAAATTGGAAATTGATTAAGACTGATTTCTTCTAGCTTGAACCTAAGCTTTAGATTTGATTTTCTCTTCTCTTCTTCTTCCTTATGGCCGGCCTTGCTATTAGCTTTCTAACGTTTATTTTTGCTTATGATAAATGAAGGTGTATGGCCTTGGCAATAATAGTATAAGGGTGAGAACATGAGCGGCAATTTACCCTAATGCCCCTAGGTTTATTTAGTTAGCACCTAACTATTTATAAGTTCATTTAATTTAATAAGCACAACCACTACATATTTATTAATCAACATCAATATCCTTATCCACATTATTATTTTTTATTTATTTTAATTAAATCTCATGAATAATGATAATAAAAAATAGGGGTGTTACAAATTATTGGTAGTAAAATGGAACGGATACAAGCCATAGATAAAATTAATTAAATGAGATGAAATTAACTTCCCTCAATGAGCACAGTGTATTAGAGTGTCTAATAAGTATTCTTGCATACTAAAGATAAACTATGACAATTGTCAATCAAGCCATTGTGGATATCGACTCTACGATATGGTATGATGCAAAAATCTGAAGGGATTCCAAATACTTTATCAAAATATGATTCTGGTAGTCTTATGCAAAGGGGTGTGATCCATTGGCCGCGATTGTGTTTGTAAGAGAATAACGTAATTGGAATTTAGTAAGCAACATTGATAAGAATAATCTCGTAAATTTCTATTTTGAAATTAGTGTAGTAGATTTTCATTCAACATACTCAAGTTATTTCAGATTTAATCACAAAATTATCGCTTGATAAAACTTAGTTTTTCGGTAAATATGTGCTAAAATAGAAAATTCTAAATATTGATTTAGAGTAGACTATTTGTATATAACAACCAAAGTATCTCGAAGTTAGTAGGAGCGATATAGAAGTTGATAGTTTTTGGATATGATCAGGAAATGATACATAAATATCACAAGTAACAAGATTGAATAAGTATTTTGGTAGAAATATCAAATAGTTTTCAATCAAAGTGCAGAGGAAGCGTAAGCATATGTTTATAAGAAAGAATGCTAATAGGTACATTGATATTTCTAAACTATAAGTAAACAACATATGGTTGATTTTAACGATATACTTGTGTTAAAATCAACCTTAGTTGTTTTAATAATCAACTTTGGATGGTAAATGATGTCTTTTATAGTGAGTATAAAAGATATTGGGATGCAAATACACCTTATTAAATTATTTAATACGAACATGTGAGATAAGTTCCTTATACATTGTCAATGGGAATTATCATACATGTTTTGTTGTCTATGATATCATGATTTGTTTATATATTTGATATTTAAAGCAAATAACAAATCCAAATTGATATCACTAATGGTAGTTTGAAGCATTTTCGTGTATTTGTGAAACACTAGAGAATCGTCTATAGAAACAATGAACTCCTTTGGACTCAAACTTCATAACTGATATTGAGTATAATATGCCAATAATAACTTCAAGTTAAGAATCTTTAAGTTGAAAATATTCCATAACACGCCGTGGCTGATTCATTGACTTGAATAGTACCATAATAAAAACAATGTATATTTATATAATAAATGCACAAATTTGCAACTGAACCGAAGATTATTCCAAATGTTGAGAATCCCACAACATTGTATACGATTATAATGTCACTATATAGTTCATAACTGAACTTAATGCTCATTGAAAGTCGAGATACATACTCTGAATTAATCCTTATAATAAAGGTAGTTTATCAGTATCGTAGAGAGTTAATCATGGGTAACTGATTTAAGAAAACCAGTTGGAGAAGTTGGAATGATATGGATCCATAATTGAACCCAAGTACAAGTGAGTGATTGATAGAATTAGGGATATGCCCAAGAAGCAATTATGTAATTTATTACGTATATCTAACTAGGTGACCAATTTTATTCGAAATAAAAGGTGTTTTCTTTCTATTATATACTTGATATAATGTGTTATATTAATTAACTAAATTTAATTAAAAATATATTTAACATAAATCCATAAATGGTACATTTTTAATAGTAATTATTCTACTAAGTGTTGTAACCGCGAGTAATTTATCACAACAAGTTATATCATTTTAAATGTTCCTAGTCAAGATGCATCAAGAATGAATATCGATGTATCCATTGAGACTAGAGTATGTAATGCTCTGGGCAGTGTAATACTCATGACTACTGGAGACACCTAAGGGTTACATACTGATAGTTATTGGATAATTATGGAATGACTCGCTCGATAGTTTTCTATTGGTTAATATAACTAAGGTCAAACAAAAAAAATATCGATGTGACTGTTGGCAACCAAATTGGCCATAAACACCCAAGAATAGGTTTGTGTAGTGAAGGAAATGAAGAAACTAAATTAAAATAGAGGAATATAGCAAAATAATAAGCAAATCAAAACAGAAATCAAGAACACAGGATTTACAGTAGTTCGACGTCAATTGCCTACATCCACATTGAATATACTCTTTCTTGATTCACTATAATCTTGATTACAATAAAACAACAAAAAGTAAGGAAGTAATGAAGAAAGTTGATTACAATAAAAGAGCAATGTAACCAGCAGCGCAAAGAAACTCAAATAACCCCCTAGGCTAGTATTTATAGGTGAAGTTGACCACCAACCTCTCTGAAACTTTGACTACAGGACCTCCTTACCCATATGGCCCTGCCATATGGGTCTCTAGGCCCAAACCCCAATGAATATGGATTGGTACCGATCGCTCCATTGGTTGATTCTGGCGCAGCGATCCCTATGGTAGCTTCTTCATTCTTAGATATCATGGCTCTCCAAATATCATGTTGATTGGATATGTGGAGCTTGTGCTTTTGCTAAATCTTTGGTTCCGATTCATTTTAAAGTTGTCCATTTCAATCCCTTCATATTAGATCATGCCGATCCATGATTATTCGCACATATCCCTTACACTTCAATACATAACACCGGTCCCCCTTATTCCACTACACTATGCCGACCCATAGATTTATGTTAACCCTCCTTTGGACAAGGCCACACACAGACGGATTTAACCCAATCAACTACATAAAGGTCGAAGTTGGATTCCACGATTAATAACATGATAATGAAGCCAAAACATAGCATAGTCGGTGAACAAATAGAGCAATATGTCTAAAATATGGTTTCGACAAAGGTCGAGTCATTTCAGGTTGCTTGGAATCTGCTTCGAGTCATTTCCCTGTTTACTTCGAGTTTTCGGGCAGTTTGCTTCGAGTCAGGGAAGGATGTACCTCAAGTCTTCGATAGGCTAACCCACTCGTCGATTACTTCGAGTCTTTACAGCACCTGCTTCGAGCCGTTGGGAGGTCTACTTCGGGCCGAGGAGAACATTACTTCGAGTCATGGCCGTGAATCGATCAACAGCCTAGGTCCTCATCAATTTCATATCCATGTTGTTCGAATCCATCAAGTTTGCACTCGTTCGTTTCGTATCCATCGGTGAACAAGCCTCATTTATTATCCATCGGTGAATAGGTCTCATTTCGTATCCATCAATGAATTAGCCTCATTTTGTATCCATCATGAGCAAACCTCTCTTTGTACCCATCAACGACTGTCTCCTTCGCATCAATCTGCAGTAACTCAGGAGTCCTTTTCGTATCGATCCAGCCTTAAACGTATTTTGTATCGATCGACCACAGGTCGATTCGAAGTCAACACCTCCCAATCGATATGAAATCTGCTACCATATGATCGATATGAAATCTGTTACCGTATGATCGATACGAAGAGACCATCCATCTATTGGTACGAAGTGAACACTGAGCGATCGATATAAAATAGCCTCAGGGTTCGATATGAAGTAAGGTACAACATACCGATACGAAGAGAAACACAAGATCGATACGAAAGGAGATATAGCCGATCGATACGAACGAGGCGTATACATAGGAAAGATTCGATTGATTCGACGTGAAAAGTGGACTGATCCAAGAAGTTAGCACCATGACAACTAGTGGGCGCATGCTCGGAGCGATACGAATAGAGCGGTGCGAAGGGGATCGATGCGAATTTGGCAGCCTTCATTATATCCAAATTTGCATCGACCATAACTCACAATCTATAAGTCCAAATGCCACCAAATTTTCACAGGAGCTTACATACGATCTAAAGAAGGTTCATGCTGAATTTCGACTCGATTGGATCAAATCTTGATCAATACAAAATTCGTTTGTACCGATCACGGAATGAGCGCAGATGACGTGGGATCGATCGCGTGGGCCCACTCACATGCTAGAAGAGGTGTCCCGATATCTGAGCGAGATATTTGCATCCTACGCCTATAAATAACATCCCATAATCTACAGAAAAGGGACTTTTTGGCTCTTTGACATCCAGACTCTGCCAAGATTACTCTTGTACTTTAATTCTACCGTTGTAACTCATTGTAACTAGCGAACAAAGATCAATAAAAGTCAGTCATTTCATAGTCGATGTAGGCCAAATGCTGAACCACTCTAAATCTATGTGTTTATGTGTAATTGTTTTTTAAATTTTGAGTGTTCTTCATATTTATTTCCATTACATACAGTCTACCTATGATCTGTAACTGTGATTTGGTGCTTTCATATGTAAGTGGGTGTTTGTGACCATTTTTGGCGTAAACAATTTCCATCTATACCGATCCCTCTTATTCCTTTATACTCTGCCAATCACTCTAATAACCATTTATGCCAAGCCAAGCATCATCAACTATGTTGATCCCTCTATTACTTCGACCATGCCTATCCACTTACATAACCAACCATACCGATCCCTCGTATTTTACTTTGCTATGATGATCGATCCCTTGTTAATTCAAGCTATTTTCCATATTTTTAGCATTGTGCATCATCTATCTACCATCTTCGTTCAATTCTGACTTCATATAACCATATGGACTCTATTTTTGGTCTTATAGCTATTGTTTCATGGTCATCCTTCTTAACAACATTCGAATCTATCTTGCGTAATCAGTCCAATATAGCCGAGTCCAGGTACTGGGTAACACTTCCCAAAGTACATCTCCTGAGTAACATGACGTGCTTTGAATAGAAAAAAGTCTGAATTGCCAAAAAGATGTCCATCTAGCTTACTGAGATTACTATGACGCTTGGCCGATTTTCAATAATATAAGTCCGATGTCATATTCCGTCAGCATGTACAAGTCTAGTCATCCGGGACATATAAGCCTTTATTATCTGATCCAACCTCGAACTTAAAATTTTTAAGTTTGATTGCAATTTCTGTTAGTTTCAAAAATTTGAGATTTTAAACCATTCCTGTGCATATTCATAAACACATTTTTGTCGTTGGCTCCCGGACGTGTTCGCACATTTGCAGGTTGTTGCCAATTTTATACGTTTACGTTTACAGTAAAATCTTCATGATCATTCATTATTCATTATTCCCTCCTTTTTATTTTCCATTTTTTTCCTTTTTTAAGGAGGGATCGACATATAACATGCCGATCCCTTGTTAAAGTCACGGGAGTAGGGATCGTAGGTCCCAATGTCGACCCCTCTTCATCTTTGACTTGTTTAAACCCTTGTGACCAGTTCCTCCTCCACATCCTCATATATATACTAGCTTTCTTTCCTTTCTTCCTTCACTTTTATACTTTCACTTTTTTATTCCCTTTGCCTTCGCACAAACTTTCTAGTGAACCTGGTTTATTGCAAAATATTCTTGATGAACGAACGCTCTTTAATCCTAGACCTTAAATTCTAACACGATATCGAGCAATTCCCTAAAGTCGCTTTTCCTTCATCTTCAATCCAACGAACCTCAAACGGTTTCCTTTTCAACTCAATATCCCATATTTTAATATAGGTATGAAATCTCTTTTAATTATACAATTAAGTTGTGAATATTGAGCTTTTGATTTGAACCTAAGTGGCAACGGTGAGCGCTTGGGCATAAGATAAAAAAGAAATATGAGGAGATGGGTTCGGCTGAAGGTTTTGATGGAGAAGGAGTTATGAATAGAGGAAAGTAGGGTTCGGTATAGGATATAATGGCGATGGTAGGGATCAGTATAGGACAGGGATCGGTAGAGGTGATGTTCTTTAGTTGATGGGATGAAGGAAAGCGGAGGTCTGCAATTGGAAAGGAGAAATTTGGAGAGGGATCGGTATGGGATAGGGATCGACATTAGGCTGTGACGTTATAGGATAAGGATCAGTATTTCTTAATTGTGGAGAGGAATCGGTGAGGCGGATTTAAAGAAAGGGATAGACATTTAATGGGTTTGAAGAGGTATCAGTATGAGCTCTTGGGGAAGGGATCAGCATTAGACATTAAGGACCAATCCAATCCAACTTATTTGAACACTTAATGCAAATTTGTCTTGCTGAACTCGAACATAAATGACAATAGAAAATATGACACGCATACTTGAAGTATCGAACTTGAGATTGAATGCCCAGACTTTAGGAATTCTCAATATAGACTAAGTAATAAACTGGCTAATGAACTTAGATAACTGACTTCATAATTTAATATGTCGATAGTCGATCCCAAAGTCTTCTTTGCCAATCAACTCTCTTGCTGATTGAGATGGCCGACGATGATGGTCTCTTTGGACGAAACTCCAAGTCTCATCGTTTTATTTTCTGCTTTTCTGATTTCAAAATGTTTATTTCTGTTTCACACTGCACTGCATGGAATTAATTCATGGAGGTAATAGGTTATTATTTCTAATCTTAATTATCAATTGAGTATAGCTAATATAAATTCCAGACGCATAAAGTGTTCAATTAACATGTCTTCTGATTCAGCGATGAGACCATAAGTTCTAAAGCAAAGTCAAGTTCTACAACTATATTTGGAAGGCCTTCTCCAAGACATCATATAGAATAACCCGGAGCTTCTAACCTACAAATTGATCTCTTCTCCAACATTCCATTCCTTCTAATGGAAATCATCAGCCCTGCTCCTGATGCTGTTGAGGGTGTCATTCTTCTTGATAATCCATTGGATTCACAAGCTTCTCGAATCGGCAAAGCCACTCTTTGTCGATTATGCTCGATCCATGAAATTTTGTTTAAGGATGTCTTAGTCTCTATAAGAGAAGATGGACCTCACCTTCCCCCAGTTGGATATACAGCGTGGAACAAATTTATTTGCTGGACTGGATGCGTTCCACCTTTTAATTCCTTTGTCCGAGAGATGTTAAGATATCTCAAAATCGCACCTATATAGCAGCATCCCAATAGTTATGCTTTCATTCACGGGACTTCCCAACTATTCATGAATGTTCTATTCCATCCACCCACTACTGAAGACGTCATATTTATTTACATTTTCAAAAGATGATCGGAAAGCTCTTCTTATGTCTTCCTCAAACCTTCATCGAATTGCCAAGTCTTAACGGGCACCTTGAACAAACTTTCACTGTTTGAATATTAATGGTTCTATGTGTGATGCCATTCTGGATTCATAAGAAGATTGTTAGAACGACGTAAGTGTCACTTCAACTTTTCTCTTAAGTTCACTCACTCAAGACATAATTTTTCCTATGAATTTACTAACATTTGAAGTTCCTTCAGGTGTTCGTCCATGTCCCGAAGGCGCTGAGTTTTCTAGAGCCGGTTCCGCCATCCGTGTTACCCTTGTTGAGGACCGAGACATCAAACTCCCTGTAACCGATGAACTACTACCTTTATTCAGGCTATTCGAAGATGGCCGCAGAATCAGACTTCATAGAAGTGTGACATTACTGAGGAATATCCCAGAACAAAGAAGGGAGATAGTTAACCCCATCGTGCCCCTGGTGAGGGGACTCGGGAAGACACCGAGGAAGGAGAAATTAAAGATTATCACGTTGAAAATCTGGGAGATGACGATGCAGGCCTTGGAAAAGCGTCGATGGTTGAACCACTACAAGTTGGGCAATTCCAAACACTTATAAAAAGAAAAAAGAGGTTGGCAGTTGGCATACAAACTACGCAGAAGAAAGAATGCATCCGACCCGGAGTTTGTTATTACTCCTCACGAAGAAGAATCATCGTCTCATCATCTGAAAAGTTCGTTAAAAGGATTCTCAAACCTTAAAATTCCAGAAGACATAATGTCTTACGACTTTTCGAATATTAACATTGAAGGACTTAACTTTCCCACAAGAAGCGGCAAAGGCATCCAACCTTCTAATAAAGAGGAGAGCACACCGGTAACCAAAGCTACCATTACTAGTCCATTGGGGAGAACACTCACAATCACTTGCACTCCACTATACACTTGTTATTGATCTCTCGTACGACAACTTCTAATACGATCTTATTTGGTCTTTACAAGTGCAATACCTTAATCACGAGCCTTTGATCATCTTCTAAGCTCTTCTGCCTGTTATCGCCCAAGCCAGGCTTCTGATTCCACTCGACGTAGAGAAAAGGATGAAGGACGAGACAGAGATTATCTTTTGAGGGAGCCTTCTTCCTCTTCTAAGTGAAAATTTCAATCTCACACGCCTTATCAAGGGAAAAACTCTAACCTTTCGATTCAGAGCGGAGAAAAATCTTCTTATCACGGCCTTCACGTCGCTGCCACTCATAAGCTACATTCTGGCTCTTCAAGTTCAATACAATCTCATTAGCGCTGATCTAGCAAGCACCCACTGCCACTTCTGATCCACCTCTGCCGGCTAATGCTTCCGACTCTTCTACGCAGAAAAGTTGGCTGACCTCAAAGCCACTTTCTCGAAGATTTGCTTCGATAGTCTTAAATTCCTCCCTTTTATTCACATTATCCCAGGGCATGCCAAGGAAAACTCTTTAGCATGTGTAAACGACGTAGTTGTTCAACACGAATCATTCATTCATTTGGCAGAGAAAGTTTCTGAAGTTTCCATTGAGCGTCAACATGAAATAGATAGTCTCAAGTTGGAAGCAATTCATGACAAAGATATAATCAAGCACTAGGATGCTGAGTTGCTTGAATTCAAAACCCAACTTGCCGAGGCTGAAAAGAACGCAAGGAGACGGTAAATGCGGTAAGTCGTCCGGAAACTTCTCACAAAAAAGAACTTAATGCGGCGCTTCAATGCTGGGAAACACTTGCCTTAGAAAAGGACTCCTTATAAAAGGAGAAAGACACTTTAACTCACCTGTTGAGGAGATCGAAGAATTGTTGAAAAAGGAAAGGGAGGAAAAGATCGAAGCTTAGGAGGAGTCGTAGAAATACCGTGAAGAAGTCATTAAGGCAAGGAGCTTGAAAACAAAACTTGATGAATGGTTTGCTAGAATTGAAGCTCTGAAAGAAGAAGCCCGAGAAGAGGGCAAAAAAGAGATGCTTGATCAAGCCAACTCCCATGTGGAAACCGCTATAGAGACCAATAGGAATTAAATTAAGGACTTATTCGATCCACTAAATATTAAACATAACGCGAAAGTCCGGCTCCACCATGAGTTGAGCTTTCTTGGCGAGGGTTACCTCGAATCGCTTGTCGAAGCTTGGGAACACAATATTAAGATAAAGAAAGAAGAGCTAGAAAAAACCGAATTCAATGAGGAAGAATCAATGAGAGAAGTGCTTCGAGGAAACTAGCCTTCGGATCTAGCCGCCGCTAAACTTTAATTTTTCAAGACTCCCGCACCTACTAAAGATGGAGAGGATATAGTCGAGTCTTCCGAAACTGATCCTAAAGGTTGCTCTCCAGCCCAAGTAGCCGGACCGTTAACTTTTTATGGCACGGAGTATAATCTCGGTTATGATCTGGACAAGCCTTGCTTTGAATCTAAAATGCTATCTCTCATCCTTGAAGGAAGCATTCTGGCAACTATGAAAAATCAACCGGATGCTGGTATCATACTAAACTTCTCTGTATTTGAATATTTTTTGTTCTTTACGTGAAATTGTCTTTAACTAATATCCATGTTTTAATAAACTTTGCAGGTCTTTTGAGTCTTGATCAAAATCCCAAAAGTGATGCCGCTGCGGAGCAGCATGAGAAAGCGGCTGAAGACTCAGCTGCTGTTGAAGTTTCGAGACCCGATTCCCAAGTTATCGGTGCTTTTAATGAAGACAAAACTGAAGATCCACTCCCGACGATGAATCATATGATGTGATAAATACAGGTGCTTCAGAGCATACTGTTAAAAACAGCATGAGGGAGAGGATTGAGGAGGTAGAAAAATTAAAGGTGAGCCTGTTGAGATGGAAATCGATGATCCTGATCTTGTACCATTTGCATGTCATTCCACGACGATTCAATTCCTGGTGAAATCCCTCCTTCAACAAGAACTCCAACCAAGGGCGGTAAAGGATCTTGGAAGAGAAGTTCGAGCGGCTCCACCCCTGAAGAATCCAAAAGGGAATGAAAGTCAAAGAAGTAGTCGTTACTTCATATCATTGTATATAACATGCATAATTATTTCTTTCCCTAGTCGTAGTTGTATGGGCATGTATCCCGATTTTTGAAATAACTTATACTGGAATTTTGGCATTTGTGAATAATTCTTTTTGTTTTCGATTAAGTATCGTGCGAATTGTTATTTTGATAGTTAAACGATTACTTTCCATTCAATGTACTAGTAATTCATTGCTCATCGTTCAGGTTGGAATGATATTCAGTTTCCCATTAGCTTGGGCACCGATTCGATGATTCCATCTGTAGGACTCCTTTCGGTAACTTGAGTCATTGTAAAAGCTGGATATAATTCGCAGTATTGAGCCATCACGGTCCCTCTTTGGATGATCAGACTTCCACCCCTGGTCTTAGGTTGATAAATGTACTGCATGAACGGTCGAGTCTCGTCCTTGTTGTGCTTATACTCCCACCTAAGCTCTTAAGACTTGAAATTGATCAACGAATGGTCAGTTCACATTCATCTTGTTTCTTTTATTTTCATTCTGGTGATCGAAATTTTTCAAAGGATGTCCGGGTCACATCCGTTCATGTTTAGCGTGGAACGATATTAACCGTTGACCCAGCGGCATGATATTTTGGTGTAGATCGATATTGACCATCGACCCGATGGCATGATATTTTGGTGTGGAACGATATTGACCATCGACCCATCGGCATGATATTTTGGCATGGATCGATATTGACCGCCGACAAGATATTTTGGTGTGGATCGATACTGAATGTCGATCGGGGGATCGATGTTTTTAGTCTCCCGCAACTTTGTATGTTGTTCGGACTATTTTTGTATTAAGGCCTCCTTGCGGTCGTTACCTTAAATCATAAAAAACACTAAATTGGAGCTGTTGTGAGCTGTCGTATTGAACTTTTAGTAGTTTGTATTCCTCCTGTCGATTTCAGGTTAGAGTTTGTGGAATAGAGAATGGTCGAGATTCACTCATCTATTCTTTTGTCTTTATACTCCGGTCTACCCTCTAGGAACTTAGAGTTATTTTGCGAGCGGTTCATTCACGCTCGATTTATATTCATATTCTAGTCCACACTTTGGAGACTTAAAGTAATTTTGCGAGCGGTTGACTCACGCTCGATTTATGTTCATACAACACTTTAGGGACTTAGAGTTATTTTGTGGGTGGTTGGTTCACACTCGATTCATGCTTATAATCCATCCCACACTCTGGGGACTTAGAGTTATTTCGGAGGCAATTAAGTAATACTAGTTTTGGTCACCTCGATTTCATTTCAGTCCTATAATCCGAGTAGGAAGTTTTCAATCTCCAGATTGTCGACCATGCTTGTTCCTTATTATTTTTCCCATTTTTTGGATCTTGCAGGAATTGTTAATCGAGCAGATTAATGGACTCATCTTGTTTGATCCCATCAGGGATTAGTATGATTGATCGTTTCAAACTCCAAGAGGCTGTTCACACATATCGATATCAATCAGTTTCATTATGTACTTAGCATACAATGTAATAACAATCATATATGCACAGGAAGTTTGAAACTTTGTTCAATAAATGGAATGGAAAAAAGTAATCTGTCTTTTTTTTTAAAACCCTACTCCGAAGAGTAGAGCTAGGGAATACAGCTGTCCGCCACACTGACCCTCCTTTTTAGCTAGCCCAGCTCAGAGCATCAATCCCCTACTATGATAAAGATTTTGTTGAGGATAACTGCCCCAAGCCTTAAAGGAAACATATCTCAGCTGTCTTATTACATAGTCGAAAATCAAATGCTAAAGCAAAACTCTGAAAGTAATTTCAAAAGCATCATACGACACATGTCAAAAGGAAGCACATATGTGCGTATGTTAGGCACAAATAAAGAAATGTATAAGTACTAAACAACATGGTTTCAAATAGAAACTTTATGAATTAGTCACTCAAAATAACTAAGAAACATCCACAAAGGCTAACTCAAAGTAGACAAGCGACTCAAAGTTATACTAAGTATGTGCTATTATTTTACTTCCTATTGCATCAATGAACACTACATATTTACAATAGAGGTGAGCAGTGATAGGTTAAGTGACGTGGTAATATCTTGAGTTATAGGATAGTGTCAAAATAATAATAATAATAATAATAATAATAATAATAATAATAATAATAATAATAATAATAATGCTACGGCTCTAGTAGCAAAATGAACTTGCCTAAATGGCAGAAAAAAGCAATCACCTCTCGGGAAAACAAAAGCATAACCGTAGACTGGATTTTATGGCCAAACACTTCTACTTTTATCTAGGTGGATATCTTGCATGGTATAGCAGTAAAAATAAACAATAGCAAGCATATCAATAAAGCATGCATGTTATCCATGACTGACTGGCACAAAACCACAGAGATCATAAATGTAATATAACAAAGTAATGCCATATAAATAGAGTATTAATTTGGCATTGTAAAACCTTGCTCACCAAACAAGTAAACCTCCTACTAGTAGTTTCAAGAGCATAATAATAGAATGATAAGTCTTAACACCATAATACAAATTCCAAATTCTAAAAGTAAAATATGTAAGTAAAGGGTAACGCTCAAGCGACACTTGAAGAAGCAACCACTTCCTTCTTTCCAACTCCATTCGCCTTAGCCTTAGCAAGAGCATCCATCATCTTCTCTATAGATTCCTCTTCAGTAGGCGGTTGCACTTGCTCCTCTTTAGGCAATGCGGCTCCTCCATATAATTTTCAAAAGCATCAGTAGGCACTTGATAAATCCTCAACTGTGGCTTAATTGGATCCTAAGTCATAGTTAGTGCTAAGGACTAAATCAATTTAGTTGCATTTTGCAACGTAGTTTGCAAACTAAGTTGCATTTGAAACTCACTTTTTCGAAACTGGAGTTGCAATTTGCAACTCAGTTGAAAATTGAGCTGCATTTGCAATCCAGTTTCGAAAAGCTGAGTTGCAAATGCAACTCAGCTTTGAAAACCAAGTTGCAATTTGCATGTATGATTACTTCACACAAGCATAATTTTAGGTTAGATCCAATTTACATACCACGAAATTGAGTTTGCTAAGGATTTATCCTATTCGATTTCAAGAATATGATCATATGCACAATCAGTTGTAAAAGAAACATTTAAATTCACATAATCTGTACAGTAAAATGTGGAACGTATTCCTGGAAAATAACTTTCCTTGTAAAATAGTTGAGACTCTGCTTATGATTAATAGATTTACAAGCAAACATGGTGCCTGAAATTGAATGAAATGCAAACAAATAAGGACTTCTGTAAATATATTATTTTCCACCATGTATACACCATGTAATAATCTTATCCAGTAGCATTTGACTAATATTTTAGTCTGTTATAGATTTAGTTATTCCAAATCATCAATAAAGCCAATTGTTATTATTTTGGCATTGTTGATATTGATTATATATTTGAGGTATAAACTTAATATTGTCCAATAATACCAATCTATTTATATATCAAAGATTTACCTTTCCTTCTTTGGCTAATTCTTTGCTACCAATAAAATTAACCCATTAACTTTTTAGTATTTTTTTATTGTCGTTCATTTTCAAATATTACTTTCCTAATCTGACCTGATAGCGATTATATATTTCCATAATTGCACAAGTTTGTAAAAAGTATAGCTTTGAATGAAATTCTGTAATACAGACAGTTCAAATCAAGTTTGTGTTTTTCTTAACAAATAACCGACCAAAGTACTTATCGAACCCATTTGTTAAACATGAATCAAAATACATAAAAAATTCAAAATTGTACCTTTTCGAGGGAAGGTGGAGAGAGAACATTTTCCTAACTTCTTTCAACTACAGTTCTACTGCTATTCAATGTTTAATGTTATGAGCTTGATTCGTTGTATCTATTCATTAGCTCAAACAGTGTTTTGATTGGTTGTTCATTGATTTTGTCTTTTGTATTTCTTGTGGGATGTTTTGGTGTTTGAGCCTTCTTTATGGATTTTGTTATATTATACACTTTTTATATTGAATTAAATTTTGAGTGCCCTCCCTGTATTGAGGATCACTCTTGCTGTAAAAAGTAGTTAGATTTGGGTACGGATGCTAGCATATAACATGGATGCATTGCTTTGGTTTACTTCACATATCTGGTTGGTCCTAGATTAGGAAACGTTGAAACATTGACCACTAATTGTTCTCTACTCTATTAAATGGCTTAACAGCCACAAGGTATTTAACAAAGTAAAATCCAATGTTGCCTAAGGTAAAGGGTTGGCACACAAATAAGAAGTTCCAAACCTATGGTAGGACTCCCTTAAAACCTCTTCAGCAAGTGCTCTCGTATAGTTATAATCTTGTACAAAAACTGCACAAACAAATGTTATCACGCTCAAAATTTTCGTACATTAAAATTGAACGATTAATCAAAACGGTTTTGAATCAAAGACTATATATCAATCATTTTTCAATTTATAATGCATTTATTTTCGACTCACATAACACGTGTAGTAGAAACAATTTGTATACAATTCAATATAGCCATGTAATAAACAAATTCAAATAAAGCAGAAATTAAACTACTATAAGCATTAAAGTAAGCCATTTCACATACCCATTCACCTAAATTTCCATCATACTAGAGATGTCGGGAGTAATTTGGAGTTTGAAAGTTCAAATATAAGTTGACATCAAAATAATACCTTCCTGAGTGTCGAATATTTTTGGAGAAAGAGGAAGCGAATATAAGAAAGAGGAGTTTTTATTTTATTTTATTTTATTGTAGAAAACTTTTCTTCATTGATGATTTATTTCTTGCTTGGTTGATACAAAATGAGGGGAGAACTCCTCTATTTATATGACTCAATAGAACATTCTAGATACAGAACACTCTAGAAACATGGCTCATTTAACAACTCTAGAAATGACTCTTTATGCAACTCTAGAAACATAACTATTATATAATTCTTATTTCTAGCAACTAGTATAAAATTCTAGAGCTCTCACCAAATTCTATCAAATACAAGAAGACTCTAGAAACTTTAATAATAAGAAACTTCTAGAAATTAACAAATCAAGTTTAATATTTCAACGCCCCCGTTTAAACTTGATTAATAGATCCAAGTAGATTTCACATCCATTTGATATATCTTCCAACTATTTTGAGCTGCTAAAGAGATTATTAGTCTAACAGTTTCTAATCGAGCGACTGGAGCAAATACCTCATCATAGTCATTGCCGGCTCTTTGACTATAGCCTTTTGCCACCAATCTCGCTTTGTATCTTTTAGCTTCTCCTTTGGCATTTTTCTTTACTTTGTATACCCACTTCACACCAATTGCCTTGCGTCCTTTTGGAAATGAAGCTAACTCCCATGTGTCATTCTTCACGATGGCCTTGATTTCTTCGTCCATAGCATTTTTCCAATTCTTCTTTTACAAAGCTTCTTGGAATTTCATAGGCTCACAATCTGCAAATAAACAAAAGAGTGTAAGATTGTCTTGATTTTCTGTTACCTTATAAATTTCTTGAAGGCTTTTAAAGCGTGGAGCCCTTTCACTTGAGCTCTCATCTTCTTGACAACTTGTGGTAGGAGAAACTAGTGGGGAAGTAGGCTTCTCCCTTAATTGCTTGATCCTTGGTTGTGATATTTCATCTTCTTCAAAGTATGGAAAGAGGTTGTATTTTTCATTATGTGATCTCCAATCCCATTCTCCTTCTTCATCAACACAACACCTCGACTAATTATTATCTTCCTCGTATCAAGATTGTAAAGCTTATATCCTTTAGAGTTGGTGTCATAACCGATGAAAATATACTTCTCACCTTTGTCATCCAATTTGCTTTGCTTCTCGTCTGGTACATGTACATGAGCTATGCTTCCAAAGACTCTTAGATGGGAAATACCAGGCTTCCTTCGACTCCATGCTTCTTGTGGTGTCTTTCCCCACACACTTCTTGTTGGAGATCGGTTTGATAGATAAACCGCACATGCCACAGCTTCCGTCCAAAAATCCTTTGACAACCTCTTACTTTTGAGCATGCTCCTTGCTATCTCAAGAATTGGCCTATTCTTCCTTTCTGTTACTCCATTTTACCATGGGGATCTAGGCACTGTCAGCTGTCGCCTGATTCCATTATTTTCACAATACTTTTGGAATTATTTTGATGTGAACTCTCCTCCACGATCGGATCTCATGGCTTTAATCATAAGGCCATTTTCCTTCTCAACATGAGCCTTGAACTTCTTGAAGTTCTCAAAAACCTTTGATTTCTCTTTTAAAAAATACACCCATATTTTTCTTGAAAAATCATCGATGAAAAGAAGAAAATAGTTACTCTTACCAAGTAAACTTGGCTTGATCGGACCACACACATCCGTATGTATGAGTTCGAAATGTCTTTTATCACTTGAGTATGACTCCTTTGGAAAGCCCATTTTAAATTGCTTTCCAAGTAAACATTCTTTGCACACTTGATTTGGACGGCTTATGCATGGTAATCCTCTTACTATTTTCTTCTTGGAGAGCAACTCTAGTCCTCCGAAGTCAAGGTGTCCAAAACGAAGATGCCAAAGCCAAGCAGTATCTTTATAGCACACCTTAAGGCATTATACGATATCACTTTGAATGTTGAGCATAAACATTCTATTTCTTGACATTGGTACCTTTGCAATGAAGTTACTTGCACCATCTCTTATAGAAAGATTATTATCTTTTAATCGAATATCATAACCTTTCTCTAAGAGTTGTCCTAAGCTCAAAATGTTGCTCTTCATGTTTGGCACATAGTAAACATTGAAAATAAATTAGCGCTCTCCATTCTTCAATCGGATAAGAACCTTTCCTTTACCTTTCACTGCTATCTTTGATTCATCTCCAAATGCCACATTGCCCTTCACTGATTCATCAAGCTCCACAAACATATTTTTTCTTCCACACATATGGCTGCTTGCACCACTATCTAGGTACCATTGGTTTTCCTCTTTTTTTTTTCATTTTCTTTGTAAGCCAGTAATATTGTATCATCCTCTTGGCTTTTTTCTTCAACGTAATTGGCCTTCTCTTCAACTTTATTATGCTTTGAAGCTCTACATTCAGAAGCATAATGTCCAAATTTCTCGCAATTGTAGCATTTAACACGTGACTTATCATACCTTAAATTTCCTCTCCCACGACCTCTTGTTGAGCTTTCTCCTCTTTTATTGTTGTTGTTGTTTTCATAGTTGGGCCTCCAACCTCGTCCATGTCCATATGCACTGCCTCTTCCTCTTTCTTGGCTACCACCACATCTTTGTTGGCTTCGATTGCTTTCTTTCTTTTTTGAATCAATCCGTGTCGTAAGGACTTTCTCTACAGTCTCTTCCTTATTCCTTTTCTTTTCTTCATAAGCTTGCAATGAGCTTAGAAGTTTCTCTATTGGCACAGTCTCTAAGTTTTTTATTTCTTCAATGATGGCGACAATATGTTCGAACTTTGAATCTAATGATCTAAGAATCTTCTTAATAATTCTTACATCATCTAACTTCTTACCATTTCTTTTAAGATTATTACTAACCACTAGAACTCTTGAGAAGTAATCAGAAACAAGTTTACCTTCTTTCATATGCAAAGTTTCAAACTCTCTTCTTAAAGTTTGAAGACGTACCTTTTTGACTTGATCAGCTTCCTTGTAAGACGTTTGAAGCTTCTACATGCTTCTTTAGCCGACTTTGATTCAGAATCTTTTTCAAAGGTATCATCATCCAATGCTTGATAAATTAAACAAAAAACCTTCTTGTTCTTTGTTCTTGATTTTCTTAAAGCATCTCTTTGAATTTGAGATAAACCATCTTCATTCTCATGTTCAGTATAGTCATTTTCAACTATCTCTTACACGTCGTGTGCTCCAAGGAGAGCCATCACCCTTAAACTCTAATTATCATAATTGTTCTTGGTGAGCATTGGAACTTGTTGGGGAACGCCAATATTCGCCATCTCTATCTTTTTTTTAAATTCTCGCTTCGATACCACTTTGTTGAATATTTTTGGAGAAAGAGGGAGAGAATATAAGAAAGAGGATTTTTTATTTTTTTTTATTGTAGAAAACTTTTTTTTATTGATGATTTATTTCTTGCTTGATTGATACAAAATGAGGGCAGAGCTCCTCTATTTGTATGACTTAATAGAACATTCTAGATATAGAATACTATAGAAACATGACTCATTTGCCAACTCTAGAAATGACTCTTTGGGCAATTCCAGAAATCTAACTATTATATATTTCTTATTTCTAACAACTAATATAAAATTCTAGAGCTTTCACCAAATTCTATCATATACAAGCAGATTCTAGAAACTTTAATAATAAGAAACTTCTAGAAATTAGCAAATCAAGTATAATATTTCAATATTGAGTGCGCTGCAAATGAGCTTCCCTCCTAACTAACCACGGTAAGAATTAATATATGGTTAAAGAAACTAGGCAAATAGCTATAACAATAACTATAAAAAATAAAGAGTTAAAATCAATTTCTCGGTTGAATACAGTTCACAAGTATAATTCGTAAATACTTTTGAAAAACAAACAATCTTCTTTAACATACAAGTATGATACAGTGTGCTTATATAGAAAATACAATTAAAATAATTGTCTTATCTGTCTATTCGTAGGGAGAAGACTTACATGAAAAAATCAGCAAAACTCTACTAAGAACAAACCTTCGAAGTAACCATGCAACCCATGCAAACAAAACTAGCGTAACTGAATACAAGCCATAAAAGCAAATATATAAATGCAAGTGGAAGGAATAATCTTCATTAAATATAATACCATATGTTTTTGTACTAAATTTTTTACCGTTACAGTGCATTCCAAAACTTCCACTATAGATTTTGACCTTGGTGTAGCATGGATTTATTAAGTAGGTAGCAGTGTATAAGAATTGATCACCATGTCTTTGTTGTATTTCAATACTACTTTAAATCAGTATCAGGGCCTGTCCAAAGTTATATTGGACCCTGGAGAAACAACTACTTTGGGCCCAAAGAAAAATAACATACATTATCATGATTTAGTTTGAGAATGTGAGCCAGCAATAAAGTATTTTTAAAAGAAAAAGAAAAAGAAAAAGAAAAACCAGATCTAAATAACCAATGTACCATGTCGTTTTCAATTTATGTTTCACAGTACTTTGGAAAACAAATTAGCTTGGCATGTGGATTTCTTATACATGCAATCTACGCATAAACTAGACAACAGATGCTACGTGCCATAATGAACCAGTTTGTGTAAATTATATTGCACAAACTCCATAGCAAATGCATTCAACCAACTCACACAATTTAAAAGCAATAAAATATTATCACAACGGAATATATGATATACAAATAGAAAATAATGATGCGGATTAATAATGCATAAAAATTTTTATGTCTTACAGCCGCTAGCAAGTATAAAATGTATAGAAAATATAATTAGATCGGAAAAAAAAACTAGGATTAAGAAAAATATACGCAAATAGCGAACAAAGATCGAAGAAGATCATCAAATATGCAACAAAGATTCTGTTTTCAAATGTTTCTTGGTACTTGGTAAATACACTACCTTTGAAATGGTAATTTATAGATGAATATGGAGAACTGGAAAAAAAAATAGTTTTCATGAATAAAAAAGCAAAAGATGCAGAGTAGACGGGGAGGCAAAGTAGCCAGAGGACTTTATGAAAATATGCATGAATTAAATAGATGTGGTTGTTTCTTCAGGATGGCATCAATTAATTGAGAATTGATCTTTGGTTCTATCTTTTTTTGTTCAAATAGATTACCAAAACAAAGAATATATTTGGGCCCCTTTGAATACTGGGCCCTGGGCTATTGCCCAGCCCAAGGGCCGGCTCTGATCAGTATAGTGATGGTATAATATATTTCTTTTAAAAAAAGAGTGGGAATACGAAAAACATTTAAAACCAATGCTACTTGGCTCTTGTCAATTCAACCATAACAGTAAATCAACCAAATGAACTCACATTAAATTAACCATAAAACCATCACTATTTAG
The DNA here is from genome assembly GCA_030765085.1 of Allium cepa. Taxonomy (NCBI): domain Eukaryota; kingdom Viridiplantae; phylum Streptophyta; class Magnoliopsida; order Asparagales; family Amaryllidaceae; genus Allium; species Allium cepa. The sequence goes on from CM060943.1 coordinate 156,554,856, forward strand.
CACTTCTCAATCCAATGAGCTCAAATTAATTAACCTAGCTAATAACATATGAGTGATTAACACTATCACCTTTGGATGGACTGTCCAATCTTTGTATGGAACAAGAAAAATTACAATATAAACAAGGGAAAACTTAAAATATGAAAATATGCAGCAAGTATTTTCAATATTATGTTCGTGGTATATGCATACATATGTTTAAGGTTGCTTGCTGCGTATAAATATCTTTTAGAATTAGAAACCAAGTCACAGCCTACTTGAAGAAGCATCTAATTCTGTCACATAACCTGAAACTATCAAGTGAGGTATAAAATATAAATGCTTCTATTTACCTTTTGTCAGCCAAGCAAAAAAGTTAGCGAAGTCCTACCATGTTCAAAGAAAGTAGAGATTTGAAGGCATAACTACACAATTTAGTAGTCAAATCATTAGGTAAAGTAGACTAAAGAAGTCTAATCATTTCGGTATCAGAACTGCAATGATATTAGGCATCATATATCTTTGTTGTTTCAATGGCTGGAGTATATATGTAAGGAGCTTGTGGTTGTAACCAAAATATACTAACAGTAACAAGTAGTGCAAATACATATGTGTTGTAAATTAGACATGGTGAGAAACAAAGTGAATCACAAATTCATCTCTAGTTTTTGCATTCTAAGATCTAATTTTATAAATACCATTGAAATGTCATCACCATACTTTCTTTACTGTGGAAAGCAACCATTTAAAACATTCCCATGAAAATATAGAAAACTTTTGGTTTATACACTTTTAGACTTTTTGTGGGACACACACTGCAAAGTTATCCTAATATATTTTATGGGGCGCTGAATTTTTTACTTTTCAAATGTCATTTTGGTTACCAATGAAGCCAGTAACCTTTTAGGCTCTTGTGTCTTTCGCATATTGAAAAACAAGAAAGAAGAAAAAGCGTACATGAAACATATCCCAAACGAAATAAAGCTAACTTACACGATTTAACTAGTTCCCAAGCTCCAACTAAAGCTCTATGTTGCAACAAAACCATTTGCCCTTTCGCATGTAACTTTCAGGTAAATAAACTAGTTATTCTTCTACATAAGAACATTAATTTTACCCATACAAACATTAATTCTACATAACAGGTAAAAACCCAGTTATTCTTCACATGTAACCGCTGCTTGGCGAAGTTGAGGGATCGGAGCAACGGCGAAATTGAGGAATCGGAGGAGCACCAAGCAGCGAAGATGAGGAAGCGAAGTTGAGGAATCGAAGGAGCACCAAGCAAGCGAAGATGAGGAAGCAAAGTTGGAAAACTCTAATTTAGAGGTTTAAAAGTGAAGCGTGAAAAGATAATTCGCGGTAGATAATTCAATACGGGAGTGGGAGAGTGAAAATATACCTCGCGAATTTCTCCTTTAATTACCGGCATGATTAGTGAGTCATCGTTCAACGTTAACAGTAAATATTTAACATTAGCAAGTCACGTGACAATGCAATCGATTAATGTACCATTTTCTCGTAGTGATCTGTTCAATGGTATATGGTCCTTGCCATGTCGGATTCATGTGTGACGGGGCAGGAAAACCCAGTTTCAGGGCGAGATCAGCAACTTCGAAGGTTTTTGATCGCACTTTAGTGTTGTAAAATCGGACAACTTGATATCGGTGTGCAGCTGCTCTCAAATCGGCTTCCTCGCGCTTCTTATCTATAAAGTCCAAAGATTTCAAGAAAAGATCTTTGTTCGTTTTGGGATTACGGTAAGTCACTCGGTGAGAAGAGACTTTGAGTCCTACCGGAATAACGGCTTCCGAACCGTAAGCAATGACGAATGGAGTATGGTCAGTCGCAGATTTGTCAGTGGTTTTGTAGGCCCAAAGTGTCGTAAGAAGTTCATCCACCCACTTACATATAGCCTTCTCCAAATGCTTTTCCAGAATAGATTAGATAATTTTATTTACAGCTTCGACCTGTCCATTCGTCTAAGGGTGAGCGATCGCTGCAAACCTCTTTTCAATATGATATCTTCGATAAAAGTCTTTAAATTCACACTATCGAATGGAGTCCCATTATCTATTACAATAGTTCGCAGAAGACCAAAGCGGCATATAATGTTTCGAACAATGAAATTGATTACTTTCTTGGTTTTGATCGTAGCTAACAGTTCCTCCTCAGTCCATTTGGTGAAGTAATCAACCGCGACAATAGCATACTTTGCACCACCTTTAGAGATTGGTAAAGAGTCGATGATGTCAATACCCCACACAACGAATGGCTATGGGCTGACCATTTGCGTAATTTATGTTAGTGGAGCTCTTGGGACTTTTGCATATATCTAGCTTTTGTCACATCGTCTTACATAATCAGCAGCATCCCAATTTGCGGTTGACCAATAATATCCATAACAGAGTATCTTCTTCGTCAAAGTTTGCCCCCTAGTGTGATTGCTGCCTCATGAATTTCTTTCAGAACGAGCTTTAGCTCGTCGTGAGCAATACACTAGAGCAGGGGAATAGAAAAACCTTTTCTATGCATTGTTCCATCTTACATAATATACTACAAAGCTTTGCGAAGAATCTGTTGCTTTTCGTTTCTTCTTTCAGGCAAGATTCCATGCAGTGAATAATCTTTAAATGGAGTCATCCACGATTCCCTCTCGGATTCCGCTTCCAGTACCTGATCTATTTCCATCATATTTATACTTGGAGTATCTTATATTTCGACCGGAACCATGCCCATCTGTTGCGCATTGCTGATACTAGCGAACTTTGCCAATAAATCAGCCTCTACGTTTTGCTTGCATGGGATATGTGAAATGTCATAGTACACACATTTTGCCAATAACTCCTGAACTCAATTGAGGTACGGGATAAGTCATTGTCTCTTAGCCTGACAGTATTCTCTGACTTGATACACCACTAATTACGAATCGCAAAAGATTTCAAGAGACTTAACTCCAAGTTATCTAGTAAGTTTAAGTTCAACAATCAACGCTTCATACTCAGCCTTGTTGTTTGTGGTAGGAAAATCAAGCTTCAAAGCATGACAAATTGACCGGTTCTCAAGGTTAACAAGCACAACCCCACCTACGGAACAGTGATCGTTAGATCCTCCATTAGTATACAATTTCCATCGTACGGTAGGGATTCCGCTACCTTTTGGAAGATCATCTTACACGACAAATTCCGATATAAAGTCCGCCAATGCTTGGCCCTGGATAGCTCTTCGAGGAAGATATGTAATGTCAAACTGGCTGAGCTTGATGTTCCATTTAAGCAACCTCTCAGATGTCTCAGGTCGCTGTAGGACTTGTCATAATAGCTGGTCGGTGTAAATGTTGATTGGATTTGCCTGGAAGTACAGACAAAGCTTTTGTGATGCGGTTAGCGAGCAGTACACTGATTTCTTTATATTGGGATAATTCTTTTCTGCTCCTATTAAGCGCTTACTGATGTAATACACCGGCTGCTGAATCCATTTCTCCTCTCGAATCAAGAAAACACTTATATCATGCGCTGATACAACCAAATAAATGTACAACTCCTCATGGTCTACTGGTTTTGACAAGATAAGAGATTTCTCCAAATGATTCCCCAGAGCTCGAAACGCGTCTTCGCAGTCCCTCGTCCATTTTAAATTCTCTTTCCCTTCCTAATCAAAGCAAAGAAAGGAATGCATTTGTCGGTCGCTCTAGAGAAAAATCCAGTTAAGGCAGCAACCTTCCCATTCAGACTTTGCACTTGTTTTGTAACGTCACGGGTTTTGCCCGCTCGAAAATCGACATCCATACTTCAAATCGTACTCGAATGCCGTAGATTCGACCGTTCAAATCCTATTCGCCGGAGCTTATAACAACATTAAGTAAACAGCACAGCGAAAATAAAAATAAAATAATACATTGATATACAGCTTTGATACAATATCTGATACAACAGATGATCCAATAGATATCAATATACATCAGAGATATGATACAACAAATAGCAGCGGAAAAGAAATAGATAACACTAGCAGCGGAACAAATAACACTAAGATAGTCTTCAACGGAGAACTCCAAATCTGAACTCCATCTACAAGAACCAATCCAGCGATAGCTCGAACTCCCCATAACAATGCACCAAGCTAAGCAAGACTGGTGCGATCCAAAGACTGAACTAACTCCAGATAATTCACTGAACCCAACTATCTGAAAAACCCAACTCTAGACTGCTCGTGTAGAAAATAATGAGCACCCAGAGTTTAGCAAAGGAACAATAAACTCCGGATCAGTCATGGGACTGGTGTGAGCAACAAAAACAGTTTATCTTTTAAAACAAACAACAAAAGATTTAAAGTAAATTCGCAATGCTTTTTTGAAAATGAAACTACCATAAGACCTCCCACCACACACACAATGCAAACGCAGACTTGGAGGAGATTTCTTCTTATGATAGTCAAACATGCTTAATACGCAGAAAATTTCTTTGATATTATTATTATAAGTGCACGGTGCAGAAAAACATTTCGAAAGTAGAATATAAATCTTAGCCAGCATAGACATTTCGAACTATGCCTACTATAGCTACCATCCAAACAGTGGGGCGCCACCATAAGTGAATGATAGGTTCTACAACTAAAACCGTACAGGGTTTCGTATTGTTTCTTTGGATTTCCAACAAATGGTCAGGCTAAGGAACTTCCCATTGCCACATGAGAACGCCTCTGGAAGGACGTCCCCGAGAACCTAACCGGATCTCTGCCAACACAAGGCCGGGTTACCCCTAACTGGGTAACTACTGACACGAGTATGCCACCTCCCGGTCCTTTAGGACCTTTAACCGAGCGCTCGATAACCAACATCACACTATAGTAAATAGAGTGTTTCCACATGAGTAAGTATCTGGGCTCCATACCATGATACCACCCCTTTCCAGAAGGAAATGAACATACCCTAAAGGGGCGCTACCCCCTAATAACCTTGCTGCATCTTTCCTGTTTTGACCATTCCGGGGTGTGAGGTTCGACGAAGTCTCGTCCACAAAGCCACGCTTTGGTACAAAGCCATGCTTTGGGTCAACAAATGATCAAAGTAATGATCACAAAGATAAACGATCAAACAAATGATCATATCACAAATGATCAAACAATGATCATTACACAGCAACACTTAGCATGTCAGATTACCAAATTGGGAATATATCGCTGATAACCTTCAACTACATAACCTCTGAGCTCGTACGTCCCAGAGAAGGGTGTTAAGCTAAAAGAATAAGTTCTCCGCCACCAACAGAAATGTATTTGAAAGAAATCTGCTTTATATCTCAAAATGAAATGTCAGACACACAATCCATACAAGTCTGTTCCGGGTTCGAACAGAACCGAAGGCACTTCCAAAGAAGTTCTTGCAATCTGGGTATTCACTAATCACGTTCGGACTTCCCATCACATATGGAGTCTCTATACCGGGGACCGTCGATGCAAAGACATTCGACGAGTTGTCCTTTCGCTTTCAAAAATATCCGGTCTTCAACACCGGTCTTCAAATGCTATCCATAACGACGTATCATTATTCGGAATGGGATATATGACACAAAGGTCCTCTCCCGGCTAAACCGAATAAATGAGCGTAATATTTCAAAACACATGAATATTGGGATTTCAATTAAGCCACAACTTAATAATTCAAAACTTTCTTTCAAATGGTTTAAACCAATTATCATTTTAAATCCTTTAAACAAAAGATTTATTTCACAAAGATCAATTCATAAATTTCCAAAATAATTTCATTTCGATAGGATTAACCCATTAAATCTTTAAATTAAAGATTTAACTTATAGTTTCAAACTATTTCCAAAACTTGGAAGTCATTTTCATTTTTCAACTTGAAATTATTTTTAACACAAATTGGACGTTCATTTCTTATGTGAAAGCTTTTATTATGTGAAAACAAACAGTTTTCGTTTCAGAAAAATCCAATTAATTTACACGAGTTAAAGTTCTTGAATTATATTCATATTCCTAAATCAATACTTTTAAAATAGTTTAACCCATATATAACTGGTATAACATCTTTAATCCCTAGTTTCAAATCATAGAATTCAGTTTCACATTTTGAATTTAAATTTAAATCAAATTATTTAAATTTCAAACTTTATCAAGTTATTCAAAATAAATTTCATCTTTGAAATTCCATTTCAAAAGCTTTTCACTTTAAACCCAATCCATTTCTAAAACCATTTGGATTTAAAAATTAAAATTCAAAACTATTTTCAAAAATCTGTGACTCAATCGATTTCCTCGTGAAATCCATATTTGTGTGTGTATAAGTGTGGTCCAGGGGTTTAATACAATAGTGCAACAACAATCAATCATCACAGATCAAAACACAGAAATATAGTTGATAAGCGATATAACTATAACGCTTATCGTCCGTTCACAGATTCACAGATAATATACAATTGTAAATAAGTATACACAGCTCAATCTACAGAACAAAATATCACAAATCAGATAGGATAATCAATTCAAGGCATTTCATACAATACAATCATTCATAAGCATTTAATAAACATTTGTAAGCAGGATTAATTAATTGTTTAATCCTAATTAATTCAATTCATTTCCAATTTAATTAATTACTTATGAATTTATTATTCAATTCAGATTTATTAATTCCAAATCATTTGATATAAATTAATTTATCAAACACTTTAATTAATTATTCTTAATTAACAAATTTATTAAATTAACCTTTAAACCAATTATAAAATAAATTAACCCCATAATTAATTATTTTAAAGAAATAAAATCTTTAATTACCTATTTAATTAATCCAAATCATTAATTATCCTTTTCAATTAATTTAAATAATTACAAATCATTAAATCTTCATATTTTTAAAGATAAAAACATTTATCTTATTAATGATCAATTTATCAAAAACAATTTATTTTCAAATATATTTTTAAAATTTCATTTTAAATTTAAGATTTAAAATGAAAACAAATTGACTTTGACAACGTCTGAAACAGTTTCAAAACCCCTTTTTAAATTCACAAGTTCAAGAAAATATTTACCTTGATATAGAAGTTTAAAAGAATACAAAACCCAATTTCATTTTTTTTTATCTAAATCAATCTAAAGATTTACACTATCTTTCAAATGTTTAAAAACAAATTAACTTTTAAACAAACTTCTTTTATTTCAAAACTCAGATTCAAATTTGAATTTGAATACAGGTTTAAACTTGGGTTTAAATCTCTATCTTAATTTAAAATTTTACTTTTAAATTCAACCTATTAAAACCATTAAAGTTGTTTCAAATAATTTAAATTTCAAAACTTTATTATATTTTAAAACTGAGATTCCAAAACCAAATTGAATCATATTTAACTTCATTTTAAAACTCTACTTTTCATTTAAACTTAGTTTTTAAATTTTATTTTAAATTTAACAGGATAACAGGTTTTCTTGTGAAACCTGTAACCAAACTAGACTCGCGCCAACCCTCCAATCTCCCCGAGTCAAACACCTAAAAACATCAAGCAAAACCCGGAACCATGTTTTCTCTTAAATCTTAAAACCTGGCACCTGAATTGAAACAACTCGAGCCCAACTGTATATTGCTTCGAGTTAAACAACCAATTTCACGCGCTTCCCTCCGGGTTCTTACCTTCTTCCCCAAATTAACAACACAAACAAGAGAACCCACTTGCACGTGCACGTGCACCATGGAGAACCGAAGCTCTGGCGCCCGCGATCGTCGTCGTCAAGTCGCTGGTGATCTCCTCTCACCATTCCAAACACCCAGTTTTCAAACCCGATCCAAAATCAAAAATCAAAAATTTCGAGCTACTCAACACAACACCTTCGTCTGAAAACTCCTTCCAATCCACGTCGTCGTCCACCGGAGGCCATGAAAACTCATCACCTACCTCGCCATACCCTCACGCCACAAATGCACGCAGACCGGAGCCACTCGATGCACCTGAGATGACACGGTCATTAAAATCTCGATCACAACCCAATTTAGGGTTACCATCAAAATCGATCAACCCCAATCGCCTCAGGGGTTTAACCACCTTCCAAATAATTTTCTCCGACACCCCATAGGCTGCTCCTTCTCCAGCCACGAATTCGACCACCACGAATCGGTCGATCACCAGAAAATGGCCAAAACCCATTTCCAGTTCATTGCAGGAATGCTCTTTCATTCCTTTGCTAAAAATTATGATTTTATTCTTAAAAATCAAGTTTTTGTATGATGTTTCAGTTCATATTCTTGAATTGATATATTAGAATGATAAATTTTACCCCGATATTAAATTTGCTCTGTTATTTTCCTATTTCCAGAGATATTTTAAGCTTACTTTATCTAAAGAAATTTTTTAAACTAATATTGGTGATGTAACACACAAGTTCCATTTGAAACTTGGATTTAAACAGAGATGAATCAAGAGGTTTTGAATTAAAATCAAAACTAGAACTTAAAAAAAAAAAACTGAGAACAGAAGAATTTCTGGCATGCATAGAATATATATATCAGAAACTTAACAACACAAATACACAGATAATACTTAAAGATATGTGATATTTATCCAGCACAACATGCAATCATACTTTTATTTTTTTTAGATTTAAAAAGTGAAGTTACTCACCTTGAAATATGGGTAAACAAAGACTCTGGTTTTGAGAATAATTGCAGTTTTGATACAGGCTTTTGAATTTGCTGTTGAAAGCCTTCTACTTGGATGTTGAGTTTGTTTGAGTTTTGAAATGATGCCACTTTATTTTTGTTTATGATGGACGAAACTGATGAAATGAAGAAGTGGATGTATATATTTTTTCTTGTTTCTGGCTAGATATGCTTTGAGAACGAAAATGAAACAAAGGGGATGATGCATATAAAGAAGTTACAGGGTGTTTTATGGGCTAAGCAATTTCAGGTATACTATCTTTTTATTTTATTACATTCGAATTGACATGTTTGCTGCCTGCATTAAATGAGTAAGTACTTCATGCTTCATAATAGATGTATTTTATATTTGCTTCTAGCCTTGCCTATCTTTGTTTTCGGCTGCTTTACAGAGGTATGTTGCTTTTGCTAGTACTTGTTTATTTTGTATGTACTTACTTTATTTATATTTTGTTTCCTTCTTTTGTTATGTTTATTTACTTTCTCTTCATATTTGTTTTATGCTTTGTATTTGTTTTGTTGTTTCTTTCTTTTGTATGCTTATGTAAATGACATTTGTCTTGTTTTCCTTTATAAGTTTTCATACCTATATTTGAATATATTTTAAAATTTACTTTGTTTGTAGATATTTTGTTTACTTATTTTATTATTTCCTTTGCAACTGCTTTGTAATAGAAATGACATTCCTATTTTATATGTTGTTATAATTTAGCTATGTGTTCATTTTTACATTCTATAATTTATCATATATATATTCTTATTCCCACTTCTAATTTTAAATATTTAATTTAACTTTAATAGTTAATTTAACTTACATAAAAAAAAATCAACTTAAATTATCAAATATTTAATTACTTATTTTATAGTATAGCTTGGTTGTATTTTATTTTTATTTAAAAGTTTAACTACCCATCATTTAATTTCTTATTTACTATTTACTATAAATCCCAATTCAAATACAATTTAAATATTCAAATTTTAAATTTATCCCAAAATTTATTCAGAATTTACATTAACTATCAATTTAAAAATTAATTAAAATTCGAGATCGTTACATGTTTAATGGTTCTTGGCGCTTAAATATCTCAAATAGCCTGACTCTTCTCGAAATTTGATTCTATTCCACAAGCGTTGACAATGAAGCCTAAGAAATTTTGACGCAACACCAAATGAACATTTCAAATGATTAATTTTCATGTTGCAATATCGAAGGATGTCGAACATCTCTACTAAGTCTCGAATGTGGTTATTTGATCGTCGCGACTTCACGAGCATATCATCCACATAGACTTCCATTGTCCTTCTAATCTAATCTTTAAACATCCTACTAAGCGTTGATAGGTTACTCCAATGTTCTTCAATCCAAACGGCATCATCACATAACAACACAATCCAACATTTATAACAAAGCTAGTGTGTTCCAGATCGGGGACATGCATCGGGATTTGGTTATACCCTAAGTATGCATCCATAAAAGACAACAATTCGTGTCCTGCAGTCGAATCAACTAGCTGATATGTCCTTAGAAGGGGGAAAATGTCCTTAGGACATGCTTTGTTCAAGTCTGAATAGTCGATGCACGTTCTCCATTTCCCATTTTCCTTCTTCAACGGTACGGGATTGGATATCCATTCAAGATAGAAGGCATCGTGAATAAAGCCATTGACTTTCAGTTATCCACCTCTTCTTTAAGAGCGATGAATCTCTTCGGATCCATGCCTTGACTTTTATGTTTGACTAGAATGTATTTTGGGTCAATGTTTAATGCATGGCTCGCAATGGAAGGCGAGATCCCACACTTGTCAGAATTAGTCCAAGCAAATATACCTAGATTCGCTTGGAAAAAATCAGCAAGTTCTCTCATCATTGAGGGGCTGAGCTGCGAACCAATCCTCAAGACTCATGATGGGTCATCATGCTTGACTGTTATATCAATCATCAGCTCATCCAGTGCAGCCTTGGTCTCCTTAGGCTCCCATTCGTCTTTTCTTGGATCTATATCTCTATAAAACCGACTATGGCGCCCAAGCCAAGGCTTAGGCGCTAATTGTCAATCTTCAGTAACTTGGATGCGGAAATATTTTTCCACTCTTTCCCTTCTCCTTACGCTTAGCTTCCCTCAACTCAGTTGCATAACAAGCACGTCCAGTCGCCTGATCACCATGAACCACTCCTACACCATTATCAGTTGGAAACTTTAAAGTTAAATCCCAATGGGCAAGAGCTGCTTGAAATTCAGCAGGGCCGGTCGGCCCAGAAAAACATTGTACGGCAAGTCGACATCCAAAAAAATAAACAGTAGGATCTGCACTCCCCTATGTTCACTTTCCCATAATTCAACAGGCAACTCCACATAACCAACAGCCTTAGTTGCCACACCATTAAAACCATGAATGCGAGCTGTAGATGGTCTCAAATCTTTAGCCTCCATTCTCATCTGGTCATACGCCTTCTTGAAAATTATGTTTACTGAGCTCCCACAATCAATTAAAATTCTTCTCACCAAAGGAGTTCCAATCATGGTGGAAATGACCATCGAGTCAATTGTAAGGGCCTTTACTTTATCTGCATCCCTATTTAGTGATATTATCTTGTGTGTAACGACCCAGAATTTCTATCATTTGAAATTCGTATATTTAATTGATTTTAAATAGTAACAAGTAAAATTTGTAAGTCGGTAAATTTTATTTCGAATATCTAGATTTAATTGGGTAATTAAATCGATAATTTAATATGTGAAATTACAGAAATAATTGGAAATTGGGTTTAATGTGATTGAAGATGATTTATAAAGTTGTATTAAATCATATTGGAGTTAGAATGATGTTATAGAACTTTTAAAATTTAATTAAAAGTTAATTTGTGGAAATTGAATATTTTAATATTTAATTGACGAGTAAAAATAGTCATTTTTCAAACAGTCTCGGATTTCAACGAAACTAATTTCATCGGATCTGTAATATTATATTATTGTAAGGTTTCAAATTTCGTATCAATCAGATTTACGGTTTGTCCGGGGCAAGCTAAAACGCACAGAAATCGGTTTGAGTGAATTTTTAGATTTAAATAGTCGATTTGAAAACCTATCTTTCAAATACTTTCGAATTGGCCTCCGATACATATTCCATTGCGTTCGGAATGGGGGTAAACATTATAAACACCAGGCGGCACGCTTCGTTTGGAGTTCGGAAAAATTACGGGTGAATAGTGTTTCCGAAAATTTCTGTAAAAGGACCCCATTATCCTCATTTTTTGCTAAAACCCTAATTCTAAACCCTAGCCGCCAGTTCTGGTATCAATGGCCGAAAATTTATTTCCTTCTCCCTCAATTTTCTTCAAATCCGTTAACAATTATCAGAAAGCTTCAACTACAAAGTTGAAGAGCACGTTGAGATCTTCCTATCCAACGGTCAAGATCGTAAACGAAGCTACGGATCGACGGCAATTTAACGATGAACGCGCAACGTTCACGCATGCTTTTCAAGAGGAGCAAGGGGCCGAGCTTGGCATGCTCACGAACGAAGGTAGCTTGCGTAGGGGGCTTCGACTCGGCGGTGTTTGATCGTGTTCAAGTTCGTCGTGGTGGTCGTGTGCATTAGGGCATAGGGGCCGCAATGGGTTTGTTCGCGTGTTTACTGAGTTGGGAGAGAAGAAGGAGGGGACACCGAGATTTTAGGGTATAGAAACAAATGGCTCTGATTGAAAAGGTTTATAAAAATATAAATAAAAAGTAAATTAATTTATATATTAATTCGTATAAACTTTAAAACACTATAACTTTTTCATACGAGGTCCGTTTCGCACGAAACAAATTGCGTGGGTTCGTATTCGCGAACACTTCACGATGGAGCTGGATTGGAGTTGATTGGAGCTAGTGAAAATTTTAAATTAAACGTGCATTTAATTTTATTCGAAATAAAACACTGCAACTGTTATTGGAAGCAAGGTTAGAACTTCTGACTCAATCGAAATTGTTTCGATTTAAAATTTAAATAGTTAGATTTAAAATTGCTTGATTGTGTGATTGAATGATAAATTGCTATTTGTTGTATTTAAATAGACCCTATACGTCGTATATTAAGCGGATGTTATTTATTAAACACATATACCGTGATATTCCATCTTGAAGTGGAATTGGTATTATATATGTACTTGGAGTTGATTTTCCCGCATTAAATAGCGGATGAGGCCCTACTGCGCCGCAGAATAGCGGATACTATTTTATATAAACCCATGTACTGCGATATTCCGTATTGAAACGGGATTGGTATTGTGCTAACATCTGTGGATGCAGGGAAACAGGTTGGAGGGATCCAACTGGATTCCTCAACGGTATTGATTTATTTACAGATATTGTGATATATTCTGTTATCATATGATATATGATGTTTTGGATGCCGTGATTATTATATTTAGTATTGTTGCAGCATTGGGCCTATTTTGGAAAATTAAAAGTGTTAAAGTGATGATTTCCAAATTTTAAAAGGATTTCTTAAGTGATTTTTGAAAGTATACGTTTTATTAAATTTTGGAATTGATTAACTTTAAATAAATAAACGTTATAATTTTAATGTTATAAAAATTATGATTTTTGAGAAATATAGTTGAAAATTGATTTTTGAAATATGGAGTTAATGATTTTATAAAATAGTTTAAATAGAGATTTTTGAATTTATTATAAAAGCTTTATATATATAATTTATAAAATTGGATTATTTTTATAAATCAAGTGATGAAATTTAAAAGGAGTTTTAAAGATGTTTTAAAATGATGTTGTAAATGGATTTTATAAAAGAATAGAATCTACGATTTGAGAAGTTATAAAATGAATGAATTTGTAAATAGAGAATTATAAGTAATTTGCTTATAATTTGGATTTTGGCGTGTAAATGGGATATGGATAGAATCTGTTAATAAAGTGCTTTTATAAGTTGAAGTTGTTATAAAATACAAATGGAATTTATAAACCTTGTTTTATAAATCCAAAATCGACTTATTTTGATAAGTTAATTATTTTAGCTTATTAAAGGAGATATATCCACGATTTTGGACAGTGGATAATCCTTTAAATAAAATATGTAGAAATGTTGAATTTGGTTAACGAAGTATATTCACGGTTACGGACGGTGAATAATATATTAAAGAAATGTTTTGGGAAAGTGATCTTTTAAATAGAATTAAGATGATTTGAAGTTGTTTTAAAATGTGTTAAGGATCGAAACCATAGATTTCAACATTCATTGTTGAAATAGACGTTTTCGAGAAAGAAGGAAAAGCTGGACTATAACACTGTTGTTATAGTAAATGATTTTCGAAAGGAAATGTTTTATATAGTATTGGGATTTATATATCTATCTTAATTTCGAATCCCTATACTAGTGATTTTGGGTTGTCGTAATGATGTTTTACGCAACATTCATTTGGACCCAAATAAATGTGTTTAAGAGAATGTTTTCCTTAAAGAATAAAATATATACTTAATTGTGATTTAAGTATATTGAATATTTTTTCCAAATGTTAAAAATAAATAGATTTGTGAATTACCTATTACTAAAATAAGTATGGAAATGTTTTCCAATATGAAGTGAAATGTTTTGAGATTTTATCTTTTAAAGATAAATTGAAAATGGATAAATATTTGGAAGTGTTTCCGCGTAAGGAAAATGTTTTGAAAATTTGTTTTCAAAAGTTGTAAAGGTGAAAAGTGATTTGAAAATTGTTTTCAAATGGTTGAAGTGTGGAAAATTATATCATGTAAAGATATATTTGAAAAATAAATAATTTGGGAAATTATTTGGAATCTGATGATGTTGTGCATATCTATTGATAGTTAAATAACCGACTATCAATATTTACCTTTAAATGGGTATTTGTTGTTATTTGCTTGAATTTGAATGCTACACTTATTTTTGAAAATAAGTGCTCGTTATTCGATTTTGCCAGGAGAGGACCTTTGGGTCATAAATCCCATTCCGAATAGAGATATGTCGTAATGGATAGCATTTGAAGACCGGTGTTGAAGACCGGATATTTTCGAAAACGGAAGGATTACCGTCGAATGTCTTTGCATCGGCTGATCTCCGATATAGTGATTTTATCACCCTTTGTGATGGGAATTCCGGACGTGATTAGTGAATATCCGGATTGCAAAGGCTCCTTTTGGAAGTGCCTTCGGTTCCGTTCGATCCTGGAACAGACTTGTATGGATGTGTGTCTGACGTTACAATTTGAGATGTAAAGCTGGTTTCTATCAAATACATTTCTGTTGGTGGCGGAGAATTTATTCTCTTAGCTTAACATCCTTCTCTGAGACGTACGAGCTTAGAGGTTATTTAGTTGATGGTTACTAGTGATACATTCCTAATTCGGTAATGTGGCATGCTGAGTGCTGCTGATCATTTGTTGATCAAAGCGTGGCTTTTGTGAAAAGCGTAGCTTTATGGACGAGAGTTCGTCGGACCTCACACCCTGGTAATGGTCAAAATAGGAAAGATGCGGTAAGGTTATTAGGGGATAGCGCCCCGTTAGTGTATGTCATTTCCTTCTGGATAGAGGTGGTATCATAGTATGGAGCCCAAATACTTAACCTATGTCGTTGCTGCAAACTTATTATTTTGTGGTTGTTGGTGAATCTCGGGATAAAGATCGGTTATGACCGGGGGATGACATACTCGTGTCAGTAGTTACCCAGCTAGGGGTAACCCGACCTTGTGTTGGCAGAGATCCGGTTAGGTTCTCGGGGTGTCTTTCCAGAGTCGTACCCATGTGGCAATGGGAAGTTCCTTGGCCCGACCATTTGTTGGAAATCCAAACTCCAATACGTACCCTGTACGGTTTTAGTTGTAGAACCTGCCATTTACTTATGGTGGTCACCACTGTTTAGATGGTAGCTATAGTAGGCATAGTACGAAATATCTATGTTGGCTAAGATTTATATTATACTTTCGAAATGTTTTCCTACACTTTGCACTTATAATAATAATATCAAAGAAATTTGCATATCAAGCATGTTTGACTATCATAAGGAGAAATCTCCTCCGATTCTGCGTTTGCATTGTGTGTGCGTGCGAGAGGCCTTATGGTAGTTACATTTCCTAAAAGCATTGCGAATCTATTTTAAAATATATTTTTTTAAAGATAAATTGTTTTAAGTTCTTACACCAGTCTCATGACTGACCTGGAGTTTATTGTTTCCTTCCTAAACTCTGGGTGCCCATCAATTTCCACACAGGCAGTCTAGAGTCAGGTTATCAGGTCATTCTGGAATTCAGGAGTTGCTGTAGAGATCTGGAGGCAAGCTGGATGGCATGGCGTATCAACTAGTCTATAGTATTTCTTTTCCGCTGTTTGTTGTTGTACACTCTGATAATGTAATGATAATGTGATGTAATGTAATAATTGATATAGTTCTTCGTTTTAAAGATTATTCATTGATATATTATATGTTGTTCCGCTGCGATTGTGAGATTCTGTTATTGTTTCTGTTTCTTCCTCTTTCTTTCTTCTTCTACCTCTTCTTCTTAAACCCTAACAATTCAGTTTTTCGGTCTTCGATTGCTCGGCAGTTGATACAGTGGACGTATTGATGTCGATTTTCGAAAGTCGAAATTCCGTATGTTACATTGTGTAATCTTAGTTACATAATACAAGTCGACCTCAAATAAAACACAAGATCGGTGAACATTAAGATATCCGATTATGTGTTATAACAAGTGATTTGTTTTATTATATTTCAATTTTGATTAAGTTAAATTTAAATATGCATCTAAAAAGTTAAGTAAATTTATATGGTTATTTTTACAATCATCTGATTTTTATAATATATCTTTGACATAATTTTTTGCACATCTATTAAGTCATTAATTGCACAGATGTGCACATGTATGCATGTGTTGTTCAGATATGATATAATAAGGAATACTGAAGTGTACTTTTCTAATTTTGACGACATTTAAAATGAAGAGTATACCGACGGATTTTACACAAATGTATAGAGATGTTTTTTTGCCCAACTTTTAATGGGTTGCATGAACCTAATTTTTTGGTGAACTTATTTTCGGACCAGACCCACCTCACATATACAATGCTTAGTTTTTTCTTTTTGAAAATGTCACCTGTCTAGTTGTTTTGTTTTCAATTTTCTTAATTTCTATCTTTCCTCTCCTCATGGTCTTCAGTCAATTCAATGAATGTGCTCTTTTCATATTAGGAAAAAAAGGCCAAAAAGAAGAAACATTAGAAACATGCTCATGTGCATATATCACAATTTTGAAGCTAAATTGATATGGCAGAAAACGAACAAATTAGCTATCTTATTTACTTCATTAATATATCATAGATAGAAAGATGATGACATAGGGTTTTATTCATTTATGTAATTAGCATGGGTGATCCCGTTATTAAATGTAAAATTAGTCTAATAGTATACGTTATTATCACACAATGAATTCTTCAACTTTTTTATTTTTTTATTTACCATCAATGCCTCTATTACCACAATCGCTTGAAACACGTGATTCCTCATTCCCATAAGGTTTGGATCATACCTTTGAAACAACAATATAGAATTAGAGTCATTCGAATATATGTTAATAATAATATAGTTTATTTGAATGGCTTGTTGGTTACGGAAGGAATACTACCTATTGGGTAGGTCGGCCACACTTCTTTTACATCAAATTAGTTTCCTCTTTAGCAATGAAGGATATTAAAAGATATCAATATCTCAGGCTTAGTTTGTTCAATATCGGCAACATGATCAAAATATTATGTAATGACCCAGAATTTTCGATCCCGAGAATTCCAGATAGTTAGGAAAAGAAGAAAAGAGATAGAAGAAGAAACAGAAATGAAACACAGAATCTCACATTCGCAGCGGATCAAAATATAATATCAAATAAAATATCAATTATGCAAAGGAAAACTGTATCAGTAAATATACATTATTACATCAGAGTTACAACATATATATAAACACTGGACAGATATAATCAACATGTCTCAGATATACAACAATATATCACAGCGGAAACACTCCATACTTCCTGCCATCCAGCCCGTCTCCTGAGCTCTAGAACGTCCTTACCTGAAAATCTGTAATAATCGGTCTGACCCGAGCATTACATCAAAGTAACACGCGGGTCAGGCTGGAAACCAGCATGAGTAAACCCATATAATATGAAATACTAAGCTATAACTTATGTGAATATCAGGGTAACTCGTACCTTTACAAGTTCTTATAGTCAAACATTTATCTCACACAACAGTTTTCAGGTTAAATGTCTAAGTTACTCAAATCATTCCATTCCAGCTAATCTCACATATCCAATTATAAAGTATTAGTTTACAAATTGAAGTGGTTTCGGGTATTACTGATACCCGACCTCGGTCTTTTCGAATCCAATGTCATCTTTAAGCCAAATTATTTAAGTTTAAACAATACCATTTATTCCGGATTTCATAATCACACAAAAATTCATCTCAGATAGATAATTCATAATATCACAGCAACCAAAATATCTCATATCACAAAGCACCCCAAATCACATATCAAAGATATCAAATAATCTAAGATATTCAATATATCTTAATCATCTATAAGCAAGATAAATTAACCGAACCATTTATAATTAATTTAATTGCCTTTAAATCCTGCTTACTTAACATTAATTGATTATAACCATTAATCAATCATCCCTTAGTTATCTATCAAAATTAATTATCCATAATTACCTTCATTAAGTAATTATCCCATTGGTTAATTATCTTTAATCAATTAACCTGTCCTTATTAATTGAATTAATTAACCCTTATCAACATAATCCTTTAATTAGTAATTATCATTTAAGTAATTACTTATATTAATTAACCTCTAATTACCAATTAATTAATCCCTAATCGCCAATTAATCAATCTCTAATCACCAATTTATTATCTCTAATTATCAAACTATTAACCCTTAATTACAAATTTATTAACCACTAATAAATTTAACTTATAATCCTTAATTACTTATTAATTAATCTTAATCATTAATTAATTTAAATTAATTAATTACTCCATAATTACAACATTAATTATCAAAACCTTAATTACCTTTAAGATAAATCATTTCCTTTATTAATTACCTAATCATAAAGTTTTAAAACATTTATTAAACACTTAATTTTATTTACAAATTTAGTTTTAAAAATAACTTAAAGATTTACATTTATATATAGAAAAGAAAATTTATTTAAGAAAAGTTTTTAAAAGCAAATTCATTTGAATTCAAATCCCTGCTTTTATTTTTGATTCACTAGAAAAAACTTCGGGCCTAACTGTTTTGGCCCGAACTTCTTCTTCCCACCCTTTCTTTACTTCCAATTCCTAGTCCCCACAACTACACTTTCCCATCTAAAACCAACCGTGCATCACGACATATACGTGCACACGGTGTCGATTTTTCACCGATCATCTCCAAACTTCCCCCTTGACGTCTCCGACTTAGGCGAACACTTTGGCCACACCCGAACTTCCTCTAAGGCCCAAAATCGAATTTCGAGTTCAAGATCACGATTAGAAATTTTCCGACCTCCTACCTCCATCTCATCCGCCTTCACTGATCCCCTAAGCTCCCCAAAAACCACCAGAAGACTCACCATGACCTTGTCTCCTTTAATTTCCTATATCGCAGTCGCTTTTCACCACCTCGACACCACCATTTGCCCTGAAACAAACCTATCTGCAGACTTACCCAAACCCTACTTCCCTCTCGCCCAGTCTCTTTACCCATCTACAAATCACCATCCTTTTTTCTCAAGCTTGCTGACACCTATCGCTACTTCTCGCCAAGCGGCAGGCCACCAAATCGATCATCAAGCCGTAAATTTCCCAATCCCCAATTTCCATTCAACACAGAATTCCTAATAAAACATAATGCTTAAAATCACAAAACTAGGCCCAAAATTCTTGATTCTTACCCACGAACGATGTCAGATGACCCAAATTTAAACTCTTTCGTTAAATCCTTAGTCACAGTTGAGGTTCCTGCGGTAAAATGGCCATTCCTTCCTCTATACACTACGATCAGTAACAAAATGATTTTTTATAGAAACTACCTTCTAGAACAAACGATATTTGTTTAAAAATCATAGGTTAAAGCTTAATAGTTTTTGGGTTATTGACTCTTGAAATTGCTCGAGGACAGGTTTGATCAAGAACAGAGACAAAAACCTTCAACCGTGACTTCCAGTACTCAATCATGACTGAAAATTCATGAGTACAACAAAAATGCTAACCCATAAACTCATGCTTGACAAAATATATGTATTTAGACCATTTTAATGATGTATATATATGTGTAGTGAGAAAAAGTTTTGTATTCACTCACTGTTAGATTAGGATGATACATACATACATATACATATATATATATATATATACACACACATATTTACAGAAATTCACTTATATACCCAGACTAACCACATTCAAAAATGCTTCTACTGATAGTTCATACATACATCAGCTAATAAGCGATTTTTTTTATTTCTAAAGAAAAAAGGAAAGATTTCTCACATGCATTAAAAAAAACACAGTGGAACCAAGATTAGCTTACTCCCTTTCAAAAATATTGAACAGAGGACACAGTATCTTGGAATCTGAAATCTGATTCTTATCTGTTGAATCCATCTTGCCTTTAAACCATGAATTGTTAGCTTACTTGATCTGTAACTTTATTTGCTTGTATTTTTATTTTTATTTTTCAGAGTTGAACTTGATCTTGATTTAGCTTTTGACCTTTTCCTGACTTCTTTTATTTCCAGGTTTTAATTTTACTATCTTTGGGCTTTCTTGTTTTTTGAAAATGAAACAAAATAGAACATGAGAAAGAGTAGAGATGTATGTACCTTAATCATATCTTACTTATCATTTATTTATTTTTTTATGTAAAAAAAATGGCACTTGTTAGTTTTAATCGCTTTAGATTTACAAATATCATATGTGTTGTTATTATTATACAAATGTCATAACTTCATTTAAATGTTACAAATGTTTATATATATATATCCACTAACACATTTCCTCTTCACTTGTAATTATACCTTTGAAGAAAATTTTAGGATATTACTTTGAGTTTCAAAACCGGGTTCTATTTACAATCAACTTATATATACACAAAATGAAATACATATTTTGGTTGTAAAAGATGAATTTTTCCAATTTAAATAATTATATAAATATGTTTACTGTGATTATATATTCATAGTGGATTTGTATATGCACTAACTTGAGATTTCAATATCATACAGTTTACACATATCTATTTATATATTTAATAATTTACTATACGATTCATCATCTTAATTTAACTACTTATATATATCCAGACATCTTTAATTATCAAATTTGTTTGTTCAATCCAAATAAAATCAATACCTTAATAGTTTATAATCAGTTAATTATCAAATTATCAGCTGTCCAGAATATGCGTTATCACATTCCTCCCCGTTTTGAATCTTTTCGTCCTCGAAAAGGAACGAAGCCAGAATTTATTAAAATACTTAATACTAGTTAAATCACCATTTGATCATTTTTAAAACACTTTAAATCTATATAATATTGCCAAAATAATTTTATAAAAATATCATTTTATAACTCGATGTGTCAACAAGTCCATCCTCGTTCTTATAGAAATTCGGTCATACATTGATCAGGCGTAGGACTAAAAATCTATAAGTACATAGCAGACCCATTTTCAACACCCAGTGAAAATCCTTGGAAAATAATTTATTGAAAATATAGAAATCATTTTTGAAAATAGAGAGAATATTTTTTGATGAGAATGCTCTAGAAATCATCACCCCCATCCATGGTCTCAGTTAACCCGATGGTAACGTTGTCATCCCGGCAAAATCCATAGATAACTGTTGGCTCTCCGCGCCCCTCGATTACGCCATGGAACCCGCTACAGATCGCAGTTACATTAAGGGTTATGTTGCCATCACGAAAAAGTCCATGTAACTGTAGGCATCAACGCACTCAAATTTCGCTACTAAAAATGAAACTTCTCCACTCCCACATAGGTCATAGACTACATCGGTCAAGTTCCAATGTAGCCTTAGGCTCTCACAGCCTCTCGACTTCCGCTATGTCTTTATATGTCGCAGTCTACCGATTAAAAACAAATGTAGACAGTTGGCTCTCAGCAGAACACATGACTTTCACTATATTACCATAGGTCGCAGTCTACCGATATAAAATCAAACGTAGACTGTTGGCTCTTAGCAGCACACACGTTCGCTATGGTCTATAGTAGATCACAGTGACATCGAGTTACACTGTCGTCACAACATAATCCAAATGCCTCTATTGGCATCAGGGCCCTCGAATTTCGCTACACACTACAAATAATCCTTAGGAACTAGTTTGTCTAGACTCCTCACAGGATTAACTTTAGAACCCCCACTTAGGGTTCAAGGCAGTACCACCCTGTGGCACTCCTAAGAAGTTCATTTCAAGGGAGCGCCTTTTTCTCCAGAGCCATTTTCAAAACACTTTATACTATACACATATAGTATCTTCCAAATCATACACCTAGTATGAATCTCATATAAATCTCCTTTTTTAAAATCGATTATCCCAAAATCGATAATTCTCAAACTAGGTTTTTCAAATTTCCAAAATTGATTTTTTCCAAAAATCAAAAGCCTTTCCAAAACCATAGGTTCCAAAACCTTTCTTCAAAATCATTCTCATAAGATCCTTCATATATATATATATATATATATATATTTGAAAATCTTTGGATCACTTCAAATATGTATAAATTCCCCTTTTTCATACTTTAAATACTTTTCAAAAACCCTTTTCTTCCGGCAATAGATTCAACAAGGGAAGATTTATCTTATATAACAAAGATATATAAATTTATTTATTCCAAATCAAATATTCAAATTTGATTACTCTTATAAAATTATTAACCATATTACTTACTTATATAAAGTAAATTTCTACTATAGAAATATCCAATTTCCACTTTATTTCATCATATATTTCACAAAATATACCTTTCATTTCAAGAACCATTTATTTACCAAATATATCATTCCATTTCAAAAAAATCATCTTCCAGTTCTTACCCAAAATCTTCAATATCAATCTCATTCAAACCCGTACGACGTACATATATCATCCGTACGCAATATAAATCTGATCGCTCACTCGATCACACAAATTTCTCTTCCGAACTAGTATCGTCCACCCGACATCCTAGTGCAGACTCAGATCTGGTTTCTTGATCAGAAACGGTCATTCTCCTTGCATAACCATAACTATGATAGAGAATATCCAGAACCAATTAACAATCACAATCCAGGTTCGCCGTCGAAAATCGAGTGAAAAATCCCAACGCGGATCGATATTCTAACGACTCTGACTCGACCTTCGAAAATCGGCACTGAGTACATCACCTGTATTCGAATGCCGCAGATTCAAACGTCGAATCTGGTTCGTCGGAGCTTATAACACATTAAGTACAACACAATGGAAGAAATGAATAGTATATATCATATACAACTCTAATGATACAATATCCAAATATACAACAATGATCAATATCAAAAATACAATGAAATGCTACAGCGGGAGCACCAATGAACCAGAAGCGGAAACAACTAGAACTTGAAACTCCAGAAGAAACACCAATATCAACAATCTCCATAGATAGCTTGAACCACCATCAAGTTGTACCAAGCTAAGAAAGGTCAGTCATGATAACTAAAGACTTCAAATCCAAAGTCTCCAAATAATTCCAAAGAGAAAGCTGAAAGCTACTTAATCGATATCTACTATCTGAAAAACCCAACTCTAGACTGCCCATGTGGAAAATTGTGGGCACCTAGAGTTTAGGAAGGGAACAATAAACTCCAGGTCAGTCATGGCACTGGTATGAGCAAAGAAAAACAGTTTATCGTTAAAACAAACAACAAAAGAATTTAAAATTGAAATCTGCAATGCTTTTTGGAAAATGAAACTACCATAAGGCCTCCCACCACACACACAATGCAAGCGCACACTTGGAGGAGATTTCTCCTTATGACAGTAAAAAATGCTTGATACGCGAAAAACATTTGATATTATTATTAATGCATAGTGCAGAAAATATTTCGAAAGTATAATATTAATCTTAGCCAGCATAGACATTTCGAACTATGCCTACTATAGCTACAATCTAAACAGTGGTGACCACCATAAGTAAATAGCAGGTTATACAACTAAAACCGTACAAGGCGCGTACTGGATGATTGGATTTCTAATAATTGGTCAGGCCAAGGAACTTCCCATTGCCACATGGGTATGCCTCTGGAGGGACGCTCTGAGAACCTACCCGGCTCTCTGCCAACACAACGCCGGTTTACTCCCTTCCCGGGTGTAAGACCTAAGACATGCCACCCCCAGTCGTTTGCGACCTTTATCCGAGAGCTCTCAACCACAACCATCACATAGTAATAGATTTACAATGTCCACATGAGTTAAGTATCTAGGATCCATACCATGATACCACCCTTTTCCAAGAAGGAATGGATATACCCTAGGGGTGCGACCCCTGCAACCTTGCTGCATCTTTCCTGTTTTGACGCTTTTCGAGGAGTGAGGTCCTGATGCAGTATCGTCTACAAAGCTATGCTTTTTCACAAAGCCATGCTTTGATCAACAAATGATCAGCAGCATTTCGTATGCCACATTACCAAATTGGGAATGTATCACTAGTAACCATCAACTACATAACCTCTGAGCTCGTACGTCTCAGAGAAGGGTGTTAAGCTAAGAGAATAAATCTTCGCCACCAAACAGAAATGTATTTGATAGAAACCGGTTATACATCTCAAAGTGTAATGTTAGACACACATCCATACAAGTCTATCCCGGGTTTGAACAGAACCGAAGGCACTTCCGAAGAAGCCCTTGCAATCAGGGTATTCACAATCCCGATCAGACTCCCATCACATAAGGAGAACTCTGTACCGTAGCTACTCAGTGCATAGTCATTCGATAGGTTATCCTATCGTTCTCGTAAATACCCGGTCTTCACTACCGGTCTTCAAATGCTATCCATAACGTCGTATCATTATTCGGAATGGATTATATGACACAAGGTCCTCTCTCGGCTAAACCGAATAATGAGCGCAATATTTTAAAAACATATGGATATGGGATTTCAGTTAAGTCACAACTCTAAAATTCAAAACCTTTCCTCAAATGGTTAAAATAAATCACCCTTTAAAAACCTTTGAACAAAAAGATTTACTTTACAAAGTTCACTTCTATTTCATAAAGATTCATTCACAGCTTTTCAAAAAAAATTCCTTTTCAAATTGGATTATCTTATCCAATTATTAAACCAAAGATTCAATTTATAACTTTCAAACTATTTCAAAGATCCATTCATAACTTTCAAAACAATTCCCATTTCAAATATTTTATGAAAGATACAACATTTAAAATCCTCTTTAATTTCAACACAAGGTTTAATAATCTTTCGCAAAGATTTAATCATAGATTTCAAAACAATTCACGTTCAAATTTGTAATCTTTATAATACAAACTGTAAGTTCTTTCGTTATGTGAAATCTATTATTATTTGAAAACCAATAGTTTCGTTTCGGAAAAATCCGATTACATTTATACAATTAAAGCGCTCTAGGTATAATACTTATATTAAATTCAAGATTCCCAAAACGCTACTTTTAAAATGGTTTAAAACCACATTTATAACTTATATAACCTTTTTAAACCATAATTTCCAAATATAGAATTCAATTCCAAATTTTGAGTTTGAATTCATATCGAACTATTTAAATTTCAAAACTTTATCAAGTTATTAAAAATATCTTTTATCTTCAAAACTCCTTTTCAAAAGATTTTCATATTTAACCCAATTCCATTTCCAAAACCATTTGAATTTAAAAATTCAATCTTTAAAATCATTAAAAATCTGTGACTTAACCAATTTCCTCATGCAATCCATATTTGTGTGTGTATAGTGTGGTCCAGGGGTTTTACACAATAGTGCAACAACATCAATCATCACAGATTCAATCATATCAATATCGATAAGCGGTATATTCCAATAACGCTTATTATCATTCACAGATTCACAAATAGATATGTAAATGCATCACAGATAATATACAAATACATTACAGATAAATAATATACACACATAGCTCAATCAAAATAATAAACATCACAGAATCATTATAGACAACCTTAAGGCATTCGTACAATTCATACATCCATAAGCAAAATCAATTAATCAGATCAATTACTTATGAATAAACACTGATCATGGTTAATTAATATTAATTACAAACCATTTTGATTAATTATTCTTTGATCACTTATTAATAAATTAATTAACCTTTAATTAATAACTAATCCTTTGATTAATCATCCTTAATTAATTACAATAATTAATTAACTTTTAATTAATAATCATCCCTTAATTACTTTCATAAATTAATTAACCTTTAATTTATTAATTATTATCAAATTATTTACCTTAATTAATTAATCACATTAATTAATTATTCTTTAAATTAATTAACCTTTTAAACACTTGATTAATCAATCTTTAACTATTCATCAATAATTACATTTGACTAATTAATCCTTACTTAACACTTAATT
Source organism: Allium cepa (assembly GCA_030765085.1). Classification (NCBI taxonomy): domain Eukaryota; kingdom Viridiplantae; phylum Streptophyta; class Magnoliopsida; order Asparagales; family Amaryllidaceae; genus Allium; species Allium cepa. Next base: position 156,581,182 of record CM060943.1, read on the forward strand.
AACCTTTAATTAGGTAATTATCATTAAATTTCAAATTAATGACCCTTTAATCTTAAGATAATCAATTTTTTCTCTTAATCAATTACATAATCATCATTTAAATCTTATTTTAAATAACCTTTTAAATGGATTAGCATAATCATATAATTTAACTTAAACTCTTTAAATTCATCAAAATCATTATTCAAGATAAACCGTTTATCTTTAAAATTCTTATCTAAATAATTCATGAAATCTAAACATATAAATTAAACTTGAAACACTTAAATTAACTGAAACCATTATCGTTTAAACTACTTATTTAGGTTATCTAAATTTATTTAAAATAAACTTAAGAATTCCTTTAAAATAAAGAATTACAACGCTTGAACTTAAATAATTTTTTTAACAAATAATTTTTTTAGAACTTTAACTAATTAACAAAACTGATATAAAACATTTTATTAAGAAAATCTTTTAAAAACTTTGATTAAAATTTTAATCCAAAACTGTTCTCAACACACACAGAGACAACCTTGGGTTTGAACCCGAGTCAAATTCTCAAATTCCCTGAGCCATTTTCAATTTAAATTTACTTCGAGTAAACTCATCACTTTCCCGAGACCATTATCGAGAAAAAAATAACTTTCTTCCCAAATCAACGTCATTCCCTGGTACACCGGCCTTACGCGTGCACGTACACGCCTGGTCAGAATGTTTCCGACCAACCTCGTCCCTTTCGACAAGTTAGAAACCACCATCCAAAATCGCCAGACCACCCAGATCATCGAAATCCACCGGAATTCAAATTTGCGCTACCAAGCATCAATCTGGAACCAATACGATCACCTACAAACGCCACTTCCCATCTCCTCAGGCTATCTGAAATGTCGAAACTCCGGCCATAGCTGCTTGATGATCCACGAGACTTTCCCCTCTGGTCCGATCCCCTCGAGTTCACCAGAGATGACGCAATGCTCACAAAAATGTCGTCGACCAAAACCGGACATTCAACGCTAAATCATTGTCGCCCGACCACCATGGCTAATAGAAAAAACTCCAGTCATTTTTTCGATGTTCCCCAATATTTCATCCTCCTCCAGCATCCACCCTGATGAACCCAACCCCACCAATGGTCGGCAATTGACAAAAAGGTCCAAACCGATCAACTCACAAAAGCACGTGATTCCCAAACTTAAAATTTATGATTTTATCTTTAAAATTCATGTTTTATAAAGATGAGTAGGATCATGCAATCAAAACTCAAGTTTTGATCAACTAAATTTTTGAATAAAATTTAATTTCACTATGTTTAAAAGTTCCCAGTAAATCCATTCATCTTTAATACTTAAAAGTATTTTAAAATAAAGATCTCGATATTTCTATCCTTTTTGTTTTAAACATCAAAGCTTAAAGAAGGTTGATGGGTGAGATTTTGAATTTTTTAAACTTATCATATGCCTGAAAACAACAAACAAGGGCATGTACAGACATGCACATTCACAACTTCGTATATGCATAGCATACAGGAATTTTCACATAGGTATACAAGCATGTTCACATCATAACTACCAGTAAAAATACAAACATCAAGATATAAAGTGGGTTCAAAGGTCTACTCGCCTGGATTTGATGTTTGAAGGCAGAGAGGAACAAAGAAAACTTGGAATCTAATTGATCTGGAACTTGCTTGATGAGACTGATCTTGAATTCGAATTTATGTTGCTCTAATTTATGATTTAAGTTTTCCTGAAGCCTAGATCCTTGCATTGCTTATTGTTTTCCAGATTTTCTTTTGAGCTTTGCTTACAGGTTTTGAATTTCCAGTTTTAGAATGTTTTCAGGCCTGAAACATTGATATTGATCAGGTTTATTTTGATTTTTATTTTGATTTCTTTTGAACTGCTTCTTTGCTCTGGTGTATATCATTTTCTGGTTTTGAAAACTTTGCTTTTGATTTGAGATGATTTTGTTTTTCTCTGATCTAAACTTACAGATTTGCAACTAAAATTGTTTGCTTTGAATCTTTGTTTTTTTTCTTCAAGTTTTTGGATTTTCAGTTTTGATGAAGAGAAAACTGAAATTGGTTTTTTAATCTTTTGTTTATATTTTAAATTTTAAGAAATCTTTGTTTTTGACACTTGTCCATTTTTACTGCACTTGTAATTTACATATCCCCTTTCATTTACAAATGTCCCTAAAGATCATTTTTTTTATGTTTATATCCTTGGTTCAAATTATTTTTGTAAATTTGTTTTAACCCTTTATATAAATAAAATTTCATATACAATATATGTTTTTATTTTTAAAATGTTTATATCTTCTTTTATATTTATATTTATATTTACACAAATAAAAACTTTATCTCAATTTTACTTCACATTACAATTTTGATTTAGTTCAAGATTTTAATATACATATTTTTTTTACATTTTACATTCATACTTTTCTTATAATTTATTTTTATATAACTTCTAAAAGAAAGGAATGGTTTAAAAATCTTGATTACATATTAACAAATAATCACTTTTATTCTCAATATATTTATTTAATTTCAAAATCACATTTTATTTTTATACTTAGACAATTTCATAACAACTGATTTGAAATCAAATTATTCATTATTACAATAAACTATATACATATATGTATTAGTTCTTTGAAATATAAAGTTTGATAAATCCAATATTTATTTATAATCAAATTCCCAAATTAAAATTCATTTATTTAAATAAAGATACATCTTATTTAATCATATCAGAAATCCAAATACAAATTTATTTTCTAAGATGTTTAAATTTGAATCTTAATTTCAAATTCTATTTCAATCTATTTTATATTAATTACCAAATATTTCAAAATTAAATCCAAAAAATTAAATTAATTATCAAACTATTCTTAGCTAAAATTCAGGAATGTTATAGGTTCCCCTCCTTAGAAAATTTCGCCCTCGAAATTTAAAAGTAGGGAAACAACAAAGAAAAGATGAACACACAAAGATAGAGAAATAGTTTTCCAGGTCAAACTGAATATCTATTCTGCATTTGGTTTACCACAAAATATCAACAGTAGATACGAAAATGAATCTATTTAATAATTCATAAAACACTCGGGTCATCCAGTCTAGGAGATATACAAGGGACTGGTTAGTTCGAAGGAATAACTAACCACTCGTAGAATATATCTGGACTCAAAAGAATAACCAGATATATGGATGCATTCCCAAATCTTTTTAGTTTAAACAAAGTATACATATCAACCATAGCAACCATAGCAACAAAGCAAACAATTCATCCAACAATCAACTCTGACCTATCCGGAGTTTATGTCCCATATCAACTCACCCTTTGATTTAACCAAAAATAATGATCTTTCACCAAAACTTCTCTCTCGAACTGCTATGAAGCCATCAAAGAATTAATGATCAAAGAGATTGATAGAGAAAAGTTACTTCCGTTGTTGCAGGGTATCGACCATTTGTAGTCGTATTCCCCTGTCCCATATCTCGTCCTCTTCTCGCACTCACACTTACTATCAGTGAATAATAAGAGAATTTACAGAGGCATACAGACGGATATCTTGGGGATATACTCATTCTAGGGTGTACTACACCCTATCTCTAATGAGTTACTTAATGTGTTATACTCCTGAGCTAAAGTTTCAACCTTCAGCTCTGATACCAATTCTAACGACCCTGACTCGACCTTCGAAAATCGACACCTAATACATCACCCGTATTCGAATGCCGCAGATTCAAACGTCGAATCTGGTTCGCCGAAGCTTATAACACGTTAAGTACAACACAGCGGAAGAAATGAATATTATATATCATATATAACTCCAATGATACAATATCCAAATATACAACAATGATCAATATCAGAGATACAACGAAATGCTACAGGGGAAACACCAATGAACCAGACACGGAAACAACTAGAACTTGAAACTCCAGAAGAAACACCAATATCAGCAATCTCCATAGATAGCTCGAACCACCATCAAGTTGTACCAAGCTAAGCGAGGTCAGTCATGATAACAAAAGACTTCAATATCCAAAGTCTCCAAATAATTCCAAAGAGAAAGCTGAAAGCTACTTAATCGATATCTACTATCTGAAAAAACCCAACTCTAGACTGCCCGTGTGGAAAATTGTGGGCACCTAGAGTTTAGGAAGGGAACAATAATCTCCAGGTCGTCATGGGACTGGTATGAGCAAACAAAAACAATTTATCTTTAAGACAAACAGCAAAAGAATTTAAAATTGAAATCCGCAATGCTTTATGGAAAATGAAACTACCATAAGGCCTCTCGCCACACACACAATGCAAGCGCACATTTGGAGGAGATTTCCCCTTATGACAGTAAAAAATGCTTGATACGCGAAAACCATTTGATATTATTATTAGTGCATAGTGTAGAAGACATTTCGAAAGTATAATATTAATCTTAGCCAGCATAGACACTTCGAACTATGCCTACTATAGCTACCATCTAAACACTGGTGACGACCATAAGTAAAGGGCAGGTTATACAACTAAAACCATACAAGGCGCGTATTGGATGATTGGATTTCCAACAAACAGTCAGGCCAAGGAACTTTCCATTGCTACATGGGTACGCCTCTGGAGGGATGCCCCGAGAACCTACCCGACTCTCTGCCAACACAATGCCGGTTTACTCCCTTCCCGGTAGTAAGACCTAAGATATGCCACCCCCGGTCGTTTGCGACCTTTATTCGGGAGCTCTCAACCACAACCATCACACAGTTATAGATTTATAGTGTTCACATGAGTTAAGTATTTGGGCTCCATACCATGATATCACCCTTTTCCAGAAGGAATGAACATACCCTAGGGGTGCGACCCCTGCAACCTTGCTGCATCTTTCCTGTTTCGACCATTTTCGGGGAGTGAGGTCCTGATGCAGTCTCGTCCAAAAAGCTACGCTTTTTCACAAAGCAATGCTTTGATCAACAAATGACCAGCAACACTTCGTATGCCACATTACCAAATTGGGAATTTATCACTAGTAATCATCAACAACATAACCTCTGAGCTCGTACGTCTCAGAGAAGGGTGTTAAGCTAAGAGCATGAATCTCCGCCACCAAACAGAAATGTATTTGATAGAAACCAGTTTTACATCTCAAAATGCAATGTCAGATACACATCCAGACAAGTCTGTCCCGTGTTCAAACAGAACCGAAGGCTCTTTCGAAGAAGCTCATGCAATCCGGGTATTCACAATCCCGATCGGACTCCCATCACATAAGGAGAACTCTATACCGTAGCTACTCAGTGCAGAGTCATTCGATAGGTTATCCTATCGTTCTCGTAAATACCCGGTCTTCACCACCTTCAAATGCTATCCATAACGTCGTATCATTATTCGGAATGGATTATATTACACAAGGTCCTCTCTTGGCTAAACCGAATAATGAGCGCAATATTTTAAACACATATGGATATGGAATTTTAGTTAAGTCACAACTCTAAAATCCAAAACCTTTCCTCAGATGGTTGAAACAAATCACCCTTTACAAATCTTTAAACAAAAAGATTTACTTCACAATGTTCACTTATATTTCACTAAGATTCGTTCACAGCTTTTCAAAACAATTTCCTTTTCAAAATGGATTATCTTTCCCAATTAGTAAACCAAAGATTCAATTTATAGTTTTTAAACTATTTTAAAGATCCATTCATAACTTTCAAAACAATTCCCATTTCAAATCTTTTATGAAAGATACACCATTTAAAATCCTCTTCAATTTCAAGACAAGGTTCAATAATCTTTCGTAAAGATTTATTCATAGATTTCAAAACAATTCACATTCAAGTTTGAAATCTTTATAATACAAATTGTAAGTTCTTTCGTTATGTGAAAGCTATTATTATTTGAAAATAAATAGTTTTGTTTCGAAAAATCCGATTACATTTATACAAATTAAAGCCCTCCTGGTATAATACTTGGATTAAATTCAAGATTCCCAAAACACTTCTTTTAAAATGGTTTAAAAACATATTTATAACTTATATAACCTTATTAAACCATAATTTCCAACTATAGAATTCAATTCCAAATTTTGAGTTTGAATTCAAATCAAACTATTTAAATTTCAAAACTTTATCAAGTTATTAAAAATAACTTTTATCTTCAAAACTCCTTTTCAAAAGCTTTTCATATTTAACCCAATTCCATTTCCAACACCATTTGAATTTAAAAATTCAATCTTTAAAATCATTAAAAATCTGTGACTTATTTCCTCGTGCAATCCATATTTGTGTGTGTATAGTGTGGTCCAAGGGTTTGACATAATAGTGCAACTACATCAATCAGTACAGATTCAATCATATCAATATCAATAAGCGGTATATTCCAATAACGCTTATTATCATTCACAGATTCACAGATAGGTATGAAAATGCATCACAGATAATATGTAAATATATTACAGATAAATAATACACACACATAGCTCAATCAAAATAATCCACATCACAGAATCATTATAGATCAACTCAAGGCATTCATACAATTCAAACATCCATAAGCAAAATCAATTAATCATCTGATTAATTTAAATCAGATTAATTACTTATAAATAAACACTAATCATGGTTAATTAATATTAAATACAAACCATTTTGATTAATTATTCTTTAATCATATATTAATTAATTAATTAACCTGTAATTAATAACTAATCCTTTGATTAATTATCCTTAATAAATTACAATAATCAATTAACTCTTAATTAATAATCATCCCTTAATTACTTTCATAAATTAGTTAACCTTTAATTAATTAATTATTCTCAAATTATTTACCTTAATTAATTAATCACATTATTTAATTATTCTTTAAATTAATTAACCTTATAAACACTCGATTAATCAATCTTCAATTATTCATTATTAATTACCTTTGACTAATTAATACTTAATTAACTTTTAATTAGGTAATTATAATTAAATTTCAAATTAATGACCCTTTAATCTTAAGATAATCCATTTTTGTTCTCTTAATTAATTACATAATCATCATTTAAATCTTATTTTAAATAACCTTTTAAATGGATTAACATATCATATAATTTAACTTAAACTCTTTAAGTTCATCAAAATCATTATTCAAGATAAAACGTTTATCTCTAAAATTCTTATCTAAATAATTCACGAAATCTAAACATATAAATTAAACTTGAAACACTTAAATTAATTGAAACCATTATCGTTTAAACTACATAATTAGGTTATTTAAATTTATTTAAAATAAACTTAAGAATTCCTTTAAAATAAAGAATTACAACGCTTGAACTTAAATATTTTTTTTAAAGAATATTTATTTTAAAACTTTAACTAATTAACAAAACTGATATAAAACATTTAAATTTCAAGCGTGTACTTAAATGTTCTCAACACACACGAGACAACCTCGGGTTTGAACCCTAGTCAAATTCTCAAATTCCCCGAGCCAATTTAATTTAAATTTACTTCGAGTAAACTCATCACTTTCCTGAGACCATCCCCGAGAAAAAAATAACTTTCTTCCCAAACCAACGTCATTCCCTGATACACCGGCCTTGCGCGTGCACGTACACACCTAGTCGGAACGTTTCCGACCAACGTCGTCCCCTTCAACAAGTTAGCAACCACCCCCCAAAATCGCCAGACCACCTAGATCATCGAAATCCACCAGAATTCAAATTTGCGCTACCAAGCATCAACCTGGTACCAATTCGATCACCTACAAACGCCACTTCCCATCTCCTCAGGCTATCTGAAATGTCGAAACTCCGGCCATAGCTGCTTGATGATCCACGAGACTTTCCCCTCTGGTCCGATCCCCTCGAGTTCACCAGAGATGACGCAATGCTCACAAAAATGTCGTCGACCAAAACCGGACATTCAACGCTAAATCGTTGTCGCCCGGCCACCATGGCTAATAGAAAAAACTCCAGTCATTTTTTCGATGTTCCCCAATACTTCATCCTCCTCCAGCATCCACCCTGATGAACCCAACCCCACCGATGGTCGGCAATTGACAAAAAGGTCCAAACCGATCAACTCACAAAAGCACGTGATTCCCAAACTTAAAATTTATGATTTTATCTTTAAAATTCATGTTTTATAAAGATGAGTAGGATCATGCAATCAAAACTCATGTTTTGATCAACTAAATTTTTGTATAAAATTTAATTTCACTATGTTTAAAAGTTCCCAGTAAATCCATTCATCTTTAATACTTAAAAGTATTTTAAAATAAAGATCTCGATATTTCTATCCTTTTCGTTTTAAACATCAAAGCTTAAAGAAGGTTGATGGGTGAGATTTTGAATTTTTTAAACTTATCATATGCCTGAAAACAACAAACAAGGGCATGTACAGACATGCACATTCACAACTTCGTATATACATAGCATACAGGCATTTTCACATAGGTATACAAGCATGTTCACATCATAACTACCAGTGAAAATACAAACATCAAGATATAAAGTGGGTTCAAAAGTCTACTCGCCTGGATTTGATGTTTGAAGGCAGAGAGGAACAAAGAAAACTTGGAATCTAATTGATCTGGAACTTGCTTGATGAGACTGATCTTGAATTCGAATTTATGTTGCTCTAATTTATGATTTAAGTTTTCCTGAAGCCTAGACCTTGCATTGCTTATTGTTTTCCAGATTTTCTTTTGAGCTTTGCTTACAGGTTTTGAATTTCCAGTTTTAGAATGTTTTCAGGCCTGAAAGCATTGATATTGATCAGGTTTATTTTGATTTTGATTTTGATTTCTTTTGAACTGCTTCTTTGCTCTGGTGTATATCATTTTCTGGTTTTGAAAACTTTGCTTTTGATTTGAGATGATTTTGTTTTTCTCTGATCTAAACTTACAGATTTGCAACTAAAATTGTTTGCTTTGAATCTTTGTTTTTTTAGGTTTTGGGATTCTCGGTTTTGATGAAGAGAAAACTGAAATTGGTTTTTTTTCTCTTTTGATTATATTTTTAAATTTTAAGAAATCTTTGTTTTTGCCACTTGCCCATTTTTACTACACTTGTAATTTACATATCCCCTCTCATTTACAAATGCCCCTAAAGATCATTTTTTTATGTTTATATCCTTGGTTCAAATTATTTTTGTAAATTTGTTTTGGCCCTTTATGTAAATAAAATTTCATATACAACATATGTTTTTATTTTTAAAATGTTTATATCTTCTTTTGTATTTATATTTACATAAATAAAAACTTTATCTCAATTATTCTTCACCTTACAGTTTTAATTTAGTTCAAGATTTTAATATACATATATTTTTATACATTTTACATTCTTACTTTTCTTATAATTTATTTTTTGTACAACTTTTAAAAGAAAAGAATGGTTTAAAAATCTTGATGACATATTAACAAATAATCACTTTTATTCTCAATATATTTATTTAATTTCAAAATCACATTTTATTTTTGTACTTAGACAATTTCATAACAACTGATTTGAAGTCAAATTATTCATTATTACAATTAACTATATATATATATTTGTTCTTTGAAATATAGAGTTTGATTAATCCAATATTTATTTATAATCAAATTCCCAAATTAAAATTCATTTGTTTAAGCAAAGATACATCTTATTTAATCATATCAGAAATCCAAATACAATTTTATTTTCTAAGATGTTTAAATTTGAATCTTAATTTCAAATTCTATTTCAATCTATTTTATATTAATTACCAAATATCTCAAAATTAAATCCCAAAGACTAAATCAATTATCAAATTATTCTTAGCTAAAATCCAAGAATGTTACAGATGTACTATCTCGAAATTATGTGCTTGAATCTGGATCAAATCATTATACGAATAGAATAATATACGTACATCCTACGTATTTATCTTCATTGATTATTAGCTAAATCAGTTTCTCCTTTCTATTCACATTCACTTTAATTTCTATCAACTTATTCACAAATGTTTCAATCTCATTTGGATTATCACCTCAATTCTTATCCCAATTGGGTATTTAATCATAAACAGTTTGCACTCTTACCAGCTTTAAATTTAGAAAATAGCTTAAAAAGTTTAGAATAGTTAAGTAGTTGAAAAGTAATTATTAGTTTGTAAAATAGCTGTAAAATAGTTAAGTAGTTATAAAATAGTTATCAAATAGTTAAATAATTGCAAAATAGTTGTAAAATGGTAATTAGTTATAAAGTAGTTGAAAAATAGTAATTAATTTATAAAACAGTTGTAAAATAGTTAAATAGTTCCAAAAATTATTGTAAATAAGTATAAAATAGTTTGGCTCTAAAAAGAAAGATTGTATATAGTAAATAGCTTGGAAAAATAGATTTAAGAAAGCTTATATTAAAATAATTTTTTTGAAAATAGTTCAGAGCCAAACTGTTCCTTTACCCAATCTTTATTCCAATCAATTTAATTTTAATTTTCCACTTCCTCTTAATATTGATTCAATTTCAAATCAATTTAAACAACTTCAATTCCCACTCCAAATTTAACTTTATTCCACTTCGATTTCAATCTCAATTCATTTCAATTCCAGTTTGAATTAATCCAAATTCAAGTTGAATTAACCTCGATTCTTTCCAAATTCAAATAAAATTCCATTTGAATTTTTAACCTATTCAACTTTACTTTCATTTCAAATAATCCAATTCAAAATTTTCCCATTTGAATTTTAAACCTGTCCATCTTCAATCACAATTCCAATTAATTCAAATCAAATTAAATTTGAACTAATTCAATTTCACTCAATTTTAAACCATCTCAAATTATACAAATTCGAGTTAAATTCTCAAATGTTGGTTTAACCTCTTAAACCAAATTAACCTTTATTTCAAGTCTTTAAACCATTTAATTCCCGAGTCCAAATTTCATAATTTCATTTTAAATCAATTTAATCTTTCAAAAAACCAATTTATTACCCAAATTCAACCTAAAACCAATTTTCAACAATTTCAGTTGAAATTCTATCTTAAACACCCAAATCTCAAGTCCAATGTGATTCCATTTCTTCATTCATTTAAACAAATCCAATTTCAGCTTAAAGATTATTAATAACAACAGGATGGTATCATTCAAATTATTTTAGAACATCCATCCATTTCTAATTTCCAGATCTCAAACACAAATTTCTAATTAAAATCAACCATTTAACTTTCCAAGTTAAATCTCAATTTCATCTTGAAATTTCCAATTCAGGTTGTCTGTTCTATACTTATTTAATTTCCCAAAATTAAATTCAATTTACTTAATCCAATCAACCCTATCAAATTTGAATTCCCGCTTCAAATTTCAAAATTCTTTCCCACTTATAAGTTCAAAACTTATATCCCTTTGGGTTTTCACGTCTCATTCCATATAAAAATTTAAAAATCAACATTTAGAGTTTATCTCAAATCATCCTTGATACTATATATCCACACACACACACACACACACACACACATATATTAATTTTCTTTACACACCAAGTTATACTTTAAATTTTAAACCACCCTGGTTTCAATTCAAAATAAATTCCTTTAACTTTTCAAGCAACTCTTGTTTGAAATAGGACCCTTTCATTCAAATACATTAAATAATATTATTTCTTTATCACTTTAAAACAATTTTCAAATTTCTGGACCAAGATTTAAAACTTCCCAATTTAGATCATCTTCAATTCCAATTTATAAGTCATACTTCCCTAAATGTTTTACTTCCCTAAAACATTTCATCATTATAGGATAATAACCAAGGTTATTACAACTGGAATTTCACTATTATATTATTCTGAAAATTCTTCTCCAAATTTAATTTCAGTTTGAATCTATTTCAAACTTATCTTTATTTAATTTAAATTTGGTTGTATTTCTATTACCACTTAATTTTATTCCAATAATTTAACAACCAATTACCTTAATATTTATTAGAAAGAAATATTACTTTATATATCAAAATATAATCTTATATAAAATCACTTAACTTTAAAATCATTTTAAATCTTTATATAAGAAAATAACAAGTACGTTCTCATACACACACACACACACTCAACTCATTCTAGGGTACCATTGACCCCATCCTTAATGAGTAATCCCACCAGAGCCAAGGTTCTTGCTTAACCTTCAGCTCTGATACCAAATGTAACGACCTGGAATTTTCGATCCCGAGAATTCCAAACAGTTAGGAAAAGAAGAAAAGAGATAAAAGAAGAAACAGAAATGAAACATAGAATCTCACATTCGCATCGGATCAAAATATAATATCAAATAAAATATCAGTTATACAAAGGAAAATTGTATCAGTTAATATACATTATTACATCAAAGTTACAACATATATATAAACACTGGATAGATACAATCAACATGTCTCAGATATACAACAATATATCACAGTGGAAACACTCCATATGTTCCTGTAATCCAGCTCGTCTCTTGAGCTCTAGCACGTCCTTACCTGAAAATCTGTAATACTCGGTCTGACCCGAGCATTATATCAAAGTAACACCCGGGTCAGGATGGAAACCAGCATGAGTAAACCCATATAATATGAAATACTAAGCCATAACTTATGTGAATATCAGGGTAACTGGTATCCTTTACGAGTTCTTATAGTCAAACATTTATCTAACACACCAGTTTTCAGGTTAAATGTCTATGTTACTCAAATCATTCCATTCCAGCCTGTCTAATCTCACATATCCAATTATAAAGTATTATTTTACTAATCGAAGTGGTTTCGGGTATTACTGATACTCGACCCTGATCTCTTCGAATCCAATGTCATCTTTAAGCCAAATTGTTTAAGTTTAAACAATACCATTTATTCAGGATTTCATAATCACATATCAATTCATCTCAGATAGACAATTCATAATATCACAATTCAATCAAAATATCTCATATCACAAAGCATCCCAAATCACATATCAAAGATATCAAATAATCTAAGATATTCAATATATCTTAATCATCTATAAGCAAGATAAATTAACTGAACCATTTATAATTAATTTAATTGGCTTTAAATCCTGCTTACTTAGCATTAATAGATTATAACCAGTAATCAATCATCCCTTAATTATCTGCCGAAATAATTGTCCATAATTACCTTCATTAAGTGATTATCGCATTAGTTATTATCCTTAATCAATTAACCTTTAATTATTAATTGAATTAATTAACCTATAACAACATAATCCTTTAATTAGTAATTATCATTTAAGTAATTACTTATATTAATTAACCTCCAATTACCAATTAATTAATCCCTAATCACCAATTAATTAATCTCTAATCACCAATTTATTATCTCTAATCATCAAACTATTAACCCTTAATTACAAATTTATTAACCTCTAATTAATTTAACTTATAATCCTTAATTACTTATTAATTAATCTTAATCATTAATTAATTTAAATAAATTAATTACTCCATAATTACCATATTAATTATCAAAACCTTAATTACCTTTAAGATAAATCATTTCCTTTATTAATTACCTAATCACAAAAATTAAAACATTCATTAAACACTTAATTATATTTACAAATTTAGTTTTAAAAATAACTTAGAGATTAACATTTATACATAGAAAAGAAAATTTATTTAGGAAAAGTTTTTTAAAAGCAAATTCATTTCAATTCAAATCCCTGCTTTTATTTTTGATTCACTAAAAAAAAACTTCCGGCCCAACTATTTTGGCCCGAACTTCTTCTTCCCTCCTTTTCTTTACTTCCAGTTCCTAATCCCCACAACTTTACTTTTCCATCTTAAACCAACCATGCACCACGACGTACACGTGCACATGGCGTCGATTCTTCGTCGATCATCTCCAAACTTCCCCCCAGACGTCTCCGACCTAGGCGAACACTTTGGCCACACCAGAACTTCTTTTGAGGTCCAAAATCGAATTTCGAGTTCAAGATCACGATCAGAAATGTTCCGACCTCCTACCTCCATCTCATCCTCCTTCACTGATCCCTTGATCTCCCCAAAAACCACCAACATGACCATGTCTCCCTTAATTTCCTATACCGCATTTGCCTTTCACCACCGCGACACCACCATTTTCCCTGAAATATACCTACCTACAGACTTACCCAAACCCTACTTCCCTCTCGCCCGGTATCTTTACCCATCTACAAATCACCATCCTTTTTCTCAAGCTTGCTGACACCCATCGCTACTTCTCGCCAAGGGGCATGCCACCAAATCGATCACCAAGCCGTAAATTTCCCAATCCCCAATTTCCGTTCAACACAGCAATCCTACCAAAACAAATGCTAAAAATCACAAAACCAGGCCCAAAATTCTTGATTCTAACCCACGAACAATGTCAGATGACCCAAACTTAAACTCTTTCATTAAACCCTTAGTCACAGTTGGGGTTCCTGCCGTAAAATGGTCCTTCGTTCCTCTATACACTACGATCGGTAACAAAATGATTTTTATAAAAACTACCTTCCAAAACAAACGATATTTGTCTAAAAATCATAGGTTAAAGCTTAATAGTTTTTGGGTTATTGACTTTTGAAATTTCTCGACGACATGTTTGATCAAGAACAGAGACAAAAACTTGCTACCGTGACTTCCAGCACTCAATCATGGCTAAAAAGTCCTGAGTACAACACAAATGCTAACCCATACACTCATACTTGACAAAATATATGTATTCAGACCATTTTAATGATGTATATATATGTGCAGTAAGCAAAAGTTTTGTATTCACTCACTGTTAGATTAGGATGATACATACATATATATATATATATACATATTTACAGAAATTCACTTATATACCCAGACTAACCACATTCAAAAATGTTTTGACTGATAGTTCATGCATGCATCATTTAATAAGGGAATTTTTTATTTTTAAAGAAAAAAGGAAAGATTTCTCACGGGCATTAAAAAAACACAGAAGAACCAAGATTAGCTTACTCACTTTCAAAAATATTGAACAGTGGACACGGTATCTTGGAATCTGAAATCTAATTCTTATCTGTTGAATCCATCTTGCCTTTGAACCTTGAATTGTTAGCTTACTTGATCTGAAACTTGATTTGCTTGTATTTTTATTTTTATTTTTCAGAGTTGAACTTGATCTTGATTTTGCTTTTGACCTTTGCCTGACTTCTTTTATTTCCATGTTTTAATTTTACTATCTGTGGGCTTTCTTGTTTCTTTGAAAATGAAACAAAAGAGGACATGAGAAAGAGTAGAGATGTATGTACCTTAATCATATCTTACTTATCATTTATTTTTATTTTTATGTATAAAAATGACACTTGTTAGTTTTAATCACTCTAGATTTACAAATGTCATATGTGTTGTTATTATTATACAAATGTCATAACTTCATTTAAATGTTACAAATTTATATATATATATATATATATATATATCAACACATTTCCTCTTCACTTGTAATTATACCTCTAAAGAAAATTTTAAGATATTACTTTGAGTTTCAAAACCGGGTTCTATTTACAATCAACTTATATATACACAAAATCAAATACATATTTTGGTTGTAAAAGATGAATTTTGCCAATTTAAATAATTATATAAATATGTTTATTGTGATTATATGTTCACAATGGATTTGTATTTATACTAACTTGAGATTTCAATATCATAGAGTTTACACATATCTATTTATATATTTAATAATTTTCTATAAGATACATCATTTTAATTCAACTACTTATATATATCCAGACATCTTTAATTATCAAATTTTTTTATTCAATACAAATAAAATCAATACCTTAATAGTTTAAAATCAGTTAATTATCAGCTGTCCAAAATACAGGTTATCACATATTAAAAGATAAATCTAAGACTGTCAAGCAAAGATTTTAATGAGATATCAATATCTCAGGCTTGAGTGTTCACTTTTAA
The DNA here is from genome assembly GCA_030765085.1 of Allium cepa. Taxonomy (NCBI): domain Eukaryota; kingdom Viridiplantae; phylum Streptophyta; class Magnoliopsida; order Asparagales; family Amaryllidaceae; genus Allium; species Allium cepa. Next base: position 156,597,079 of record CM060943.1, read on the forward strand.
ACTCTTTATTTCAAACTAATTTTCAACATGTAGTGTCAGAAGGAAAGCTATTAAACCATGTTGAAAGTGATGCTGGCATCTTATAGAAATTAACAGTAGTTAAGTAATCCAATAAACTTAACTTCACATGTTGAATGATTGGGTCTTCATTCATTATATTTGCTTCCAAAATCTTACGATAATACGCATTGAAGATAAATTAGTGTAAATATTGATTCAAAACCAGTTGCAGATACTGTAGATAGATTGATTTTTGAGGATTCTTGATATTGCCCACTTCATCTAATTTAATAAACTAACGCTTTTCATAATATATGAACTCTTGTTTCAGCAATCGCAAAAAATGTTTGAATTTATCAATCATCGCTTGACATTTGATCTGTATGATTGGATTTATATGTTACGAAAGCTTTTGATTATTGATTGTAATACATAAACATAGGATTAAGAAGCATTGTCAGGACCATGCCATATTAGTATTAATTAGTCAAATGCTTTGTATTCTTTTGTCAACTTTTAATAGCACAAGCATAATTCATTCCAGTGCCCAACATTTTTTTTCTATGATCATTTTCATGTAAATGATTTTACATCTACAGTTTGAAATTTGATCATAATATTATATAAAACTAACAGGAAATGAATAAATATGAATAACTGGCAACTTAAAAACCAAAATTTGTACAAACCATGAATAAACAGCAATAAAATACAAATCATTGGATGTAAAAACAATGAGAAAGAAAAAACGAGGGAGTAATGGTAAAGTAAAAGGACAAACAAAGGAATACCTAAAACTCAAATTTGTGGAAGCAGAGGACGAACGGAAGGCTATATTGACCAATTTTATAAAGTATATGCACTTCACAGTCGAGCAATATTAATCGATAACTCCATTCTTAATCAAATGTGTGGAACTCCATAAAATATCAATTTCATAAGGTATTTACATTTCACAATCGAGCAATGCCGACTAGTTGAGCCCATTTATCAATTAGCACGAAATCAAGTCTCAGTGATCAACTAACATTAAAAAAATAAAATATTCATGTCGAACAACAATTTTTTTTGGATGAGTAGATGGATAATGGACGAAAATGAATGAGCACTGGAAGTACCTGAACGACGTCGCACATTTTCTAAAGATGCTTCTACAGTTGAGACGAAATATAATCTGGGAGGGAGAATCAAAAAGAGAGGAATAAGGGCAATAGATATTAAATTTGAAAAGAGGAATTTTTTAGGATTTGTACATTCTTTTGTTTGGGTTTCTGGAGGAAGCGTTAAATGGAGAAAAGAGAAATGGGCGGCCTGGAAAATATTTCACTGAAATTTTATGGAGTTGTAAGCGGAAGGATTTCACAGCATGCCATTATTTGGTTTTATTTTATTAAATCACTAATAAAGGCATTCGGTATTAGAACACGGTTTTTTTTAAATTATTTAATGCTATTAGTAAGGACTTTTCTTGTAGTGCTATATACGGGCATATATACCTTGCATGGAATATCATGTTACACATGCACACACATATACATATGCATATAATGCATATGCTTGTTTATGTATAAAATAAAACAAATAAAATAAATATCAACTAGCAATTCACGAATTTAAATAAAATACATGATTTTATTAGAAACATTCTAAATGAATTAGACTTCATAGGCTCAATAAAGATCCTATAGGATAAAAGTTTTGAAATTCACCCATACATTCTGCTGCGGGCTGGTCTAGTTCCAACAGTATGTGCTACAAATTACGATCCAAGTAAACTTTAAAAAAAGTAACCATGAAATAATCGATTCATGGTGAAGAATAGTGGTACATTCGTACCTATGGATTTCAAAGGAAAATTGCAAATGCATACTAACTGAACTGAATTTTATATCCACGATAGCATTAATGAACACACACTATCAAAGTACATTATAATCTTCATAGTCAAATGTACATATTATGAGTCAACATTTTTCGCCATCAATATCATTATTTACACTATTCTCTTCATCTTTAAAGTCATATTTTTCAACCGCTTTAAACATGGAGTCGGTATCAAGTTGTTTCCTTGGTCACCAACTTGTTCATCTACGTCATATCTTCATCTAATTCAAATCCACTAAATTCTTTTTTGTTATGTGTCCTATATCGTTTGCATCTTCTATGATTTGCATTACTACGTTTGGATTTGGATCATTTTGGTTTTTGATCATTAATAACGATTGTGTCCAAGTTTAATGTATCTTTGTTTTCTGTTGAAAATGACCAACTAAATTTCCATGTAGTTCATGGTAGGATAAGGTTCATAATAGACATGTGTTACTTGTGTCACTAACATAAATGTATCGTAACCTTGATATCACCTTTTGTGATCTACTTCAATCAACGGGTAATCTTTGTGTACACGTCGAACTCCTATTTCCTTTCTAGTATCAAATAATTCACACTTAAATAAAGATATTTTAAGCTCTGGTGCTATTGAGTAAGTGCATTCAGTTATTTCCTATAAAACACCTTAATAATCTTCTAAAGCATCACTTTTGTTGCCGCCTGTGACATAGATCCCACAATTGTATGTTGTTTCATTTACTCCAAACTCAACCATATGAAATTTCAAACCGTTTATATCTAAAATTGGACACTTTTGTATCTAATCATCGATCCAAATGCAAGTGTTCTATAACAAACATCTGTAACTTCATTATCTGCAACTAATATTTTTAATTTTAAGTTATATGATAATTTATTATAACAGAAATGATATATATTGAATCATACTTACACTTTTCTTGAATCAATCCTCAAACCCTTTACTGGGGGCGACAGTTTGATTTGCTTCTTCGAATTGACTATTGAACAATTAATAATATAAAAGAAAAATATATTACACAAAGAAAATAGTGCTTTACATGTCAAACTAGATCTGATAACTCTTCATAGTCGAGGAGCTCTATTGATTTTGCTAAAATAGAAATCCTTAATTAATTCTAAACTTTCATTCTTCCATTTACCAGATGGAAATCTTCGTTTTTGAAAATTTAATAGAGAAATATCGGGTGAATCAACCATCTCATCATCATTTTGACCACCGTTAAAATTTAACTTAATCCGGCCTTCAAAACAGTAACTAAAAAACGTGGATGCTTCTTCTACAATGTATGCTGGAAAATAGAACCTTCAACAAATGCTTTTTGTTTCATTTTTTTTTAGGTTACTCAGATACCTATACAAATATTTATAATATGAAGATTTAAAATATTAAAATGATTAATCAAAAAATCAAATTTAAATTATATTACACATAACTTTCGAATGGATACATCCAACCATATTGTAATGGTCCTCGCAGCAAAGCATTAGTTAGTAAATGTATAGGTAGATATTCCATGCAACTGAAAAACGCGTAGATGAAATATTTTCTTCAATTTACAGTGTTTTTTGTATATCTTTTTCTAGTTGTTGTAGATGAGTCATGTTGATTATAGTCGAGCATATATCTTTGAAGAATAAACTAAGCTCGGCTATTGGCATCCAAAACTTTTTTCGAAAATCCCTTTACACACTATCAGGAATAAAGTTTTGAGAAATACATGACAACAATGGCTCTTTGTAATGGACAACTGATGGTCGTTCATAGCAATACAATGTTTCAAGTTAGAAGAAATCCGATTTAGGAATCTCAAAGAATTTACCCGTTCCAACAATTTTCTACAGTGGTTGCTTTCTAACTCATAAAAAACTAATCGTTTGAAGTTTGACGTTTAATATCAATTTTCAACTCTAGATGATTACCTTAATGAAATATTCTTCCTGGACTTCAAATCATCTCTTGTTTTTCTTTTCTTTCTCATTCACTATCATATTAAAGTAATCCTCAAAAAAATTCTTCTTGGTATGCATTACATTAATAAAATGCTAAAATATCTAAATGCTTTTAATAAGGTAACTCCCAAAATATACGTTTGCACTAATTATTAATTTCTCATTTACCAGGGATGTTTTCATATTTTCCGAACTCGTGTAATTTTGGATAATCTAGACCGAGCATGTACACTTCTTCATTGCTTTGAATAAAAGATAGCTCTAAAGTAATAATGAAATTTGCTGTGAAAATTTTATTATCTAATCTAAAACGATCATTTTGATGCAAAAATCAACAATGACAATCCTACCAACATTGTTTGCCACTAAATCCTAATCGCAAAGATTATACTGAATCCATGAGAATCGGACAAGCAAATTTATTGGTTGTACTCTATACAAAAAGCATCCCTAGTGTAGGAAAATCGCCATGTCCGTAGTGATAATGCAAACATTCTAAAAGTATTTTTTGACGCACCATCAGTTACAATGCACTTTGTCCATAGTTTTTTCAGTTTATCCACTAAAGGCAGCAAACATATATCTTTCCCATTTTTAGGATTTCTCGGTCTTGGAATTATTACAGTTAAAACCATGTACGAGATCTTCATACACATCCATGGTCGAAAATTGTAAGGTGTTAGAATAACCAGCCACCTTAAGCAAGGTTTATTACCAAACAAAGCAAACAGCATGAATCCATCAGTATATAAACTAAGTCTTACATTACCGGACTCTTTAGCAAAATCAAGATATACATTACCAAAATGCTTCCAAGCATTGCCATTTGATGATTAACATAAAACATCTTCAGCTCGGTGACCTTTTCCATGTCATCGCATGTATTTTCTTGTAATAGAAGATGCATACAATCCTTGTAATCTACAAGTAAAAGGCATACCTTTACCACTGCTTTCTGTCGATTTATACCTTTGGTTGTTGAAGAATTTACAACTTGTAAGGTTTTTTTATCTTCCTTCCAATACACCATGCATCCACCGGGACACATGTCAAACTTTTCAACCGCAGACCAAAGGCATAATCTTTGTTTTAGCAAATATAAATTTTATACCAAGACATTATCTAGTGGAATAATTTTGTTCTAGAGACTAAGAATCAAGGTTGTGAGATTTTCTGATGCGTTGTATGTGGATTTTATAGTGACTAATCTAGATGTCATTGACAAATGTGTCATTTTACATATTTTATACAATGATCATTTTGAAGCTTCTAATAGATAAAAGATATTTTCGTTTTTCGGTCAAGTTCCTCTTCTATTTCAGGTTCACTGGCCCACATATTTGGACCAGCGACATCATGAATCATTTGCACACATGGTAGTCGGGCATAAAATCATTTGAGCCATACAATTTCATATTCCTAGAGTTTCATGCAACATTTACTACATGGACACCGAATTTCATTCATATTTCTTTTATCATTAGATGCAACCTTTAGGAAGACTTTCACACTTCACAAAATTACAATGGTACTATTTTTCGAACTTCTTATACATCCAACTTTGAGCTTCAAATAATTCATCTTGTACTTTATGAAAATAAGCAAAAAATAATATCATACACCATTAAGTTTTATATTATAATATAATACCATACAATATTGTTTTATTTTACTAATTTTTAATATTAATATCATATGCTGTTAGCTTTTACTAATAATATCATGCACGGTTAATTTTTAATTTATCATTAATACCATCCAATAAATAACTTATAGCTAACATCATATCTTGAAACTCAAATAAAATGGCTTCCTCCCTCCTTCCTATCCTCTACATCACCTTTCTTAATCAACTCATCCAACCCATCTAATGCATTCCTCTTAGCTAATCATCTTCCCCAAGCCAACCTTGGGCTAAGGACCTTCCCTTACCACTTCTTACTTTTGAATCCCTCTCCCTTAAGGCCGTTGATCTTACGCTATTAGAGGCAAAATTTCTTGTATCATGCTTCCACAACATAACTCGAATCAATTAGGGACACCATCGATTATCATTCATTTATGGAGGCGGTCAGAACTTGTGATGCGGCTCCTCTTCTGTCTCAAACCCCCTCTAATCGACCCAACTCGTCTACACATGACAAAGGATTTATCTTGCCTTTTAATTACGTATTTAAAACTTTGAATTTTCTGAAAGAAAATGGATGTTCGTTGAACGACACTTTGCTTGGATACGTGGCTAGAAGCTACAAGAATGCCCGCGTATGCCTCAATTGTGAATTTAATATGCCATTCTTCCTTTTCACATCCTAAGCTAAAAAGGCCTGCACCCGAAAAGACTCATCCCCATCTAGTCGTAAGACAATCTCTTCACATTCCCTCCTAAATCCACCTTCTATCATTCCCCCGGGCCCACAAGCCCTTTTGTAAAATTCCAAATCCATCTTACTCAAATCATCCTCGTGCATTAGTTTCTCTCGTAGACATTTAATTGGGAAAATGTATTTACCAGAAAGCTCTAATTTAATGGCAATTTTCACTATGGTGGAAGGTTCTAGACTGTCAGTTAAGTTTAACAATATCTCTCTATTGCCTTTTGATGAAGCGACATGGAGATTTCCCTCTTTAGTGATTGCAACTACATTATTCGATTCCCTTCTTCAAGGCTTCTAGGAATTTCTATGAATATGAGCTTCTTTCACCAACCTGGAGGAGCTTTATATGTCATCTGTTGGAAGCCAAACTTGGAGGCCCACGAAAGGGAATGCTTCTCCCCCTTCTGGCTCCGCATTTGCAACATTCTTTGGCATCTTCACTCAAATCATGACTTGCACTTCTCCATGAAATCTTTTAGCCTCTTCGTTGGTACCAATACATGTGATTAGCACAAGGTGGCCCACAATTTTTTTCCAAGATATGCTTATATGAATACGTTTCTCTCCCCTGCACCCATAGTTTTCATGACCGTGTCGTGTCTCAAACCATGATGATGGAAGGTTTAAGGTTTTGATGGTTCAACCGGTCGAAACCGAGATTTAATTTTTCGAAAAATTTGCTCATTCAAATATAAACTGTATACAAAAATATTGAAATAACACTACTATGTACATAAGCTGTAGATAGTCTTTAAGGTCTGCAACAGAAGTTGTGTATTGTTGCAGTGCTCAACTACAGCTTTGTATATAGCAAAATAGTGCACAACGATAGAAGTTTAATGACGACAAACATGATGAATCTTACAGTGGTATTGGAGGAGTTTGCAGTAGTGAAGAACAAAGTGATGAAGTTACTTGTCTAGATTTCAGAACGATTATGATTTTTTGAAATATATATTTACTTATTTTCTTCAAAGCAATAAAAAGATGAAAATGAGAGAGAATTACACGATGAGAAAGTAGAAAAAAAAGAACTGTGATTTCAGTCATATATACAAGTACTCCAACACAATTTTTATACAATCTTCACTATTAGTCTGCATCTATCAAACTCTAGTCTTCACAATCTTTTATATAATTTTTACTATTGTTTAATCAAAATAGTTCCAGTAACATCTATATTGAAATGATAATGGTAATAAAATTATCCTCTAATCTGCATCTATAAAAATCAAGTATTAAAAATTGGTATATATTATAATCTAGTATTGTAACATAAGCATCTGAAACCAACCAAATTCAAGCACAAGCATGCACTTTAATTTGCTGCTAAAAATTTATAATAAAAAACAAACATTGATTATTTTGCTGCAACAATTGATTTCTAGAATCCACCAATGAGGGCGTTTATTACAGCAATGGCAGCTCTTGCCGGCAGTGGTGTTGGGTTTGCGGCAGCAGTGGCAAAATTTGTGGTGGCGATGGGATATTTTCTAAACTAGGATTTGTGAGTTTTTTGGGGGAAATGATATTGAGAAACGAAAAGATAACCGCGATGATAAGGTCCAAAAGCCGGTTTGATCGACGATTCTAGGGTCCAACCCGCAGTTTGATACAGTCACGGTCCAACTCTTCTCCGGACCGCCTGAGGTAACGGTTGACGGTTTTGCATGGTCAAACCGTAGTCCGTCCTGTCCTTAAAACACAGCCTGCACCATAACCCACAATATCAAGGGCCTAAACTTCAAGCTCCTTTTTGAACCTTGGGATGTCTCCCTCCTCCTTTGGATCCCGCTAACCTCATTTTTGGCATGAACATACTAAATATTGGTGAGAAAACAAACCACTGTTCTAAATTCTCCTGATCGTGACTCCCACTCGGATGGGCATCACCTTGAAAATCACCAATAAGATGCTATGGTTAAGTAGGTTTGGAATTGCTGTGAAAAGAGATGAAATTTCTATAGGAAAGAAAATCATTGTTTTGAACGATGAGTTAGGAGACACGGCTCTAATGAACCACTTCTAGGTTGGCCTATAGGATTAGGGTGCATGGCCAACGTTCGAAGAGATAGATAATATGCGTAAGGACACAGACTTGATTCTCCTCCACCTACCTGCTTCCCAAGAAAACCCAGATATGGAACCTCGTAATCTGAACATAGACTCCTTTACCGAGCCATGGAGATTGATCCCTCGCTAGAGCTAGAGCTCTTTACTCCATCGTGGAGAAAGCCCACCCAATCTACAACCTTGGTGTATAGAAGCGCCAGACTTATAGGGCAAGAATCCACCCTCCTCTGCAATCCACGAGTAGCATTTTTCAACTTGTATTTACATCTTCTAGCAAAGTTATAAACAACAAATTAGCTCACTGCATGGTAATAATATTAGACACTAAAAATCTTAAGGCAACGCAAACTTTGAAAAAGGCGCATGTCTCCTTTTCCTTATGAAGATCATATTTTGGAATGTTAAGGGGCTAAGGACACGTGCACTGGGTTCCACCATTTTCCCAAGGACCTTGGTTCTAGGGGGATTTTTAAATTACAAAGCAATTTAATAAAAGAAACTATGACTCAAATTTTAGCACTGGCATAAAACTATTTAATTCTTTTATTGAGGCATGTGAACTTATTGGCTCTCTTATTGATAATAGACTCTTTACCTAGATTAATAAACATTCTTCTCCCTCATTAGCTAAATTATAGTACATAGGAAGACTCTTATCACCTCACTATCGTTAATGGCCTCTCTACCCTCTTCTCCGACCATTGCCCTATTCTTCTCATCTTTGGTGATGACAAAGCCTCCAGATCCACCTTTAAATTTCAGAAGATGTGAACATTTGAACCTGACTTTGATGACTTGGTTCCTGAGGTCTAAAAGCTACAATTGAATCACACCTCTGCCTTTGTGCCACAATAGTTGGCAAACTCGAAAATCTCAGAAAGCATCTAAAATGGTACCAGTCCAGAAATGTTGATAACAAATTAAAATATTAAGAAATGGTAAAAATGTAAATATACATAGAAGGACAAAATAATAAATTTTTAGAAAGGAAGAAATTTGAAAAGTATGACTTTTCCATTGGGTCAATTAGATTTTTCTAGCCCAAACTCATACATAAACTATTAGAAATGGATAACATGTGCAGAAAATACAGAAGGTTAACTATAGCATGCATATTAGGCTTTACGCTACTTTTAAATTAAGTTTAAAAATTATTTAAAAGAATAAATCAAAACTTATTTTAAGTGATTAATTGAATATGTATGAATTTCTTTGAAAAGAGTACAACTATTTTGATGCACACTAAAAGAAAAGGAGGAAGATATTTACATGCACATAAAAAAGCATTAATTACCATGTTAATAAAATTTATTGTTATAACTAATGAAAATATATGTTACATATATTAGAAAGGGGAAGCAATAATATATTAATTAAGATTAAAATGCATTTAATGCTATATATTTTGAAAAGTGAAGATAATAATGCATGCATAGAAATAAAGCATTTTTTAAAGGGAAGGTAAGGCACGCTATCTTTTTTGTTAGTAAAGAATAAAGGGTAATTAATGATATTAATTGGGAGAATATAAACTTTACTTTTTTAAAGAAAAAGGAAAAGGAAAGGAATATTCCATACACACAAAGATAAGTAATATATGAACAAATGTATAATTTTTCCTAGACCTAGACTTCACCTATAAACAAGACTCTTGCCCACTCCTTCTCATCCTATACCCTAGCCGCCACCCTCAAAATTCTATGCGTGCATTTGCTCTTCCTCTCCTTGAAAACTTATCAATCTAAACAATACTCCTTTTCTCCTCAAAACATTTTAAAAAAATAAAAAGAAATCAGGAGAAATTAAAATAAAAGAAAGGAAGATAGAAGCTATGAATCCGGGGTAAAGAATTTAAATTGAAGAAAGAAAGAGGAGCACCAAATTATAATCAAAAGAAGAGATTCTACAACCAAGGTGAGTGAGTTTATCTATGAAGTGTATATGATGTTGATAAGTTGATTTTCAAGTACTCCCTTATTAGAGTTTATAATTATAGTTTTAATATTGAATCAATGTTCTATTCTAAAATATTTGTGAATTGGAAAGAGTTAGAAAATCCTAGTTAATAAATTGGTAAAATGATCACTATGATATGGAAGGGAAGGGTATTTTAATTAAAACTACATTAATTTTATATACGTGAATTATGTACAAAAGTTGAATTAATTTTTAACAGTTGAGAATTAAATAAATATAGTCCATGAATTTACCTAGGAACCAACCCTGTTAATTTTGGAATATAAATATGAATTTATTGGAACAAGCATAAATAATCAAGTTAAAGCATAAGAAATGAAATAAAATGTTGTGTACGGTCAATAAAATGAAATTACTTGAAATTGTATATAAAAAATAATGAAGGTTGTAGTTGAACCTTAGTAAGAATTGGATCTAGTAGGATATTTTTAAACATACAAAGAAGACGGAAATAATAAAATAAACAAAGTAAATAAATCTTAAAAATATGAAAAACCACATCCAAATATCTAAATTATTCAATCAAAAGTTTAAATAAAATTATAAATGTTAAAAATGCAGAAAATTCACCCAAAAAGAAATAATTTCCCGATTCGGACGTCTAATTAAGAATCAATATGTATTAATGCATGGAAAATATATTTTATACATGTGGTTAGTCGTTTGAAATGTTTTTCAGACATCTGAATTAGTTCAGTTAGCCCATGTTGAACTTGGATCTAGTACAGGCCAAGTAGGAAGAATCGGCGAAAACTTATTCCCACTTCTTAATCAACGTAGATGAGCGGAGTCATGTAGCAAGTTAAAAACCTAATAACATTTAATGAAAGGCTCATGCTTCACAAAGTGGGTGGATAATGCATTTAATGTAGCGAGATATTAAATCGCAACTAGAAGCTCTTGTCATTCATAGCCGATCCTAATTACCTACGAGGTAGGAGCTGGAAAGAGGTATGGTAGATAAATCCATCAGTGTAAGAACCATACGAGGGTTGGAATCATTAGTCCACTCTTGAATGCTACTTGTGCAATAACAGAGAGCATAAGGTACGTATTCTAGCAAAGAAGAATAGATTGGGATACTTAACCCAAAAGATTATATTAGGATTTTTAACTCAAATGTGTAGACTTAGCATAACAAGCTATAATTGATTCGGAGTAAACCAAACGATTATAAATGAGAATTTTAACTCAATAGGTGGTTACATAGTAGAGGTGTTTTCTAGAAAAGTATAATGACCCAAAAAATTTAGCATCTCAAACGAGAATATTTAATTTATTTAAATATCCAAAATTTGATTCGAAAATAATTAATAATATGAAAATAAAATTTTCTATAAAAGGACTTGATTTTAATAATGCATTTTTAAATTAATTTATTTGGTTTTCCATAATTTTTGATCTAGAATATAATTAAATTTTCGTTTGACGTATTTTATGGCAAACCTTAGTATTTTGGAACTTCACAAAATTAGAGAATAAATGTATTTTATTATTGTTTTATGATCATATTGTGTTGTAGTACGCGATCGAATTTTTATTTCTGTCGTTTGGGGCTCGTAAACAAATGTGATATTGTATGGTGGTGTACCACGAAAACTAACTTTTCTAAACAAAAATTTACACACAAATAAAATTTACATGCAAAAACTCTTTTGCACGCAAACCCTCTTTTCATGTCTTTTCCTTGACTTGTCTTTCCTTAGCTTGGAAATAATTACTTTGTATAGCAAGCACCATTGTCCAAGTGGTTAAGTGATTCGGCTTTGGTGCAAGAGGTCACAAGTTCGAAACTTGCTTTCGAACGTTTATTGACATAGGATATGTTGTTCCAATGATTTGTTGTATATAAAGTACCATTTCAAAAAAAAAAAAAAAAAAAAATAATTACTTTGTATATATTACACATTTACGAATGGAGGAAAAGAACTCGCACATAAGCACCTTTTCTAATTTTTTTATAGGCATGCAAAAATATGAATACAGTAAAATATTTTATTTACATAAATCCAATAACCCTCTCTAGTCAAAAAGTAAGCCAAAGTCACCAACTTGAAAATTATAGAGGACAAAGTGAGCTATGTTAAATAGTGTTTGTCAGAGTTTCAGTGCAGTGATATGGCGATGGCCGAGCAATGATGGTTGGTGGTTAATGGTGGTGGATGGAGTCGGAAATGTTGGGTGATGCATCTCCCCATGCCAAGTCCAATGACGAAGATGACACGTCATTTCATAGCCTGAGGAGGGAGAACAAAAAGGAGGAAGGTTCTGGTTTTAGGTGATGTTTCTCAATCTGCTGGTGGAGGAGGCCGAGCTAGGCATGGAGGCGGCTGGTGGTGTTGGCGTACAAGTTGATTGGCTAAGGTAACAATGCCAGTTGATGATCATAGTGTTGGCAATGGTGTGATGAATGAGGAGGTTTCCTTCTTTTTTTTGAAAATATGGGCGTGTATTTGATAAGGAGGAGTACTATTGCAGTGGGGTGCGAGTCCGGTATGAAGTATGAGCGGGCTAGGCTGGTGTTGAGTGGGTGAGAAATAGTTTATTTTTTTTCTAATTATGTGAATTAAGTATGTTCATTTTTGGAAGGTCATATCTCGCTAATTTAAACCCAATTAACCCGCAGATTTTTTCATTAGACTCATATTGACGAATACAACCCTATGGTATAACTTATTGATAGTTTGGATGAACCATAGTTTTATGATATAATAATAGTAACTGGATTTGATTACATTATTTTAAATAATAACGTAGTTTAATTAATTATACTTCATTTGGTGTTATCTATTTGACCAAATAAAATATCGTTTTGCTATTATAATTGGAATATATAATTTTGGACCTCTATTTAGCAGAATAAAACACTATTCTGGTATAAATAAATAAAAATAGATTATTATTGACATCTATTTAATAGAATAATTCCCCGTTCCGCTATTATATTAATTTAGGCATTTAATTATATGCCAGTTGACTTATGGGATAAAGGATGCATTAGTTACTGATGGTTAATTATGTATTTGACTTACATACATGCTGCTTATGTAAATACTAGTGTTGGCTTGGGAAGGTAAATTAAGATAAATGGTAGCCTGTTTAAGTACCACTGTAGTCATTAAGCCTCTTTTCAAATTTAAAAAGTTATGGCTTTAAAAACTTAAATTTTAGAACAATTTGAGGCTAAGTATTTATTTAATTATAAACGATCTTAATAATTTTATTAGTGATGTTTTAAAGTTGATTAATTATTCTATTAATGAAGTTTTAAAGTTAATTAATTAATTATTTGTGATGGTTAAAGGTACTTTATTTATTAATAAAGATGTTTATAAATAATAAATTATTTTATAGAAGGAGGTTTATAAATGATATTTTGTAAAGGATATTTATAAATGATATCTTGTAGGAGAAATTTATCAATGGTATTTCATAAAAGAAAGAGAGATTTGTAGATGGTAATTTATTATCAAAAGAATGGATTTATAAGTGACATTTAAAAAAATAACAACGGATTTGTGTTAAATATATAAGATTTACAAAAATGAGTTTTAGATTTATAATGGATTTTTATAATGGAATTTATAAAGGGAGAGTTATAAAAGAGTTTTATAAATAAAATGCAGTTTTATAAATAATTTTAGAGATTTATAAAAGTAGTTTTATCAATATTTTTAGAGTTTTATAAAAAAAGTTTTTATAAATTATTTTGGAGACTTATAAAAGGATGTGTAAATATGGAGTGGGTATATAAAATGGGAATTTTATAAAAGAAATGAGAATTGATTTTGATAAATAATCCTTCTTAATTATTGTGGTATGGAAGCATTCTTTCCACACTTAACACCGAAGGAAAAGTGGTTGGGTTTAGAGTAAGTAATATTTTAAATGATATTTGTTTTTGCTCCTTTAAATATGAATTTGGGAAAGAGGAAATATTCCTTAAGTTGTGTTAAACATCGAGATAAATATATAGATATATTTTCTAAGTATTGAAAGTATAATGTTTTGTTAATATACTTATACCAATGAAACAAGTGTATGATTTTTTTACAAATATTAAAACTAATATCAAGGGTTCGTGAAAATATCTTTTGTGAAGGTATTTTAAATCAAATAATTGAATAGGGATTTAACAAATGAAATATTAATTAATAGAGGCTTAGTAGGTTCCACATGAAATTAAATCTATGTTTGATTTTTTGTTTATTTGATAGTTTAGTAACCGACTATCAAATCTTGGCCAAAATATAAATTTGGAAAAATCTAGCAGAAACACAGAAGTTATATGGCATAGTGAACTTCGAAGAAGCTATATTGTGCTTATAAATCTCGTTTTTTTATCTTAAGACAAACGATAAAGCAATATGTCCACTTAAACCGTTAGGAGGTGATCTTCGCTATTATATTTTGTTTGATTATTTCCAAAAGAACTAGGTTGAGTTTACTAAAAACTATTGATTTGGTTTTTGAGCGACCAGCAAGCGGGGGAGTGTACTTATATGAGATGACTCAAAACTGTAACCGCTCCAAAACCATATGCATGATATGCTTTGGAAGAGGTTCGAGATAGTATAATCGAAGATGGGGTTCTTTGAAGTGCAAGGACCACTTGCTACTAATCCCGAGGGTGATTCTAAAATGGATGTAATGGAAGCGGTTCCTTCAGTTTGTTCATATCCTAAACAACTTGTATGGTTGAATGCCAGCATTGCATTATTTCTTAGAAGGGGCTGTTAGCATTCCAAGTGGGAATTGCTAGGAGGAAAAGGTAAAAGTGTAACCTCACAATCCTCACAACCCGGTAATGGCTAAATAAGGGATGCCTACAGAGCTATGTGGTTGTTTACTATTAGGAGCAGTCATTCCTCGATCTAGATGGGATTTCAGATTTGGTGTGCACGTGGCGCGATGATGGGACAATGTTTATAGCCTAGTGCTTGAGGGATGATGTAATCGGGTTTGTCATTTAAAGGGGTAGGTTGGCGTTGTCTTGGTAGGAGGTCCTTGTATTGCCCTCGAATACATTTGATCTAGATGTATAAAGTATGGAAGGTGTTTCTTACCTTGCCATTTTGGAAACCTATCTCTAGTACGTGCCTTTATGGACTTAGTTGTATACCTGTTATGCTGGAATGTAATTAATATAACCATTTCGGCTGCATTTAATATTCATTTTGAACCTTAGGCATTATTCTAATATCACTTGATTTCCTATAAAATGGTTTGGTTATCGTAAGGTAAAAACCCATTTGTATTTATGTGCAGCATGGTTTTAGGAGATACCTTTATTTTTGAAAATGATTTTTATAGTATTAAAATAATCCATATGATTGTGTTTCTTAGGTTGATTTTAATAGACTGATCCGGGTTTTATTTTCTTATAATGCTCGGGCTAGCCTTTGCCTTTTTCTAGATTTAGCTAGATTCTTTGGAGCTTTAGGAGACGAGTAGGATGTCTCCAAGTCGTATTCACGTATCTTTATTTCACCTGCATTTGTTGCACTGTATTTATCAACATTTGTGAGGATAGGCTGTTATAACTGTCCAAGCTGATGATATGTTAGTATTACCTCAATTGATGGATATGTATGTTTTTGGTTTTCTTTTGTAAAGACCATTGGTATATTATATATTACTCGTCATGTTATGAGATTTTGTTCTGTCATTTTCTTATCTTTCACCTTGAAAATCCATCTTTTTAGCACTTTGTTATTCGATACATGAATACCGCAGATGTAATAATGTCTACTCCTGAGGATCGAAAAGGTAGGTCACTGTAGAAATATTCAGTTAAGATGTTCCAACTGTGAGTGGAAAAATTCATAATAAAAATGGAATGTATTCACAGTAGGAGTAGTCAAGCCATACTATGAAATATCTAATCACTTATGTATAGAGAAAACACACACTCTAAATAACACCCTTAGATGTAAGTTATAACTGAACTTTAACTACTTGTTCACACCATACCATTAATGAGATAATTCACTCAACAGAATTTTTCCGATCCCTCCGCTCTTTCCACTTTAATTCTATCATAGGTGGTCAGAGTAGTAAGTGACGTAGATAAAATAATGTGTGTGGTGGAGGCGACCTAGAGCTTCAAAGATACATTAATTATTAGTTTCTCTCTATGTACCTTGTTTTATGTTATGTTATTTATAATAGTTAGACTCATATATATTATTCATTTGGAGATATTGAAGAATGGACCACCTTTTGTTGAGACTATAATCAGATTTGGTCATTTTCAGTATTTATATTTTATTTCCTTATGTTGTGAGATCTAAAAGTGTGGATGTTTAATAATTTATGTACGTCATGTATCATGTAACTCTAAAAACAATCGACTCATACTTCTTGGCATGACGTGAGTTTATATGTCATTTTGGGCTTTGCATCGGTGTGTCTAAAAGGGCTAGTTGTTGTATAGTTCTTATCCAACTCCATTTAGGGCTTTTTCATATCTTGCAAATTTACCTCCAGGATGCCATCCTTGACTTTAATATCCTTGAAGAATCCAGACCCTAAACTCACATGAAAAACCTCACCTTGGTAACCTAGGACATAAGCTAGAAAGGCTTATGAAATAGGAAGAGATTGGATGGAGTCAAAGATCTAGTGTTTCCTAGCTCAAAAAAGGAGATAAAAACATTTCCCATTTCCATAGGATTGTTAATGGAAGAAGAAGAGCTAATCGTGTCCATGAGATCATCCATGATGGAAGAACAATTCAAGATCAATTTGAACTCAATCAGCTGTTCACTAACTACTTCAGATGGCTGTTTACCCCTTTCTCAATCCCAACTTTCCATGTCTCAGCATGAGCTTTACCCAAATCCCCTCCCTCATACAGTAAACGCTCCTTTTTCCAAAGAATAAATTTTAGCTACACTTAGTGTATGAATGATGATAGAACTCCTAAGCCAGATGGCCTTGGACCCTACTTCTACAAGCGATTTTAATCGATAATCAAAGCTGAAGTCCTTAATGTATTTGAAGAATTTTACTCCAATCTCTCCCTTATTGCTAGAACTAACTGGGCCAACATTGTATTAATTTGGAATAAACCAAGAGCCAAATCTTTGACCGATTTCAGACCTGTTATCCTCCTTAACACCTCTTTCAGACCAAAGGTACTTACTGACAAACTTAAACTATTCCTTGCTTCTCTTGTTAGGGCCGAATAGTCGGCCTTCATCCATGGTAGATCTATTCTTGACCTCTTTTCCATCACCCAAGAAGTCATTTCCTACTACTATACCACGAAAACCCTATGTGCCTTAATCAAACTTGATTTATCCAAAGCCTTTGACTCAATTAGCCGGAACTTCATCCCTGATACTCTCCTTCATCAATGCTTTATAGATTAATTGGATAAGCAACATCCTTTACACCAACATGTCAGTTGTCTTGGTTCACGGTATAGGTGGAGGTCTAACCGTATCCTTCATGGTCCTTGCTAGGGAGACCCTCTTCCCCTTTACTATTTTATCTTGGCTGTAGATGTATTCAACATAATGAATAAGCTGGTTCTCATCACCTCCTACTCAACATTGGACATTCTCACTTTGATCGTGGAATTCAAATGTTCGCTTTCCCTTCCTCATCCCAAATCCATAACTTCAAACTCCTCTTATTCTCCAATGAACTCATATCAGGCCTAACCATCAACTTATCAAAGCTCTACCCATGGTTGGTGGTGCCAAATACATGGGACCTCAGGTTGCTAACTTCTTGAACTACAAATAGTAACAACTCCTTATATCCTACCTCAGCAACACTATTCGTCCTACTAGACTTCAAAATGATTATTGGTACCTACTAATCACCAACATATCCAAAATCCAATAGACTTGCTTCTAAGATGGCCTTATGGCTGGGAGTTTAGTTCACCTAAACTCTATCCTCTCTTCTATCCCCAAATTCTTTCTCTCATACCATAAGTTCCCTAGCTGGGTTATTTCCAAAATCGATCAAATTAGAAGAGACTTCTTTTGGCATGGTCTTGTTATCAACTCCCTTGCTAATTTTACAGTGAACCTATGATATTTTATACAAATTAATCCCTCTGGGAGGATTGGGAGTCCTTAACATACAACATTTCAACTCGGCCCTTCTTTTAAAATGGATCTGGAGGTATTTCTTCGAAGACAGACTCATCTAAAGCTACTGAATTTTTAGCATATATTATGACCCTTTATCCATACTCATTCTCCATAAACCAACTATCTGTAAACCATCCCCATTCCAGGCAAGTTTCCTCGCTACCTCTAACCTAGTTAGATCTTGCATTCTCATAAAGATTGGAAATAGGATAAAATGTCGCTTTTGGTTAGACGTAGGTACTCCCAAACCCCTTTGAATGTCTTCTCCCTGACCTTTATAACATATAGAAAAGCAAACAATGTCATTTTGTGATGCTTCTAACTCTAGCTGACTTCCATTTAGTCTATTTATGCCTTCAGTAGACCTGCTCTAAGCTAACTACGTTGCCTCCAATCATGGCTTCACATCTTCACTCTTTCTCCCATTCCTGATAGCTTCCACCGGGGTCCTGAGAATAATGGAACCTTCACTGCCAGATCCCTTTACAATATACTCAACAACTTCGAAAGACAATTTGCTTACCTAAGAATGTGTAAATGCAAGATCCCCAGGAGTCAAGGTGCTTATGTAGCTGCTTATATAGGAAAAAAATCAATACCAAGGACATATGTAATGACCCAATTTTTCAACTTTCGAAAGTTGACATCAATACATTCATTGTATCATATGCCGAACAATCGAATGCTGGAAAACTGAATCGTTAGAGTTAAATAAGAAGAAGATAGAAGAAGAAACAGAAACAATAAAAGAATCTCACATTTCGCAGTGGGACAATATATAATAAATAAATGAATAATCTTTAAAATAAAGAACTATATCAGTTTATACATCACCTTACATCATACCCAAAAGAAAGATTCTGGTAGCAAAACAAAATCGAGTAAAACTATGGAAAATAGGAACCCATTTCGATCGGAAAGTCACTACCAACCGATGATCCCAACCCTAAGAATTCCTTACGATCACCCCATAACTTCGTCTCAACTAGATACTCCGATTTCCCCGCCCGCGATATCTTTCGGCCTCCCCACGACGACGAAATTGCTTTGAATACACCGACTACCCAGACTATTGATAAAACCCTACTACGCCAATCTATGGCTACCACGACGCACTACAAACTCTTTGATCATTTTTCTAATGATCATCAACCCTTAAGCATTCTCCAGACTTAACTTCGACACCCACCTCACCGCCGATCAACGTCAATCGACAATAAACCCAAATTCGAACAACTCCGATCATCTCAACAATTACATGTCTAAAAATCATGATCTTTACATCAAAATTCATCATTTTGATCAACGTTTCAGAGTATGTAATCCAATATTTAAATTAGCTTGATCGATTTTTAACCCATGTTTTTATTTTCACAGTAATTTATAAATTTTGAGATAAATACCCAACCGTTGTTCTTCAAATCATTTTTATAAATGTTATCTCCTTGTTTCAAATGTTTGCTCTTCAGAAATAAAAGTTTAATATAGTTTTGATTGGGAGATATGAATTTTTGTTTGTTGTTTTGAACTGCAATCAGAACAGGAAGAAGATATACACATACAGACATATACATTCATATACACAGAGCTATTCAATCATAATCTAGAGAAACACTCATGCAAACATATCACAACAACTTCATTTCAAGCATCATCAAAAAGTAAATAGATTCAAGCTTTTAGGTTTAGAAGTTTGCTCACACCAGTCTCATGACTGACCTGGAGTTTATTGTTCCCTTTCTAAACTCTGGATGCCTATAATTTTCCACACGGACAGCCTAGAGTTAGATTTTCAGATAGTCAAATAGTAGGTGTCGATTCGATAGCATCCAGCCTTTGGATTTGGCATTCGCATTTGTTTCTGTAGGATTGGAGTTGCTTAACTTCAGCATGATGGTGGTTCGAGCTTATTAGATTGAAGATCTTTGGAGCATTGGATTGGAATGCAATTTTGGATTCTATCTTTCTTTCTATCCTTTGGAAGACCATATTGGTGATATTGTTCCGCTGCTAGTGTTATCTTTCCGCTGTTGTATCTTACCTCTGATATTGATATTCAATTATATCAATATGTTGTATCAAATACTGTGTATCTATTAGTGATATTCATTTCTTCTTCCGCTGTGTTATTGTACCTAATGTGTTATAAGCTTTGGCACGAATCGAATTTCAACATTTGAATCTGCGGCATTCGAATACGGTGAAGTATGGATGTCGGTTTTCGAGCGTCGAATTTCGGGTCGTGACAACATACTAAGTCACAAAGATATTGATGTTTCCCCTCTTGCGTGATGTGCACTGCTGCATATGAATCATCAACTATCTCTTCTTCGATTGCAACCAAGCCTTCTATGTTTGGAGCACCTGTTAATATAAATCATTAGGCTTATCCCTATCACTACCTCAATTCATGAATATTGGTAACATGACATAAATTCACAAACAAGCACAAAGACACTCTACTCTTTGCATTCAGCTAGCTTATATGGTTTGAAAGAAACTCATAGTGTTTTAACAATAATATTAGCAGCAACATAAACTTATGTCCCAAGCAAGGACATAACTTTCCTTTGGATCAGGTGGGCAACTGTCCACCCAAGAAAAGGAAAAGTTAAAAGAACAAATTAATGGCTTAATTTATCCCAAACCCCTAACATAGACACAAACTAAAAGTATGGAACACGTTTTGAAAGTGATTACACTTTAAAACTAAAGTGCTACCGCATTGTTGCTCTTCTCTATAGTGGATTTTCTGAAGGAGATGATCTTTCATGATGGATTTAGCCATAAAAATATCTCAATTTCATTTTAGCAATTTTTGTTACATCAATTAATTTTTTATATGAGAAGATTCAATTAGCGATTCAACTAATAGTCCTTAAAGCTATAATTTAAGTAATTGAAAATTAAGAGTTCACACTCGATATAGCTGATCGCCTCAACTATTTTCACTGATAATGGGTACAAGAGTTAACTCTTATTTAGTGGTTTCATACCTTAGTGATAATTTATTGTTTATTACCAATTTAATGCTACTTAATTATGGTTTTTAATTGAAGGTCTATTTCTGCCATTGTAGTTTGTGTAGTTCACATATAAAAAGATCATACATTTTTATACTAATTTTTTCTTTACCATAACAATGGCATAAATATCTAATTAGAAGATTGTGTTAATTTACTTTCATTATTCTATAAGGAAAGTGTCTCCAGAATGACAACAACACCATCCCACAATAGGATGGATGATGATTTGTTTAAAAACTGCAAGATGATCTAGAATGAAAAATTGCTAAAAATATTAAGTGAGAAGTCATGGATTGATTTTCAAGAAGTTCATAAAGCACGATTGAATGAAGTACTTACTGTGTAGTCATCAATGTTTACTTATATGGAAGTTTTTCAAAAGTATTAATATTATTGCAATTTTTATACACTCGTTGGTATTTTTTGAATGTGCCGTACCGTAAAGCAAATAAGTTCAACCATAATATTTTTGACATGTATATAGTTACGACCATCATAAACCAAAATCCTAGTTATGTCACTTGTCCTAACATATCACATCATTTACATACTTGGAAACCGAGCCTTTCCATCCCCTTTACTTGATGATTGCGGATGACATGAACGATAATGAATTGACTCAAACCGCCATCTCTAGTGTTGATATTGCTATTATCAATGTCTCATGAGATGACCAGATAGATGATGTTGGACCGCCCACTGGGTTTTTTGTGATCTTTATGTACCTTAATAGCATGAATTTATTAGTTTTTAGCTGTATTCTTGCGAAAATGTAAGTTAGAACCATTTTACTACCATCAATTAGGCAGTTGATCTTGAGATTTTTTTAATCTATGCTTTTTGGGCTATGTAGTCTCACATTACACAACCGTTTTCCTCAAAAAAATACGGTGCAATAAAATTTATTTTACTGATATCACATACTATTAAGTAATCACTCATTTTTACAATATATCAATCAATATATTATCTATAATACCATTATTATTTACTTATATTTTCTTTTACAAACTGTTATTATTAATATCATATACGATTAACTATTATTTTATTATTAATATAATATAATATTATTAATATAATATACAATTAGATTTAATTTAATTATCAGTACCATAAAAAATCTTTTACGAATATTATATAATATTATTCCTAAACCACTAGATTTTACAATATATTAATCAATATATTATTGATAATACCATTCGTTTTTATCTTATTATTAATACCATATAATATTTTTTTATTTTAAGTATTTATTCATCATTAATTTTTATTATAGTATCATATATTATTATATCATCAATTTCACAGCTAAGTAAATGATAACGATAAGAGTAGACCTAAATTTAACTATCCATATATCCTACCTCCCACCACAAAAACAAAAATATATACGTAATTTATCAACGAATACTTTATCATGAATGATCCATAAAATTTTAACAACACCTCCCATTATTCTCTACATCATATGCAAAAACATACATAGAGAATAAAATAGGAAGTGTTGTCAAATTTCTGTGAACCATTTGGAATAAAATATCAATTTATGACTTATATATATATATATATATATATATATATTTCTATTCATAACTTGTCCACTAGGACCAATTTGATGAATATTGATTTCTATTTTAATTAAAAAACGAATATCAATACAATGATTGTAACATCCTATAGTTTGGAGTTCTATAATATAGAGAATTAATTAATTAACTACCTAATTAAATTAATTTATGAGACAAAAATAAAGATAAGTAATTAAAAGAGGATGAATTTAAGATAAAGAGTAAGGGGAATTAATAAGAATATGCTAGAATGGGATTTTATCCCAAACCCTAGATTACTAACCCCCTTACCTACAATAGCTAATGTCAATATGCAACAGCTAGGTTACTATCAACTTGTGATAGCTGAGTTGGTGATAACCTTCAATAGCTAAAATAAACTCAACTTGTGGTTGTCAGAGGGAATATTAACCCATGATAACCCTTATAACCATCAACCTACGATGGCTAGGGTGTGCTAACTTGTGATAGCTAGGGTGTGCTAACTTGCAATAGCTTTAGGAAGTCGACATGCGATGGCTAATCAAAATCAATATGCGATAGCTCTAGAGAGCTTCAACTTGCGATAGCCAAACTATACTCAACTTGTGACAACTAAGGTGTTTCAACCTACGATTGCATAAAAATATCTAGGTGTTATCACCTTATGTGGCTTTAGAGTGTGAACTTGTGATTGTATAAAAATGTTAATCTACGCTAGCTCTAAAGTGCATCAACCTATGATAGAATAATGCACCCAACATGCGATAGCCCCTAAGTGCCAACATTCAATAGATAAGAACTGTCAACTTGTGATAACTTACAAGTTCATCCCATGATGATTAAGAAATTCCCTTATGCAATAGCTAATAACGCTAAAAAATTCTAAATAAATGAATTATTTATAGAATTTTGGAAGCCATCTCCCAAAGTGATGGATGATAATTTCATAGAGATGAAATGATTATGAAGAATAATAAGTTAAAGAGAAATAACCTATTTAAAGAACGAAAGTTCAAATTGAGCATACGTATGCTATGTGACGATAAGTCGAATCATTAGAAATAATGAATATATGAGTATAATGCCTTAACTATGCAGTTAAAGCCCCATAAAATCTCCGCTATAGCATATAACGCTATTCGACCGCTGCGCCTTTTCCATATAGCACTATTCAACAGTAGATCCACTTTAAACCATACTATTTTCTGTTACACCCACTAACTTAGCACCCTCTTTAGCAACATTAAGTTTGACTAGTTCTCTTTTAAACCAAATCAACAAAGTTAGGGTAAAGACCTAATTTAAGTATAAGTGTTGATATAAGTTAGAAATCCATCGTACTCACCAAATCTGGCCTACATCTACATATTCCTCAGATTAGTTATATAATATTAAAAAAAATCATTTTTCTACACAAATGATATGAGAATGAGAATAAATTAACGTATATTTGATTTTATACATTTAATGAATTTTTTTGCACCTCCGCTATGTCATCGTTTTATCCCCGCTACAACTTTTGCAACTCTAATATTATGGAACTACTAAGTGATTTAACTACACAGTCCCTTAGTGACAATGACATGTATAATGGTAATTTCAATGGAAGGCCTTCATGGCTACCAAATGTCTGAACACGACATTATATTTAGTAAACGTTGACGGAATACCTTAGTGGAAAACCTATGTATGTTCACCATAAATTTACAAGAAAAATGGTATAAATCTTTCATAGCATCCAGATGTCTTTTCGCAATGATATCTAAGGGCAAGGCTATGTGGCCTTAGCGGTAACTTAATTGTCAGTTCACTATAAAAATGTGGAACCAAGAATAAGACCTATGTGGCAACTTAAAGTAAGTGACTGTAGAAGCCAGTGAAAAGTGCTGAAGGAATTCTCGCACCTATGATGAATTGATGATTTGTGTTTGATTATAATATAATGTTATTACAAAGTATAATGTAATTGATGATTGAAATATTGAGGGTATAACCCGCTCTATGGTATAGCGGCGTAGTCCCACTAAATGTCTAATTGCTTAGTGTAAAGCATTACTCATTCTAGATTTTATATTCGACCCGTGTTTTTATTATTCCCCACAAGCTCATAGATACTCATTCGAGTAGGCCAACTTTATAGTTTAAACAGGTATCCTTTGGAAAGACCAATAAAGACTCTAAAGGTAAAGCATGAGGCTTATTTAGCATAAAAGTTTATTTCGAAAATTTTACTATGTAAACCTAGAATTATAAGTGGTTAAGTGTCACGTCAACATCTTTTTTTGTCAGGCATGATACTACATTTATTTCTTATTATATTTACCCCTGCGTGGAAATGAGATGGGTTGGTGATAATGTAATGAATCATGTAAAATCAATCTGATGCAATGTAAATTTATTTAGTTGCCATGTTTTAACTTAATATTGCGATAAATACCGAACTTGCTTTGTATTTTGAAAATGATTCTATAGATGACTGCAACATTGTTGATTTTTTTGTGTGTCTCGAAGTGAGGGAGGTTACAAAGTGGTATTGGAGCTAGAGGACACTTAAGCAAACGAGAGCTAGGTAGAAACTATGTGAAAAAAGAATACTTTGGGAGGGTATATGATATATATATGCACACACACATACATACATATAACATACTTGTATATTTTAGTAAATATATACACCGGATGATATATCTACATCTCAATTATTGCTCTCACTCTTTAGTTTTGTTTTTTATAAACATCTGATCATGTAGAAAGCAGGAGTGGATCTACGAAATGGATTTTGACCTTAGGAAGTACAAGAGCAAATCCTAATAAAGGAACTGATAATACGCAAACTAACGACTAAGGAGGGGAGGCAACCCTAGAAGTTCGATCTGAAGCTGGTATTGAAATTCGTGCCTCGGCTATAGGGAATTTGAATATGAATGCACTTTCTCAATAATTCTTAGCAAACTTAACGCAACAGCAAGTACCACCGCATGCCCGGAACTTAGTGCAACAGCCAGTCAGGGAAGACTTTGCCAAGACCAGTAAGGATTTCATAAGTCTAGGAGTGGATATGTTTGAATGAACGAAGCAGGCATCATAGGCTATTAATTAGCTATTGATATATAAAAGGATTTATATGGACTTGGTACTAACAAATTCCTAAAAAGTGAAATTGGTGTCTAGGCAATTCATGAGACTACTATGTGTCTAGTGGAGGATAATAACTGAGGAGATCCCAAAACAAGAAATTACTTAGGATAGGTTCAAGGAGATGTTTGAAGGATAATATATTCCTATATCGCAACATCATTGTTATTCTAGGAATTTGTGGAGTTGTAGCTAGGAAGTTTGACTATGTTGGAGTATGTGCACAAGTTTAATGCATTGTCCAAATACGGAGCTGATTTAATTATGACTTTGAGAAAGAAGATGGAGAAACTTATCTTAGGTTGAGGCCAATATTGAGTGACAACACGATGATGCATCTACAACTTTCATTCAATGAAGTGGTAGATAAAGCAAGGATGTATGAACCGATGCATGCTGAGCGGTGGAGTGTTAGGACAAAAGGCTTGGGTTAATAAGAAAAGGAACTTTTCCTTATATCAAAAGTCAAGAAAGACCAAAAACAAAAGGGAAAGGCCTAGGGTAGTCGAGAGCGGAAAGATGTTGCTAACATGACCTATTATAATTGTAAGTAGAGGGAAACTATGAAAATAAGTGTCCATAGCCAGCATGAGTGGTAAAGGTTAAGTGGTTTGTCTTTGACTAGTCCATGCATAAGAAGAAAGATTGTCCAGAGTTAAAGCAACCGAATGTTTTTGCTTTAGAAGGACCTTCAATTGGATAAATAGTGGAAGATAATGGAAAGAAAGTTGTGTTAGGAGGTATGATCTTGATCTCTATTAAATTCATTAGAGTTCTTTTTAATACGGATGCTACCCATTCTTTTATTACAAAAGGTGTGGTAAATAGGTTGAAGTTAGACACTACTTATTTAGTTATGTCCCTATGCATGGTTAATCCTATTGGTAAGCATGCCACTCTTGGATTAAGGTGTATTGACCTTGTATTTGATTTGTGTGGTCATGTGTTTGACTTTGTGGGGTAGGAGGTAATCTTAGGTATGCATTGGTTATTGCATAACAATGCTAGGATCTTCTGTGTTGATCAAGTTTTTACGAAATCCAGGTGATGGAAAAAGGATCATGGTAGCATTAGATGCAGCGAAGAAAAAGTCAGGATTAGCATTGTGTGCGATGAAGGAACATGAGGATGAAATAAATAGAGTTCTCGTAGTTCGGGAGTTCACAAATGATTTTGAACTAGTATTGGAATTACCATCGAGAAGGGAAATCTAATTTTGAATAGACTTGATGTCGAGGGTACAATTTGTAAATAGACCACCTAGTAAAATGTCGCCAAGGAGATGGAAGAATTGAAGAAGCAGCTAGTGGAACTTGAGGACAAAAGTTTCACTAAGCCAAGTAGCTCACCATAGAGGAGAATCCATACTATTCATAAAGAAGTCACTGGATCTTTACAAACGTGTATCGATAACCTGAAGCAAAATGAATAGACAGTAAGGGACTGTTATCCATTGCCTAGGGTAAACGATTTGTTTTATCAATCAAGTGGAGCTAAAGTGTTCTCGTAGCTAAAATTGGCAACGTGATTCCATCATCTAAGGGTAGCATAAGATAATGTTCCATTTACCAAATTTCGAACAAGATATGGTTTATTTGAGTGGTTAATGATACCGTTTAGACTAACCAATCCCCATGCATTCTTCATTGATCTTATGACCGAATCTTTCATGATCAGTTAGATAAATTTATGTTGCTCTTCACTTATGATATTATTGTACATTTTAAGGATTGGAGGATCATGAAGACCATCTTAGAATGGTATTGGAGATATTGAGACAATATAAGTTGAAGGCCAAGTTAAGTTTCTTCGGTACATTGTTTTGAAGAATGAGTTGGCAGTGGATCCATCAAAGGTAAAAGCCATTAATGGACGGAGAAGGCCAGAGATGATCACAATAATGAGAATTTCTTGGTTTGGCTAGCTATTATCGTAGTTTCATTTTGATTTCACATGCACAGCAGCACTCTTGATAAAGTTGACTAGGAAGAATGAGAAATTCATAAAAATCGATAAGTGTGAAGGGGCATTTCAGGAGTTGAAGAAGTTATGGACGAATACTCCTATCTTGATCATTCCTGAAGGGAATCAGGAGTTGGTAGTGTATAACGAAGCCCATAAAACATGGTTAGGAGTAGTGCTAATGTAAAAAGGGCAAGTGATAGCTTATGCATTAAGGCAATCATGACCGCATGAGGTTAAGTATCCAACTCATGACTTAAAGTTGGCAGGTTGCGTTGAAAATTTGGAGTAATTATCTTTTAGGTGAGCAATTCGAGTTGTATACCTACCATAAGACCTTTAAGTATTTATGCATTCAAAAGGACATGAATAAGAGGCAACGGAGATGGTTAGAATTTCTAGCGACATATGACTTCGGGATAGAATATATGTTGACGAAGGGGAACAAGGTTTTCAATGCTTTGAGTAGAAAGCACCAGAATGAAGTGATAAGCATGATTGAAGAATGGAAGACCTTAGAGACATTAGCCTCTTGTAGAGGAAATTATAGGTTGAATACTAGATAAAAGAAAAATTCGAGACCGCTAGCAAGTTTAGAGTATGTCCAGTACTTGTAGACAAGATCGTTGCAAGGTATAGAAATGAACCATTAATAGTCGAAAGGATTAGGCAAGTAGAGAAGGGAGTGGATGTGGAAGATCCAAAGTGATTTGAGTTAGACTCGAAGGGATGGATTAGGAAGAAGGGAAGACCGTGTGTCTCGAAGATGGGAAATCTTCGAGAGGAGGCCCTAGAAGAAAGACTGATCTAAGTTTACTATTCATCTCGGGAGCATGAAGATGTACCAAGACATGAAGAGAGTCATCGTCTGGAAAGAGGCGAAGTGAGACATAGGAGTATGTGTGAAAAAGTGCTTCACATGTCACAAGTAAATGCTGAGCATCAAAAGCCGAGTTGTTTACGTCACCCTTCGAAAGTACCGACTTGGAAGTAGGATTCAATATCCATGGACTTCATCGATGGATTGCCAAGGTCAAGGATGAGAAATAATAATATTTGAGTGATAATTGGCACATTGACTAAGAGTGCCTATTTTATCCCAGTAAAGTCGATAAGAACGACAGCTAGTTTGACGAAGTTATACATGAAGAATGTGTTGAGACTACATGGGATTTCGAGCAGCATTGTTAGTGACAGGGACCCGTTGTTCATCAGCAAGCTATGGAGATGTTTGCTTAATGAATTGGGTATGGAGTTGAATTTGATTATGACTTACCACCTATAGACAAATGGTCAAAAAGAGTTGGTGAACGGTGTGCTCGAGGATTTGCTGAGGGCATATGTTTTGTATTTTGGAGGATTTTGGGGATATCAGTTGCATCTGGTCGAGGTTGCCTATAATAACAGCTACAGCTTGTTAGATAGTATTTAGGATATATGCATTTTTGATATTATTATGTTATATTAGTGTATTTGTATATAAAAATATATATGAATTTGTGATTGAGGTGAGAAATGCAGAAGAAATGTTATAAAAGTATTTCGGTAGAGGCATCAGGAAGGCTTTAGCAAGGCATTGGGAAATCCAATTTTTGCATTTTCAGATGGCATCGATGTGGCATTCAGAAAATCCAATTTTAGCACATTAAAATAGCATCGACATCCTCTACAAGGATCACTCTTTCATCAAAAAAAGAGCATCGACAAGCATCAGTAAGGCATTGGCATCACATCGGAAAATAAATTCTATGAGGATCGTCGTATGGCATAAGAGGCATTAGAAAAAGGATGTTGGGTAGGTGATGAAGTGGCGTTGACAAAAAAGTGTTTGTATAATGTATGCATAAGGCGGTTGTTAGGCATAGGTAAACACTCCACGAAAGACATCGACAAGGCATTGATAAAATTTTACAGATGCCCAAAAAGGCGTCGATGCGACATTGGTAAGCTACTTACCGACAACCCGTAGACGCCTTTTATGGCATTGGTAAATAAGGTTTTTTTTGTAGTGAACTAGAAAGGGGCTTTTTGATCCTTTGCTAAGGGAAAACACTACAAATTCGAGTTCTAATCTTTGAATTATGAAATTCTCATTGTAAATTGATTGTAATAATAAAGAATCATCAGTAAAAACTATAAAGTGGATGTAGGTCAGTGATTTACCCAATCACTCTAATAACTCTTATGTTCTCTCTTTTATTTCTCTCTTTGATTTGGTTCATTTTTGTTTTATTTCGACTTTTTCTATCGATTGGGGTACTAGCCCAAAAACAAGGCTAACTGTATTTAATTAAGTACTCGAGAGATTAAGCATAACAAGAATTTGATTTTACTCACAATCCAAATGGTTGTAAACATTAGGTTTATCACCTTACCAACACATGACATATGCATACATGTTAGCTTATGAAGAATGATCGATCAACAAGATGAGTACATTCGAATATGAGACTCTATGTTGATGAGTGAATTACATATTGCAAATAGTGAGAGTTAAATATGGATTTCCATGTATGTTAGGTAGCTTGCGTTGTAAGCATTAAAGGCGAAAAAATTGACCACTTGCTATGCAAGAAGAATACAACAACGACTCAACTTTAACTTTAGAAGGAGATGTGTTTTGATTTACCTATTTGGCATGCTTTTTAGGCTATCGGGATCTTTGAATTATATTATTTTTCTAAGACAATATTATGTATTTAATGATACATCGAACAATCTATCGCAACTTTTTTTTTGAAAACTCTAATGCAAAGTTTAAAAAAGGCTAATAATCTAAAGTTGAGAAAATTCATCGAACGACAAACAAGTTTATGAAAAGACGTTAAGCGCACTTTAGCAGTCCTTTATGGTAGATTTCATATTTTGGTTTCATATTTTGAGAAAAGAACCATGTAAATATGAGCATTTGTTTAAATTAAATAAACCATCCAAACTATATAGGTCTCACATGTTACGTTTACCTTGATTTATGTTTTTACATTCATTTTATTTTTTAAGGTTAGTTTTGATTTTTAGAATTATAAAACCGAACCAAACAAATGAGTCAAATATAAACTTAAATTGCTTTAGATGAGCATAATTATAAATACTCGTATTATTAGTCTTTCATTTCATGTTGATGTTTTTAAGAATTATTTTCTTAATCTTTTGGAATATATCATGCTTCTTAAATTAATGGATTCAATCAACCATTGGAATCTCATACCATATTTGTAAAGGGATTGTCGTTCATTAAGACCGACCAATTAAACCAGGCAAACCAAAAGAATTATTTTTTATGGCTTCGCATACTGGTCCCTATATCCGATGTTATTATAACCAACGTCCCTATGGCGATGAATATATAAATTAGGTCTCTTTTTTTCTAAATAATAAAGCATAAACTAGCTTGCAGTTTATTGATAGGACATGCAAGTTAACTTGCGCTTTTCAAAAAGTTTTTAAAAGGTGGAATGATCAAATTTCTTTATTTGTAAATAATAATAATTGTTATTTAAGTATAATTTTAGTAAATAACTATTGTTTTTCACCATTATAGAATTTTATATTTTTTTCCTTGAAAACAGTAAGTTCTCTTGTATTTCTATTAGAAAAGTGCAAGTTACCCTGTGCTTTCTAGTTTTCAAAAATTGAAAGTTATTTTATATATATTCATTCTGCATGAACTTTTCTACTAACAACATCAATAACAAGAACCTATAGCTTTTTTCTTCTTGTTTTTTTGTCTACTTAGTCCCAATTTTGGGGAATTTTGATTTAGCTTGTTTTGATTATTTTTTTTGGTGGATGGTTATTTTGATTTTAGTTTTCTTTGTCGGCTTCAAGTTGAATCAACCATTTTATCACTCTTTCTATAGTGATTCAACAATCTTATTGGATATCATGTACTATCGTATTAGTATTACTTTATGTAGCATGAGTTTTGGAGATGAATACCGTGAGTATGATTTGCAACTAAAGGACTACCTAAAAATTGCATGATCATTTCAAAAGCAACCATATAAGCATCTAAAAGAATGCAGGTGTCCATGCCAGCTTCAAAATCAACTAGCTGAGCACTTCTATTGGTTTCTAGGAAATAATTAAAGTTTTACTAGTGTATAAAAATTAACTACATGTTGAATTTCTAGCATTCTATTGCTATACATTATTTTTCGTCCTTTATAATGTATTTCAATTCAACGAAGTAATTTGGTTGTATGTTATTATGTCATCAAGCATGTTGTTGTAACTCTAATGTGATGCATTAATATTGTTGTGTATTAACTTAATCTAACTATTGGTTCATGCATAACGCGATGAAGTGTGATCAAATTAATATAAATTATGAGATACGATATAAATATCAAATATAGATTACCATTGCAATACACATACATAGTATTAGAATGAACATGCAACATAACTGCTAAACAGACAACATAAATACGAACATGTAATATAACTATGAAACATCTTAAGATCCACTGTTTCAGATATTCAACGAGTCTCTTCTCCGTTTGAACATGTTGAATATGATCGTGCTTAGAAAGGCCATAGTTTAACAGTTACATGATTGAAGCCTCTAGATGTATAACTAAGTCTTTAAGTTCCATTTCCCTACCTTCTAAGAATAAGAATACTTTATTCCAATGTAGCATTCATTTGATTCATTTATTATTTTGAGGTTTCAAATCCCTAACATCCAAAACCTTAGTTTAAGGTCATACCACTTCCTCCGAGCTAGTTCCGTTGTCTTATTTCATTTTTGAACTTAGTTTCCTCTCCACTCTCTCTCTCTCTCATACATGTTTTTCCTCTTATTTCTCCTTCATCTTCTCTTTTGCATGCTTAATCTCTTTAGTTGATATATATCCTATAATTGTTTTCGTACTCAGCGCTATAATCATTATTTCGACTTTTTTGCGATTAGAACATTAAAGAAAATCCTTTCTCTATCAGATCTGAACTCGACCAGTTAAGAAATTTGGATTTGAATTCCTGCCTTTGGAAAACTAGTTTTATCTAGGGATCCGTCTATTAACCCCCCGGTATTTTCTCTTCACACCCCGGTTAAAATTTTAATTTTTTTATTTCAATTATACCCTTTAATAGTTGAATGGATATCTTATTCAATTTATTGTGTCTATTCATCTTCTCTTCCATCTACTTCCATCTGCTTCCATCTGCTAAAATTGACATGGAGGATACGAGCACTACAAATGACTACGTACAATAAAATCACGTATGTTTCCTTTATAGCTGCTACTATACTAAAACTAACATAGTCATAGTGCCATATTCACTAGGAATTGCTCAAAACCTAGTTTACCATATACTAGGAAATGATGAAAACATTGTCCGTTAAATACTATGTCCGTTTTTTATTTTGTAGATTGGGTGGGTGGCTGAAGAAGATGAAGAAATTGTCATGGATTATAGTAATGAGTTCACAACATATGATGTATGTAATTTATTTTACTATTATGTAAATAAACTCATTTTCTAAATTGAAAATCTTTTTTTATTGTATGAAGGTATTTTCAGATAGATATAAAATGAAAGAATGGATTGATTCTACAGTTAAAAGGAATGAGATGGTAGTGGTAGTTTTAAAATTGGATATTAACCGTAGCGATAGAAATCCAAAAATTATATTGGATGTGAGAGAAGTGGAGCATATAAAGAGTACAAAGGCAAGAAATCTAACAATACTAGATTAACAAGTACAAAAAAGTGCAATTGTCCATTTCGTTTGAAAGTCGTTAAACTTCATAGTTTAGATAATTGGAAATTAGAAATAATATGAGGTGTTCGTAATCATTGTGCACTTTACAGTTTGGAAGGTCACTCTTTTCTTAGTCTATTAACAGAGGATGAAAAAAAAATTAGCCGTTGAAATGTACAAAAACATGGTGAAGCCAAATGCCATTTTGCATACTATAAAATAAAATGATCCACCCAATGAGAAGCCGAACAATAGGAGCATATATTACGAGTTAGAAGAGAAGAATGGGAAATGATGGAAGACTGCGAAAATATGGCTATGTGGGAAAATTGTGACAATGTTATTTTAAGTTAAATTGTAGTTTGAATAAAAAATGTTGAACATTATTGTTAAACATCTTTTTTTGAAATCATCTAGTATCTTTGAATTAAAATTGTTGTTTTGAAATTGAAATTGTTGTTTCACAATTAAAATTGTTGAATATTATGTACTTTTGAAATTGAAATTATGATTTGCATATGCTATCTCTAAATCACTGCCAAGAGGTATGCAGTGCTTGTTAAAATACGGGACATTATTTGTTTGCATCAGGAATGCACAAGTGAATGCAATACAATAGACATAGTCTATAAAGAAGTCGCGTTCAACCATTACGTTGACTTCAAAAGAAATCGTGCTATGGCTGGATGAGATCTATAGAAAATTAAAGCTTGGTACAAAGGTTAGTTATGTGTTATCCTCGTTGTATACAAGGTCTTCATAATCAATATAACCGGAGAGTTTTCCACATCAAAGAACAACGCCTAAACGAGGTCAACATTAAAATTATGTCAAATGGAAACTTTGTTACCATAGAGATAACGTCTTCTGTTGACATTGCATTTAATGCTGGCAACGTGTGATATGAACGAGGTTGATTGGCAACCTTTGTTTTTTTCTAACGTTATTCGTATGTAAGTGTCATTCTCTACAGGGTACTGACCACAAATTTAACCTAAGAGTTGTGTACAACAAAGAAAAAAATGTGGAAGAGGACTACATATAAACAACGTCCAGTTATTACGTGGTCAACTACGGTGACCATTCAATGGCAAAATGAGGTATAAAGGTAAATATAGCTATGGACGAACGTTGTTAGCAAGTTATCGTCGTTCTATACAGGGTCAAGAAATTTTTACCTTACCCGAGAGTTTCAAATAATAGGAATCAAACCAAGAACGAGGTCTACATAAAAATGACATTAGGAAATGTAAGATCGATTTCACCCTAGAGGGGGGTGAATAGGGTGATGGTATAAATTATAAAAATTAATTGCGGAAGCTTATAAATTATTCCAACACAGATCACAGATTAATAGCAGCACAGAAAAATAGCAGAATAATAAATGCAGAAATAGAACGACACAGAATTTACCCTGCTTCGGCAAAACCCTGCCTACGTGCTGCCCCAAGGTTTCTACTAGAAATTAGATAGTCTGACGCTTACACACGTAAACTCGCGACACCCACTATCGACTAAACCTAACTCTACGCTCAAAACCCTGCCACAACTCAGCCACTGAGTTGCGAATTCTCAAACTACGCCACGTAGTTTGTCCCCTAGTCACACGACTAGAATTTAAACAGTTTAAAAAGAAATTACAAATTTATAAACAAATTGAAAATAAAAAACCTATTTTTAAACTCTTATCCCTTTATGTAAACAAGGCCGACCCAATTGGTTCACTTCCTTAACCCGTATCTTTTTATTATCTTTGACCGACTCCTTCTCTTCTCTGATAAAATCAATGGCTGCTGTGTAAATTGCTTTCGAGAGATTTGACTTAGGGCTTCGGCTTTTCGTGAAATTGAATTAGGGCTTTGTTCCTTCTTCGTTCCAATTTAGGGTTTTTTGATTTAAAATTGAAGTGCTGCTTCAAGATGTTCGATCGAAACAGATGATTATTTTCGATGCTTGCTTGTTCGATCAGATGTTACTTTGATTGCAGACAGCTACTTCAATTCGATCAAGTTCGAATTATAATTAGTATGTTAACTTTTGCTTTTGCTTTTACTGGTTTTGACTTGCTTGAACTTGATGGTTATGCCGATGATGATCTTAGGGTTTTTATATGGGTTCATAACCCTAGATTTTCGTTCGCACAAAATATATTTGATTTTGTCGATTCTATTTAATCGGCCACTCGTATTTACTTGGATGCTCGTGATTTTTCTTGACTTGTTCATAAACGTATATTTGATAATTCTTGGTTGACTTGGTTTAAAATACTCGACTTTGAGTTTGTTACGTGGTCACCGCGATGTTGAATTCATTTGACTTCGGCCATTTTGGGTTTCGTGAATTTCTCATTGACATTGGTATGCATCCACGACTTTGACATTTACATTGTTCATCTCTGCTTCATGTTTGATTATACTGCCGTTGACTTGACTTGTAGGATCTCACTAAAACTTTGGTTTTGCTTTGCATTGACCATGGCTTCTTCTGTCTTGTATATGTTGTATGAACTGCTGTGCCATTTTGGTTTTTCACTTGTGCATATTGCCTCGAGTACATGTATTCTTGGCTCTGGTTCATTGTTGTTGCTTCACCATTGAGCCTCGGCTTGCTTTTGTTGCTTTTTGTTGCGGCCTGTACTTGTATACTGTGTTGGGCTTGTAGTACTTGGATATTTGCAGTTTGTAGTTGCCGTGTTGATCTTGCTGGCCACCTGTTCGACACTTGCACTTCACTGTGTCAAGTTTCTGTCTTCATATTCGCTGTGTCACTTGTTTGTAGTTATGTACTTCCACTTAAGCATTGGAGTTGTAGCATATACTCTGTTTATGGCCACTGGTTACTTTGAGCTTCACTGTGATATGTTCACTTGAGTCATTTGAAGTTTGTTGTGCAATTGTTCACTGGTCTTTGCCTTTGTATTGATTTGAGCTTGCCTGTTTTTTTACTGCTAATTTGTTTATTGTCAAATGCACTTTGATATTGTGTAGCCTGGTCTGGACATTTTATTGTTCAGGTTGCACATTTGTTCGTCTTGGTTCTGACCATGTCTGTGGTTATGTTTGTGTATTTTTCTGGTTTTGGTTTCTTGATGCAGTTTGGTCTGGTATTTTAGTCCGACCTGAACTTTGATATTGTAGCCTGCCTTATAGTTGTTTCTTTGTTGCCATATCTCTAGTGCATTTGGTCATTCGAGCCTTTGTGCTTTGGTGCTGTTTGGATTTGGTCATTGGTTGAAGTTTGTTTTGTATGCTGTCTTGATTTGTCGAAACCATAATGACTTTTGCATATGTATTCATCCTTTTAGTCAGTGAACATTGTGTTGGTTTCTTTGGTACTTGAACAGTTTGGATTCGGGCTTTGACTTATGTCACTGATTTTTGGTCGAGACTTGTTTTAGTTGTCGAGACCGTTTTTCCATACTTGCACATTTTTAAGTGCACCTGTGTTGAATCCAGTTTCACAACTCGGGTTTGACCTTGTGCTGAAGTCGAGATTTCATTTATGTTGCACCTGAGTTGAACCCGTCTTTTTATTTGGGTTTGACCTTGTGCTCACCTGTCCCTGTAGCATTATCAAGTGTATATCGGTGTGCACGGCTTTGTGGCATGTACAGTGATACACTGTGCATGTCACATTGTTCATGTGTGATGAATTCAAATATAAATGATGACGAACAATCCAAATAACTGAGGCAAATAATATTTTCAAAATCATATTTTATTTTATATTGCAAAAATATTTCTTTTTCAATTTTACCGCGTTAGTGAATATTTTTGCAGATTGCTCAGATGCTGGATTCTAACTGGAATGAAGTTGAAGTTAAAATACGAGTGTGAGTGATATGTAGTGAGGAATTTATGTAAATATGAAATTGTGATGTATTTGAATTTGTATCAAAGTTGTATAGTATAGTGAGAGGTTGAATTTGTACTATTCAAAATTGTAATAAATATTTGTTTGAATAAAATTTCTGTTTGAATTCAAATTCTACGTTATTTAATTTTATCCAGGAAATATTTATTTAATCTATGAAAAATAAAATAGTACATTAACAAATACATTTAAACGAATGGATATATGTTTATTATCATCAAACAAAAATCATATAAGCGCATATTCAACAATCTCCCCCTTTTGATGATAACAAACATATATTTAAGATTTTGAATATATTAAATGTATTTGATCATTGATATGCTCTAATTGCTCCCCCTATTTAAATGCTTCCTCTCTACACAAAGCTCCCCCTACAAATATGCATAAAAATAAAAATATACAAATGAGCCTAGATGCAAATAGAAAATTATTTGACCTTTGCTTGATTTTATTTGAAAAAATCTTAACTTTTCTCTCCCCCTTTTGTTATCAGCAAAAGAATGATAGTGTTAGAGAAAATAGAGATAAAGTGATCGATATTAATTCAACATTAAAACCTAATTGAATATAAATATTAAATTTCAATAAAAAATCAAACAAAAATCATAAATATTTTGTTAGGCGCTTATTCCACTTTTAGAATGATGGGAATTATGCCATCATATTAAACCATACAGTTGTGTCTATTTGTGGTATATTTATATCAGGAATTTGAATATCTACTAACCATGCATAACCGTTAGGACTTTTAAATGAGATTAGTAGTATTCCAATTTTATTTTAAAAAAATGAATTCAAGTATCTTCTAACCACGCATAACTGTGAGGACTTTTAAATGGGATTAGAATCAACTTGTTTATTTTAAAATCAACTTTTGATATGCGTTCCATACATGCATAACCGTGAGGACTTTTAAATGAGCATGGAAGCACATAACAAATTCCAAGTAATTCACCCATGCATAACCGTGAGGACTTTTAAATGAGAGTGAATACTTCGATATTTATTATTATTATTATTATTATTATTATTATTATTATATATATTTTAAAAAATGTGAAAATGAAAAATGAACGATTCCTGTTTAAAGTACCACATATCGACAAACTATATAGAATTTTGATGAATGATGGTCGTTAGAAATATGACAGAAATAGAGATGGTCATGGAATTTTTTACTAACAAAAGTTTTATAACTCTTGTTTAAATTTCTAAAGAAATTTACTAATTATACCGTCTCGAGTCATAATATATGATAAATATCAACACTCATCACTTTTTCAATCACTATTTATCTTTTCGATAATTATTAGGGAGTCAGATTAGTCAAAATAATCAAATTCAAAAATAATTATGAAATCAATTTTTCAAAATGACTAATCTGAAAATATGGTCCAAAATGATTTTCTCGATGGGGTTTTATAAGAAAATTTTCTGCTATTTGAAAATTATTTGGAATGAAAAATATGCAGATATTTTCTTTGAAAAACGATGCAGTTACTAAATGTCTCAAAAATCACGTTCAACTAGTAATTTTTCTATCAACTAGATTACCCGTGTAATCTGCATCTGAATTTCTCTTTCACTCAAAATCATCATTAATTGAATTTGATTGACCAAACCATGAAGTGTGCACCAAAAATTTCAAACTCAATTTTAACAGCAATTTAAATGACATTCTTTTGAATTTGAATTGAAGTCGTGTAAACAATTAAAAAACCGTGAATATAGAGTTAGCCATATTATAACCAAATGTATTATCATCCAATCAAAACACTATTTTTAATCCAAACTAATATATATGAAGTAATTCAAAGAATCTAGAGATTTTTATAGTGTTTTTGGCATAAGAGTATAATTGGCCAACTATTTTGAATAAGTCAGAATCATCGTCTTTTCATCATCACATTATTGGCTGATTTTAATTCATAATATGGTGCAGATTATCACATTTAATATATTGTTCAAATAAATATACCATTGCCTGTTTTACCTTTACGATATTTTTCGTTGTTGTCTATTGTGATTCTGTCACCTTTATACTAGGCTAAGGAACTTTGCTTTGTTGCCTGTTGTGTCCTTGGAATAGCCAAAATCCAGAGAACACTGTTGTTGTTCCTTAGCCTGCCACCACACCTACACGGGAAAAGATTTATGTGACCTATTTGTTTTTATAGGTCCATGGTTGTTAGTGGCAGAATATTTAGAAAAATAATTTTGTGGGGACCCAAAACTATTTATAATTGTTCTCTTCGGCACCCAAATTTGTTTAACTTTGAGAGATTTTATATTTGTGTCTTTTGGAACCCAAATTGATATAGTTTTCACATGTTTGGGTCTATACCAACAATTATTGTGATTGTGTCCATATTTTCTACAAATTGTGCACATAGAATTAACTTGATAAATATTGCTTTCAACAATTTTTGATTTATTATATCCAAGTCCTTGTCTAACCGTATTAACAGTTTGCTTTCCTAATAGCATATTCAATGATTTTTCACTTTTGGAAAATTTATCTAAAGTCGTTGGCAATTGTTGGACTTGTGTTTTGAGAGACTCATTTTCGTTTAACAATTGTGTGCACTTTTTAATAGAATTCTATCTTCTAGTATTTTCATTCTCTTTTAAAATCAGGATTTCATTTTCAAGCGATTTTATTTTAATTTCTGATTTTTTAATTTCTTCATCAAACGTTGGGCACTTATCACACTTAGGGATCCTACTTTGATAGGTTTTAACTAATTGGTCAAGTTGTTCATTTAATTCTATCAAAGTGTCTTTTTGTGATTCAAGTTTAGGGTATTTTTCCCTAAGTCGTTCAAAATAGCCATTTACTTCGTGGAAATAAATAAGTAATTTAGAGTGAGTGAGTTTTGATACCTCGCTTGGCTCGTCATCGTCGCCATCGGTTATATTCCCATGAAGGCACATATCTGCTTTCTCACTTTCACTGCTATCGGTTTTATTCCACGTGGCTGTAAAACATCTTCGTTTTGATTTCTTTTCTTTGTCGAGTTGAAATCGGGGATAATTGGGCTTGATATCACCGGGTTTGTTGCAAATGATCCCGTGTTCTTCCGAGTTGTCCAGTGCTTTGATTATTCTGCTTTTTAATTTTTTATTTAGAGCTGGATTTCCGTATTTGTGGTTCCACCTTTTGAATTTCTTCATTATTAATGCCAGCTCGGCTGCTCCATCATCATCCTCAACACAACTGCTATTTACCAATCCTGTTAAGCACATTTCTTTAACTGAGTCGGTTGTGGAGGACTTCTCATTGCTGTTGACTTTTGCACCATATATTGCATTTAAAGTATTCCAGATTTCCTGTGCATTTTCACAATGAGAGATGAAATTAAAATTATCTTGATTAATATGAGAATATAATATATGCTTAGCAAGTGCGTTAATCGAGATAATTTTCTTATCTGTTATATCACATCCATTTTCAATAATATCCCAACATTTAATATTAACAGATTTTAAATAAAATTCCATTTTCAATTTCCAATTCAAAAAATCTGTTCCATCGGAAATAGAAGGAATAATATTGGAACGACCCTCAACAAAAGTATTATTAAAAGAAGCCATTTAAAAAAAAAATCAAATTTTTAAAACAAAAATCGATTTTTGAAACACGAATTTTTAAAACAAAAATTGACTTCTATTCCTAGCTCTGATACCACTTGTAGGATCGATTTCACCCTAGAGGGGGGGGTGAATAGGGTGATGGTATAAATTATAAAAATTAATTACGGAAGCTGTAAAATTATTTCAACACAGATCACAGATTAATAGCAGCATAGAAAAATAGCAGAATAATAAATGCAGAAATTGAATGACACAGAATATACCCAGCTTCGGCAAAACCCTGCCTACGTGCTGCCCCCAAGGTTTCTACTAGAAATTAGATAGTCAAACGCTTACACACGTAAACTCGCGACACCCGCTATCGACTAAACCTAACTCTACGCTCAAAACCCTGCCACAACTCAGCCACTGAGTTGCGAATTCTCAAACTACGCCACGTAGTTTGTCCCCTAGTCACACGACTAGAATTTAAACGGTTTAAAAAGAAAATACAAATTTAAAAACAATTTAAAAACAAATTAAAAATAAAAAACCTATTTTTAAACTCTTATCCCTTTATGTAAACAAGGCCGGCCCAATTGGTTGACTTCCTTAACCCGTATCTTTTTATTATCTTCGACCGAATCCTTCTCTTCTCTGATAAAATCAATGGCTGCTATGTAAATTGCTTTCGAGAGATTTGACTTAGGGCTTCGGCTTTTCGTGAAATTGAATTAGGGCTTTGTTCCTTCTTCGTTCCAATTTAGGGTTTTTGATTTAAAATTGAAGCGCTGCTTCAATATGTTCGTTCGAAACAGATGATTATTTCGATGCTTGCTTGTTCGATCAGATGTTACTTTGATTGCAGACAGCTACTTCAATTCGATCAAGTTCGAATTATAATTGGTATGTTAACTTTTGCTTTTGCTTTTACTGGTTTTGACTTGCTTGAACTTGATGGTTATGCCGATGATGATCTTAGGGTTTTTATATGGGTTCGTAACCCTAGATTTTCGTTCGCACAAAATATATTTGATTTTGTCAATTCTGTTTAATCGGCCACTCATATTTACTTGGATGCTCGTGATTTTTCTTGACTTGTTCATAAACGTGATAATGCTTGGTTGACTTGGTTTAAAATACTCGGCTTTGAATTTGTTACGTGGTCACCACGATGTTGAATTCATTTGACTACGGCCATTTTGGGTTTTGTGAATTTCTCATTGACATTGGTATGCTTCCAACACTTCGACATTTACATTGTTCATCTCTGCTTCATGTTTGATTATACTGCTGTTGACTTGACTTGTAGGATTTCACTGTAACTTCGGTTTTGCTTTGCATTGACCATGGCTTCTTCTGTCTTGTATATGTTGTATGAACTACCGTGCCATTTTGGTTTTTCACTTGTGCATATTGCCTCGAGTACATGTATTCTTGGCTCTGGTTCATTGTTGTTGCTTCACCACTGAGCCTTGGCTTTCTTTTGTTGCTTTTTGTTGCGGCCTGTACTTGTATACTGTGTTGGGCTTGTAGTACTTGGATATTTGCAATTTGTAGTTGCCGTGTTGATCTTGCTGGCCACCTGTTCGACACTTGCACTTCACTGTGTCAAGTTGCTGTCTTCATATTCGCTGTGTCACTTGTTTGTAGTTATGTACTTCCACTTAAGCATTGGAGTTGTAGCATATACTCTTTTTATGGCCACTGGTTACTTTGAGCTTCACTGTGATATGTTCACTTGAGTCATTTGAAGTTTGTTGTGCAGTTGTTCACTGGTCTTTGCCTTTGTATTGATTTGAGCTTGCCTGTTTTTTTACTGCTAATTTGTTTATTGTCAAATGCACTTTGATATTGTGTAGCCTGGTCTGGACATTTTATTGTTCAGGTTGCACATTTGTTCGTCTTGGTTCTG
Organism: Allium cepa; assembly: GCA_030765085.1. Lineage (NCBI taxonomy): Eukaryota > Viridiplantae > Streptophyta > Magnoliopsida > Asparagales > Amaryllidaceae > Allium > Allium cepa. The sequence continues at coordinate 156,640,190 of CM060943.1, forward strand.
ACCATGTCTGTGGTTATGTTTGTGTACTTTTCTGGTTTTGGTTTCTTGATGCAGTTTGGTCTGGTATTTTAGTCCGACCTAAACTTTGATATTGTAGCCTGCCTTGTAGTTGTTTCTGTATTGCCATATCTCTGGTGCATTTGGTCATTCGAGCCTTTGTGCTTTGGTGCTGTTTGGATTTGGTCATTGGTTGAAGTTTGTTTTGTATGCTGTCTTGATTTGTCGAAACCACAATGGCTTTTGCATATGTATTCATCCTTTTAGTCAGTGAACATTGTGTTGGTTTCATTGGTACTTGAACAGTTTGGATTCGGGCTTTGACTTATGTCACTGATTTTTGGTCGAGACTTGTTTTAGTTGTCGAGACCGTTTTTCCATACTTGCACATTTTTAAGTGCACCTGTGTTGAATCCAGTTTCACAACTCGGGTTTGACCTTGTGCTGAAGTCGAGATTTAATTTATGTTGCACCTGAGTTGAACCCGTCTTTTTATTTGGGTTTGACCTTGTGCTCACCTGTCCCTGTAGCATTATCAAGTGTATATCAGTGTGCACGGCCTTGTGGCATGTACAGTGATACACTATGCATGTCACATTGTTCGTGTGTGATGAATTCAAATATAAATGACGACGAACAACCCAAATAACTGAGGCAAATAATATTTTCAAAATCATATTTTATTTTATATTGCAAAAATATTTCTTTTTCAATTTTACCGCGTTAGTGAATATTTTTGCAGATTGCTCAGATGCTGGATTCTAACTGGAATGAAGTTGAAGTTAAAATACGAGTGTGAGTGATATGTAGTGAGGAATTTATGTAAATATGAAATTGTGATGTATTTGAATTTGTATCAAAGTTGTATAGTATAGTGAGAGGTTGAATTTGTACTATTCAAAATTGTAATAAATATTTGTTTGAATAAAATTTCTGTTTGAATTCAAATTCTGTGTTATATAATTTTATTCAGAAAATATTTATTTAATCTATGAAAAATAAAATAGTACATTAACAAATACATTTAAACGAATGGATATATGTTTATTATCATCAAACAAAAATCATATAAGCGCATATTCAACAGGAAAGGACGTGGTAGGTGTATTACCGTCATTCATGTTTGACGTTGTTATCCTTATCGACCTCGTTTATCTTAAACTATGTTGCTTGAGTAATCTCGTTGTATATAGGTTGGACATATAATATGTTGTGCATGTATGAAATCACAAATGAGTACAGATAACACAACAAACAGTTAACACAAAATCATAGATAATATGGACAGAAAAATATAATCACAAACTGAAACACAAATAATATAAACTGAATTACAAACCGAATCACAAATTGTAGAAGCAACAAACTGAATCAGGAATATTTTGTACATAAGAACAGAATCAGGAACAACACATGAATCACGTATTTTCCAACTGAAACAACAATTGTTAACAAACATCCATTTGAACAAAATACCATAACCATCCGTCAAACTACAAATTAACCATCCATAAACTACAAAATTACCATCCAATTTAACATCAAAAAGAGTCGAAATAGTCCCACAACAAGAAGTATAGTAACCAAAAACCACTAGCTAAAACTAATCATCCTTTTTAACAAAACGAGCACAAATCTCTTTAGCTTTAGTGAGCGCTTTGTGGATTCTACCAAGATGAGCCAAACATGAAGTCTCCGATTGTGATGAAGCCAGGGTTATGCCTTCACTAATCACATCATTAAGCTCTTTATAGATCTACAATAGAAATTAATAATAAGTTATTATTGCAAAATCAGATATAAAAGAATAGTATATTGACTTTTACCGTGTATAAATAATCGTACGAAGGTCGATTGCTACGGTGAATAATCTGTTCATTAACCAGATAAACTTTTAACAAGATGAGAAGGTAATACCAATCAAAATAATCACTTATCAACGTTTTAGTTGATTCAACGTTTTAGTTGATTCACGCAGAGGAACGAAACGATATTACGCACTAACAACATGATTTGGCCTCTCATTTCAAATATTTTCCGCAAACTCGTAATGCACTTTATACATTGAAGCCATAGCACCGCGACGAGTGTTTTTACTTGTTGATTGAATAACAGGCCGTGGAATATTTTAAACTCTAGCAAATTGCCGCAAAACACGGATGGGGTGATATGGTCTACCACATTTAAGCATAATAAACAACTAGAATACCAATCAATTTGCGAAAAAGGATGGAATTGTCTTGCATGCATGTAAGGATCAAAGACCACCTAAAAGAATTTGTAAAATAATAATAATGAAGTTAATTATAACTTGAACTAAAAAAACTATTCAAACGATTCAAGCCTAATAACACACCTCATGTTCTTGAATGTTATCAAGATAAAGCCTTAGTTCCTTATGCGATGCACGATAATCATTTGCTGGATCTCAACGGGCCGCTCATGGTGAACTTCCATTATACATTTTGGTTGATGGATGCAAATGTAGAAAATGTTCATATATACATGATTCCATCAATCCGAGAAAACCAGCAACTTGTTTCACTTTTATTCTACTCGCAAGACCTACCTGTCTATATAGCCAACATAGAGTTGCCGAACCCTAAGAATAATTACGACCTTCATCCAAATTACCAATTTGGTTTAAATAATGTACGGACACATGAGACTTACTTTTATCCACGAATAATGTATTGCCCACTAAATACAGTAGATGTGCACGAGCAGCTTGTTTAATTTTTTCTTCTTCCTAATCATCGTAGACTCCATAAAAAATTTCGTACAATTCAATATAAGGCAATTTATATCCAACACCGTCCTTCATGGTATTTTTTGCTTCAATATCACTTATCCCCAAATTATTGACAACCAAATTAGTAATATAATTTCGAGACTAATTATATGTCTGTATTGGTAATCCTTCAACCGGAATATGTAGTAGGGAGGCAACACCGTCTAATGTTATAGTCATCTCACTGAATGGTAGGTGAAACGTATTTGATTTCAGAAGCCAACGCTCAACAAAACAAGATATAAGTACTTTATTTACCAAGCTATAACATGTCTCCACTAGAGAAAATAATCCGGAAGATTCCAAATATCCTTTAAAAATTGTTGCATCACTTGGTATTTTCCAATTTAAAATCTTTGTACCATGGTTTACACATAAAAGAGTGTCTCGTTTCCAAAAGATAACTTAACGTTATATTACGCTATTGTGATATATAATTTATTTAATATAATTTTGTAAGATATACTTTCCATCTCGTATTGATGAAAGCAACATGGGTATCGTAGCTACTAATCACATCGGTAATTCTCGGTCCACCGCAAGATGTATTTTGTGTGCCACTAGAACCATCGATATCTTCATGTGTAAGATGCTCTTCAGCATGCTGTGGAGGTTGCTGTTGAACAGGCTGTGGAGGTAGCTCGTCAATATGCTCCTCTAAATTTTGTTGTTGGACAACATGCTCAATATTTGGCTCTTAAATAACATGCTCGTCTCGATTTCATTTCTCTGTTTGATTTGTAGTGCCCGGATTCCTCGCTTTCACATGTCTATTTATTTCGGAAGCAATTAGAGGATTGCACGTTGGCTTTTTTGAACTTTCTACAACAACAAAAAATGTGTGAATGTCAGTTATTTTAAATACAATGATGCAAATTGTTTTATATAGAATTATTGAAAGATTTTGTGCTTCTTAATTCATATGCACTAAAATCCATATGTATTAAATATAGCTTATTTCTTCCGTAATGAACATGATATATGACTTATAGTTAGTCCACAATGTTAGTTTGCCTATTGTGTTAACCTACAAAACCAAAATAAAAATAGTAACAAATGCATTTGGTAAAGTAATTTCATCCATAATGCTAGTTCGTTAGTGTAAATATATAGTTCACTACAAGAATTTTGATTTTTAGTAGCGCTCAAAAAACGCTACTAAAAGTTTTAACAGCGTTTTGATGAACGCTGTTATAAAGCCCGCAACTAAAAATACCTGATTTTTAGTTGCACTTATTTCAATGCTACCATAAATCGTTTTACTGCAGCGTTTATGAAACGCCACTAAATTCGTTTTTTGCAGCGTGTATAAAACGCCACCAAAAGGTTTTTGACGCTACCAATAGAATTTCCAACTTTACCCCTACTTTATGGTTGCATTTACTCAACGCCACTATATGTATTTTCGTAGTGTTTTTGAAACGCTACTAAAAGTTGATGATCATTTTGCACTATTTTTTCATGCTATTATTTCTTGTTGATGGTCTATTTTGTTTATACTATATCAAACAACAATCGCTCACATAATCATCATATTCGAACAATTTAAAAAACATATTAATCATATAATCAAATAGGATATCCATAACCATTCTAATACAATAGTTTTTTGATAAAATGACCAAACTCACATGCAATAACCATTCTAATTCAATCTATCAAGCACCATAACTCAAGACTGCTGCTTTCACTCTACCCAAACACAAGCATTCTTCTCCTGTTCTAACCACTTCCAACCATTCTAGACCACAAGCATTCTTCCCACCATCAAAACTCCTTGCTTACCGCCTTAATTCACCACCTCCTAACATACTACATCACACATTGCAATACCATATAACATACAACTTACCCTATCACGAACCTGTCACTCCACTTCTCTTCATCACTATCTCACTGCTGTACGCATCAACCCAGCCACTCAGAAACATCATTCACACACCTTGTCATCACATACCCAACCACAAACCAAAAGCTACATGCTGGTAGATCGCTTTGCTAATGTCGTACCCCTCGTGCTGGTAGAGTTTGTTCTCAAAACTGGAAAAATGAACAAAGAGCATGTTAAAAATTGAATAGAGATTACATTGTGATTTAAAAATATATTTAAAAAATGTAAAAATAATAATAATAATCTATCTGGCATTTGATATTCATGGTAATTTGTAAACATAAGAATCTCCTACCTGGTGACCTTACAGATTCTTTTCGAACATACATTATTTTCTGAAGCTGTGATCTTGGTGCACGTGAAGCTTTAGACCTGCATTTAAGAATAACGAACATATTATACCAAAACACGACTGTACAGAACCTCAGCATAAAGCCATGATTATCCTGCTCACATTACTAATTTTGCCCAAGCTTCCAAAACAAGTGCAGGCAGACTAAAGTTTAAACAAAAGCAGCACTCACATTTTGGCTTTTGGGGTTTCCATATTTTTGCTAAATTCCGATAAGTTGGAGTCCGCTATTGAGATTTCAGTTCCATCTGATACGTCGCTTACATCATCTAGAGACTACTGAGAACCATTCTCTGAAATTTATCACTTGATTCAGAGCGAATTTCAAGATCTGAAGCGAACTTTTCAGTGAACCTCGGGACGGTTCCAACATAAGTTTTACGTGTTGAAATCTCAACAGGAGATGATAATGAATGGTAGCAATTTTTTAGAACTACTCATAATATATTATGAAAAGTAGCAAATTTTCAGAAATAATGATCTTTCTTCACAATATAAAAATGGTATTTACATTAAAAGGTTTATATTTAACAAACTTTCTGTAATGAAGTTTGCAACGTAACTAATATGCCAACTAAATTATGTTCTCAAGTACATACCTCATTTGAAGGTCGACCATAATCTACAGGGTCTCTACTAGTAATTGCTTTAAGCAGTACAACACCAAAGCTATAAACATCATTCTTTTCATTCAAAAGTCCTGCGATGGCATACTCTGGCGCTACGTAACTGAAAACAAACAAAATGCAAAATATAAATGTGATGAAAAAATCATGATCTCAAATTAGATGCAAGTGAGCAGAGTATTAGAGCATACCCAAATGTCCCCATAACTCATGTCATTATATGACTTTTTCCAGCACCAAGCAGCTTGGCTAAACCGAAATTAGATACTTTGGCATCAAAGTCATAATCAATCAAGATATTGCTTGACTTGATATCTCTGTGCATAACTTTTGGTTCTATTGCCTCGTGCAAATAAGCAAGATTCCTTTTGTTAGTCTTGTCGTCATAACTGTACAAATTAGACAATCTTATTAAGATGATTTATATCTCCCTAGACAAACAGAATGCAAAACTAAAAATGCATCAAATAAAATTTGCTCAGTATATCAGGTAACTTGCTTCAAAACTGATTTGTTATAAATTTATATCAAACCCATAAATCCCCCTGAGTGAACAAGCAGGGAAGATAAAATACCTGTATGTTCTTAATCTCTTACAGACCTAGATTAAAGTTAATATTAAACACGTTGGCTCTTAATATGCGTACAGATTCTATCACAAAATTAGATTATTAACAAGATAATCAAACCTAAGCTGCTGATTTAATAATTGATCAAATATTATCACAAAATTAAGCATTATCCACTTTACTTTTTTCCTTCACCTCATTCCCTTTAGACATATTAAACTGCTATGAAGATACCAACATATATGTTGCTATCTTTTAGATCAATGTGAAATAAGAATTTTTGTATACCTCTCACCTTCAGCAATTAGTGCTCTGATGCACCCACTACTCACTCAAGACATATGCAGACACATATTTTCCAATTTATGATCCAATGCATACTCATAAACCTGGTATGGACATAGAAATAATACATATGCATACGTGAAAATACATCTTGTTGCACTAGCATTAAAGCAATGAAAATCAGAGGAACTACAGATGAAAAAAAAAATCAGAGGAACCGCAAATAGTATAGTATTAATACAGTGGACTGTGGGTATTTTGGCGGTGCTGTGACTACCTGATCCATGTTAGATAACTGAAATTGTTAACAAGCAAGGAATAAGTTAGTTGTGCAATATTTAAAGCATGAATTGATTCTTAGATATGAGCATGAGCTTTAGCAAAAGAGGGAGAGCATAGAAAGACTGAAAATATGCTTGCTTTAGTGGAGAATGACCAACAAAACCATTAAAAGCATGAATATCAACACCAAGCCCCATCCGTTAGCTCTGGACATACGATCCCACATCGATCAACAAATTCTTAACGAGTTATTGTGATGATATTAACTTGAGAAGTCCATTTTTCATTTCACGGAAAATAATTTATAAGACTTTCTAAGTAACATATATTTTTAAATACCAAGTTGTGTTATAGTTCATGCAACAAGTGATATAGAACTTGATCAAAACAGGGGTAAAACCTAATGGAAGAATAGAAGTTATTAAGTTTTATCTGTTGAATCATTTAGATTATCCCCTAAAAAATTTGGATTATTAATGTTAATAAAAAATATCGGTATATATCTTACAACCAAACATAACTTCTGCAAAAGGTGACCTAACAACATAATTTGTTTTACCCATAAAATGCTGAGCATATGCTGTAAATATTCTCTGCATATCACAATGCAAAATTTTAATTTTTCCTTGTAGAAACTTTCCCCGTTGATATTTTAGTCATCAAATTTCACCCAAAAAAACAATAAACAAAAAAAATCTTTCACTCCCGTAAAATCGCCATATAGTTTTTAAACTGCTGGTGCAAGCTTGCTCCAACAAGCAGCAAGCACTAAAAACCGTTGGTGCAAGCTTGCAGCAGCAAGCTTGCTAGCACTATAGTTTTTAAACATCTGGTGCAAGATTGCAATAGCAAGCTTGCTGTATCAGATTAAAACTACACCATAGAAGTAATGCCTACACAAAGTAGCAAAGTGATGTCCTTAGATTGGGTTAAAACTATACTGCTAGAGCTATTCAGATTTAACAAGCGATAGGCATAATAAAATTTAAAATTTGAGGAACAAACAGTAGAGTAGTCGGCTCGGAATGTTAGTATATATGTAGAGTACATGAAGAGGAATAAAACTACCTATACGCATATTTGTTCAACGATATCTGAAGAAAGTATATTTTTCTGTAAAGCAGTGCTAACGGGAAAAGAACTTACAAGAATATAAAGAACTCAATAAATGTTACATTGTTACGTGCATGTGTGAGCAGTTTTTTGGAACATATTCAAGAAGTTTGGTACTGCCAAGTTCTACTACATGATCAAATGAAGTAGAGTGATATTATAATGCAATCAGTGCCTAGCCTATGCTGAAAACGACCAAGAGCACCAAACTTTCTAAGAACTGTCGATCAAAATGTCTTACAGCAATCAATATATGACCGGTTTGTATATTCACAAAAGACAAGGAGGGTCAGTACTTGCAGGTGAAAGTTCTATTAATACTGCTGATTGGAGTTCGGATGATGATGTGCATCAGATAGAAGACTGAATGCACAAAATTCTTGAACTGTTTAACTGTACTTATGTATGCAACCTGGCAAGAAATAGCTTACAGTCTTTCACTCTTCGATAAGATACTGAGTGATGTAAACATAACTCGGATTAGAAAGGACGGTAACAGAATTAAATTACCGAAGAAAAAAAATTGCTTTAGGCATGAAAAAAATCAGAATTATATGTTTCACTTACTCCACAGGAGTGGAGTTTATTTTGTAACCAACTCAAGGAGTCAGTATCTATTGCCTAAAATGCAAGCATGAAAAGAATAGTTGGAAGCTAAATTGATGTCGTTTCATATCTTGGTGTTAATCTAGATTCTGAACTCTCAATCTTCGGATCTGTTATGGTATAGATCTAAAATAATATAAATTAAGCACCACTTCATAATATATGAGCCTTTATTTATAATATAATTGCATTTTGTAACAATAAAGCATTACTTTTTGTACTAAATAAAAGTTAGATTCGGTTCGAGGAGAAGTTACCCAAAAGCTCAAAAATGTTAATTTCTGTGCAGTTTGTAATAATTATTTATTTACGTAAACAAGAAAAAATGTAATCAAAACAAGTTTGTCCTCCATACCAGAGATCTAGGTTGTGACGCCCAACCTCTATACCCATGCTAGCTAAGAACACTACGGAGTAATGTCATCAACTAGCGCGGAGAATAAGGCTGTTGAGGAGCAACCATCTGTATAATTACTTTGTGCGAGTACCGATATGCCAGATAAAAATATAACTTTTCATCACAAGAGGAAATCCGACATACCGATGCAAACTCAAGGCTACAACACAGTGGCTATAATAACTTCGGAAACAAATATAGAAATAAGCATAACACAAATCAGTCACAGAAGTTCATATCTCAAAGGCGAAATCAGATGTGAATATTACACATAAAAGTGTACATCAGAGTAGTGGTCAAACAAGATGCACAATATCACAAAAGAATAGATACAAGTGCTACACAAAATAATAAGTATACATCAATGAGTCTATATCTCAAATGTATACAACCAAAAACTACTAATCTAAGTAGTTAGCCAAAAGTCAGGATAATAATCCCAGATGAGAAGTCAAGCAGAAGCACCTGTAACGTCTCGGTCTGACCCGAGTATTATTTGATGAGAAAATAATAAACGGATCAGTCTAGTTATACATATCAGACAAAATGAGATAGAATATGAGATATGACAAAAACGTATGGCAACAATAATGCCATAAAATGAAAAATATACCCTAGATAACATGAAAAACATACAACATCTCACGAAATCTCAAAACACAGAAAAGAATGTCATATTCTTTATTTTTGTTCACCAAACCATAGATATTGACAATTTTATCAATGCCAATCACAAAAGTTAATGACACAAAAATTCACCAATGCACAAATATTGATAAAACTTATCAATGTAAATCACGAAAATTGGTGAAACACAAATTCTAGAAATCATCAATGGGAATCCAAAAATCACAAAAAGGGGGAGGCCTATCACAAAACGGGAGCATGAAAACTCACCAACACGTGTATCACAAAACAGAACGCTATTCCATGGTTGCTAACCATTAATTTTGAGCCGAAGCTCCACAGAACGGTCCGAAGACCATAGGTCGCTACCCCACCAAATTAAGCCGAAGCTCCACAGAAACGGGGTTTAGTCTCCCTCGCGGACAAAGAGACATCACACATTGCTAGTCTAAATCACAAAACGGTCATCATCGATCATCAAGAAGTGTCAATTACACTAAGCTAGTAAATATATGAGCTTAGCTTCGTGTCCCATAACCACTAGCTTAACTTAAATATTTACGAACAAACTGTAGATCTTCACTAGAAAATTATCACAAGAGATTCAATCGAACAAGTCCAAGAATTAACCGACGAAGTAAACACGAGTGTTTCATACCACTTGTTTTACAAATTAGCTTTCAAAACACCAAAAATTGGAATATTCACCAAATCAATCCAAGTCAAAAGCAAATGCACATGAATAAGTGTTAGGAATTCATATCTAACAATCAAAGATAATTATAGACTTACATGTGAGATAAAAATCTCACCTTTAAAACCAAAACAATGAAGAAGAAGTTATAGAGCAATGGCAAGAACAATCATACTTTAATTCCAACCCAACAAGCTTGAATCTATGCTTAAAAGAGAAACCTTTCCTAAGTTAGGTTTAGGAATTTCTGAAATTGAAAAGAGAACGAGTTGGAGAAGATGAAGAGAAGGCTTACCAAAGCTTCTTCTATGAATTTGGAGTTAAAGCTTAGATTTTGCAAAGATGATTAGGGCTTGGAGTTTTAATTTCCCATTCCTCTCTCCATTGTTGCTAAAGCTTGAGTATTAGGAAAATTATGAAGGAATGGAGAGAAGAGGGGGTGAAGCTTGGGTCTAATGGGCTAAAACCAAACCAAAGCCCAAAGTGAAAAAGTAGCAAAATTCCTCTAACCCCAAACACATGGAAGTTTATACTCAAAAAGGTCGTAAACGTCATTTTGAACTCAATGGGGGTGGTCTCGAGTCTTAATTCGACTGTTTGCAAAAAGTAGCTTTTCGGCCAATAATCCGACTAACGATGAATTATTTTAAATAAAATATTTAAATATTCAATCGTAAAATATGCGGGTTGTTACAGACTTCCCTCCTTAAAGAAATTTCATCCTCGCAATCATAAGAAATAAATAAACAATAAGTAACAACCATAAAAGCATATCAACACAAAAGAAGAAATTTGGAATAAGAAGTTCACCTCAAAGAGCATGAAAAAGTAAGCCCGGGTGTGTTCGCTCGATGAATTTTCTGGATTCCCAACAATCCTTAGGATTTGAGGACCATTGAACTTTCATAAGAGGAACATCTTTATTTCGAAGGCGTTTAACCTCCGAAGCAATTATACGAATAGGATGTTGCTCATAAGTCAAATCAGGAGAAACTTCAATTTCTTCCACAACAACGGGCTCAAGAATAGAATCGGAATCTCGAAGGCATTTCCGTAATTGAGAAACGTGAAACATGTCATGAATAGCAGAAAACTAAGCCGGTAATAAAAGACGATAAGCCACGGAACCAATACGTTCGGTGATAGGAAATGGACCAATATATCGTGGTGCTAACTTTCTCGATCGACTGAAACGCACAACACCCTTCATAGGTGAAACACGAACAAATACAAAATCTCCCACAGAAAATTCTAATTTCCTTCTTCGGTTATCGGCATAATATTTTTGCCTACTTTGAGCTTCTTTCATCCTATGATGAATAAGGTCAATCTTTTCTGTGGAATCACGAATAAAATCTGGACCAAAAACCAGCTTCTCACAGGCCTCAAGCCAACAAGAAGGAGATCGGCATGGCCTTCCATAAAGTGCCTCAAAGGGTGCCATCCCAATAGTAGATTGGAAACTATTATTATAGGAAAACTCAATATGAGAAATATGATCTTCCCAACTTCCACCAAAATCAAGAACACTGTACGAAAAATGTAACGACCCAGAATTTTTAGAAATTAAAATTTGAATATTTAATTTATTTTAAATATTAATAAGTGAATTTATTAGTCAAATAAATTTTTATTTGAATTTTTGGATTTAATTGGATTATTAAATCGATAATTTAATACGTTAAATTATGGAAATAATTGAAAATATAGTTAAATATGATTGAAAATGATTTGTAAAATTTTATTTTATCATATTGAAGTTAGAATGATATTTTAGAACTTTTAAAATCGAATTTGAAGTTAATTTGTGAAAATTGAATATTTTAATATTAAAATCGACTAGTGAAAATAGTCAATTTTTGAACAGTCTCAGAATTGAACGAAACCAGTTCCATCGGATCCGTAATAGTTAGTTATTACCGGATTTTAATTTCGTGTCAATCGGAGTTATCGTTTGATCGTGGCAGCTCGAAACGCATCGAATTATTTTTAATTTAAATTTGGCGAGTGAAAATAGCCATTTTTCAAAAAGTCTCGGATTTCGACGAAACCAGCTTCATCGGATCCGTAATGTGATATTATTGTAAGGTTTCAAATTTCAAGTCAATTGGATTTACCGTTTGTCCGGTACAAATTAAAACGCCTAGAAAATCGCTTAAATCGGTTTAATTCAAATTGAGCGTTTACAGCCATAACTCGCACAGATGTCCGAATTAGCTTTCGAAACCTGTTCCATTGTGTCCGGAACGCGGGGTAAACCCTAGAAACGCTGGTTACGGCGCCTAAATCGGAGTTCGGAATTTCCGGGATGAATAGTGTTTCGGTTTTCTCTATAAATAGCCTCACACAAATTAAAAAAAAAAATATAACACAAAACCCTAGCCAAAAACTGCAGCCGCCACTACCCAACGAACGGCCAGAAAACTCTCCCCTTCCCTCTCTTTTATCTTTCAATCCGTCGACAATTAGGCTAAAGTTTCAACTAGAGAATCGAAGAGCATGGTGATATCTACAAGATCAACGGTTGTGATGTAAAACGGAGCGATGAGGTGGCGTCTAGGGGGGTGCGTTTGTGGGCCGCACGGCCTCGTGGTGCGTGCCAACCATAGAGCCGAGCTCTCTAAGCTTCAGGCCGAAGTTGGAGGGGATGGAGGGCTTCGCGATGGCGGTGACGTGATCGAGTATAGTCGAGTGTGGTGAGAGCAATAATTAACCCTAGTTTCGAGCATGGGTTCGGCTTCATACTGGGTATTTGCGTGATGATGAGGAAGAAAGGGGGGAGCCGTTGGATTGGGAATGAAGGGTGATGATGGGGGTATGTAAAAGAAATTTAAATAAAATGTTGTAAAAGTTTATATAAATCGTGTGTAAACTTCATAAATTCATAACTTTTTCATACGAGGTTGAAAAAATGCAAACTCAGTTGCGTTGGAATCGTATGGACGAGCACTACGCGATGGAGTTAGTTTGGAGTCGTTTGGAGTTAGTGAGAATTTTGGATAAAATTAAACGTCCGTTTAATTTTATTCGAAATAAAAGCTAAAACGGAAATAAAATCAAGGTGAGAACTTCTCACTCAATCGAATCAGTTTCGATTTTATTTTAAATAGTTAGATTTAAAATATTTGAATGCATGTATGAATGTTGATTGATATCTATTGATTGTTAAAATAGACATTATGCGCCGTTAGTAAGCGGATGTTATTTAATAAAAACATATACCGCGAATATTTCATAAACAGTGAAATTGGTATTATATATAATATCAATATATATATATATATTGGCATATGTATATATTGCAGTTGTTGATTTCCCGCATTTTTTGTTTAGCGGATGAGACCCTATTGCGCCGTTATTAAGCGGATAATATTTAATAAGAACATATACCGCGATAATTTCGTACTGGAGCGAAATTGGTATTGTGCTAATGTTTTTGGATGCAGAAAAACAGGTTGGAGGGATCCAACTGGATTCCTCAACAGTATTGATTTGATTTCAGATATTTTGATATTTGATTGATTATCATATCGATATATGATATCGTTGTTGTCGTGATTGACTATTTGGTGTGTAACATCATTGGACCAAATTTTGGGATTTTAAAATGATTTTTAAAGTGATTTTTGAGAATATAAAATACTTTTGGAATTGATCCATTTTAAATAAATAAACGTTATAATTTTTAATGTTATAAAAATTATGATTTTTGAGAAATATAGTTAAAAACTGATTTTTGAGAATATGATGCTATTGAGTTTATAAAATAGTTAAATCGAGATATTTTAGAATTCATTGTGAAAAGTTTAAATATAGGATTTATAAAATTTGATTATTTTATAAATCAAAATGGTGAAATTATAAAGGAAATTAAAGACGTTTTAGAATAATAATATAAATTGAATTATATTAAGAGATTTATAAATGGATATTTATAAATTGAAATATGGACATTATAAAACGAGTTTTTATAAGTGTTTGAATGAAGTGAAAATGAATTTCATTAAAGAATGAAATTTATAAAATTATAAACTGTGAAGTTATAAATAGTAAGATTTATAAATTTGTGAAGTTATTGAAAGAATAGTTTGGTTAAATAAATGAATCTTATAAGTTATAAGATTTATGGTTTGGAAAGTCTTTAGAGGAACGATTTTGTAAAATAATCGTTTTATAAGTATTTAACTTATAATATGAACTTTTAGTTTATAATTGAGTTATAAACTGAAATAGGTTAATAAAAGAATTTATAAAAAGGAAGCTTTTATAAATAAATAGAAATGGAATTTATAAACATTGTTTTATAAATTCGCAAATGACTTATTTTGATAAGAAAATTGTTGAAACCTATTAATGGAGTTATATTAACGTTTTTGAATAGTGAATAACACGTTAAAAAAATTGTTTTGGATTTGGATGTTTTAAATAGAATTAAAACGATCTAACGATGTTTTAAAATGTGTTGAGATTCGAAACCATAGATTTCAACATTTATTGTTGAAATAGACGTTTTCGAGAAATAGAAGGAAATAGTGGACTATAACACTGTTGTTATAGTAAATGATTTCCGAAAGGAAATGTTTTGTATAGTATTGGGATTTATATATCTATTTTAATTTCGAATCCCTATACTAGTGATTTTGGGTTGTTGTAACGATGTTTTACGCAACATTCGTTTTGGCCCAAATAAATATGTTTAAGTGAATGATTTCCTTAATAGAATGAAATATATACTTAATTCGATTTAAGTATATTGAATATTTTCCAAGGTTGAAAATAAAAAGATTTGTGAATTACTTATGAATAAATAAGTATGGAATTGTTTTTCCAATATGAAGTGAATATTTAGAATTTATCTTTTTGAAGATAAATTGAAAATGGATAGTTGAAATCGTATATGCATAGATATTTTGGAATATAAATTCATTATAGAATTTATATGTGAAAGTGGAATTTGTTTAAAAATAAATATTGATTTATTTTTGAAGTGTTGAAATTATATATCTTGTAAAGATATTTTGGAAAATAAATAATTTGGAAAATTATTTGGAATCTGGTGATGTGTGCATATCCATTGATGGTTCAATAACCGACTATCAATATTTCCCTTTGAATGGGTATTTGATGTGATTTGTTTGAATGTGAATGCTACACTTATTTTTAAATAAGCGCTCACTATTCGGGTTAACCGGGAAAGGACCATGGGGTCGTATAACCCATTCCGAATATGTGATACGTCGTTGTGAATTGCATTGAAGATCGGTGTTGAAGACCCGGTATTCGCGAGAGCGATAGGATGACCTGTCGATTTACTCTGCACCGAGTTGCTCCGGTATAGAGTTCTCCATATGTGATGGTGAATCCGATCAGGATTGTGAATATCCGGATTGCAAGGACTTCTTTGTAAGTGCCTTCGGTTTTGTTCGAGCCCGGAACAAACTTGTATGGATTGTATGTCTGACATTACAAGTTGAGATATAAAGCCGATTTCTTTCAAATATATTTCTGTTGGTGGCGAAGGATTTATTCTTTTAGCTTAACACCCTTCTCTGAGACGTACGAGCTCAGAGGTTATATAGTTGAAGTTATCAGCGATATATTCCCAATTTGGTAATGTGACATGCTGAGTGATGCTGAAATGATCATTGTGTTGATTATTGTGATAGGATCGTTTATTTGATCGTCTATCTTAGTGATCATTGTGTTGATCATTTGTTGACCCAAAGCATGGCTTTTGTATAAAGTATGTTTTTGTGGACGTGACTTCGTCGAACCTCACACCCCGGAAATGGTCAAAACAGGAAAGATGCAGCAAGGTTATGAGGGGTAGCACCCTTTAGGGTATGTACATTTCCTTCTAGATAGAGGTGGTATCATGGTATGGAGCCCAGATATTTAACCTATGTGGTTACTACGAATTTATTACTTTGTGGTTGTTGGCTTTCGGGATCCCGTGAGAAAGGTCGTTTACGATCGGGGAATGGCGTGCTCGTGTCAGTAGTTACCCAGTTAGGGGTAACCCGGCCTTGTGTTGGCAAAGTTCCGGTTTGGTTCTCGGGGATGTCTTTCCAGAGGCATTCTCATGTGGCAATGGGAAGTTCCTTGGCCTGACCATTTGTTGGAAATCCAAAGAAACAATACGTGACTTGTACGGTTTTAGTTGTAGAACCTGCCAACTAATATGGTAGCTATTAGTAGGCATAATATAATGGTACCTATGCTGGCTAAGATTTATATTCTACTTTGAAATGAAATTTCTACACTATGCACTAATAATAATATCAAAATTGATTTAGTTTTAAATGCGTATCAAGCATGTTTGACTATCATAAGGAGAAATCTTCTCCAAGTCTGCGTTGCATTGTGTGTGTGGCAGGAGGTCTTATGGTAGTCTCATTTTAAAAAGCATTGCGAATTGAAATAAAAATATTTCTCTATTTTGATTTTAAAGATAAATAAACTGTTTTGAGTTCTCACACCAGTCACATGACTGACTTGGAGTTTATTGTTTTCCTTCCTAAACTCTGGGTGCCCACCAATTTCCACACGGGCAGTCGAGAGTTATTTTTATCAGGATATTCTGGAGTTGCTGGAGGCAAGCTGGATGGCATGGCGTATTACTAGTCTATATAGTATTTCTTTTTCCGCTGCACTGTTTGTTGTTGTTGTACACTCTGATGATATGATGTAATGAAATGTGATGTAATGTAATAACTGATATAGTTCTTTGTTTAAAGATTATTCATTTATTATTATATGTTGTTCCGCTGCGAATTGTGTGATGCTGTTGTGTTCTGTCCGTCCTATTTTCTTCTGTTTTTCTTTCTCCTCCATTCTCTTTTTCTTCTATTTCTTCTATGTTAAAATTGCCTATTCTCTATTTTCTCTCCTCCCTAATTTCTATCTTGTTCTCTTCTCTTTTCCTAAATTCTTTTTCTTAAAACCCTTAGTGTTCGGTTTTCCGTCGTTCGATTTCTCGGCAGTCGATAAAGTGAGTGTCGATGTTGAATTTTCGGAAGACGAAGAATCGTGTCCTGACAATGTGGTATCAGAGCTTATGGTTAAGCGACAACCATGGTTCTGTTGGGTATTATTCATTAGAGATAGAGTCAGTAGTACTCTAGAATGAATTTGAGTGTAATAATAGCTATGAGAGCGTATTTGTTAGTGAATATAAAAATTGTTTTATATTGTGATGATTGGTTTGTTGAGTGGTATATGAACCTTCGTCGGCGCAGCTTCGAAACTGAATCGAAGGGGTTTCTAAACACTTGAATAGAACAATTCGGCACAGTATTGTTTTAAATTGGGTAAATGAAATAATTTTACCTTGAGTATATTTTTATATATAAAAGAAATAATTTTTCAGAATTATTAAAATGTACATAAGTTGATTGTTAGGTTGTTTGAATAATCTAAATAAAAGAAAAATTGTATAAGTAAAAATAGTTATGAGAATTAAATTATAATTAAATGTGATTTACAATTGTGAAATAAACTTATATATAAGAAGTGAAACTATATGAATATAACTTAAGTGATATTGAATGAAGTTGATATTAGTATCAAAGTAAAATTTATAAAGTTAAGTGATGAATATAAACTTGAGTTATATAAATGAATTGAATGAATGGATTAAATGATAATCAATTAAATGTAAATTTAAGTTGATATGAAATAATGGATATAAGTGTTAATTCATTAAAATCTAATGTTATTAGAAAGTTGAATAATTGAATGAAAATCAATTAATTAAACCAATTGAAAGCAATGTAATTTGGTTGTAATTATATATACATTGATTGTTATATGATTGTTAGTTGATTGTATATAATTCATTAAAGTGTTAATGAAATTGATTTAATGAAATTGGAAGCTAAATAAATGGAATCCAACTTGAAAGTGAAGTAAATAAATTTGAATAGAATTGAATTTGAATTGGAAGTGAACCAACTTGAATATGAATTAGTTGAAAATGAATGTTAGTAAACCCAATGTAAATGAATCAAATGTGATTAAATTGAAAACCAATTCATTTAATATTAATGAGAATATGAATGAATATATATTGGTTATGAATTTGTTGAATGATAGTTGGTTGATGGTTGAATATATTGAATTTGTTGTTTCATTTGCTATGTAGACATATATAGTTATTATGTTGTTATATGTTGTATATTGTTATTAACTATATGCATGATTCTCATGTTGTTTGTTGAGTAATTAGTAGGTGCGGATCGCGTTTGCTTCGCATTTGGAGCGCGCTTTTGCGCTATATTAGCCGTATATGCTTGCTAATAAAATATAAGGTACATATCTCGGATTAAATACAGTACTTTTACACTTTTTTCCCTGCGGGATGCCTCATTACTTGATGAGATGTATATTTGTGATATATATACTGTCATTTTTTTTTCGGATCGAGCCGCGCAAAGGAGACTATGGCGAATTTTTCCGAAAATTTAAGGCGTTAGAAATTTTTTGAGAAAATGGGAAAATTTTGAAAACTTAAACTTCGATTTTGGAATTGAAAGTTAAATGATATAGTAGTTGTTTTCGAAAAGATAACTAAGTATGATTTGAAAACTTAGTAAGTTATTATAAGAAGTTTAATTATGAATTTTGGGAAAATTAATAGATTCTGTAACTTTTCTTACTAGTTAATTTCGAGGACGAAATTCTTTTAAGGGGGGAAGATTGTAACGACCCAGAATTTTTAGAAATTAAAATTTGAATATTTAATTTATTTTAAATATTAATAAGTGAATTTATTAGTCAAATAAATTTTTATTTGAATTTTTGGATTTAATTGGATTATTAAATCGATAATTTAATACGTTAAATTATGGAAATAATTGAAAATATAGTTAAATATGATTGAAAATGATTTGTAAAATTTTATTTTATCATATTGAAGTTAGAATGATATTTTAGAACTTTTAAAATCGAATTTGAAGTTAATTTGTGAAAATAGAATATTTTAATATTAAAATCGACTAGTGAAAATAGTCAATTTTTGAACAGTCTCAGAATTGAACGAAACCAGTTCCATCGGATCCGTAATAGTTAGTTATTACCGGATTTCAAATTTCGTGTCAATCGGAGTTATCGTTTGATCGTGGCAGCTCGAAATGCATCGAATTATTTTTAATTTAAATTTGGCGAGTGAAAATAGCCATTTTTCAAAAAGTCTCGGATTTCGACGAAACCAGCTTCATCGGATCCGTAATGTGATATTATTGTAAGGTTCAAATTTCAAGTCAATTGGATTTACCGTTTGTCCGGTACAAATTAAAACGCCTAGAAAATCGCTTAAATCGGTTTAATTCAAATTGAGCGTTTACAGCCATAACTCGCACAGATGTCCGAATTAGCTTCCGAAACCTGTTCCATTGTGTCCGGAACGCGGGGTAAACCCTAGAAACGCTGGTTACGGCGCCTAAATCGGAGTTCGGAATTTCCGGGATGAATAGTGTTTCGGTTTTCTCTATAAATAGCCTCACACAAATTTAAAAAAAAAAAATATAACACAAAACCCTAGCCAAAAACTGCAGCCGCCACTACCCAACGAACGGCCAGAAAACTCTCCCCTTCCCTCTCTTTTATCTTTCAATCCGTCGACAATTAGGCTAAAGTTTCAACTAGAGAATCGAAGAGCATGGTGATATCTACAAGATCAACGGTTGTGATGTAAAACGGAGCGATGAGGTGGCGTCTAGGGGGGTGCGTTTGTGGGCCGCACGGCCTCGTGGTGCGTGCCAACCATAGAGCCGAGCTCTCTAAGCTTCAGGCCGAAGTTGGAGGGGATGGAGGGCTTCGCGATGGCGGTGACGTGATCGAGTATAGTCGAGTGTGGTGAGAGCAATAATTAACCCTAGTTTCGAGCATGGGTTCGGCTTCATACTGGGTATTTGCGTGATGATGAGGAAGAAAGGGGGGAGCCGTTGGATTGGGAATGAAGGGTGATGATGGGGGTATGTAAAAGAAATTTAAATAAAATGTTGTAAAAGTTTATATAAATCGTGTGTAAACTTCATAAATTCATAACTTTTTCATACGAGGTCGAAAAAATGCAAACTCAGTTGCGTTGGAATCGTATGGACGAGCACTACGCGATGGAGTTGGTTTGGAGTCGTTTGGAGTTAGTGAGAATTTTGGATAAAATTAAACGTCCGTTTAATTTTATTCGAAATAAAAGCTAAAACGGAAATAAAATCAAGGTGAGAACTTCTCACTCAATCGAATCAGTTTCGATTTTATTTTAAATAGTTAGATTTAAAATATTTGAATGCATGTTTGAATGTTGATTGATATCTATTGATTGTTAAAATAGACA
Source organism: Allium cepa (assembly GCA_030765085.1). Taxonomy (NCBI): domain Eukaryota; kingdom Viridiplantae; phylum Streptophyta; class Magnoliopsida; order Asparagales; family Amaryllidaceae; genus Allium; species Allium cepa. Next base: position 156,660,756 of record CM060943.1, read on the forward strand.
TTATGCGCCGTTAGTAAGCGGATGTTATTTAATAAAAACATATACCGCGAATATTTCATAAACAGTGAAATTGGTATTATATATAATATCAATATATATATATATATATTGGCATATGTATATATTGCAGTTGTTGATTTCCCGCATTTTTTGTTTAGCGGATGAGACCCTATTGCGCCGTTATTAAGCGGATAATATTTAATAAGAACATATACCGCGATAATTTCGTACTTGAGCGAAATTGGTATTGTGCTAATGTTTTTGGATGCAGAAAAACAGGTTGGAGGGATCCAACTGGATTCCTCAACAGTATTGATTTGATTTCAGATATTTTGATATTTGATTGATTATCATATCGATATATGATATCGTTGTTGTCGTGATTGACTATTTGGTGTGTAACATCATTGGACCAAATTTTGGGATTTTAAAATGATTTTTAAAGTGATTTTTGAGAATATAAAATATTTTTGGAATTGATCCATTTTAAATAAATAAACGTTACAATTTTTAATGTTATAAAAATTATGATTTTTGAGAAATATAGTTAAAAACTGATTTTTGAGAATATGATGCTATTGAGTTTATAAAATAGTTAAATCGAGATATTTTAGAATTCATTGTGAAAAGTTTAAATATAGGATTTATAAAATTTGATTATTTTATAAATCAGAATGGTGAAATTATAAAGGAAATTAAAGACGTTTTAGAATAATAATATAAATTGAATTATATTAAGAGATTTATAAATGGATATTTATAAATTGAAATATGGACATTATAAAACGAGTTTTTATAAGTGTTTGAATGAAGTGAAAATGAATTTCATTAAAGAATGAAATTTATAAAATTATAAACTGTGAAGTTATAAATAAAATTTATAAATAGTAAGATTTATAAATTTGTGAAGTTATTGAAAGAATAGTTTGGTTAAATAAATGAATCTTATAAGTTATAAGATTTATGGTTTGGAAAGTCTTTAGAGGAACGATTTTGTAAAATAATCGTTTTATAAGTATTTAACTTATAATATGAACTTTTAGTTTATAATTGAGTTATAAACTGAAATAGGTTAATAAAAGAATTTATAAAAAGGAAGCTTTTATAAATAAATAGAAATGGAATTTATAAACGTTGTTTTATAAATTCGCAAATGACTTATTTTGATAAGAAAATTGTTGAAACCTATTAATGGAGTTATATTCACATTTTTGAATAGTGAATAACACGTTAAAGAAATTGTTTTGGATTTGGATGTTTTAAATAGAATTAAAACGATCTAACGATGTTTTAAAATGTGTTGAGATTCGAAACCATAGATTTCAACATTTATTGTTGAAATAGACATTTTCGAGAAATAGAAGGAAATAGTGGACTATAACACTGTTGTTATAGTAAATGATTTCCGAAAGGAAATGTTTTGTATAGTATTGGGATTTATATATCTATTTTAATTTCGAATCCCTATACTAGTGATTTTGGGTTGTTGTAACGATGTTTTATGCAACATTCGTTTTGGCCCAAATAAATATGTTTAAGTGAATGATTTCCTTAATAGAATGAAATATATACTTAATTCGATTTAAGTATATTGAATATTTTCCAAGGTTGAAAATAAAAAGATTTGTGAATTACTTATGAATAAATAAGTATGGAATTGTTTTTCCAATATGAAGTGAATATTTAGAATTTATCTTTTTGAAGATAAATTGAAAATGGATAGTTGAAATCGTATATGCATAGATATTTTGGAATATAAATTCATTATAGAATTTATATGTGAAAGTGGAATTTGTTTAAAAATAAATATTGATTTATTTTTGAAGTGTTGAAATTATATATCTTGTAAAGATATTTTGAAAAATAAATAATTTGGAAAATTATTTGGAATCTGGTGATGTGTGCATATCCATTGATGGTTCAATAACCGACTATCAATATTTCCCTTTGAATGGGTATTTGATGTGATTTGTTTGAATGTGAATGCTACACTTATTTTTAAATAAGCGCTCACTATTCGGGTTAACCGGGAAAGGACCATGGGGTCGTATAACCCATTCCGAATATGTGATACGTCGTTGTGAATTGCATTGAAGATCGGTGTTGAAGACCCGGTATTCGCGAGAGCGATAGGATGACCTGTCGATTTACTCTGCACCGAGTTGCTCCGGTATAGAGTTCTCCATATGTGATGGTGAATCCGATCAGGATTGTGAATATCCGGATTGCAAGGACTTCTTTGTAAGTGCCTTCGGTTTTGTTCGAGCCTGGAACAAACTTGTATGGATTGTATGTCTGACATTACAAGTTGAGATATAAAGCCGATTTCTTTCAAATATATTTCTGTTGGTGGCGAAGGATTTATTCTTTTAGCTTAACACCCTTCTCTGAGACGTACGAGCTCAGAGGTTATATAGTTGAAGTTATCAGCGACATATTCCCAATTTGGTAATGTGACATGCTGAGTGATGCTGAAATGATCATTGTGTTGATTATTGTGATAGGATCGTTTATTTGATCGTCTATCTTAGTGATCATTGTGTTGATCATTTGTTGACCCAAAGCATGGCTTTTGTATAAAGTATGTTTTTGTGGACGTGACTTCGTCGAACCTCACAACCCGGAAATGGTCAAAACAGGAAAGATGCAGCAAGGTTATGAGGGGTAGCACCCTTTAGGGTATGTACATTTCCTTCTGGATAGAGGTGGTATCATGGTATGGAGCCCAGATATTTAACCTATGTGGTTACTACGAATTTATTACTTTGTGGTTGTTGGCTTTCGGGATCCCGTGAGAAAGGTCGTTTACGATCGGGGAATGGCGTGCTCGTGTCAGTAGTTACCCAGTTAGGGGTAACCCGGCCTTGTGTTGGCAGAGTTCCGGTTTGGTTCTCGGGGATGTCTTTCCAGAGGCATTCTCATGTGGCAATGGGAAGTTCCTTGGCCTGACCATTTGTTGGAAATCCAAAGAAACAATACGTGACTTGTACGGTTTTAGTTGTAGAACCTGCCATCTAATATGGTAGCTATTAGTAGGCATAATATAATAGTACCTATGCTGGCTAAGATTTATATTCTACTTTGAAATGAAATTTCTACACTATGCACTAATAATAATGTCAAAATTGATTTAGTTTTAAATGCGTATCAAGCATGTTTGACTATCATAAGGAGAAATCTTCTCCAAGTCTGCGTTGCATTGTGTGTGTGGCAGGAGGTCTTATGGTAGTCTCATTTTAAAAAGCATTGCGAATTGAAATAAAAATATTTCTCTATTTTGATTTTAAAGATAAATAAACTGTTTTGAGTTCTCACACCAGTCACATGACTGACTTGGAGTTTATTGTTTTCCTTCCTAAACTCTGGGTGCCCACCAATTTCCACACGGGCAGTCGAGAGTTATTTTTATCAGGATATTCTGGAGTTGCTGGAGGCAAGCTGGATGGCATGGCGTATTACTAGTCTATATAGTATTTCTTTTTCTGCTGCACTGTTTGTTGTTGTTGTACACTCTGATGATATGATGTAATGAAATGTGATGTAATGTAATAACTGATATAGTTCTTTGTTTAAAGATTATTCATTTATTATTATATGTTGTTCCGCTGCGAATTGTGTGATGCTGTTGTGTTCTGTCCGTCCTATTTTCTTCTGTTTTTCTTTCTCCTCCATTCTCTTTTTCTTCTATTTCTTCTATGTTAAAATTGCCTATTCTCTATTTTCTCTCCTCCCTAATTTCTATCCTGTTCTCTTCTCTTTTCCTAAATTCTTTTTCTTAAAACCCTCAGTGTTCGGTTTTCCGTCGTTCGATTTCTCGGCAGTCGATAAAGTGAGTGTCGATGTTGAATTTTCGGAAGACGAAGAATCGTGTCCTGACAAAAAAGATCTTCAAGAGTTTGATTCACATGCTTGGTTTTTCCATCGGACTGAGGATGATAAGCGGTGCTAAAATTAAGCTTCGTTCCCAAAGCTTTTTGAAGACTCTTTTAAAATCCACTAGTAAACAATGGATCATGATCCCTAACAATAGAAGTAGGAACTCCATGTAATTTAACAATTTCTTTAATAAAGAGCTTGGCCAAAAGAGGAACGGTCTGATTGGACCGAACGGAAATAAAATGGACGGATTTAGTAAGTCTATCAACTATCACCCATAGGCTATCATGACCCGAACGAGAACGGGGAAGGCCGTCAATAAAGTCCATGGAAATCTGATCCCACTTCCAAATTGGAATTTCTAAAGGTTGCAATAACCCACCAGGCCTTAGATGCTCGGCCTCGATAAGTTGGCAAGTCATGCAACGCTTAACAAAGTTAGCAATATCAAATTTCATTCCATCCCAATAATAAAGTCGCTTCATATCCGCATACATTTTACTATTACCAGGATGAATGGTAAATTTAGAACGATGAGAATCTTCTAAAATATCTTTACGAAGATCACTAATATTTGGCACGATAAGTAAACCAAATTTTCGAATACCGCCACGAGAATCAATATCAAAGTCTTTCAAACTTTCAATACCAATTTTATCCCTACAACTTTGGCTAAGAAGAGCCAATTCGGGATCTAGCTTTTGAGCTTCAAGAATGCGGTCTAAAAGAGAAGGATGAGCCTCTAGGCTACATAAAGCCAAAGATGAACATAAATCGGACTCACGATCTCGAATCTCACAGGTGGATAAAACTCCAAGATCAATCCATTCGGATATCATCATGGAAACAACCGCTTGTAGCTTTCGGCTAAGGGCGTCGACAACATGATTTCCCTTTCCGGGAGCATAAAGAATGTCAAGATCATAAGATGCAAGGAACTCGAGCCAACGTTGTTGACGCAAATTAAGTTCCTTTTGAGAAAATAAATACTTCAAAGATTTATGATCGGTATAGAGAACAAATTTCTCTCCCAAAAGATAATGACGCCAAATTTTAAGAGCGAAAACAATAGCCGCGAGCTGTAAATCATGAGTGGCATATCTAGTCTCGGCTGGCTTCAATTGCCTAGAATCTTAAGCAATAACACGTTCTTCTTGCATGAGAACGGCTCTCAAACCAACACGACTAGCATCGGTATAAACAATAAAATCTTTATTCCCCTCGAGAGTAACAAGAATAGGAGCATTTTTAATTTTTGGAAAGAAGCTTCACATTTGTCCGACCAAATGTATTTAACTCCCTTCTTTGTCAAACTAGTAAGAGGCACGGAAATTTTGTAAAAGTCTTTTATGAAATGGCGGTAATAACCTGCCAATCCAAGAAAACTATGGATCTCCATCACACTCTCCGGTCTCTTCCAATTTTGAATCGTTTCAATCTTTGAAGGATCTACGGAAATTCCGGATTCAGAAATGATATGACCGAGAAACTTCACACGAGATTGCCAAAAGTGGCATTTAGAAAATTTTGCTTTCAATTGATTTCTCCTAAGAGTTTCCAACACAATATGAAGATGTTTTTCATGCTCCTCCTCGGTTTTAGAATACACAAGAATATCATCAATAAAGATGAGAACAAATCGATCGAGAAAGTCTTTGAAAACTCTATTCATAAGGTCAACGAAATAAGCCGGAGCATTCGTTAAACCAAATGGCATAACAAGCCATTCATAAGATCCATAACGAGTATGGAACGATGTAAAAGGAATGCTATCCTCTGCAATACGAAGCTGATGAAAACCGGTAGCCAAGTCCAATTGTGAAAAGACTCTAACACCACTAAGTTGGTCAAATAAATCATCAATCCGAGGTAAAGGATATTTATTCTTAATAGTCAGATCATTAAGCTTGCGGTAGTCAACGCAAAGCCTAAGTGTACCATTGGATTTCTTCACAAAAATAGCCGAAGCTCCCCAAGGGGAGGAACTAGAACGAATAAATTGCTTCGTCTCCAATTCGGATAATTGTTTGCGCATCTCCTCATTTTCTTTATTGGACATACGATAAGAAGGACGAGTAATAGGTAAAGCTCCAGGAATTAGATTAATTCTGAATTCAATTGCTCGCTTAGGTGGTAATCCTGAAACGGACTCAAATATGTCGAAAAATTCACGAACAACGTGAATAAGAGAAATGACATCTTCTTCATCATCATTATCGTCATCATGAGGATTTAAATAATATAAAGATGCAACCAAGTTGGAATCCGAATCTTTAAGATCAATAGAAATCTGCTTAACAGATTGAGGATGTCGAAGATGAATAGTCCGCGCAGGACATAGGATTTGAGCTTCATAGCGGTTAAGCCAATCCATTCCCAAAATCATTCCAAAGCCTAAGTAGCGCATGACATGCAAATCGGCTCGGAAAGAAAAATCACACAAAATAATCTCGGCATCTTTACAAAGCAAACTAATTGTTGCGGATTCACCAACCGGATTCGCAATTCTCAAAGAAGTCATTAAAACAACAACACTTAAAGAAAAAGTATCAACAAGTTCTTTTGATATAAAAGAACGGAACGCACACGTATAAAAAAGAACTCGAATAGGATGATCATGAAACACAATATTTCCATCAAGGATAGAATGAGAAATACCTTGACCACGAGAAGTGTTACTAGGAGTTTGCACCACATTAAGCTTTCCCTCCTTCTTGTTTTAGAGTTTGGGGCATACAGACAAATAATGATCCGGGCTTTTGCAATAGCGACAAGCACGGGGCTTTGAACACTTATTCGCATAATGGTCCTTAGAGCCACAGTTGTAGCATTGCCCACTACTAGAGGCAGAAGCCTTTGCCACCGGAGTTGCTTGCTTCCCTTTCTTATTGGGATAAGGACCTTTGAACTTATTAGGCCTTTTCTTATTATTGAAGTTTGGTTTGGCACCCATAACTTCAACGTCACTTTCCTTATATGCCTCTTCAAGACGAAAAGCGATATCAATGAGCTGATCAAAAGAAACTTCTAACTTTAGAAGTAATGGCTTCTTGAGATTTTTTTTCAAGCCATAGACAAACCTTTGGTTCTTCTTCAATGGGATGTTTATGTATTCGAACCCGTATTTAGAGACATAATCTGCCACAGAGGATTCACCTTGAACAAGGTCAATGAAACGACGAGCTAATGTCACCTTCTCAGCTTCTGGCACAAACTTTAATTCGAATCATTCCCGGAATTTCTCCCAAGTAAGATCCGCTTCATTTATTTCAGAAATCAGAAGCTCGTGCCAATCTAATGCTCTTTCTTGGAGCATACTAGAGGCCACCTAAACTCGGTAAAGATCAATAAGATTCATACGAGAAAAGATGTGATCGCATGATCTAAGCCAAGCTTGGACTTGAATAACGCTTTCGAACCCATGAATGGCTACCCACCCAAGTTGGTATAGTCACTGCACAAGCATGCAAATCCGGATTTAGGGTGAGTAGGTTCAGAAATGGGTCCGACAGCTTGAGCATTCTTTACTAGATCAAGAATTTGTTGTGCAAACATAAATACTTCATCCTGGGGAGTAGCACTAGATTGACCGGCGCTGGGACGGCCAGGTCTAACCATTTTTCTTCTTTAAGAACGGAAGAAAGAAGAAGAAAAAGTTTATTCACAAAATGAATATCAAACAATTAATGATTGATAAAACAAGGAATTACAAAAGAAAATAGGATAAGACGGTACGAAGACTCGAATTAAATCCTAAGGCACGACTCCTAAGAAAGACTTAGGACAACGATCCTTGTTAGATTATTCTACATCATTCCGAAGTTAGGCTTCGATACCAACAGTAACGCCCCATCTCTATACCCATGCTAGCCAAGAACACTACGGAGTAATGTCGTCAACTAGCGCAGAGAATAAGGCTGTTGAGTAGCGACCATATGTATAATTGCTTTGTGCGAGTACCGATATGCCAGATAAAAATATAACTTTTCATCACAAGAGGAAATCTGACATACCGATGCAAACTCAAGGCTACTACATAGTGGCTATAATATCTTCGGAAACAAATATAGAAATAAACATAACACAAATCAGTCATAGAAGTTCATATCTCAAAGGCAGAATCAGATATGAATATTACACATAAAAGTGTACATCGGAGTAGTGGTCAAAGAAGATGCACAATATCACAAAAGAATAGTTACAAGTGCTACCCAAAAGAATAAGTATATATCAATGAGTCTATATCTCAAATGTATACAACCAAAAACTATTAATCTAAGTAGTTAGCCAAAAGTCAGGATAATAATCCCAGATGAGAAGTCAAGCAGAAGCACCTGCAACATCTCGGTCTGACCCGAGTATTATTTGATAAAATAATAATAAACGGATCAGTATAGCTATAAATATCAGATAAAATGAGATAGAATATGAGATGTGACAAAAACGTATGGCAACAATAATGCCCTAAAATGAAAAATATACCCTAGATAACATGAAAAACATACAACATCTCACGAAATCTCAAAACACAGAAAAGAATGTCATATTCTTTATTTTTGTTCACCAAACCATAGATATTGACAATTTTATCAATGCCAATCACAAAAGTTAATGACACAAAAATTCACCAATGCACAAATATTGATAAAACTTATCAATGTAAATCATGAAAATTGGTGAAACACAAATTCTAGAAATCATCAATGGGAATCCAAAAATCACAAAAAGGGGGAGGCCTATCACAAAACGGGAGCATGAAAACTCACCAACACGTGTATCACAAAACAGAACGCTATTCCATGGTTGCTAACCATTAATTTTGAGCCGAAGCTCCACAGAACGGTCCAAAGACCATGGGTCGCTGCCCCACCAAATTGAGCCGAAGCTCCACAGAAACGAGGTTTAGTCTCCCTCGCAGACAAAGAGATATCGCACATTGCTAGTCTAAATCACAAAATGATCATCATCGATCATCAAGAAGTGTCAATTACACTAAGCTAGTAAATATATGAACTTAACTTCGTGTCCCATAACCACTAGCTTAACTTAAATATTTATGATCAAATTGTAGATCTTCACTAGAAAATTGTCACAAGAGATTCAATCGAATAAGTCCAAGAATTAACCGACGAAGTAAACGCGAGCGTTTCATACCACTTGTTTTACTAAGCCGTTTAATTAGATTTCTCATAGAATGAGTAAAGGTTTGTATATACTAGTAGATTGGAAAACGGTTTAAGAAAAGAGTTTTGTAATAAAATAGTGTTCAAATCGTTTTGATGAAAGAGTTTTAATATTTACTACTAGTATAGAAAACCTTTATATTTTTAAAGTGACAAATCACAGAAGAGATTGTAGAAACAATCAATCGCCAAAATTCATATTCGAGGACGTGAATAAAATCCAAAGAAATCGATGTCGAATCCATCAAAATAGATATTCTCAAAAATCCCGAAGAAAATGTCATCAAAGTCGATAATAAATGATAACAACAAATGAGAATCAACACAATTCGATTAAATATGGAAATTCAAGCTAAATAGGCAAAATAGGCAAAAACAAGCAGATTCAGACGTCTGAAGTGATTGATTCAGACGTCTGAATCTGGACAAAAAATATTTCCCAGAACAAAATTCAGACGTCTGAATCAATAAATTCAGACGTCTGGAACTGCCATATTTTAGCCTATTTCTTCTCTGGTTCAATACGAACCAATTCAGACGTCTGAAAATATAGATTCAGACGTCTGAATCTGGAAATAGAAATCTTTCCAGTATAATATTCAGATGTCTGAATCATACGTTTCAGGCGTCTGAATCTGGGAATAGAAATCTTTCCAGTATAATATTCAGACGTCTGAATCATACGTTTCAGGCGTTCCTTGAACCTAGGCCAATAATGGCCAAAATAATACCGGAAGCGATCAGACGAGCAACGACGACTAAGCATTTATGCCAAGCGACAACTCAGCCTTAACGGCTTTTCGATACGTCTCGAATATCAATGTTGAAATATCCATATAAGGATTTTTCATAAATTTTGCTTTCAAAACACAAAAAATTGGAATATTCACCAAATCAATCCAAATCAAAAGCAAATGCACATGAATAAGTGTTAGGAATTCATACCTAACAATCAAAGATAATTATAGACTTAGATGTGAGATAAAAATCCCACCTTTAAACCCAAAACAATGAAGAAGAAGTTATAGAGCAATAGCAAGAACAATCACACTTCAATTCCAACCCAACAAGCTTGAATCAAAGCTTAAAATAGAAACCTTTCCTAAGTTAGGTTTAGGAATTTCTGAAATTGAAAAGAGAACGAGTTAGAGAAGATGAAGAGAAGGCTTACCAAAGCTTCTTCTATGAATTTGGAGTTAAAGTTTGGATTTTGCAAAGATGATTAGGGCTTGGAGTTTTATTTTCTCATTCCTCTCTTCATTGTTGCTAAAGCTTGAGTATTAGGAAAATTATGAAGGAATGGAGAGAAGAGGGGGTGAAGCTTGGGTCTAATGGGCTGAAACCAAACCAAACGCCCTAAGTGAAAAAATAGCAAAGTTCCTCTAACCCCAAACACATCAAAGTTTATACTCAAAAAGGTCGTAAACGTCATTTTGAACTCAATGGGGGTGGTCTCGAGTCTTAATTCGACTGTTTGCAAAAAGTAGCTTTTCGGACAATAATCCGACTAACGATGAATTATTTTAAATAAAATATTTAAATATTCAATCGTAAAATATGCGGGTTGTTACATAGGTGGCCTCAGACGATAGGAATAGTTCAACCATTACCTGTTATACTAAATGTACCACTGGGCTAATGGTGGTTGGTAAGCACACTATAACACCCATTCTTTAAATATATTTCAATCTATGACCGTAGCACAGCGAAAACCAAGTCTTCAAGCAAGGAGATTATTCAACAACTTTAGATCAAAATAGCACCTTCACCATCTCCACAAAAGCTTTAGCAACACAATTCATCAAATTATGACATTCAAATGTATCATTGTGTGCATACCACTTAAATCAGAGAACGAATTAATATCACAGAGCAGACCACCAACACCAAAATCAACTACGCATCAGCCACTGAACAAAAAAAATGTGTTTTTATTACCTCGATAGCACTTTCTGAGAGCAGTATCTCTTAAGTCACACAAGGCATTAAAGAGAAACTCCGAATCTCGTCCACGCTCAACTTCGCTCATCAACTCTGACAATCAAGCAGGCGCAAGTACATCAGACGTGAACAACAGATCCTATGAAGAAAGCAAGCACTCACTCAACTTCATCCACCAGTCAACATCAGATAGAAGGTGACGGTTCTCTTAAGCAACGACGATGATTTCTCTAACGATGATTCTCTTAAGTGACTGCGAAGCTATAGGTCAAGGCAGACAACAACAACTCAAATATCAAACTAGACTTCCAGTTCGAGTCATTTAAGACTGCGTCGACCGTCGGAGGCTGAGAGAGTAACCGACGGCTTCGAGTTTGAGGCGGCGTCGGCATCTTTGAGTTCGAAGGAGAGACGAGAATTGGCTTCGGTTACTCACATGATTGAGGAGCAGCGGTAGTTATACCAAAAGAGTAAGAGGGATTTGGAAACGAAGACTAGGGATTTTGTGATGGATTTGAGCCATAAATTTGAGGGAAAATGAAAACGAGGGTTTTGAAACTCGATTTTGTGACAAAAAAGGAGGGAGAGAAAAATGAAACATGAGCGGCCACTGAAAGCTTGAGTGAGGAAGATACCAAAAATTCGTTAAGTATATAGAAATATGAGCGGACAATAAATTTTTTATCCAAATTTATGTGAATTGTTGGCGAGAAGCACATTGTAGCGTTTCTTTGTTCATTTTTATGAGTTAAACCGATCAATGGTTGCATATAGCTTCAAACGCTACCAATTTATGCAACTAAAAACAATTTTTGTTGTAGTGGTTACAATTAGAAACACCACGTTCCATGCAGACAACTAGGAAAAAAAATGTGAATTGCCATAGTAGTAAGACAACTAGGAAATATATAGCAGTAAGACAACCAGAAAAAATGAAAACACTCGACACACCACGTTCCACGCGAAGGAGGTTTTTGAACCAACCTCGTCCGATCAACACGTGGTTGTTGTCACAACCACATTCGCGGCTGACGAGGTTGGTTCCACAACATCATCCGCATGCAATGTTGTTGTTCACATAAATACAACACAGACTCGATTCGAGCAAAATTGAACTTGATTTAAATAAAATTCGATTTGCATAGAATTCAATTAGCTAAATCACGTACCGCGCCGATGTTTGCTCATTTTTTCTTCTACATGGCGACGACGACGGAAAAATTGAGCACGAAGAGGAGGGTTTGAGCGGCGGATTAGGGTTTGAGTGTTTGAGGGTGAACGATATGCTGAGAGCGGCGGGTTAGGGTTTGAGCACGAAGAGAAGCTTTTTTCTATTTTTTTTTAAAAATGGAAGGGTAGTTTTGGAAGTAGACGGGATGCGAAGAGCAAAAGATGTGTTGGATTTTTCTCTCTCAAAACATTGAGGTGGAAAAAGCAAAATAATGGGTGAGAATAGACAGAGCCTTTATCTAGTCCTATTCTTATTTTTCCATATTTATTTTCAGTAGATTTTGGCTTTGAATGTTTAACGGAGGTTTAGAATGATTTAAGACGAAGCATTAGTGAAAAAAAATTGAAAAGCGACGGCTTATAGGAGCATTTCCAACCGAAGGGGTGGGAGGGGTCTATTTAAGTCAGTCGACCCCAAACCCACCCCAACCGGTTGGAAAAAGCACATAATGTGTTTTCTCTTAGCCGACTAAGCGTAAGGCTTTGGAAATAAAGCTAGAATGATGCTTTATATATTACTGTTGAAGTAATATATATTATTTTGCTCAAAATGTTGCTTTTTAGCCAGCGAAAATAAAACCAGCTGAGCTTAGCCGACATTATTTTCGCCGGCTAAGAAGCAACACTCTGGACGGGTTGCCAAAACAACACAGATGGCCACAACGGATCGGTTGCTTCCCAACCGTGACACGGTTGAGAACGCTCTAACCTAGTTTTATCTCTAATCACAAAAATTGAATTACTACGCTTTAGTGGGCTTTTTTGCTATAGTCCGTCTAATTGTATTAAATGTGATTTATTATTTCTATCTTAACTTCCTAATCCTAATTTCTCTTTAACGTATCTATACGCAATGCATGTCAATTTGAAAATATCTAACATTAGAAAAACAATTCAATTTCAAATTCCTCAAATACTGAAAATAACAATCAAAATCATATTTACGCTGTCTAATGTTAGTGTTTCATGTGTTTTATATCATGGATTGTTATAGGAGAAATTTTAACATACGATTCTTATGATTATAAAAAATTAGCATCAGGTTTCTCTCAATTTTCTTTTATAAATTACATCCATAATTTTAAAAAAAGGTGAAATTCACGGAGTTGTTTGGGTAACTTTACAAACACCAAGATGTTTTTTCAAGGTGTACATGCATAACTCATAACTACCGTGATACACGTCGGAGTGACCACTTTTAGATTTAAAAACGAGAGAAGTAGAAAATAAAGAAATTCAAAAAAAAAACAGTAATAAATAGCTTCTAAAAAAGATGGAGGTAAAACAAATAAGTTTAGAAAACTGTAATGTGTCACTAATTTCCACTTGTTACTAACACCGTTGTCTTTCTCCAGTTTTACGAAAGTCGGATAAGCGACAATATCTCTGAAGTTGCCCCTAGTTTAAAATAAGGTGGCAACCCACAAGATAACTAAACAAACCGTTGCTTTGGTTACTTGCAAGTAGGCCTGTCAACGGGTCGATTTCGGTCCGAGTATTTTAAAACCTAGACCTGACTCCGATTACAGTAATCACAACCCGAGTCCGATCTAGACCCGTATGATACTTTAAAACCAATACTCGAGCCTAGCTCATTGAGCTTTTTAAACCCGTCGAGTAATACCTGTGTACCTAACTCATAATATTTATATTAAAACCCTACTTTAAAACTACAATTTTAATAAAATCTATATACAAACAATGTCAACAAACAAATTGGATAGTGATGTGGCCAAGTTCACAACAAAAATATGTAAAAATATCTACATGCAGACAAACAAAATGGTAAATAAGTAATATACAAATTCATATTTTGATATGACGGAAAACTAATAATCGGATCAGGTCCTATTTATGTCGGATTTTGATAAAACCGTCTCGAGCATAATAATAACCGGATCGGACCTGAGTAGCTAAAGGCGAAACCTATATCTGTATTAATAGAGCAGGTTTGGACGGACTAATTCAAAAGCCGTATCGGACCTACCAGCGACCAACCAACATTACCTTTGGAACTGCCTCAACAACCGCCATTTGGATGCGTTTTAACCATTCAAAGCGTCAAATAGCGTCCCAAAGAGAAAATCATACCACAGTGTCCTTCGTCATACTCTCGTCCATTGATTTGCTCCTTAGCCCACCATCGTTCTCAAGTTCATGAAATGATTCCACTCTCCAAGCTCTATCTTTTTTTCTACAATTCTCTCCAATTTATCGGCTGGTATATTCCTTTTCCTTTATTTACTTCTTCTTTCCTCTAAAGTTTATTATTTGTCTCTTTCTAATCTGCAAATAGGCTGATTGCTTTATGCAAAATTTTGGGTAACTTCAACACTACCAAATCCATTCACGGAGCATATGCCGCTGCTGGGGATCTCATTTGTAATTTATTCACCTTCCACCACTTTTCCAACTTTCTACTCTGTTTATTTTTTTCGCTCGCAGATTTCAAGTTTTTGTTATGTTTCGCGATTGTTAAGGTTCGCTGCAAACTGCTGCGTTTTTGGAAGTTATACATGCAGCCATCGGTTAGTTCTTGCCTTATTGAAAATTACTCAGAAAAATATAACTATGCAGATGGTTAAGTTGTATTTGTTTGAATTGATTTATTTTAGGCTTGGTTCCTAGTGGAGTTTTGCTTGCTTTGATGCAGTGGGGAGGGAGGACTCATTTCTTACTTGCAATTGTTCGACAAATTGTAGAGGTGGGAAATTTACATTTCGATTTTCTCATGATAACCAGTGGATACTGTATATTATATATGCCATGAACTTTATCTGAACAGTACATTGAATTTTATGTTCTAGGTGCAAGGTCTCCCATCAGTATTCATAACTTTTTTGGCTTGGAGTGTATCCGAGGTTTGTTATGTCATATCATTCTTGTTTTCACCCAATTCTTCTTGGTATTGAATTTTGCATGGAATGCCTGTTTTGCAACACCTTTGGTGTTTGGATTGATATTGTAAGCGGGCATTGAGGGTACAAAGTACAAACTGTCATAAGGTTGAGTACTACCGGAAATAGAAAGAGGAGATATCTTGGAAACTTTGGCATGCAAATGAATGAATGTAATATCCTTGCATTATTCAAGGACAAAATTTTTCAGCGTTTTAGCCTCAAGTACATACCTTCAGTATTTTAACATGAAGGACAACTTTCTTTAGGTATCAGTTTTTAGTTATTGATAACAGTTTTTACTTTTTAGGTATCATTTGTAGTTATCGATGGCGGTTTTTAGGTATCAGTTTTTAGTTCGGTAGCAGTTTTGAAAGAATATTTATCCTTATGAATAATTTTGGAAAGAATGTTTGTTCTTATGAACAATTTTGAAAAAATGTTTGTCTTTGTGGTTAAAAGATTGATGTCGTGTCCTTGAGGCTAAAAATATACAAATTTTTATCATTTAAATTAATTCTCCCCTTGCTTATTGCTAGAAACATGCTAATGGTGGTATGATATGGTACTATTTGTGAGGAGGAGGAGAATAGAATAGAGAGGAAGTTAGCAGAAAACAAAGGGAAGCAGAATAAGATTTTGCAAACAAAGCATTTGCTTCTTCATTCATATTGTATTACTTATGTAGGAATCCATACAATTTCCTGTAACAGACTCAATATGTGGCATCATATAGGCCACTGCCTTGTAACAAACTTGCACTAAATAATAAAAAGAAAAATAACAGAAAACAAAGAAAAATTCCAGATCACTCTATTTTGTCTATACTTTAACAGACTAGCATGTGCATGTAATCCATCAGCACGTTCCTATAACCATTTGTATATCATTCCAAATATCTACTAGGCAATTTTATCGACCTCCTAGGCCTAATGGTTGTTTGTAGTAGTCTGCAATTCATTTGTGTGTCTATCATGGTATGAAAGGACATGTTTCAAGTCAATCGATAAATTTTGTGCTCTAATAGAGGTAACGAGTAGACAGACATATAGGCCCAAATCAAACCAAAATAACAAGATCGAAGGCCAGTTCAAACTCGATGGGTCGGTACGGATGAAAGAAAATTCCATAAAGACCCTATCAACATATTTTGATAATACATAATAGACTCTCATGCCTCTCCAAAATATGCTTCTAGCATCTTCCGTTCCTCTCTTCCCCGGTTGAAATAGCATCATCCATTTTAATAATGAATTCATTTCGCTACCATGCCTCTCCAAGATATGCTTCCAACAGCATTGGTCCTAATATTTTTGGATGACTATTTATGACGAATTATGAAAATTAATGTTTGTGAGTTTTCTGCAGCTTTAGTTAGGTCTCACATTATTTTTGAGGGCAATCATCTTCATTCGTTATTTATCTTCATAAACTAACTAATTTACCCACCCACTCAAAATATTGAAACTTTTCTCTAAACCTACTATGCTCACCATGTTTTCTTGACAAACACAATATGGACTCGCTCCGATTCAAATCAAAAATCCACCTCAAGTTAGATCAAAAGTTGAATCCCACTTCAATTTTAATCATCCTACAATCATAATTCTACTCAAGTCTATTAGGTATGAATCCCGATATCAGTTCTTTTGATTTCTACTGATGGGCAGTTCGATTTTTAATGATGAATTGAGTTAGAAATTTTTTTGTCGTTTTGTGCTACCAGCAACGTGGACAGAGGAAAGACCGTAGTTGACGCATCATTCGCTTATACAAAATTAATTGATTTTTCATTCATTAGATTTTGTATTACCAAATGTAGTGGTTTGGAAAGTATGTTTATTTAATTTATTTGATTTTAAAGTGGTATCAGGAAAATTTTGCTAGACCCCAACAACAGTACTTTTTTTTATTTTTTTTATTTTAACACTGTACTTGCTAGACATATTGAAATCCTTATCTTTTTAACGTTAATTTTTTTTTTTTTTTTTTTTTTTTTTGTTGAGATATTACTCTCTCTCTTTCTGGTATTTTGCAATTCTTCATACTGTTACTGTTCATAATAGAGTGATGTTATCGTAAAGCGTGATATAATGAAATTTGGAACTTGACACGTGCGTGCGCGTGCACATCACAACATTTTGTTGTATAAAATTATAAACTTGGAACATAAAATTATCTTAAAACTATTACTTTTGAAGTCCAAGAACCAATTTACAAAATGTCTACATGTATTTGTTGGGTTGGCTCTGCCACTGGAATGTACTGTTATATTGGAAATTTGGAACAATTTAAGAGTGCATCTGTCAGGCTATACATACATATATAACAAGAAGGAAAGAAAAGGTTAATGGAACAGACATAAGCCTAGAAAATATTGTATTTATAACTATGGTACCATGCATGCTTGCTTAATTTCTAGGTATCCTTCTTTTGCTAGCGTAAGCTGAGTTCAACAATTTTTCTAACATTACTCCTCTAATTTTCATTGCCAATGCTTGTGCTGCATTTATCATATCATGTTATATACATATATGTATACGTACATACACATACATAGTGGAAATTAGCCACAAGGGCTTATTTAGCAAGTAGAATTAGTTTTTAGGACACACAACTGAAATAATTACTTTCAAGGACAAAACACAAAATAATTATTCCGTCCTTGAAAGTAATTTCTTTAAATGTGTGTCTTAGAAACTAATTGGACTACTGATTTTGTCCTTGAAAGTAATTATTCTGCCGACTTTGGCCTTGAAAGTAATTTCTTTGAATGTGTGTCCTAAAAACTAATTGGACTGCAAAGTTTGTCCTTCTGGTGAAATGCCCGTGTGTATGTCCCTGCACACGCATGAGCATCCAATGTTCGTGCTACACTCTTCTCCGCCGCACCCATCTACATCCCTACAATTTAATTTAGAACAAAAAATTGTAGTTTTGTTCTTGTACATTTCAAGATCACCCCTACAAAATTTGAGTTAATCAAAATATTCCTAACATACTAAAAATGATATTTTAGACCGACGGTTAAGGTAAACGTTTTAACGGTTGACATTAATTTTACATTCTGAACATACTAGAGTTTCGAAATGATCTCATCTTTGTCGATATGATGCTCATAGTATAGATTGGACATCCGTAAAACTATATTTGATTTCGAATAGTGTAAGTATAACACCTCTATGATTTTTCGAGGCATGCAATTTGATTCTTAACATATCCAAAATAATATTTTAAATCGGCGGTTAAAATAGTTGTTTTAACAATATCGACTTCATTTTGAATATGTTAGGAGTTTCAAAGTCATCTATTTTTCATTGACATTATGTTCATAGTGTAGATATGGACATTCTTAAAATTCATTTGATTTCATGTAGCACTATAAACAGGGATGAAACAGATCCTTGCTAACTTTTTCAGCCAATGATTTCATAAAATTAATTAAATATTATTGCTTGTTATCTACTTTTACACAGGTTATAAGGTATTCTCATTATGGCTTGAGTTGCGTAGGAGCTTGCCCATCATGGCTCACCTACCTCAGGTATGCAGCATTACGCTACATTGGCAAGGAAAATTTTGAGTGTAAAAAAAAGTTCTTATTATTATTATTACTAGTACGTGTCCGTGCTTCGCACACGGGCTGTTTGTGTTATTCTATACATTGATATTTTGTTTGAACGTCGGAAAGCAAGGGCATTTTTGAAATTTTAAAAAAACATCGAGTAAATTAGTTTGACGAATTTTCCTTACTTTGTTAGTAGTAAAGGTATATGGATGAAAGTTTGATCTCATATATCTAGCCAAACAGAATCTGGTATTGATCCTAACATTGAAATTTTTTGTCATGGAGCACCGTCGAAACCTAATGGATAAATAAGATTCAGTGAGCACCTATATTACTCCAGTACAATGATATGACAGATGCTAGACACAAGTTAGTGATCTAGCAGCTAATGTTTTCAAACAGGCGACAACAATATCTTTCTATGCTGGAAACATCGATTAAAAAAATCTAGGAAATTGTTCAAACTTTATTTATAGTTGGTCCCTGCCTCACCAATTAAAGTCCCTTTTCAGTTACTGCCTTCTGTCTGCTATATGATAAATGTAAATTTATGATACATCAATCATTATCAAATGCATAGGGGAGTACCGACAAAAGTTAATTTTATCATCCGTAGGTACACTGCTTTTATTCTTTTATATCCTATTGGGGTAGCGCCTGGAGAAAGTAAGCACCAAAATCCATGTATCGTTATTCATAGCTTCTATTTTAATTTTGAAATAATTCTCTATTTTAATTTTGAAATATTTCTCTTGTTAATTTCATGCAGTGTGGTTGATGTACCAAGCACTTCCTTTCATAAAGGAGAGAGATCTTCACTCAAAGTACTTTGATAAACTCCCATTTACCTATCGTTCATTTGTTTTGGTATGCGATGATCCTTGTTCTTATCAGCTTTTTTTTCTATTTGTGTCATCTGTTAGGGTTTACATTCTTTGCTATTTGTTTAGGCTGTATTGGTGTGCTATCCGATTTTATGGTTAAAACTATATCTTCATTTATTCAAGCAACGCCGGTCAAAGTTGGGTGGCTCAAAGCAGAAGAAGAAAACATTTTAAAACGTTTCAGTTGATGATACTGTTCTGTGAAGCAGAATTCCCACGAGAAGCGACAAGTATATTTATGCATGGAAAATAGTAATAACATAATTTTATGTAAGTTCATTTTTTTTTCAGTTCTGATTTTTGTTGGACAGATCGCTTGTTTATTCAACTATGATACTTCCAATTTATATAGAATTCATTAAATGTTGTGAATATGTTGCAGAGGATATCAGCACATTAATCTTTAGGAAAAAGTCATTTGGTTGTTTCAAATTTCTTTTCCCAATTGGTTTCTTTAGTCGGATGTTCATTCTTGTTAACTCCTTTGTTCTGTTAATTAATTCCTTTACAACATGTGTTTGTATCAAAATTGGGTACAACACTTTTCGGAAGTATTTGAAAAAATTAAAATGAAGAATTTAAATGTAAAAAGAGGATAATCTAACAAATACGTTAACTCAAACAAACAAAAATAGAAAAGGACAGAGATCTATAGTGGTTCGGCGTTGTAGCCTACGTCCACTTTGAATGATTTGATCTTTATTGTTGATTGCTAACTGATTCAACATAGAATAATTCAAACACTCAAGTTATGATGGACCTTCGGCAGAGTAAAGACATAATAGCGTTCAAAACCCCTCCATTCTGTTGGCATTGGAGTGCTATTTATAGATGCAGTTTGAAAATATCTAGCTTAGATCTCGGAATACTCTTTCTCACACGTGGATGGACCCACCAGATCGATCCGAGGTCATTGGAGATCGATCCATGTACATTTTGCATCGATCAAGATTTGCTTCTTTTGGGCTGAGATTGATCAGAGACATTCTTGAGATGGTAAGCAGGCTCCTGTGAAAATTTGATAGCATTTGGACTTGTAGATCTCGAGTTATGGTCAATCCAAGTGTGATATTGTATGTGGCCGTAGTGTGCGTATCGATAAATTTTGTATCGATAGCCTTTCGTATCAATGCTCTGCGTATCGATCGGATGCTCAGTGGTGATGTGGAGCACCGACTTAGGGGAGACCCACTTTTTGTGCCGCATAACCGTTTCCTTCACTCGACCATGCCTTCTTCGTATCGTTCTTAGGGGTTATTCTTCGTATCGATGAATGGAGGGTCTCTTTGTATCGATGGTTGTTGGTTGCTAACTTCGTATTGAACCCTGGAATGATCGATACGAAACAAAAGAAAGGGTTGATCGATACAAACTGAACTAATAGATCGATATTGCTTGATCAATACGAACAGTTGGGGCTGGATGGATACGAATAGGAGCGGATCCTGATGGATACGAACTGGTGCGACTCGATGGATGGATATGAAATGGAGTTACTTGATGGGTGGATACGAACCAATGCTATTTGATGTATACGAAACGGACATGTTTCACGTCAACTTGATCAATCCATAATTTGAGCATACGGACTCCGATTGACCTGAAATTTAGGACACTGGCTTCCATAACTTTGTTTGTCATATCATATCAATTGTAGCTCGATTCAGACTCAGACCAAATTTTCCAATATCCATGGCGAACCAGTGCATAACCGATTCTCGAGTCGAATTGTCTTTGGTTTCTACTCGAGTCCTTAGTGCCATGGCCTTGCCAAAAGGCGAGATAACATTTGCCCCCTGAAGTACGTCTTGTGTGAACATAACGTGCTTTGAAAAAAGCCGCATTCTTTACTCCGAAAAAGCTCTATCTGATTCGTTGAATAGTCGTTGCCTTTTCATCAAGAGATGTAACCTTTGACTGATTTCCAGTAATATAAATGTTGAATGTTGACTGCCACTGATCATGCAATGTTTGGTTGCAACTGAGTGCTGAGTCCTAGCAATTAGTCTTTCACTGTTATGATTGTCATCAGGTGAGCATTCAATTCCTATCAATTTTGAAAATGGAATGTTAGTCCATCATACATGCACGTATGCTAGCCTGACTCCTGTTCATGGGTCGTTGTCAAGTTTTTTTTTTTGTTTTTTTGTTTTTGGATCGAATTTCGTATCGATCCTCTCTTGGAACGATGTGAAATTCGAGTTATAACAAAGTTTGATGGTTGTTTTAAGTCATTTCTTCATATCGATCCTCTCTTGGATCGAGTTGAGAAGTTGGAGAACATCCTTCGTATCGATGGCTATCGATGCGAATCAGTTGGTTCTTTGAAATGCTTCATATCGATGTATACAAACTCTTGTAGTCTTTGAATAGATGAGTACGTAATTGGCTTTTCGTGTTAATGGAAAATGAACGATCTAAGCATGAATTGGTAGCGCGTTCGTATCGACGACATATGAGACTGCTTGCTGATAGATACGAACAACTGCACCCTTGACCACTCTACGTGGATGGATAGGAAGAAGGCTCTTCGTATCAATGAACTTCTGAGACAATTTCTATTGGTTCATGCTACCGGGAGACGAATCGTTTTTTCCACTTGGTTTTGCATTCATATAAATACATTTTGGACTTAGTCGAATTTTCACTTGCTTTCCTTTCTATACTTCGCTTTCGTATCGATCAAAAGCTTTGAGGAAGAGAAACTGCCTTTGTTCCCAAATCACTCAACCTGCTAATCTTTTGAATACTTAAATTAGGTAATTAATCAATAATTTCACATTAAAATGACGAGACTCGAGTTCTAATGCCAAACCGTCCAGAGCCGTGGCCGATTCTGGTGATGATGATGCCGGAGTTGGTTGGAGTGAGGTCGAAGGAGGAAATGGCGTGCTATCTGCTTGAGGAAGAAGAAGGGATGATAAATACAGAGGAATCATTCATATCGATCATGGATGAGGAAGAGTGACTCATACCGGTCCGAAAACAATAGAAGTTCGTATCGATTGAAAACAATGGAGATTCATATCGAGGGTGGGAGTGACTTCATATCGACTGGAGATGGTGGGAGTTCGAATCGATTTGGAGCGATCGATACAAAATCTTGACTGCGCGATCAATACGAAGTATTGGTTCCATCGATAGATACGAAGACGCGACCCATGATCGATGAGAGAGGAAGGACTTGGGATCGATACGAACTATCCTTCCAGTAATCGATACGAAGTCCTTTCTTTCACGATCGATACAAATAGGGCCTTTAGTGATCAATCCAAGTTTTGATCTGTGATGGATACAAAATCTTTGCATAATCAAACACTTGACTCCGACAAGCTTCAGCCTTGCACATCTGAACTTAACTGTTAAACTGCACATTTGACCGCCCTTCGAAACTCGTCGATGGAACTATAACTTGATAAATTTCATGAATTTTGACATGAATCATTCTCCGAAGTCAGGACGGCATGGTTGTGACGATCAGCGATGGCGGTCACTCCGATTGAATCTTAAAGACTTGTCGTCTGAACATCTTTTAAAATCTGTAGAATTTTAAGTATTATGTAGCACGACACTACACAACACGTTCACACACTTTACACCAGGGGGGAACACGGGTTTACTGTCGTCTAATGTTAATATTTACTGAGTTCAATAGCTATGGAACCCGAAAATTTTGAGCCGTAGGATGTCTAGAGTCCTTTTCCAGTAATCGAAATGCCAGCCATTGCAGTAGAAGTTGTCAGCCCTGCCTTGGATGAATTGCTGGGAGCAGTCTTCATCACAAATCCACAAGATTCTATTCGCTCCAATATTTCCGAGGACATGTTTGGCAGGATTTTCCTAAGGCATGGATTGTCGCTAAATGATGTCTTATTGCTGGGGCCAAAAGATAGAGCTCACAACCCCCCGGAGGGATACACGACTTGCAATAGATTCATGTGTATAGCCGAGACGCTTCCTCCTTTCAATCAGTTCATTTGGGACGTGCTGCTTTTCTTGAGGATAGCTCCGTCCCAGTTGCACTCGAACGGGTACGCCTTGCTCAACAGTATGTTCATTATCTTCATGGAGCACCTCTTCTGACCTCCGACCGTGGAAGAGATCGGATATCTGTTCAACATAAAAAGTCGAGAGGACAACCCTTCTTTCACTTTTTTGGAAGCGGTTAGGAATTGCCAGGTAGTTGCGGGAGCTTGGAGCAAGCTAAGCTACTGCAAAACCGAATGGTTTTTCATTCGGTGTCTACCGGGATTCGCTAGAAGGTGGCTAGTTAGACCTAAGCATTCTAACTTATTCATCGATTAATTGGATTCTACAATTTGATGTCGAATCTTATACTTTGCTTCTTTTACAGCTTCGATTCCGCGACCCGAAGGGGATCTGTTCAAAGAAACAGTAAGGGTTCTTCAAGCGGTACCAGCCGCGCATAGATAATTCAACGAAGTCCTCACAGATGAAAATTTGATTGCCGTGAAGCTGGTAGATAGAGACCAGAGCATCGGATCGGCGGGAGTTCTCAAAATGGCCCCCGCGAGGCATGGAGGGAGAAGAGCTCCGGGTGTCGTGATTACAGAAAAGGGCGGGGATGAGAATGTGTCCACTGGAGAGGAGCCTGCAGCTGGGCCCTCGCAAAGTCTTCGATTTTCAGAGTTGAAAAGAAGAGGCAAATCTATTGCCCACAAGGCCATGAGACGTAAAACTATCGTGATATCTCCGCACGTTACAACTGGTATAAGGGCGGAGACCTCTCCTCAACAAATGGAGAGTTCATTAGAAGGATTGGTAGATATTCACATTCCGGATGACTTAACTTCACTTCAAGATATTGGACTAGAGGAGCTTCAAAGTGCCTTAGATATAGGGGAGCCACTTCTACGAGCACGGCTGCCACAACCGGTTGGTTGAGGGTTTGCACATGCACGCACACACTTCACGACTGCACACAACCTTTAATAACATGTTTCTCAATCTCTGGAGATATCTAACTCCGTTTCTCTTTTTATTTTACAGATACGATGTCAAAGTGTGGATCTATGCTCGGTAGTCTTCTTTCTGCACGCCATGCTTCTAGCTCATATTTCGAATCTCGTAGGCATGAACCCGAAAGAGAACGTGATCGCAGTCGCTCCAGTCAAGAACGGGAGCATTATGAAAGGGAAAGGGATAGGGAGAGGCAATCTCAAAGTAGGCGCCGTTTCCAGTCGCACTCTCCACCACTTAGAGGTCCCCCACAACCCTCCGGCCTTCGAAAAATAAACTGCTAAAGCTTCACGTCAGATAGAACCTCCTCAAACTTCGAAATCTGATGAAAAATGCTACAGAACTGAGGCAGAAACTATTGTTGTCACCACATCGACTGCTATGGAGCCTACGGGAGAAGAGGCCATCAGAATAGCTAAGTTAAAGATGGATTTTCAGAACATTTGCTTCGATGGCTTCCATTTCCCCTCAAACT
Source organism: Allium cepa (assembly GCA_030765085.1). Taxonomy (NCBI): domain Eukaryota; kingdom Viridiplantae; phylum Streptophyta; class Magnoliopsida; order Asparagales; family Amaryllidaceae; genus Allium; species Allium cepa. The sequence goes on from CM060943.1 coordinate 156,685,790, forward strand.
TAAAGAGAATCCCTAATGAGGCAGAGCAGAAGGTACATGATTATGTATATGATGTCTACAATCAGTACTGAGAATTGGTGAATATGGCAGGGAAAGCTTCAGCGGTGGCCCTCGATTGGGCGAAAACAATCGAGAAAGTGGAGAAAGATCTTGCCTAGAAGGACCATATAGTGCAAGTACTTACCAATGAAAATGTAACTTTGAGGAACTCGAAAACGGAGGCCAATAAGAGAGCCGACGAGAAGAATAAATCTATGGAAAAGATGTGGCAGGAGCACTTGGCCTCGGTTGAGGAAATGGGTCAAAAGACCACCACTGTCATGGCGGAGAGGGATGCCGCGCTCAATGAACTTGACGAGTTAAAGGCGTAGTTTACTGAGGCTATCAAAGAAAAAGATGATGCTAATAAAGTTGCCCAAGAAGCGTGTGAGAAGACAGTGGCTCTTAGGAGCGAAAGGGATGCGGTAGTCTTAAAGGCACAAGAAGCTGAAGCCAGAATTGAAACTGAGGTAAAAGCGGCGGAGGCCGGATGGAAAGTGATATTGAGGATCTCCTGGTAACATATAATGTCAATGTCTTAAAACACGCAACCTGGGCTGGCTCGAAGACTACGCATTCCATCCATACAATGCATGGCACCGCCTGGAAGAGGACGAGAAGGTGGACCATGGCACTTCAACTATCGACGACTTCGAGCTTGAAAATCGAATATTAGTTGAAGATAAGCCGAAAGTGCTTCACGAAGCCATCGTCGCTTTTGAAAAGGAAAGACTATCCGCCAAGTTCCCGAACGTCGGAGAGGGGTCCGGAGTCGGGCATCATGAAGGAAGCTCTGAAATTCCTACAGCGACCCAACCTGAGCTTACTTCTGCAATTGGTCCTCCAACTGTCTCGGCGGATGATCCAGACAGGCCGCACATATCTCCGCTACGTGAACATGTTTTTGAAGGTGCATCGGCTCAACATGTGAGCCATTCTGAGAATGGTACTCTGAACACTTTTCCAGCTTATCTAAGTGCAGGAGCATTGTCGAAAGACGTCACCAATAGCTTCTCTTATCTTTATTCAGCTATAGATGTTTCTCAATCCGTTCCTCCCGCAACCTAAGAATTGCATGATGATCAAGAGGACACTATGATGGAGGCAACGACCATAACGGCAGCTATATCAACCGGGGAGGTTCACGAGAGCAGTTTCGTTCTTGACGAACAAATGATGGAAGAACTCCTCGACCACCACAGCCACCCAATCACTGATCTTCCTTTCAATATAGGTGAAGATATATTTACAGCTAGCTCCTCAGGCCTGACTAGCAACATTCCAGTGGGCGTAAGCGCACAAAAGGCTGATGGGATAATGGCAAAATTCACAACCAAAATAGAGCAATACCAGCGGGTCAGTAGTGTTGGAGGTGGTATGGCTGATCCCTGCCCGATCCCTATGCGTATGATTTCTCTTGATGGCACAATCGTCGATACTGGCATGCCTCCTTCTTCTTCCTATATTGAAAGTGCCACTTTTCCTCTGGTCTCACATTTAGAAAGTATCCCTATCCCCGTGAGCTCGGAGGAAGAGACCACTGTAATTCCCCCAACCGAAGACCAACCAGCAAAAGGAGGACGGGAAGACAAAGGCTCGAGGAGGCATCCGAGCGGAAGTTCTAGTGGGTCAACACTAAGGAAGAAGAAGAAGTCGAAGAGTAGGTGTGTCCTTCTATTATTCTTTTGGTAGAGAGGCAAGATTGGATTTCATATTTCTTTTTGCAGGCCGTGTATAGATGCGGGTTCGGCCCCTGCTTATAGGAGTTCATGGAATAAGTTTTTGTACTTGTCCTTTTTCCAAAGAGCAAAAGAAATAAAATCTCCTTTTGTTTTCAGCATGGCTCTGTGTTCATTTGCTTAAGTGTATTAGCACTCGAATTTCCATTAAATGTACTTGTGAGGCTTTAGTCTCTGGATTAGACTTGAGTTTTGTTGTTAAGTGCCGAAGTCATGGATTTTGGTCATGCATTAAGTCAAGTCCCAATGTTATGCTGTCTCGGTTAGCGGCTTGTACTTGAGCTATGCCCCCAGTTCTAGGGAGAATTGAAGTAGTTGGTTGGCTGTGGCCTTCAATAATTTAAACTTTAACTTAGTCGGAACATAGTTAAAGTGAGATGAGTTTGAGTGGTCGGATCAAACTCGCTTGTTTGTTGGTAATAGCATCCTCACTCTGGGATTGAACTCGTATGCCGATGGTCGGTCACGCTTGCTTAATGTTTGAAGTCATATCCACGCTCCGAGGACTTAAGTTATTTACGGACGGTCAGTCACACCCATCTAATACTTAAAATTATATCCACACTCTATGTACATAATTTAATCAGCAGTTGGTCAGTCACATCCGTATTTATACTCCAGTCTGCGCTATGGAGACTTAAAGTCAGTAGATGGGTGGTTGGTCACACCCACTTGGTATTTATACTCCGGCCCGCCCTCTCGAGACCAGAGTTATTTGATGGGTGGTCGATCACACCCATTTAATATTTATACTCCTGTTCGCACTTCGGAAATCTAGAGTTAATTGACAGATGGTCAGTCGCATCTGTTTAAGTATTAGGATTTCGTTCACACTCTAGGAACGAAGGGTGGATCAGGGTTATGGATGGTCGGATCACATCCACCCTGGGTAGGCAAGTGAAGTCGTAGATGGATGGATCCATCCTCCTCAAACTTGTAGAAAATGAAGGTGAGGTCATGGATGGATGGATCCATCCTCCTCGAGCCCATGTTTTGGAGTTTGTACTCCAATTTACCCTCTAGGAGCTGGAGTTCGCTAGAGGATTGTCGTGTATCAATACTTTTGGCTTTAGCGTGGTTGCTTGCTCCCGAGCTTAGGGTTTCACTTAACGATTGTCCGGTCGGATCACGGTCGCTCCCTATTTGAATTAATCCCACCATAAAATGGAACTTAGCTCTTTGTGTGTCGTGATGGTCGCATACACATTTCAAGAATCGCCACTCTGGCTTGACGAGTTTGCGTTTTATTGCTGAAATAAGAAATTACAGCAAAGTCGGTTGCCTTATTACAAGTTTAAATTTAGAAATGTATAAAAAAATTCAAATTAAAAGCAGACTAATGAATTAATAAAGCTTGTTAGGTGTAGTAGCGATGGAGACTCTCGCTATGCCAAGCTCTCTGCAAAGTGAGACCGTCAACGGTTGATAATTTGAATGTGCCGTCTCCAGGTCTTCATTCAATAACATATGGTCCTTCCCATGTTTGTTTCATATGTGAAGGGATCGCATAGATTATCTTTACGAGATCGCCAAGTTCAAAGGTTCTAGGTCGGACCTTAGCATTGTATAATTGGGCGACTCGATTCTGGTGTGCGACCGCGCTCAAATCAGCCACTTCACGCCTCTCATCCAATAAATCCAAAGATTCAACAAGTAAGATGGCATTCGTCTTTGGATCATAATAGGTGATACAGTGAGAAGGTACTTCCTATTCAATTGGGATAACAGCTTTAGAGCCGTAGGAAAGTGAAATGGAGTGTGGCCGGTCGTGGACTTATGGTTAGTTCGATATGCCCATAGGGCCATGGGAAGTTCATCGACCCATCTGCCTCCAGCCTTCTCCAGTCATTTCTTCAAGATGGACTTAATAACTTTGTTAATAGCTTCAACCTGTCCATTTGCTTGAGGGTGAGTAACAGCCGAGAATTTCTTTTGGATGTGGAAACGTTGACAGATATTTTTGAACTCGACACTATCAAATTGGGCTCTGTTGTCAGTGATAATTGTATGCGGGAGGCAAAAATGACAGATAATGTTGCGTATAATAAAGTTGATCACTTTCTTCGTCGTGATAGTAGCAAGGGGCTCGACTTCCACCCATTTTGTAATGTAGTCAACTACAACTATGGCGTACTTCGCACCACCTTTAGCCAGAGGTAAAGATCCTATTATATCGATGCCCCATACGCAGAACGGCCATGGGCTGACCATTTAAGTGATTTCGGTAGGAGGGGCTCTTGGAATTCGGGTAAGCTTCTGGCATCAATCACATTTTTGGCATAGTCTGACGCGTCTCGATTTACGCTCGACCAATAATATTCGCATCGGAATATCATCTTAGCAAGAACTTGCCCCTAGTGTGATCGCCACATTCTCCCTCGTGCACGTCATGTACACTCGTTTGATCTCGTCATGGGTGATGTACCGGAGTAAAGGAACAGAGTATCCTCTCCTGTACATGACTCCGTTCTGGATAATGGACCGCGAATCTTTTCGAAGAACTTGTCTTTTTTCACTTCTGCGCTCAGGTAAAGCTTTGTGCTCAAGATAATTCTTCAACGGGGTCATCCATGACTCCTTCACTTGTGTGGCCTCATGCACCTAGTCTATTTTCATTTGGTCGATACTTGAAGTGGTAAGTGTTTCAACGAGGATGGGTCCCTTTAGTGTGCTTCACTAGTACTGACCAACTTTGCTAAAGAATCGACTTTTTGATTGTGCTCCCAGGGTATATAGTGGATTGCATACTAGTCGAACTAATTCAAAACTTCTTGAACCCGAGCAAGACAAGTAGCCAACCTCTGGTCTCTATCTTGGTATTCTCCCCGAACCTAGCAAACGACCAATTGTGAGTCACAATGAATCTCCACAGCAATAATTCTCAAGTCTCTTGCAAGCCTGAGCCTAGCGAGTAAAGCTTCGTATTCGGCCTCGTTTTTAGTTGCACAAAAATCAAACTTCAAAGCTAGCACATGGTTCAACCTTCTGGAGTTTCAAGTACTACTCCAGTGCCTGAACAACGGTCGTTTGATGCACCATCAGCGTATAGCTTCCATATGTACTTGGCAGATTCACTGGTTTCGGGCAAGTCCTCCGGTATAGTGAATTCAACTATAAAGTCCGTGAGAACTTGTTCTTGAATGGATTGCCTCGGTGTATAAGTAATGTCAAATTGACTCAACTCGATGTTCCACTTGAGCAATCTACTAGATGTCTCAGGTAGTGTAAGGACCTGTCGTAACGGCTGGTCGGTGTAGACTGTGATCGGATGAGGCTGGAAATAAGGACGGAGCTTCCTCGAGGCAATGACGAAGCAATAAGCCAGCTTTTCCGGCTTCAAGTAATTTCTCTCCATCCTAGTCAATCGCTTACTGACATAATAGACCATTCGTTGGATCCGATCTTCTTCCCGAACCAATGCAGCACTGATTGTATTTGCTGAAACTGCCAGGTAGATATATAGTCTTTCATGATTAACCGGCTTTGATAGAATAGGTGGCGTCGCCAGATGTTGAACCAGTACTTGGAATGCGCCTTCACACTCCTCAGTATATTTGAAATTCCGCTTTCCTTTCCTGATCAGATCGAAGAAGGAAATGCACTTGTCTGTGGATTCGGATATGAATCTGCTTAAGGCCGCTATCTTCTCGATGAGGCTTTGTACTTGCTTTATGGTTCTAGGATTCTCGAGATTCCGAGTTGTCCAAATTTTCTCAGGATTGGCTTCGATTCCTCGAGCATTGACAAAGAATCCAAGGAACTTTTCGGATGCAACTTTGAAGTGACACTTCAATGAGTTGAGCTTGATTCGGTACTGTTGGAGGATGTTAAACATTGTTTCCAAATATTTGACATGATTGATGGATAGCCATGACTTTACAAGCATATCGTCCACGTACACCTCCATGGTTTTCCCGATCTGGTTAGCGAACATTCGGCCCACAAGCCTTCGATAAGTTTCTCCAGCGTTCTTGAGTCCGAATGATATCACTTCATAGAAATAGAGTCCTAGATCGGTGACAAAGCTGGTATGCTCCTGATTTGGTAGGCGCAACGGTATTCGATTGTAGTCGGAATATGCGTCCATGAAGGATAAGAGTTTGTGTCCAACCGTTAAATCTACAAGCTGATCAATTCTGGAAAGTGGAAAACTGTCTTTAGGGCAGGCTTTATTCATATCTATGTAGTCCACACAAGTTCTCTATTTTCCGTTGGATTTCCTGACAAACATTTTGTTAGATACCCACTCTGGGTATAACGCATCTCGAATGAACTTGTAACATCCCGCCTTTTTGTACGTTTTAAATTGACAATAAACCACACACGTCGGACTTAAAACCATACAAAATGGAGAATTGTTATTGGGGTGAATAAGAAAACGCAGAGAAAGAGAAAAACAAAATAGAATCTTATAGCGGAACGATAAAATATAATAATCAAATAACAGTTCGTGAAACTATTTTACAAAATATTTGATTATACTGATACAATACATATCAGGGTTACACATACCAGAGAATGACAAATAATGCAGCGGAACAATGTTGCGCAGTGAAATAATAATAAATAGTAACAATACAATCTTCGTCTTCGTCCTCCAGAAGTAAAGTCTTCAAATCCTGAAATGCTCAGGCTGACCCGAGCGACTTGAAAACACAAAGCACTCGAGTCAGAATTAAAAGATCTTATGTAAGTTAAATCAACGGTAAAATATGAGTGGAACGGCATCAGAGATGTTTGCGGGATTTGACATCTCCTATCCAGTGTCTAACGTGAGTGTAGTAACTTAAGAGATGCTCGGGATTCACATCCCCTAAGGATCCGTTAAACTATTTACTATGTAGTAATATTTTGCTATTATAATAATGTCTAATAGTATAATAAACTTACTTTTAAATAGCGTTAAGGGGTTACCCATATAGCCCTTAACACGTAATGGTGCCAATAGTCTATACAGTACCGTAATACCTCCTGATCGGGAGGCTACTAGAGGATACTCCATAGGTACGACACAAGTCAAACTCGTACAAGGAGCGCTAGGGTAAGTGACGCGGCACACAAGGCAATTCCAGTGTAGATATACCAATTACGCATCCGGGCTGGTGGTAACGCGTAGCGTGCAGCTACCGCCCACCTCGAGCCACACCCCCGAAATCAAAAAATCAAAAGTGGTCATTGAATCAATCCAAAACTTAGAGTATAATATCGAAGGAATGTGTCCGATAAGAGGGGCTACCTCCTTGGCCTGAGGATCGCTCCTGTTTTAGCCACCTTATGACAACTCACGGGAGTCGGGTCCACGTATATATACCTTAATAGAATGTCGCCACCATCCTATTCATTCTGGAATCTCCACCGCGTACACGGTTGTCAAAGTGGTTTTCGGTGTCGACAGAGAGTATGCCCATATCCGGTCCCGGTCTCTTTGCCAACCAATCGTTATTATAACACCGCAGTCATTTCAAAATAATTTTACTTCGAAACCATAATATAATATCCCTTTCAAAACCATATAAATACGATATCATTTCCATTCAAAAACCCAAAGCAATATGATATCATTGTTACAAAACCCAAATCAATATAATATCATTTTTATTTCAAATATATCTCTTTTTCAAAATCATAGCACTTTCAAATTTATAATATTTCGAAACCAAATGCTTGAAATATAACCTTTCAAAACATAATACTTCGAATTTCATAGCTTCTAAACCATAACTTCCAAACTTAAATGGTTTGGATATTCAAACAGTATATAAAATAAAATAGTTTGAATTTAAAACTATAAAGTAAAATAATTTCCTCGACTTCAAATTTTATTCACTTTAAATTAAATCTCAATTCATAACTTTCAACTCACTTTCAGTTTTAATAAACCATTTCAATTTCAATATATTTAAACTTTGAGTATTAAACAATTTCAAAACTAAGGTTGGTAATTACGATTCAACAATTCAATGTTCTATTATTTAGTTTTGAAATATTTGCATAATAAATCCATTATCATTTAAATAAAACTCAAATTACAAATAACTAAATATTTCCTTCAATTTATTTATAATTGAAATATTCGTTTAATTCATCTTAAACCAAAATCCAGTTAAAAAAATCATACCTTTCAAATTCAATTTGATTAAATTTTAAATCAGTTTCATATTTATCTTCCCACCTTATTCTCATTTAAGTCATTATAAACTCCAGAAATATAATTTAAATAAGTACTTAACCATATTATATCTTAATAAAATCAAACTTTATTATTAAACTTCTTTTATACTTTAAACCAATTTTATACATGGCTTAAAACCAAGAATTTAACTGTATATAAAATAACATTTATAAAATATCCAAATCAATATCTCATAAAACCATATATTTCTTTACAAAACCATAGAAATCATTTCAAATATTTTTATATATAGACCATGGTGTCTGTATATAATTTTCTACCCTATGGTCAAGTGATATGGATATCTATCATTTCAATCCGTAATTTAAAATAAACACAGTTATATATCATTTCAAACCGCAATCTCGAATGAAATAAAAATGCGTAACAACTTGCATTTTATAACAATATAAAATACGACATCCATTCATCCAATATCAATCTTTAAACGTTTATCACAATCATCATCCAATTCAAACAATAACATCAATATATAACAGATAATAACCAACAAGTATTTACTGACAGTTTATATTCACTAATGAATTAAAAAACTATTTAACTGGCAGTTTATATTCAATATTAAATTTGATAACAATTTAATTGAAATAAATTCAATTTAACTGAGATAATGATTAAAAATATGCCAAACAGTCATAAATAAATTTTTAATCGCAATCTAAATCAATTTAACAAACATAAGAAATTTTAGAAGTTGTGAGTGGGTTAGAACACTCACCTTTTGAGTTTAAATTGAATTAAAATCCAATTTAAACCTAAAATTTGAATAGTCTCAGAATCCATCCCAACCAGAGCCATAATTTTCGGAATTCCAATACGAACCAAGTGGAGAAAACCGCATGGGAATTGGATCTCGTATGTGAAAGGTATAGCGATTTGAACATGTTGAAATAAAAATTAAAAATAAAAGAAAAAAACCAGCACCGACCTGACATTGATCGCCACGTCAACAAGAACAGTTGTTCGCTCCTCAACACGAAACGTGCTCTACACCGGCCTCTTCAGATTGAAATCTGTGTGGCTACCAACGTCTTCATTGCAATCAAAGGCCATCATTGGGATGCTCAACCAGATCCGACCCTTCCAGAAGTGTTGCGGACATCTCTGGGACGATGAGCTTGCCGTGCCGTCGCAGCAAACGCCCCCTTTCATGCGCCAAAAACAACCAATCCAAACACTTCTGGCCACAACAAAACCCATAGATCGAACGCTCCCGACCTCCTCTACACTCCGGCGTCGACCGATCGCCAAACTGTTGAAGATCCATCGTCGAAACCAATAACCCAAATACGAACGACCGAAGTTAAGACAATCATATTTGGCCACATAGAAGCTCAAATTGAAAAACTAACCGCTAAATTGACTTGCGCTCGTCGAGAGCTTCGAATTGACATATAATTCGATATTATTTGAGGAGATTGAATTTTCAATTTGATTTTTGAATTGCAATTGGATTTGGAATTGTCTGCCATTGAAATAAGGAGGTGAGAAGGAATTGTACGTATAGGAAAATGACAATGTGGAACAATTATGGTTTATAATGAGGTATACATAGGCAGGTTAGCAATAGAGATGAATGGACACGATTGGTTCACACGCTGAACGATAAATGACCCAAAAAGCCCGTTCTGACTCCGAAACGAAATTGAATCGACCCATATATTAAAATAGATATTTTTAAATATTTTAAATGCAATGGAACAGGTCTCAGGTCCAAATTCCATCGTATGAAGAAGTTATGCTAAAATCAAGTTATTTCAAATTAAGTTCAATCGATTTCAATTAAATTGATTTCAAGGCGTTTCGAGTCCGTACGATCAAAAGAGAAGACCGATCGCTACGAAACTTGAAATCCTACAATAAATCACCGTTACGGATCTGATGAAACTAGTTTCGTTGAAATCCGAGTTCGTGGCCAAAATGGCTATTTTCCAGTCAATTAAATAAATTAATATTAATTAATTAAATCACCTGTCAATTTAAATTCTATAATTCATAAATTTTATCATCTTGTATTACTTTAGAAATTTAAAATCCTTTATAACAAATTTCCATATCAATTTAAAGTTAATCAATTTACCAGTTGTAATACTAAATTCCAATTCCAATATATTCATAAATCATTGATTGAAATTCCAACGAAATCTATTTATTTGATTTATAGATTTTGTTATTGAATCAATTATCATTTTCTGGGAAGAATTATTATTGGCTTACTTTTATAACATTAATAATTCCCATTTCCTCCTAGTTTCAATTAATATAGAATTTAATTCCAGTTACTTACCATTAAATTCATTTATTATTGATTATATTCCAATTAAATAAAAATTGATTCAAAAAATTGATTTGATTTGATTTAATTGCCATCTTTACTAGGTCCGTTATTATTAGATTTACCTAATTACACTAATATACGCCTATTTACATCTTACGTTTGTATAAATATTACCTTAATATATTCAAATCCCTAACTCTTTGTATTGACTACCCTATTTCCAATTATTATATTTTTGCCAAATATATACATTATTTACAATCAATATTCTCAATAAATTTATTTACTTGGTCTGATGCTTTCTTTTACACCAATTACTACCTTATAAATAAATTTACGTTTCTATTTTAATTTACATTCACACTTTCCGTTATTATTAATTATCATTAAAGTACATTTAGTTATCTTTATTTGTAATTGGTGAATCAACTGGTAACAACCATTTGTCACCATTATATACCATTTATAATACTTGTATGTTCATTCTTCCTAACCAATTACCATCTATTATTTTATTTCACACATTAATTCAATAATTACATTTGTTATCTCATATTCCACTTATAATCAAGTCATAACATTTAAATTATTTTATTTAATTAGAATTTCATTCAAGGTCATTAATTATTCACTTATATTAACCTTGTTACGTTTCCTCTTAGTTAATTTTCATTATTACATTATTACAACCTTTATTAATAATTCACTAATTTTTATTTTCTTCAATATTAAATGTCAAAAATCTCATTAAATTAACAATTTTATTTATTGAAAATTTATGGGTCGTTACACTCTCCCCCACTCAAAACTTTTCATCCCCGAAAAGGAAAAAGAAGGGAAAAGAAGAATTAAGAAATCAATATGTCTTACTTAAAATATTAAATTTATAAACAAATAAATTTACAAAATTAATTAATTTAAATAAAATGTACCAATTTATAACCATTAAATATTTTTATACTTAAATTAATAAAGTTTAAAAAACATTTTCATAATTTTCTAAGTCTAAAATTTACGGAAAATTTCGGCAGAGTCTTCTTTGTACGGAGAGGCTCGGGAGAAAATATAATATCAAATATAACAAAATATCACATATAATTTCCAAAATAATATATCCCAACATGGGAAAACAATATAATAACGCTACAAACCGTAATCCGAGAATATACCTATTTGTCGGGCAAATAACGCTTATTTATGAAACCAAAAGAAGTAGCAATTGCTTCCATAACCTGTATTTCACTTATATAATCCAAAAGAGTTAATTAATTATATAAAATGAAATATTAAAGTTGTTCCAACCACTAACAAACAATCAATATAAACAGCAATCATTAGCAACCAACAGCATACACATCATATACAATCAACACCAATCAATTATCCATTCATATCAAACAAAACAAATAGTTGTTCGGGTTCAAAACTTTAAATTGTACATAATGAAAAATAAACTACTAAGTGCACCATTTACTCAACAGTCTTAGATGAAACTAAATAGATTATTTATACATCCAAACAATTTTAAAGTATTCTTGCCCAAACAACCATAAACCAAACAACGACAATTACAAACAATAGATCAAGTTCATTCTGAATAATTTCATTTTATAACATTTGTTTTTTGATCCCCTTTAATTTAATATAATGGTTTATTTTTTATTTTTTACATTTATTTCTTACAGACTTTTATTTATTTTATTTATTCATATCATGTAAATTTTCTTTTTATTGTATTACATTCATTTATTCACTCCTTAATTTCATTTATTTACCTTAAAGATAAATAGTTCCAACATTAACTTAAGTTAAAAATCTTTACTTACATTACTCAACTCCTATTTCATTTAATTAGTAGTGTTAAAATTTTGACTCAAGTTTACAACTATCACCATGTCAAATTTCTTATTTATAAAGTAAATTTTTATTGAACACTTTCATTATTTAAGTATTACTTGTATAATATTCTACTATATTTTCTTATCAACATTCCAAATTTTTACATATTTTGGTAAGTTATATATGCTTTTTAAGAATGTAATTGAAAATTATACCAGTTCATCTTATTTCTTTTAATAAACTTAGTGCTCAATAATAGTATCCTTTGTTTTATAGGTTGCACATTTCAACTTTCCTGAAGTTTCATTTATAACCTAGCATTTAATCTCTCATTTTAATTAGATGTTCCAATTATTAATTAGTTACATTCCATTTCACTACAATAATTGAAACTATTAATTAACGGAAACTTGAGAACTAAATACCGGGTAAAATTTCAGATCATTTAAAAAAAATAGATAAATGTATACTTACAACTTATATATCCAATTATATTTAAAACAATTAAAAATTTATATTTGGTTATCAAAACAAATCCGTAGTAAAACTACTACAGTGGCCTTCCCACTTTGAAACTCGAAAATGAATATCGATGATGCGTCCACTCATCACCAAAAATATTTTCTAGCGACAGAGAGGGGAGTACAAAGCTTATTTCTTTTCAAAGTTTCTTTGAAACAAGTCTTTCAAATTATATTGAATATTTATATCAGAAAATACTTCTAACAATATTATTATTATTATTCCCAAAATCATTTGAAAGAATTTTCAAAACCCTGGAACTTAAGTTCTAAATTTCCAGTTTATTCTCATTTGTTTTACTTTCAAATTTATTTTCAACTAATATTTATAAATTTCACTACCTAAAAACCAATATATTACAACCAAATATATATCTTATTTATAAAAGAAAATTATTTTATATATATAGAAAATATACCAGGCAAAATTATTTCATTCACATATGTTCAAAATAAATATTGTGTCGGTGTGTCCTATTAAGTGTTTAGAAATTCCTATTGATGTCATAGCGTCCTATGCACCAACCGAAATTTATAAATACAAAACGGAACAAATTAACACAATATTAAAACCCTTTATAACACTAACAAATACGCTCTCTCATATATACACGCTCACCGACTCATCATAGGGTATTAATTCCCTATTAATAAAGAGTCAGACCCCACAAAGCTAAGGTTTATCGCTAAACCAAAGCTCTGATACCAGATGTAACGGGCCGTGCCAGTGGGGTAACCTCCACCGTAGCATACATTGGTACCTGTGTTCTGCCTTTACGGCCAGCATCTCGACTGTACCACCAACCCCCGTGGGGACATGTAGGAGTAAGAGTCAACTGTTCGCTACCTAACCAGGAAGCGAGAACCCCTATCATGCTGCACCCTCCAAGTGCAATGGCAGACACACATGTCAGACTTAAAACCATACAAAAGGGTGAATTGTAATTGGGGTAAACAAAAAAAGCAGAGAAAGAAAAAAACAAAATAGAATCTTGCAGCAGAATGATAAAATATAATAATCAAATAACAGTTCGTGAAGCTGTTTTACAAAATATTTGATTATACTTATACGATACATATCAGAGTACCATAGAATGACAAATAATGCAGTGGAACAATGTGATGCAGTGAAATAATAATAAATAGTAATAACACAATCTTCGTCTCTGTCCTCCAGGAGTAAAGTCTTCAAATCCTGAAATATTCAGGCTGACCCGAGCGAATTGAAAAGACAAAACACTCGAGTCAGAACTAAAAGATATTAAGTAAGTTAAATCAATGGTAAAATATGAGAGGAACGGCGTCAGAGATGTTTATGGGATTTGACATCTCCTATCCAGTGTCTAATGTGAGTGTAGTAACTTAAGAGATGCTCGGGATTCACATCCCCTAAGGATCCATTAAACTATTTACTATGTAGTAGTATTCGCTATTATAATAGTGTCTAATAGTAAAATAAACTTACTTTTAAATAGCGTTAAGGGGTTACCCATATAGCCCTTAACACGTAATAGTGCCAATAGTCTATACAATACCGTAATACCTCATGATCGGGAGGCTACCAGAGGATACTCCATAGGTACGACACAAATCAAACTCCTACAAGGCGCGCTAGGGTAGGTGACACGGCACACAAGGCAATGCCAGGGTAGATATACCAATTACGCATCCGGGCTGGTGGTAACGCGTAGCGCCCAGCTACCGCCCACCATGAGCCACACCCCCAAAATCAAAAAATCAAAAGTGGTCATCGAATCAATCCAAAAGTTAGAGTATAATATCGAAGGGATGTGTCCGATAAGAGGGGCTACCTCCTTGGCCCGAGAATCGCTCCTGTTTTAGCCACCTTATGACAACTCACGGGAGTCGGGTCCACGTATATATACCTTAATAGAACGTCGCCACCATCCTATTCATTCTGGAATCTCCACCGCGTACACGGTTGTCAAAGTGGTTTTCGGTGTCGACAGAGAGTATGCCCATATTCGGTCCCGGTCTCTTTGCCAACCAATCGTTATTATAACACCGCGGTCATTTCAAAATAATTTTACTTCGAAACCATAATATAATATCCCTTTCAAAACCATATAAATACGATATCATTTCCATTCAAAAACCCAAAGCAATATGATATCATTGTTACAAAACCCAAATCAATATAATATCATTTTTATTTCAAATATATCTCTTTTTCAAAATCATAGCACATTCAAATTTATAATATTTCGAAACCAAATGCTTGAAATATAACCTTTCAAAACATAATACTTCAAATTTCATAGCTTCTAAACCATAACTTCCAAAACTTAAATGGTTTGGATATTCAAATAGTATATAAAATAAAATAGTTTGAATTTAAAACTACTTTATAAAGTAAAATAATTTCCTCGACTTCACAATTTTATTCACTTTAAATTAAATCTCAATTCATAACTTTCAACTCACTTTTAGTTTCAATAAACCATTTCAATTTCAATATATTTCAAACTTCGAGTATTAAACAATTTCAAAACTAAGGTTGGTAATTATGATTCAACAATTCAATGTTCTATTATTTAGTTTTGAAGTATTTTCATAATAAATCATTGTCATTTAAATAAAACTCAAATTACAAATAACTAAATATTTCCTTAAATTTATTTATAATTGAAATATTCGTTTAATTCATCTTAAACCGAAATCCAGTTATAAAATCTTACCTTTCAAATCTCAATTTTATTAAATTTCAAATCAATTTTATATTTATCTTCCCACCTTATTCTCATTTAAGTCATTATAAACTCCAGAAATATAATTTAAATAAATACTTAACCATATTATATCTTAATAAAATCAAACTTTATTATTAAACTTCTTTTATACATTAAACCAATTTTATACATAGCTAAAAACCAAGAATTTAACTATATATAAAATAACATTTATAAAATATCCAAATCAATATCTCATAAAACCATACATTTCTTTACAAAACCATAGAAATCATTTGAGTATATATATATATATACCACGGTGTCTGTATATAATTTTCTACCCTATGGTCAAATGATACATATATTTATCATTTCAATCCGTAATTTAAAATATAAATACGGTTATATATCATTTCAAACCGCAATCCCGAATGAAATAAAAATGCATAACAACTTGCAATTTATAACAATATAAAATACAACATCCATTCATCCAATATCAATCATCAAACATTTATCACAATCATCATCATCCAATTCAAACAATAACATCAATATATAACAGATAATAACTAACAGGTATTTACTGGCAGTTTATATTCAATAATAAATTAAACAACTATTTAACTGGTAGTTTTCAATAATAAATTTAATAACAATTTAATTCAAATAAATTCAATTCAACTGAGTTGATGATTAAAAATATGCCAAACAGTCATAAATAAATTTATAATCACATCATAAATCAATTTAACAAACATAAGAAATTTTAGAAGTTGTGAGCGGGTTAAAACACTCACCTTTTGAGTTTAAATTGAATTAAAATCCAATTTAAACTCAAAATTTGAACAGTCTCAGAATCCATCCCAAGCAGAGCCAAAATGTCCGAAATTCCAGTACGAACCTAGCAGAGAAAACCGCGTGTAAATTGGATCTCGTATGTGAAAGGTATAACGGTTAGAACATGTTGAAATAGAAATTAAAAATAAAAGAAAACAACCGGCACCGACCTGTCATTGATCGCCACGTCAACAAGAACAATTGTTCGCTCCTCAGCACGAAACACGCTCGACACCGGCCTCTTTAGATCGAAATCGCCGCGGCTACCAATGTCTTCATCGCAATCAGAGGGCATCATTGGCATGCTCGACCAGATCCGACCCTTCCAGATGTGTCGTGGCCATCTTTGGGACGACGAGCTCGCCGTGCCACCACAGCAAATGCCCCCCTTCACGCACCAAAAATGGCCAATCCAAATACTTCTGGCCACAACGAAACCCATAGACCGAACGCTGCCGACCTCCTCTAGACTTCGGCGCCGACCGATGGCCAAACCGTCGAAGATCCATTGTCGAAACCAATAACCCAAATACGAATGGCCAAAGATAAAATAATCATTTCTGGCCACGCAGAAGCTCAAATTGAAAAACTAACTGCGAAATTGACTTGCGCTCGTCGAGAGCTCCGAATTGATATATAATTCGATATAATTTAAGGAGATTGAATTTTCAATTTGATTTTTTAATTGCAATTGGATTTGGAATTGTCTACCATTGAAATAAGAAGGTGAGAAGGAATTGTACGTACAGAAAAATGACAATAAGGAACAATTAGGGTTTATAACGAGGTATATATAGGTGGTCAGCAATAGAGATGAATGGACATGATTGGTTCACACGCTGAACGATAAATGGCCCAAAAAGCCCGTTCTGACTCCAGAACGAAATTGGATCAACCCATATATCAAAATAGATGTTTTTAAATATTTTAAATGCAAAGGAACATGTCTCAGGTCCAAATTCCATCGTATGAAGAAGTTATCCTAAAATCAAGTTATTTCAAATTGACTTCAATTGATTTCAATTAAATTGATTTCAAGGCGTTTCGAGTCAGTGCGATCAAACGACAAGTCTGATCGCTATGAAACTTGAAATCCTACAATAATTCACCGATGAAACTGGTTTCGTCGAAATCCGAGTTCATGGCCAAAATCGCTATTTTCCAGTCAATTAAATAAATTAATATTAATTAATTAAATCACCTTTCAATTTAAATTCTATAATTCATAACTTTTATCATCTTGTATTACTTTAGAAATTTAAAATCCTTTACAACAAATTTCCAAATCAATTTATAGTTAATCAATTTACCAATTATAGTATTAAATTCCAATTCCAATATATTCATAAATCATTGATTGAAATTCCAATGAAATCCATCTATTTGATTTATAGATTTTGTTATTGAATCAATTATCATTTTCTGGGAAGAATTATTATTGGCTTGCTTTTATTACATTAATTATTCCCATTTCCTCCTAGTTTCAATTAATATAGAATTTAATTCCAGTTACTTACCATTAAATCCATTTATTATTGCTTATATTCCAATTAAATAAAAATTGATTTCAAAAATTGATTTGATTTAATTGCCATCTTTACTAGGTTCGTTATTACTAAATTTACCTAATTACACTAATAGACGCCTATTTACATCTTACGTTTGTATAAATATTACCTCAATATATTCAAATCCCTAACTCCTTTGTATTGACTACCCTATTTCCAATTATTATATTTTTGCCAAATATATACATTAATTACAATCAATATTCTCAATAAATTATTTACTTGGTCTCATGCTTTCTATTACATCAATTACTACCTTATAAATAAATTTACGTTTCTATTTTAATTTACATTCACACTTTCCGTTATTATATTAATTATCATTAAAGTACATTTAACTGTCTTTATTTGTAATTGGTGAATTAACCGGTAACAACCATTTGTCACCATTATACCCTTTATAATACTTCTATGTTCATTCTTCCCAACCAATTACCATATATTATTTTATTTCAGACATTAATTCAATAATTACATTTGCTATCTCATATTCCACTTATAACCAAGTCATAACATTTAAATTATTTTATTTAATTAGAATTTCATTCAAGTTCATTAATTATTCACTTAAATTAACCTTGTTACGTTTCCTCTTAGTTAATTTTCATTATTATATTATTACAACCTTTATTAATAATTCACTAATTTTTATTTTCTTTAATATTAAATTTCAAAAATCTCATTAAATTAACAATTTTAATTATTGAAAATTTATGGGTCGTTACAAAACTCGTTCGACTTGGGTTTATTTACCTCTTCCTTCAGGGCAGCAGATCTCTCTGGATCCATACCGCGCCTTTTATGTTTGACTGGGACATGCCGCAGATCAATATTCAATGCATGGCTCACGAAGTCCGACGAGGTCCCACACATATTTGAATGAGCCCAGGAAAACACATCGAGGTTTTCCTAGAGAAATTCAACCAATTCCTCTCTCATCTAGTGGCTAAGTTAAGATCTAATCTTTATCATCGTGGAGTCACCATTATCATCGATCAGAACATCGATCGTCGACTCTACCGGAGAAGCCTGACTGTCTTTGACTTCCCTCTTCATTATCATTATCTCGTGGATCAAGATCTTTCAGGAACTGGTTGTAGCGCCCGGGCCTAGACCCAGGCGTTAGCTGTCAATTTTTGGAAAATCGGACACAGGGAGATTCCTCTACGTCCTTGCCCTTCTCTTTACGCTGCGCCTCCCGCAGCTCAGCAACGTAACAGGCGCATCCACCCATCTGGTCTCTATGAACAACCCCAACCCCATTATCTGTGGTAAACTTCAGAGTCAGAAACCATGGGGCAATAACTTCCTGAATTCAACTAGGACCAGTCGGCCCAAGAAAGCATTATACGAAGAATTAACGTCTAACACAACGAATTGTATCATCTGGACTCTACGGTGATCTTCGATTCCCAACTCAACCACAACTCTACCATCCCAGTGGGCATCGTTGCATTTCCATTAAAGCCATGTATGCGAGATTGACACGGATTTAGGTCCTTCGCATCCATTCACATCTTGTCATAAGCTCATTTAAAAAGAATATTCACGGAGCTTCTACTATCTACCAAGATCCTCTTCATCCAAGCATGACCTATTTGAGCTGGTATGACTAGTGGATTGATAGTGAGGGCTTCGACTCTATCAGCATCTTTGTTCTAGAAAACGACGTCGTTTGTCATCATTTTCTATTGTTCCGTCGGAGCCTCATCACCAATATTACCGCAACATTCGAAGTCTGCATGCCTAATCGAATTGGCATACGACTCCATTTCCTTCTAGCTCCAATTAGTTGGATGAGGACCACCACTAACTATATTTATTACCAACCTCCCGCCAATACGCACGGGTTCCTCTGGTCTAGCCTGGTTTTGACCTTGATTCGGGTTTGATGGGCCTGCACCTCCAACCTGCGGTGCCCAAACTAACTGTTCCAACTTCCTCTCTATGATTTACTTCTTAATGATGTCTTGTTAATGACGACACTCATTAGTATTATGGCCATAGCAATCGTGGAATCTGCAGAACTTTCCAGTTTGAGTCTGCTTCTCAAATGATGTTTCAGAGCTGGTTTCACATACTGGCCAGTATTACAAGTCTGCAAATAAACATTCTCCAGGGATGTATTCAATAGGGTATATCGATCAAACATGGAAGCTCTGGGTCTCGGTCCATGATTTTGATATCGCTTCTTACCCTGACCTCCATTGCCTTTCTGCTAGCTCTACTTCTTCAGTATACTCAATTGCATTTTCTGGAACTCTCACTGGTTTGTTTAACGACAACATTACTTTGAATGCCTTCGACACAGGGCCCTGCATCCTCCTGCTTCCTAGATCGTCTAGCGTCTTCTCTCTTCAAAAACTAGGCCGTCTTAGCATAGAAACGATCCAATGATGCAGGGGTTTTTCAGCCAACCAATTGCCAAACTCAGAATCGAGATCAATTCCTTTAGTCAGTGCCATTAAGATAGAATTGTCATTTTGGGTTGTTGATCTCAGCACAAGTAGCATGAAACCTTTTCAAATAACGTCTGAGTGTCTCTCTCGGAGCTTGGGTAATGTTGGACAAGGTGTTGACATCCTTTGGCATTGTAACATGCATACAAAATTGTTCGACAAACTTCGTTGCCAACTGGTCGAAACTGGAAATAGATCTGGGTGGTAAATGAGTAAACTACATTGTTGCAACACCTCCAAAGGAAATAGCGAAACTCCCGCACTTAACCGCATTGTCAGCTCGAGCGGCGTTCATAAGCCACTCATACTTTAATATATGCTAGTTAGGATCTGAACTTCCTTTATACACAGGTAGGGTATGCATCCTAAATCGACGAGGTGGATTAGCATAAAGTATGAATAGAGTATGACTTTGGGAGATTCCCCAATCGTCATCGGTAAGGCCTTGACTTTCACAGATCATTTGGAGGATCATGGTTGGAATGTCAGGCATTTGGACATTCGAGGCCAAGGTGTGGTTGGGTTCCACGTTGTGGGGACCGTTCGAGCACGTTCGACGGTCCGTTTCTCACCTACATGGCTCCGGGTCTACAAGAACATAGGGTTCTGGAGCATGAACATGTTGACGAAGGGTCGGATCTACTCTATTCCGAATCTCAGCATCCATGTCTATGGCGGCTGCAGTTGCATGGCTATCGACAGTGTAATAAGGAAGCGCCCCTCCTCGGGAGGAGGGCCCAGCTTGGTGTCATGCGGATGGACCAGCCCCGGCTTGTCTGAGATTCATGGCACGTTGTTACCCGGAGGCTTGTGCACAGTTTCCATCCAGTTGTTAGCACATAGATCTATGATGGAAGTCAGAGGAAGCTGAGCTTTCAATTGATGAATAAGAAGCACGATCCCTTTTGGACCTCCTTCGTCTTTCCTCGTTCAATTGGTTCGCGAGCTCCGTGTTAGCACGGATCTGCAGGGTGAGCTGTTGACGGCTCTGAGTTAGCTCTTGCATTAGAATTTGGAACTCTTCCCTAGTCACAGGGCCTTGTGGATCAGGAGCTTTGGCAGATGCAAGACCTGTTGTATTCAGCTGCGTGGGATTCTGTCTATCCCTTCCTTCTAGAACTGCAGTAGTTGAAGCGGTCCTGGTAGGAACAATGGTAAGTGATGTAGCTCTTTCCTAGATCTTGTCACGACCCGACTTTCCACTCCCGGAAAATCGCGTCATGAATTAAGAAAGAAAGGGGTAGAAAATAGAATAAAAAGAAGAGAAGGAAGAAACAACATCAAAATCTTACACAGCGGAACGAATAATTTATATTAATAACATAAATATTACATAGTTTATATCCATCATCAGAGTACACAGATATACAACACATACTAGACAGTTATAAACACATGTCTAGTTATACATCTCAATACAACAACTCAGAGAACACACAGCGGAATACTAGATATATCTACACGCAGAAGCCTCCTGCTCCATTTGCTCCTCCATAATTCGTCAAAGCTAATCCTGATTCCTAACCTGAATTCCCTTGACTACTCATAAAAATATGAGTACCCAAGAGTTTATGAAAAACAAAAATAAACTCCGGGTCAGACATGGGTCTGGTGTGAGTAACAGGTTAAAGTTGCTTAACTTTTAAAAACCTTTTGAAAAGAAAGGTATCACGTAAGACTTCCCACACATAAACATGGAAATGTTTTTACCTTACGCTAACCAAAACATTTGATAGGAAATCCGATGATATTATAATAGTGTCTAGGATTTTCAAGTAAATAAGAAATAGCCGAAATTGTTACATGATTAAATTCCAGCTACTAGCCACAAAAAGTGGGTAATACAATCAAAACCGTTGGCACTTATTGGATTTTGGATTCCATACAACGGCAGGGCTACTGGGGTACCGCCCGTCACAGTACGTGGCCTAGATCAACGTACCGAGGATCACTCCCGACCCCCTGCAACACAAAGCCAGACCCATTCCTTACTGAATAGTTCCGAACAAGACAACCTCGTGGTTGTAGCTAGCAACCACCCACACAGCCGAATATAAAGGGACTTCTAGACAGGGATCAATCTTTCTCTCCAGTGAGTGCGACCCACGAAGCTTTGCTGCACCTCCCCTGTTTTAGCCATTCCCGGTTGATGAGGCTTGAGGCTACGATTACCTTTATAGGACATATCACTTAGAATGCTCATCGTCCACCTGACGATGTTCTGAAAGCATTCAATCCATACAAGTTCGTTCCGGGTTCGAACGAAACCGAAGGCATTATCTCGTTACACTCATTTTGGAATCACCCTCAGAGTTAATGACAATAACCCTTGCACTCTAATTCTTCATCTCGAGTCTATAAGAACTAATTCCGTCAACTCATTACGGAATCACCCACAGAGTTATAATGACTCATAGTCCTTACACCTCGAGTCTTCACTCGCTCCACTTTGATACACAACCTAACGTTATTTGGAATCGATGTGGTTTTCGGATATCCAAATATGGAAACCCGATCTCGGTCTCATCGAAAATCAAAGCGTGTCTTTTAAGGTCCAAGTTGTTTAAAGGTTTTAAAACAATTTAATTACAGTATCTATATACACACAGATAGATAACTTAAATCATAACTGATAATCAACATTATCACATAACAGGTAATTCACATCATCAATATCAAATAGATATTCCATATAATACCGTCACAATAGATAATCTAAGTTATCATCACAATTCAATCAAACATCCATACCACTCAATATTATTTATCTCATTACTGAGATCTTAAAGCATTCAAGACAATCAATGACATCCATTCATCCATAAGCAATGATTCACTCATTATCCTATAATTAATTTAAAATGAATTAAATTAACTATCTCTATTTCTAATTAATTTAAAATGAATTAAATTAATTACTTCTTCTATAATTAATTTAAAATAAATTAAATTAGTTACTTCATCTATATAAACCTTGCTTATCCAATCATTTAATTGATTACAATCAATTAATCATTTATTATTAATTACCTAAATTAATCACTCTTGATTAATTATCTTTAATTACGTTCATGTAATTATCCTTAATTAATTTCACAAATTAATTCTCCTCAACTAAACAGTAATTAACCTTTAATTACTTCAATTAATTAATTAATCATAATTAATTACATTAATCCTTAATTAATTACATTAATTAATTACCTATTATTGATTAATTAATCATAATTAATCAACTTTAATAACATCATTAATTAAAATAATTAATGATCCTTAATTATTAATTACCCTAAGTAATTAACTTATAATTATTAGTCATCCCAGATTAATTACATTTAGTAATTAACTAACTTAATTACTATATTAAACCAAATTAATTATCCTTAAATTAATTTCTTAATTAATTATTTGATTAATTACTAAATAATTAATCCAAATCACTCATACTTAAACATCTCCACTTAATTACAACCATGTAATTATTAAACAATTACTTAACTACGTAATTTCCAAAACTTTAATTACATAAAGTAATTATTTATAAAACTCAAGTGTTTATAATTAATTAAACTTAATTAATTAAAAATAAACAATCTCATTAAATTAAATTAATTACATTAAGTAATTAATTTCTTAATTACTTCATCAAGTAATTACTCTCTAACCATTTACAATTGATTATTATTAAATTAATTAATATAATTAATTATAGAAATTAACTACATTAATTAATTGTTAAATAATCATGGTTAATGACCTTCATTAACCATCCTCAAGTTATTTTATAAGGTAATTAACTTAAATTAATTACAAATTTAAATTATCTTTAATCATTTATTAATTAAAGTTAATTATTAAATTAATTAACCTTAATTTAAAACTTAATCTCATAATTAATATTCATTTATCATTAATTAATAACTTAATTAATGATCTTAATTACAAATTGATTAATCATTAATCAATTATTAATTCCAAATTTAATTAATTAATTAATTAACAAATCTTAATCAATCTTTCAAAATAAAACATAACTTAATTATGTTTAAAACAATTTAATTCAAAACTAAGTACTTTTGAAATTACCTTTAAATTTCAATTTAAATTTCAAGTTTAAAATAGAATTGATTTAAACTTATCAAAATTTTAAACAAATAAACCTTTTAAATTGCCAATCAAACAAATGCTATGGAAATTTTAAAGTTAAAGTCATTTCAAAACTTTCAATAATGTGAATTTCCATTTTAATTTGAAACTTCAAATTTAACCCTTCTTTAAAATTTAAACTTGAAATTCAAATTAAACCTTTGAATTTCCATATTTTAAATAACTTTAAATCTACTCACATTTTTAAAATCTTATTATTAAAAATGTTTAAACTATCTTATCAACATGATATAGTTAATAAAGTTAAATTTTTAAACTTAAGTTTCTGTTTTAAAAACTGGAATTTAAATTCAAATGAGAATTTTAAACTTACATTTAAATTTGAACTTAAATTTTACTCAAAACCATAACTGCAGATTTAAAAAGGTTTAAACCTAGATTTGCAGGAAACAAAAAACAGGTTTCAATTCAAACCTGGAATTTAAATTCAAATTAGTAGTTCAAACTTAAATTAAATTTTTAAACCTAAACCTTATTTAAAACCTATAACTACAGATTTTAAATTTTGACAAACCCAGATTTAAAAAAAAACACAGTTCCTACTGTAACCTGGAAAACTACAGAGTATAACCCGAGACCCCTAATTTTACTTCGAGTTCCACAGGCTACTGCTTCAGGTTCTTTTACTACTTACTTCGAGTTAAATCTCAGACCAACCCTGCAACACCAAAAGCTAAACAGATCACCAGAAAACATGTCGCCGTGCATATGCACAGTGACCACCGCCCCTTCTCATCATCATGGATGATCCAATACCAACCAGAAACCCTCCACAACTTCAAACATCAACCCAAATCATTTACAATTATACAGGAATTCAAAATTTGCTCAGGAGCCACAAACCTGAAAACAATTTTCCAGGTTTTTACCTCAACCTGTCAACGGCGATTGTACGCCGCTCCGATCACCTGACACTCAACCCCAACGGCCTCGCACTCTGTTACACCTCAACTACACCATCCCTAAATATCAGTACACTCGATCGCTTCTATGCCCGAAATTGATTGATTCAAGAACACAGTAAAAACTAGGGTTATAAAGTTTGAATCCAAACTGCAACTTATCAAGCAAACTTTAAATTCTTCTCTAATTTTTCCAAGGATCTAAGATCCTCACTCTATAACTCAAAAGAATTCTGAGTTTCTACAAATCACAGATTACCAGAATTTTTCTCAAATTCATATTTTTGTTTCAGACCAAACTGTCAATGAAACATACCCTTTAAAATACCAATACTTGATTTAAAAATCAAGTTACAGCTTATGTTTTTGATTTGTATTACTGAATTATTATATTAATTAGATTGAGTTTGAATAAAATTAAACATACATGATGATATTACCTGTGTTACAGAAATAACACCCTGTATTAACTCACCTAAAAAAATATATTAAATCTTAACTTAAGAAGTTAAAACACATTACTTTATAACTGAATTCTAATCTCTGGTATACAATCTTCTTTTTGTTATTCTAAAACACAATTATAAATCTCAAATTAAATCAATTTGTAAAGATTCTTCTAAACAGTGTGTGAATCTGGGAACACTACTCAACATAGTCAACATGCATAAACAATCATAATTACCACAGACATTTCATAGCACACAAACATAATTTTATCTCAAACATTTAAATCAAGCAACCTAATATAGTTTAAGGTTTTAAATGTTACTCACATGTTAATGCAGAGCTCAGTTGTCCTTTTTGAAACTCTGTAGAAAAGAATGCAGACTGGATCCTTGCTTCATGTTGAATTAATATGCAGACTTTAAAAATGTAGGTGTACTTCCTCTGTTGAAATCTGATGAAATGTTGGCATGCAGATAAAGGTGATGCAGTTGCTAACTTTTTACAAACATGCAGATGCTCTTTCAATCCCAGGTTCCAAACAAAGTGCAGAAAAATGCAGGCTTCACTTGAGTTTGAAATGGAGTGTAGATTTTTGGATTTGTACAGGGTTTGGGTAATTTGAATATGCAAATGAGGGATTTAAATATGCAGGGTTTCAGAGATTTGAGGAAATGCAGGTTTATCTTTGATGAGTTTGATCTTTTCTCTTTTGATTTAGGAGATGAAATTGCATTATGTATGAATGATGCAAACTAATGTATTTTCAGATTTAATGTAAGAAAAGAAAATAAAAACTAAAATTAACACTTGTCATAAATTAGACACTTGTCTATATGAATGCATAAGAATCAAACACTTGTTTTCTTAAAGATAATTAGTTTTTAATTACAAATGTATGTTACATTAGCTTAAATTAAATTGTTAGTTTATATGTATAAATTTATAAATGAAAACAAAAACAAACCATGTTTATAAACTTATACAAATAAAAATTAAAACAATTTAGATTTTATACTTTTGAATTTAAATTCAAACTAGATTCAAAACCAAACAATTTCAAATTAAGTTATAAATAAAAGTTCAATTTGAAATAAACATTACAAATCTTATTCAAAATTTATTTATAAAGTTAATACAATATTAAATATTATTTTTATAAATCTCTTTTATTAAATTAATAATCATTTTACAAAATATTCATTTTATTAAGCCATAAAACAAATTTGTTGAACTTATTCTAAATTTAAAACAATACCAACTTATTTAAAATATGAATCATATATTTATATTGTAAATAGAAATTAATTTATATCATTAAAAGATAAAATAACCAATTTAAATATTTATTGAAGAAGATTATTAAATTTATCTGAATAATTATTATCAGAATATCAATATCAATTTAATTTTAACTACAGATTATTAAATTGATATTGTTAAAAATTCCGGCACGTTACAATCCTTCCCCCTTTAAAGAATTTCGTCCTCGAAATTTAAAACAAAGGTAATTTAATAATCTCATTAAATTTTAAATTTAAACACAAGCATATATCAAACCTATGCTAACAACCAAAACAACCAATTCAAACAAATCTAATTATCCAAGCAAATTCTGGATAAAATTTTATCGAGTTTCCCCAAGTATATATATATACCGGAATACTCGCCTGGAGAATCCAAACAATCAATACTATGAAGCTATAAAGCTACTATACAACTATATCTATAACACTAGACAAGATATCAGACTACAAACGAGTCTGACACAATAACCAAAACTCCAGAAGTGCTGGTTCCACAACCAGAGATAGATCATACACGTACTCCCTCAGAGATACGTAAAACTCATCGAATCCCAGATATCCAAACTGGCAATTAAATCCTGTAGATCAATCACTTAATCCAAGAACACAAAAAAGATCCAAAACACTTCAGAGCAAACTTCTCAAACTTACCCAAACTTACAGCTCACCTTTCATCGAAGAAAACTTATCCAAAAATCAAATCTCCGACTTCAGAATCCAAATTACTCCGACTCTTATCCACAAAACTCTTCAGACAAATCCTGGCTGTCCACAACCTTACTGATCAGCTCGACCTTCGCTGATGCTTCTAGAAACAAGCTAGACCAAAACTGCTCAAGATCAACCAAAACCAACAACTCAAACTCAACTTCTCAACATCAGAAGACAACAACTCACTACTCCTGTCCGGGAAAAGAAAAGCAAATACACTTCCAAACTGCTTTCGCTGCTCAACACTGATCCAAAGTAGAAGAGAAGGCTGAAGAAGAACACAAACACAAACTGGACAACACACCCCAGAGATATGATTCACAGATCCATAAGGGGACTCAGAATTTCCTCCAAAACTCCGAGCTGCTACACCAACTCAATCTCTGGGAACCATTCTTCTATAAAGCTGAACCACCCATACCACTCCTGGAATTCCAGTCGATAAGAAAACTCAATCCCCAGATGTAAACAAAATTCTGACTTTCTAAAGACATCCAGAAAAACTTAGATAACCCAAGAGAACACTCAAATAATCGCAAGTCACTTTTGCGAACCACCCAAACCAAATCCAAGGAATACTGTTGATGTGCACGTAATTGTGCATATATTTACATCCATATTTTATCTCTTTTTATTTAAATAATCATCAGATTTGGGCATTTTAACATGTTTAAAACCAAAATTCAATTATTTCCAAACCATCATATTTTCATCATCATTCAGGGGCAAAACGGTCATTTTTGTGCATGTGTCAATGTAAGAATTTTTACTTGGACATTTTTTGATTATTTTTATAGGAATTTGGATGCATATGGAAGAGGCTTATATGAAGATACATGCATGCACAAGGAAATACAAAGGAATGAAGAGGAAATAATTCAAGTTCAAGATCATGGAGGACCCCACCCACTTACCTAACTTCCAATTAGAAGCTAAGCACATGCTAAAAGGACTTAATGCTTCATGTACATATTAAGTGGGGGATTAGTGAATGTTAATGATTACTTGGAGGCTACACCACCTCAAGGGTATTTTGGGAAGCTCCCTAAAAAGAGAATTAGGGTTTTATGCATGTATAAATAGCCCTCTTATGTACATGAAGATCATCATCTACTCTTTCATTTTACTTAGGAAATTAAGAAATCAAAGTGTAAGCTCAATGTTCTATGAAATAAAAATGGCTTCCAAGCCTCTTTCTTCTCTCTTTTCTACATGTTTTTCTTTGTTTTATTGTTAATGTTTATTTATATGCTCTCTTTCTCCTTATGTTCATAGCTTAGATTTACATTTATGCAAGTAGTTAGTAGCTAATCTCTTTTGCTTTCTTTACTTATTTTCTATTTTCTTTTCTTTAATGTTGAAACTTACTTGTGATGCTTCAATGCCACAAATGAGTAGCTAAACCCCTTCAATTTAGGGGTGATGAAGCTCTCTAACTTTATGTAATTTCAACATTTTTTATGATTTATGATCTCTTTGTTTATGCTTCATGAATGTGAATTTTGATGTAAGTTTATACAAGTGGGTTTGATAGCTTATATTACTTATGCAAATGAGCTATTCTTACTCAACATAAACACAATTTACATCAACATTTGCTAATTAATTTTTGATTATGAAATGAAAGTAAAAATGAAATTTGATGATCTATGTTACTAGTTACAATAGTAAATAGATCATTCTTAAAATAGTTTTTGCTTTGGCTTCTTTTTCATGAGAATTGTAAGTGGTATAATTGTTGTATTATAGTTTGATGGTTTGAGTTATGTTAACTAATAACATAAACAAACCATACTTATGATAAATGCAATGATTATTTCACTTAATATCAAAGTTAGAGATCATAAATTATGTGTTTGTTGATTTACAAAAATATGAGAGTGGATTTGCCTCTAAATTGTTCTCTAGTTCAA
Source organism: Allium cepa (assembly GCA_030765085.1). Classification (NCBI taxonomy): domain Eukaryota; kingdom Viridiplantae; phylum Streptophyta; class Magnoliopsida; order Asparagales; family Amaryllidaceae; genus Allium; species Allium cepa. Next base: position 156,715,406 of record CM060943.1, read on the forward strand.
TAGTTTACTAATCACATTTCAATTCTAGCTTCATTTTAGTTCTATCCAACAATTTCACTCGACTTTGGTATAATTTGATTGAATAGAAAATTTTAAAATCATCAATTCCCTGCGGATCGACCCGTATTCGCCACGTGCTACATTCGTACACTGTACGCTTGCGGTATAAATTTTATTTCTAAATTCGTTCGACGGTTTTCTAATCCGATAGAATTTCCGTCGACGAACAAGTTTTTGGCGCCATTGCCGGGGACTTTGTTTTGATTTTGATTTTCTATTCTTCGAATTACTTTCTTTTGATTTTTGTGTGTTTGCATTAAAAAAAAAAAAATTGTGTGTTTTGTTTGATTTTTGTGTGCTTGTTGTTCTAGTTTCCATTTGCATTTTCATTGTTTAAAAAAAAAGAAAAACAAAGATCATACACAATCTTAAAAATAATAATTTCTATTTCATTTGCAATTTTTCATTTACATTTTACTTTTTTTACATTGGCTATACAATTTCTAATTTTTTTTTAAAAAAAAACTGTTGCATTGCATTTGCTGTTCACTGTTTCTGCCCAACATTAACCTTTCTTCCTTGTACACAACCATCAACAGCTTCATCTCCATATCACGGCATATTTCAACATCACAGTTACACTTCAACAGCAAGCTATCATCCCATACTTCTGCTTCATCCCATACAAAACTACTTCACAACCCTACCATCATCCTACAAACTGCTACACCCTCAACTTCACATACAGACCACCAGCTACATAAATATCTCTGCCATCTTCCCCTTACATGCCTCCAACTGCCACTCACTACAGTTATAACCATATACATCTTCAGTCACCACCTCAACATCCTTGCCAAAACTGTCACAAACTTCCAACCTTACCCCTACCGTTTTCATGTCACATACATAACTGCCACCAGTGTTTCACTTCATCCACCACTGTGTGAACATTCATACCACAACTTACATTCCCACGTACATACTTCTCTACCACCAGTCACCCACTTCTAAACAACTACCCAAACATCCACTTTATTCACTGCTACATCCCTTCAGACCATCCACCCTTGCTTGTCACTTTCTTCTGTCACTACCTTGCCTGCACATTTCATCACATCAACATAAACACAATTTACATCAACATTTGCTAATTAATTTTTGATTATGAAATGAAAGTAAAAATGAAATTTGATGATCTATGCTACTAGTTACAATAGTAAATAGATCATACTTAAAATAGTTTTTGCTTTGGCTTCTTTTTCATGAGAATTGTAAGTGGTATAATTGTTGTATTATAGTTTGATGGTTTGAGTTATGTTAACTAATAACATAAACAAACCATACTTATGATAAATGCAATGATTATTTCACTTAATATCAAAGTTAGAGATCATAAATTATGTGTTTGTTGATTTACAAAAATATGAGAGTGGATTTGCCTCTAAATTGTTCTCTAGTTCAATAGTTTACTAATCACATTTCAATTCTAGTTTAGCTTCATTTTAGTTCTATCAAACAATTTCACTCGACTTTGGTATAATTTGATTAATAGAAATTTTTAAAATCATCAATTCCCTGCGGATCGACCCGTATTCGCCACGTGCTACATTCGTACACCGTGCGCTTGCGGTATAAATTTTATTTCAAAATTCGTTCGACGGTTTTCTAATCCGATAGAAATTCCGTCGACGAACAAGTTTTTGGCGCCGTTGCCGGGGATTTGTGCACTACTCAACAACCCCTTCAAACCCAATTCAACCAAGCCCTCCTCGACAAACTGACCACTGCTCTACAATCTAACAACTCATCACCATTCATTCCCCTGTTCATCACTACAACTCTGATATCATATTCACCAGATAACTGCACATACCAAAAACACACAACCAAACCATTCCTCACATTACTGCTTCTCCCAAACTTCAACAAAATTGTGCACTGGCCACACATAATACTGCTGCTCCAGTCAACAATAACCACATCACCACCTCTTCAACACTTCAGTACCCTCTGCTATCTCCTCCTTCCTCTGCCATCACTGCAGTTCCAACATCTCATACATCTTCAAGCTACAGAATTCACTTCACTTCCCTGCATCCACCAATACCTCTACATCCATACAACATACATACCAACAACTTGCTTGCGGTCACATTACAAACGACAAGAAACTCACCAAACAACCCAACCACAAGCCTGCAGTTGTGAACAAAGCACAAAATCTTCACCCCATTTGATACAACCCATACCACATCCCCGCCTTGCTTCTCCAAACAGCTTGCCAAACAACTCCAGCCACACAACCAAAAAAATAAAATAAATACAGTCCACATACTGTCAATCTCAATTTTATTGCATAACTGAAAAGAAAAAAAAATCAACATCGCAAGCTCAAACGACCTCAATTCCCTTCTACAACCGCCGAACCACCTCGAACTCCACTAATCACTGAAGCCATCATCGCGCTTCACGGGAATTCCCAAATCCTACAACGCTCCACCAGTTCCTAACTCCACAAGCAACCGCCGAGTAATTCTGCTGGAACCCGAAACTGAGATGATTTCACCAATTTTTGCTGTGGAGTTTTAAAATTTCGAATTGAATTGAAATGATAAGCAGTGGATTTTCGATCTTATTTTTCTTCTGACTTGAGGTCTCGTTCATCTTGAAGGAGAAGTATTGGTTAAGGGACAACAGTGGTTCTGGTTCATTTTAAAAATTGAATTCATTTGGGTCGGGTTTGTGTTGTTGACTGAAGTGGCCTTTTAAGAAAAATAATGAATTTGTTTTGGTTTTATTTTGTTTCCTTTTGAGTTTGTGGTTGTATTTTTTTGAGTTTTGAGTTGTGTGTTTTGCTTTGAGTTTGTGAGTTTGTATGATGTGTTTTCGCATTAAAAAAAAGGAGTTTCTCAATTTGTCTTGGTTACTTTGTTTTAGTTTTGTCTTACAAAAAATTCAATTTTAAAACTTGTTTTGTTTTGTGTTAATTTGTTTGTCGTATCATTGAAGAAGAAAAAATTGTTCGATTTTTTTTTTTTTTAAAGTAAAACTTTACATTTAAAAAAAAAATCAAAAAAAAAAAACAAGTTCAGGTTTAATTTTCATTTTTCATTTATTTTATTTTCGATTGTTTTGTTTTTCGCTTATTTTGTTTTTCATCTTTGATAAACATACAAAAAAATAATAACAATAAAAATTGTTGAATATATCTTGTTTTTCATTTCAGGTTGTCAAAGTAGAAAATTGCAAGGAATTGCTTGCCAAAAGGGAAAATAAGTGCTTTGCTTTGCTAAAATCGCCGCTAAAAAAAAAATTGCTAATAATCTGCACGCTCTGGTATTGTGCTTTCATCTCTAGTGCATTGTTGGTTGCTTGCATTTGCATTTATATATAACCAAAAAAAAAATTCAAAAAAGAAAAATCCAAAAACAAAAACAAACTTCATTTTAGTTGCATTGTAATTTCACGTTTAATTTCTGCTTTGCATTCATCTCATCTTGTTTTTCTTTTCTAAGGGCAATACTCCAATTCACATAAGGTGAGGGATTTCATCACCCTTTTCTTAGCCCACAAACGCATTTCATCGTAGAATTTGACTAATAATAAAGGTTAGACGTTGGACCTAAGGGTGTCACGAGCTCACTTAGGGCTTAATTGTATTTTCACAATTGTTTTATTTGAACGATTTTATTTCTTGGTGTCTAGGCTACGGCAGAGTAATAACCAGTCATAAAAATTACGGTGATACGTAAATATTATACTGCTTGTTCCTCTGAAGGTACTTAAACCTTCGGCTGCATTGCTACGGTGATTCGTGGTGCACCGATAACCCCTGTCCGTTACCTGGCTGAGAAATATTTTTGTTGATTTAAGACAAAGTGTGATTATACAATTTTGGGTTAGGAGCTACTAAGGACAGAAAACTGTAATTAAGTCATTTGCATTCATTTAGTTGCATTAGTTCATGCATATTTAAAAAAAAAAAAATTTCAAAATCCAAAACTAAAAAAAAATTGTACATATTCATTTTATTTTTCTTTGCAATTTTTAAATCCTTTTCCTTTGAAATTTCTAAAATCCAAAAAATTTAAAAAAAAAATCCAAAAAAATATATAAAACCTTTTCTTAAAAAAAAGCCAAAAAAATTTGAAAATCCAAAAAAAAAAACAAAAATCAAACTTTTCTTTTGAAAATAAATCTCACTTGTTAAATAGTTTTCTCACTTGTAAAAAAAAGAAAAAAATTAAAAAAAAAAAAAAAAAATTTTCAAATCTTCTTTCACTCTCTAAACTCGATTCTAATTTCTTTCTCCTCTCGACTTTCACTTGTGCATGAGTACTTGGACTCGTGACACAACAACGAATACTTGGATTCGTGACCCTTCTACAAACCGTTTAACTCGAACAGACAATCCTCCCGAAATGGCGAACGAAAACGCCCCTCGAACTCTTATGGATAGAATCTTTCCCGATAGAGTTTCTATTCCATTTTGCATCACATTACCCGCCCCTACGGGTAACCATTTCGAAATCCATTCGAACCATTTTGCCACGCTTCCAAAATTTGGCAATTTCGAACACGATGACCCATACATTTTTTTGACTAAATTCGAACAAGTTTGCGCAACCATTAAACTTCAACAACTTTCTGATGACGGAATCAAACTTCGATTAATCCCATTTGCTCTTACGGATTACGCTGAAAAATGGTTGTACGGCTTACCTTCGAACTCAATTAAAGCGTGGGAAGAATTTGTAAAAGTTTTCTTAAAAAAGTTCTACCCCTTAGAAAAAACAAGTAGAATTCGAAACGAAATTGTAAATTTTCATCAATTCAAGGGTGAACCATTTGGAAAATATTTTGAAAGATTCAAATAGCTTTTGATAAAATATCCACACCATAACTTTGAAAAATGGACGATTTGCCAAATCTTATATGATGGACTCGAAAACAGCTCACGAACCATGCTCGAATCAATGTGCCAAGGCAATTTTCTTGCCCAACATCATGACAATGCTTGGCAATTTCTTGAAAACCTCGCTGAAAAGTCGTCCCAATGGGAACGCTCGAACGAAAAATCAATCTACTCACGATCGAGTGCACACTCGACGGGATCTTCTTTTGCTTTGGAAGCTAAGATCGACGTGATGATTAAAAAATTCGATAACGTTTTCTCATCGAATCAAACGAACCAAGCTTCCCAACCAATGTGTTATAAATGCAACGATCCTAATCATATAGCCGATCAGTGTCCCAATTCCGTCGAACAAATCAATGCTTTCAATAAAACCAAAAACGACCCGTTTTCTCCAACGTACAACCCTGGATGGAGAAATCATCCGAATTTTGCGTGGAACCAAAACAATCCCAACACGAATACGATTCGTCCCAATTTTCAAGCATTTCCGAATAATGCTTCGAATCCTCCCTTTCAGCCCAATAATTTTCAACCAAACTTTGCGGGCCCGTCTCATAATCAACCGCAACAACCAAATTTTCCACCAAATTCTACTCATCCTCCACAAGACGATAAACGTTTAACTTCGCTTGAGAAAACTCTTGAAACGTTGGCTAAGGAAACTACTCAAAGCCTTCAATCAAACAGCAATTTGCAAAATTTATTAACTTCATATATGCAAAACACAAACCAATCGATTGCGAAACTCGAAATGCAAATGAGTCAATTAGCCACGTCTGTAAGTGAACGTGAACGAGGAACATTCCCAAGCCAGCCCCTTCCAAATCCCAGAAATCAAAACGCAAATTCAAATCAAGCCCATGTTGTTCAAGATAGCAACGTCACCCAGTTGAATGCTATCACAACTCTCCGTTCTGGTAAACAAATCGATAATCAAGTCGTTAATCCAAATGATTCATTGGGAACTTTTCTCGATACTTCTAAAACAACGAACGACTCAGAACAGAACGTGGAGCCAAATGTTGAATCGAACGACAATCAAAATTCTTCTTCTTCTACTCGAGTAGACCCGCCTACCGAGTATCGTGTTCCATTTCCACATCGTCTTCGACCAAAGGAACACTCGGACCAAACGGAAAAGACGTTGGAAATTTTTAAACAAGTAAAAGTGAACATCCTGCTTCTTGACATCGTTCAGCAAGTCCCCACTTACGCGAAATTTCTTAAGGACTTATGCACCCAAAAAAGTCTTCTTAGTCGCTAGTTTGAGTGAAGTCTTGTCCCAATCCATGCCCGTTAAATACAAAGATCCCGGTTGCCCTACGATTTCGTGTACAATTGGAGACAAGACGATTAACAAATGTTTGATAGACTTAGGCGCGAGTGTCAACTTGATTCCATACTCCGTGTACGAACAATTAGGCTTAGGTGAGCTCAAACCCACAAAAGTTACGCTTCAATTTGCCGATCGTTCCATTAAGAAGCCCGTGGGGGAAATCGAAGACGTGCTCATTCGAGTAGGGCAATTCATATTCCCCGTTGACTTTATAGTTCTCGAAACACAACCCGTGATAAATCCCTCGAGTCAAATTCCATTGATTTTAGGCCGACCATTCTTAGCCACCTCAAACGCCTTAATCAATTGTCGTAACGGTTCGATGAAAATCTCTTTTGGAAACATGACTTTGGATCTTAACATTTTCAATCTTGAAAGCCACTCGAACGAACTTCGTGACCAAACATTAGAAGTTAGTGCCATTCACGAAAACTTTGAAAACGAAACACTTGATCTTAACGATGAACGCGAGGCCGAGTACGAAAAATTGTTTCATGAAGTTCCCAACGAGATCGTATACACTCTTCCCTTTGAATCGCTTCAAGTTGAGTCCGAATCTCAGCCCAATTCTGCAATCGAAAAACTCCCAAAGTTGGACCTCAAACCACTTCCCGCTCACCTTAAGTATGCATACTTAGGTGAAAACGAAACTTGTCCTGTCACCATTTCTAACAATCTTTCTCTTGACCAAGAAGCTTCTCTTCTCTCTATTCTTTCAAAAAATAGAGAAGCAATTGGGTGGTCCATTACCGATATTAAGGGAATTAGCCCTGCTATTGTCCAACATCGCATTCATTTGATTGACGAAGCCAAACCCACTCGTGATGCACAACGGAGGCTTAACCCAAAAATGAAAGATGTGGTTCGTGACGAAATTCTTAAGCTCCTCGATAATGGTATCATATACCCCATCTCCGATAGCCCATGGGTTAGCCCAATTCATGTCGTGCCTAAAAAGTCCGGACTTACTGTTATAAAAAACAACGCTAACGAAATTATTCCAACTCGTACTCAAACGGGTTGGCGTGTTTGCATTGACTATCGAAAACTGAATGCTGCAACACGTAAGGATCATTTCCCTCTTCCATTTATCGACCAAATGCTCGAACGTTTAGCCGGCCACGAATTCTATTGCTTCCTTGATGGTTATTCCGGCTATAACCAAATTCCAATCGCTCCCGAAGATCAGGAGAAAACGACTTTCACGTGTCCATTCGGTACATTCGCTTATCGACGTATGCCATTCGGACTTTGTAACGCTCCTGCGACTTTCCAACAATGCATGGTTGGAATCTTTTCTGACATGATCGAGCGCTTTCTAGAAGTCTTTATGGATGATTTCTCTATCTTTGGCGATTCTTTTTCTCAATGTTTACATCATCTCGAGTTGGTTTTGAATCGATGTAAAGAAAAACACTTGACTTTGAATTGGGAAAAATGCCACTTTATGGTCAAACAAGGCATTGTCCTTGGACATATCATCTCAAATAAAGGCATTGAGGTAGACAAAGCGAAAATCGATGTCATTGCAAATCTACCCATTCCCAAATCTGTTAAGGACATTCGATCATTTCTAGGACACGCTGGCTTTTATCGACGATTTGTGAAAGACTTTAGCAAGATCGCTCGTCCTTTGTCGACTCTTCTTGGAAAAGACGTTCCTTTCGATTTTAACTCCGAGTGTATCTCTTCTTTTGAACGTCTTAAAAACGAACTCATTTCTGCTCCAATCATTTGCGCGCCCAATTGGGATCTTCCTTTCGAAATCATGTGTGACGCTTCTAATTTTGCGGTTGGTGCTGTCTTAGGACAACGCATCAACAAAGTCCTTCATGTCATTTACTACGCGAGTATGACTTTGAACGACGCTCAACTCAACTACGCAATAACTGAAAAAGAACTTCTAGCTGTCGTTTTTGCGCTTGAAAAGTTTCGACCTTACTTGATAGGGTCACACATTACTGTGTACACAGACCATTCTGCAGTTCGATATCTCTTCGCTAAAAAGGATGCTAAATCCCATTTGATTCGTTGGATCCTTTTACTTCAAGAATTTGACCTTACAATTAAAGACAAAAAAGGATCCGATAATGTCATAGCCGATCACTTATCTCGTCTTTCAAACGCACCGTCTTCCTTGCCGATCAATGAAAACTTCCCCGATGAACAACTTCTTTCGATTTCTATCGATCCACGGTACGCTGATATAGTGAACTACTTAGTCACTAAAGAAACTCCCTCATCTTGGTCCAAACAGGACAAATGCAAATTCATGTCCCAAGTGAAATATTTCTATTGGGACGATCCATACTTATTCAAATATTGTCCCGACCAAATCATCCGACGTTGCATTCCGGATAATGAAATAAGGAGTGTTCTTTCGTTTTGCCACGATCAAGCGTGCGGTGGACATTTCGGTCCTCGAAAAACTGCGGAAAAAGTGCTTCAGTGTGGTTTCTATTGGCCTTCGCTTTTCAAAGACTCGTTTGAATTTTGTAAAACTTGTGATCGATGTCAAATGCTTGGACGAATTTCTCGATGAGATATGATGCCTTTAAACCCCATTCTTACGATCGAAATCTTTGATGTATGGGGTATCGACTTTATGGGACCTTTTCCCAATTCCTTTGGAAACTTGTATATCCTTCTCGCTGTCGATTACGTTTCAAAATGGGTCGAAGCCGTTCCTTGCAAAACCAATGACCACAGAATTGTTGTGAAATTTCTTAAAGAAAACATCTTTTCGAGGTTCGGCACACCTCGCACAATAATCAGTGATAACGGAACCCATTTTTGCAACCGTTCTTTTGAAACTTTAATAAAAAAAATACTCGATAGCCCACAAGTTATCCACTCCATATCATCCTCAGACTTGTGGCCAAGTTGAAGTTTCAAATCGACAAATAAAACAAATCTTAGAGAAAACTGTCAATAAAAATCGAAAAGATTGGTCTCAGAAATTGACCGACGCGCTTTGGGCTTACCGTACTGCTTTTAAAACTAACCTTGGGATGTCCCCTTTTCGTTTAGTTTACGATAAAGCTTGCCATTTACCCGTTGAAATTGAACACAAAGCGTTGTGGGCAATAAAAAACTTAAACTTTGATCATGAAGAAGCTGGCGAAAATCGAAAATTACAACTCAACGAACTAGAAGAACTTAGGAACGACGCGTATGAAAACGAGAAAATTTACAAAGAAAGAACCAAAGTTTTTCATGACAAGTCAATCCTAAGGAAAAAGTTTTCGCCTAACCAGAAAGTTCTTTTATATGACTCGAGACTTCATTTATTCCCTGGGAAACTTAAATCAAGGTGGACCGGACCATTTGTGGTACGAACTGTTTTTCCACATGGTGCCATAGAAATAGAAAACCCAAAGGATGGATCGATTTTCAAAGTCAACGGTCATCGTTTAAAACCCTTCTTGGAATTTCCCAGTAACCAAGAGGAGGAGCTCATGATCCTTCATGAGCCAAGCTACGTCTAGTAAGAATGTTAACCCTCTTTTGTAAATACGTACATATTTTTCCCCGTTACACTCATTATATCATGCATCGACTGTGGGGACACAGTCAAAATTAAGTGTGGGGGGAGTCTCATTTTCATATTATTTTTTAGTTTTTCATGGCATTTTTGAATTTTCATTTTCTTCAAAAAAAAAAAAATCTCAAAACTCCTAAATCTCAGAAACATTTTCTTTTTACCATTTTGATTTATTTTTGAAGAAACACTATGGGATAAGTATAAGTTTTGGTTAATAAATTGAAATTTTTGAAAATTTATTTGTCTTAACAAAAATAAAGATGAAGTTTGATTACAAATGACAATGGTTTTACTGGTATATAGGAAGGTTCATTTATGTTAATTATGAAGTATGTTCTAATTGAAAATCGTTTTTTAAAAAGTGGTAAATTTAAAGTAAAGGATATAACATTTTTGTCTTCTAAGTTAAATGGTGCTAAGATGATTTTGCAAAACTCTCTCTCTCTTAAAAAGAAAATATATATATAAAAAACAAAAAACAAAATAATAACATCCAAAGTATTCACTCTCATTTAAAAGTCCTCACGGTTATGCATGGGTGAATTACTTGGAATCTTTGATTATGTGCTTTCATACTCATTTGAAAGTCCTCATGGTTATGCATGTATGGAACACATATAAAAAAAAAGAACAGACTTAATAAAAACCACCTACGGTCGATAGGTGTATGCACGAAAGTGTGTACGCTCGCCATGCTCTGTACTCCCCTCACATAAGCCCGAAAGGCAGTGCATGGGTGGTATATCTGGCCTCAGTTTACCTGAGCTAGGTGTGTAATTTTTCTTGCAAATAATGAGAGAGCAAGCAATTTGAATCCTAGCACTATTTTAACTTGTTTGACCTAACTTGTTATTGAAAAGAAATGAAAATACCACTTTAATAAACTTTGATAATCAACTAAGGATCCATTTCATAATTACATTGTGTTATCAACCGAAACAACTAGCCAAACTATGGTCTATCTGTCATGACAACTTGATTTTTATTGGAAATTTTTGACGAGTAAATGACTTAAATTTTCAAGACAATGACCAAAACTTGTATTTAAATTATTCATGTCAATTTAAAAATAAATCCTTCATTTGTAAATATTTCCAAAAAATTCGCATTCACCTCTTTATAAATAAATCTTGCAATTTGTAAATATTTTCATCCTGCATTTGGATTTTGTGGGTAGTATCCGCTGAAAACCCTCACGAGACAACACTCGTCCTACTGGGGACACCCAGAGGTTTAACGGCTTGTTGCATACGCTCAATGCAATCGTGCTCCCTACGAAAACGGATTTATCTTAGTTTTCCTTTATTCGAGGACGAATAAAAAGATAAGTGTGGGGGTATTTGATGTGCACGTAATTGTGCATATATTTACATCCATATTTTATCTCTTTTTATTTAAATAATCATCAGATTTGGGCATTTTAACATGTTTAAAACCAAAATTCAATTATTTCCAAACCATCATATTTTCATCATCATTCAGGGGCAAAACGGTCATTTTTGTGCATGTGTCAATGTAAGAATTTTTACTTGGACATTTTTTGATTATTTTTATAGGAATTTGGATGCATATGGAAGAGGCTTATATGAAGATACATGCATGCACAAGGAAATACAAAGGAATGAAGAGGAAATAATTCAAGTTCAAGATCATGGAGGACCCCACCCACTTACCTAACTTCCAATTAGAAGCTAAGCACATGCTAAAAGGACTTAATGCTTCATGTACATATTAAGTGGGGGATTAGTGAATGTTAATGATTACTTGGAGGCTACACCACCTCAAGGGTATTTTGGGAAGCTCCCTAAAAAGAGAATTAGGGTTTTATGCATGTATAAATAGCCCTCTTATGTACATGAAGATCATCATCTACTCTTTCATTTTACTTAGGAAATTAAGAAATCAAAGTGTAAGCTCAATGTTCTATGAAATAAAAATGGCTTCCAAGCCTCTTTCTTCTCTCTTTTCTACATGTTTTTCTTTGTTTTATTGTTAATGTTTATTTATATGCTCTCTTTCTCCTTATGTTCATAGCTTAGATTTACATTTATGCAAGTAGTTAGTAGCTAATCTCTTTTGCTTTCTTTACTTATTTTCTATTTTCTTTTCTTTAATGTTGAAACTTACTTGTGATGCTTCAATGCCACAAATGAGTAGCTAAACCCCTTCAATTTAGGGGTGATGAAGCTCTCTAACTTTATGTAATTTCAACATTTTTTATGATTTATGATCTCTTTGTTTATGCTTCATGAATGTGAATTTTGATGTAAGTTTATACAAGTGGGTTTGATAGCTTATATTACTTATGCAAATGAGCTATTCTTACTCAACATAAACACAATTTACATCAACATTTGCTAATTAATTTTTGATTATGAAATGAAAGTAAAAATGAAATTTGATGATCTATGTTACTAGTTACAATAGTAAATAGATCATTCTTAAAATAGTTTTTGCTTTGGCTTCTTTTTCATGAGAATTGTAAGTGGTATAATTGTTGTATTATAGTTTGATGGTTTGAGTTATGTTAACTAATAACATAAACAAACCATACTTATGATAAATGCAATGATTATTTCACTTAATATCAAAGTTAGAGATCATAAATTATGTGTTTGTTGATTTACAAAAATATGAGAGTGGATTTGCCTCTAAATTGTTCTCTAGTTCAATAGTTTACTAATCACATTTCAATTCTAGCTTCATTTTAGTTCTATCCAACAATTTCACTCGACTTTGGTATAATTTGATTGAATAGAAAATTTTAAAATCATCAATTCCCTGCGGATCGACCCGTATTCGCCACGTGCTACATTCGTACACCGTACGCTTGCGGTATAAATTTTATTTCTAAATTCGTTCGACGGTTTTCTAATCCGATAGAATTTCCGTCGACGAACAACTGTTCTCCCTTAACCAAATAGAACAGCTTAAACTTCACTAGCCAACCCACCCAAAAACGGGTCCACTAAACTGCTTGTGAACCCCACTTCAGAAAACTGCTAAGCCAAAAGATCTCTTGCCAACACCGAGAACATTCCAAACTGCACTGCTGCCACAGATGCCAAAGAGTTCCAAATCAAAAGCTCTCCGAGAAACTCGGACTTCAAAGCAAATAGAAACTCCGACTGAACACAGCCACACACCTAAGCAGACTCACCTCTTTAACTTGTTCCAAAGAAAACATCTTCGGAAACATCCATAGTCACTGCATCTCATCACGCAGCTACTACTTCCTGAGGTATCAAAATACCATCACTTACTCCAGCTCAACCAAGCAGATCCAAACACTACTCATCCAATCTCAAAAATAAACTCCGAACCTTAACAGGTTTCCTTCAGAGATTAATGAAGTACTTCATTACCACAGAACTTACTCGAGACGGTATTAGGTCTACAGTCTCGACAGATACACATCCAACCTCAAACAAACTCCAACCAATGATAGTCGTGTTACACACACTACCACCTCATCTACCTTTATAACTTATATTGGAAAACCTGAACAGGTAACCCAAAAGATAGGTAGAAATATATATATATATATATATATATATATATATATATATATTAAAAATTACAAATACGCTCTCTCAAGAAATACACCACTACAGAGCCTAGGTATTCACTCAACCTAATGCTCCCTAAAGAAAGATACACTTCAGAGCCTAGGTATTCACTCAGCCTAATGCTCTGATACCAGCTGTCACGACCCGACTTTCCACTCCCGGAAAATCGCGTCATGAATTAAGAAAGAAAGTGATAGAAAATAGAATAGAAAGAAGAGAAGGAAGAAACAGCATCAGAATCTTACACAGCGGAACAAATAATTTATATTAATAACACAAATATTTCATAGTTTATATCCATCATCAGAGTACACAGATATACAACACATACTAGACAGTTATAAACACCTGTCTAGTTATACATCTCAATACAACAACTCAGAGAACACACAGCGGAATACTAGATATATCTACACGCAGAAGCCTCCTGCTCCATTCGCTCCTCCATAATTCGTCAAAGCTAATCCTGAATCCTAACCTGAATTCCCTTGACTACTCATAAAAATTTGAGTACCCAAGAGTTTATGAAAAAAAAAAATAAACTCCGGGTCAGACATGGGTCTGGTGTGAGTAACAGGTTAAAGTTGCTTAACTTTTAAAAACCTTTTGAAAAGAAAGGTATCACGTAAGACTTCCCACACATAAACATGGAAAAGTTTTTACCTTACGCTAACCAAAACATTTGATAGGAAATCCGATGATATTATAATAGTGTCTAGGATTTTCAAGTAAATAAGAAATACCCGAAATTGTTACATGATAAAATTCCAGCTACTAGCCACAAAAGTGGGTAATACAATCAAAACCGTTGGCACTTATTGGATTTTGGATTCCATACAACGGTAGGGCTACTGGGGTACCACCCGTCACAGTACGTGGCCTAGATCAACGTACCGAGGATCACTCCCGACCCTCTGCAATACAAAGCCGGACCCATTCCTTACTGAATAGTTCCGAACAAGACAACCTCGTGGTTGTAGCTAGCAACCACCCACACAGCCGAATATAAAGGGACTTCTAGACAGGGATCAATCTTGCTCTCCAGTGGGTGCGACCCACGAAGCTTTGCTGCACCTCCCCTGTTTTAGCCATTCCCGGTTGATGAGGCTTGAGGCTACGATTACCTTTATAGGACATATCACTTAGAATGCTCATCGTCCACCTGACGATGTTCTGAAAGCATTCGATCCATACAAGTTCGTTCCGGGTTCGAACGAAACCGAAGGCATTATCTCGTTACACTCATTTTGGAATCACCCTCAGAGTTAACGACAATAACCCTTGCACTCTAATTCTCCATCTCGAATCTATAAAAACTAATTCCGTCAACTCATTACGGAATCACCCACAGAGTTATAATGACTCATAGTCCTTACACCTCGAGTCTTCACTCGCTCCACGTTGATACACGACCTAACGTTATTTGGAATCGATGTGGTTTTCGGATATCCAAATATGGAAACCCGATCCCGGTCTCATCGAAAACCAAAGCGTGTCTTTTAAGGTCCAAGTTGTTTAAAGGTTTTAAAACAATTTAATTTCAGTATCTATATACACACAGATAGATAACTTAAATCATAACTGATAATCAACATTATCACATAATTGGTAATTCACATCATCAATATCAAATAGATATTCCATATAATACCGTCACAATAGATAATCTAAGTTATCATCACAATTCAATCAAACATCCATACCACTCAATATTATTTATCTCATTACTGAGATCTTAAAGCATTCAAGACAATCAATGACATCCGTTCATCCATAAGCAATGATTCACTCATTATCCTATAATTAATTTAAAATGAATTAAATTAACTCTCTATTTCTAATTAATTTAAAATGAATTAAATTAATTACTTCTTCTATAATTAATTTAAAATAAATTAAATTAATTACTTCATCTATATAAACCTTGCTTATCCAATCATTTAATTGATTACAATCAATTAATCATTTATTATTAATTACCTAAATTAATCACTCTTGATTAGTTATCTTTAATTACATTCATGTAATTATCCTGAATTAATTTCACAAATTAATTCTCCTCAACAAAACAGTAATTAACCTTTAATTACTTCAATTAATTAATTAATCATAATTAATTACATTAATCCTTAATTAATTACATTAATTACCTATTATTATTGATTAATTAATCATAATTAATCAACTTTAATAACATCATTAATTAAAATAATTAATGATCCTTAATTATTAATCACCCTAAGTAATTAACTTATAATTATTAATCATCCCATATTAATTACATTTAGTAATTTACTAACTTAATTACTATATTAAACCAAATTAATTATCCTTAAATTAATTTCTTAATTAATTATTTGATTAATTACTAAATAATTAATCCAAATCACTCATACTTAAACATCTCCACTTAATTACAACCATGTAATTATTAAACAATTACTTAACTAAGTAATTTCCAAAACTTTAATTACATAAAGTAATTATTTATAAAACTCAAGTGTTTATAATTAATTAAACTTAATTACATTAAGTAATTAATTTCTTAATTACTTCATCAAGTAATTACTCTCTAACCATTTACAATTGATTATTATTAAATTAATTAATCTAATTAATTATAGAAATTAACTACATTAATTAATTGTTAAATAATCATGGTTAATGACCTTCATTAACCATCCTCAAGTTATTTTATAAGGTAATTAACTTAAATTAATTACAAATTTAAATTATCTTTAATCATTTATTAATTAAAGTTAATTATTAAATTAATTAACCTTAATTTAAAACTTAATCTCATAATTAATATTCATTTATCATTAATTAATAACTTAATTAATGATCTTAATTTCAAATTGATTAATCATTAATCAATTATTAATTCCAAATTTAATTAATTAATTAATTAACAAATCTTAATCAATCTTTCAAAATAAAACATAACTTAATTATGTTTAAAACAATTTAATTCAAAACTAAGTACTTTTGAAATTACCTTTAAATTTCAATTTCAATTTCAATTTTAAAATAGAATAGATTTAAACTTATCAAAGTTTTAAACAAATAAACCTTTTAAATTGCCAATCAAACAAATGCTATGGAAATTTTAAAGTTAAAGTCATTTCAAAACTTTCAATAATTTAAATTTCCATTTTAATTTGAAACTTCAAATTTAACCCTTCTTTAAAATTTAAACCTGAAATTCAAATTAAACCTTTGAATTTCCAGATTTTAAATAACTTTAAATCTACTCACATTTTTAAAATCTTATTATTAAAAATGTTTAAACTATCTTATCAACATGATGTAGTT
The DNA here is from genome assembly GCA_030765085.1 of Allium cepa. Classification (NCBI taxonomy): domain Eukaryota; kingdom Viridiplantae; phylum Streptophyta; class Magnoliopsida; order Asparagales; family Amaryllidaceae; genus Allium; species Allium cepa. The sequence continues at coordinate 156,732,091 of CM060943.1, forward strand.
AATAAAGTTAAATTTTTAAACTTAAGTTTCTGTTTTAAAAACTGGAATTTAAATTCAAATGAGAATTTTAAACTTACATTTAAATTTGAACTTAAATTTTACTCAAAACCATAACTGCAGATTTAAAAAGGCTTAAACCTAGATTTGCAGGAAACAGAAAACAGGTTTCAATTCAAACCTGGAATTTAAATTCAAATTAGTAGTTCAAACTTAAATTAAATTTTTAAACCTAAACCTTATTTAAAACCTATAACTACAGATTTTAAATTTTGACAAACCTAGATTTTAAAAAAAACACAGTTCCTACTGTAACCTGGAAAACTACAGAGTATAACCCGAGACCCCAAATTTTACTTCGAGTTCCACAGGCTACTGCTTCGGGTTCTTTTACTACTTACTTCGAGTTAAATCTCAGACCAACCCTGCAACACCAAAAACTAAACAGATCACCAGAAAACGTGTCGCCGTACATATGCACGGCGACCACCGCCCCTTCTCATCATCATGGATGATCCAATACCAACCAGAAACCCTCCACAACTTTAAACATCAACCCGAATCATTTACAATTATACAGGAATTCAAAATTTGCTCAGGAGCCACAAACCTGAAAACAATTTTCCAGGTTTTTACCTCAACCTGTCAACGGCGATTGTACGTCGCTCCGATCACCTGACACTCAACCCCAACGGCCTCACACTCTCTTACACCTCAACTACACCATCCCTAAATATCAGTACACTCGATCGCTTCTATGCCCGACATTGATTGATTCAAGAACACAGTAAAAACAAGGGTTATAAAGTTTGAATCCAAACTGTAACTTATCAAGCAAACTTTAAATTCTTCTCTAATTTTTCCAAGGATCTAAGATCCTCACTCTATAACTCAAAAGAATTCTGAGTTTCTACAAATCACAGATTACCAGAATTTTGCTCAAATTCATATTTTTGTTTCAGACCAAACTGTCAATGAAACATACCCTTTAAAATACCAATACTTGATTTAAAAATCAAGTTACAGCTTATGTTTTTGATTTGTATTACTGAATTATTATATTAATTAGATTGAGTTTGAATAAAATTAAACATACATGATGATATTACCTGTGTTACAGAAATAACACCCTGTATTAACTCACCTAAAAAAAATATATTAAATCTTAACTTAAGAAGTTAAAACACATTACTTTATAACTGAATTCTAATCTCTGGTATACAATCTTCTTTTTATTATTCTAAAACACAATTATAAATCTCAAATTAAATCAATTTGTAAAGATTCTTCTAAACAGTGTGTGAATCTGGGAACACTACTCAACACAATCAACATGCATAAACAATCATAATTACCACAGACATTTCATAGCACACAAACATAATTTTATCTCAAACATTTAAATCAAGCTACCTAATATAGTTTAAGGTTTTAAATGTTACTCACATGTTAATGCAGAGCTCATTTGTCCTTCTTGAAACTCTGCAGAAAAGAATGCAGACTGGATCCTTGCTTCATGTTGAATTAATATGCAGACTTTAAAAATGTAGGTGTACTTCCTCTGTTGAAATCTGATGAAATGTTAGCATGCAGATAAAGGTGATGCAGTTGCTAACTTTTTACAAACATGCAGATGCTCTTTCATTCCCAGGTTCCAAACAAAGTGCAGAAAAATGCAGGCTTCACTTGAGTTTGAAATGAAGTGTAGATTTTTGGATTTGTACAGGGTTTGGGTAATTTGTATATGCAAATGAGGGATTTAAATATGCAGGGTTTCAGAGATTTGAGGAAATGCAGGTTTATCTTTGATGAGTTTGATCTTTTCTCTTTTGATTTAGGAGATGAAAATGCATTATGTATGAATGATGCAAACTAATGTATTTTCAGATTTAGTGTAAGAAAAGAAAATAAAAACTAAAATTAACACTTGTCATAAATTAGACACTTGTCTATATGAATGCATAAGAATCAAACACTTGTTTTCTTAAAGATAATTAGTTTTTAATTACAAATGTATGTTACATTAGCTTAAATTAAGTTTTTAGTTTATATGTATAAATTTATAAATGAAAACAAAAACAAACCATGTTTATAAACTTATACAAATAAAAATTAAAACAATTTAGATTTTATACTTTTGAATTTAAATTCAAATTAGATTCAAAACCAAACAATTTCAAATTAAGTTATAAATAAAAGTTCAATTTGAAATAAACATTACAAATCTTATTCAAAATTTATTTATAAAGTTAATACAATATTAGATATTATTTTTATAAATCTCTTTTATTAAATTAAAAATCATTTTACAAAATATTCATTTTATTAAGCCATAAAACAAATTTGTTGAACTTATTCTAAATTTAAAACAATACCAATTTATTTAAAATATGAATCATATATTTATATTGTAAATAGAAATTAATTTATATCATTAAAAGATAAAATAACCAATTTAAATATTTATTGAAGAAGATTATTAAATTTATCTGAATAATTATTATCAGAATATCAATATCAATTTAATTTTAACTACAGATTATTAAATTGATATTGTTAAAAATTCCGGGATGTTACAGATCTGGTCGAATCTGAATAGAATGGAAGGAACTACTGGATGACAGATCTAGATCTCCTCATTAGATTTCTGCAATCCAACAACGGCAGTAGATCCAATGACCAGGAGAAAAACTGGGTTTTCACAGTGAAAGCATCAAAATATTTGTATCAAAATTGAGCATAACACTCTTCGAACATATTTGAAGAGATTAAAATGAAGAATTTAAATGTAAAAAGAGTATAATCTAACAAACATGCCAATTCAAGCAAATAGAAATAGAAAAGGACAGAGATTTTTAGTGGTTCGGCGTTGTCACCTACGTCCACTTTGAATGATTTGATCTTTATTGCTAATTTCTAACTGATTACAATGGAGAATAATTCAAACATTCAAGTTACAATGGATCTCCGGCAGAGTAACGGCGTAATGGCGTCCAAAAGCCCCTCTTTCTGTTGGCATTGGAGTGCTATTTATAGGTGCAATCTGTAAATATCTGGCTTAAATCTTGGACTGCACCTTCTCACACGTGAGTGGAACCACTAGATCGATCCGAGGTCATTTGGGATCGATCCTTGATCGATCCATATACATTGCGTATCGACCAAGATTTTCTTCTTTTGGGATGAGATCGATCAGAGACATTCTTGAGATGGTAAGCAAATTCATGTGAAAATTTGGTAGCATTTGGACCTGTAGATCTCGAGTTATGATCGATCCAAGTTTGATATTGTATGTGGCTGGAGTGTGCGTAACGATAAATTCGTATCGATAGACTTTCATATCGATGCTCTGCGTATCGATCGAATGCTCAGTGGTGACGTGGTGCGATGACTTAGGGGAGATCCATTTTTGTGTCGCATGACTGTTTCCTTCACTCGACCAGTTCTTCGTGTCGTTCTTAGGGGTTATTCTTCGTATCGACAATTGGAGGGTCTCTTCGTATCGATCGTTTGGTAGCCGCTTCGTATCGATGATTGTTGGTTGCTTCTTCGTATCAATCCCTGGAATGATCAATACGAAACAAAAGAAAGGGTCGATCGATACGAACTGAACCAATAAATCGATGTTGCTTAATCGATACGAATAGGTGAGGTTGGATGGATATGAATAGGAGTGGACCCTGATGGATACGAACTGGTGCGACTCGATGGATGGATACGAGATGGAGTTACTTGATGAATGGATACGAACCAATGCTATTTGATGGATACGAAACAGACATGTTTCACGTAAACTTGATCGATCCATATTTTGAGTATACAGACTCCGATTGACCTGAAATTTGGGACGTTGAATTTCATAGCATTGCTTGTCACATTATATCAATCGTAGCTCGATCTGGACTCGGACAAAATTTGCCAGTATCCATGGCGAACCAGTGTATAATCGATCATCGAGTTGAACTGTCATTGGTTTTTAGTCGAGTCCTTATTGCCATGGCCTTGCCAAAAGGTGAGATAACAGTATGCCCGCAATACAGGCAATACTTTTATTACTGTTGCTTTTTATACATATCTGTAACACGTTCTTCAGATAATTATCACAATTTGTACCTGTAATTGTGTAAATTTGGTATACATATATGAGAATTGATGCGCTCTCAAGCAAATCTTAAGTGATATACAATTAGTAAATGTAAAAAAGGAAAAAAAAAAAGAATTAATATCTTTGATAAATTTGGTTCTTCTTTGTCAAAAATTTCTTGTGCTTTATTATTGTTGTTGTTGGTGGGAGAAATGACTTGACTCCGCCTTTTTTCTCTCAGAATTTGATTGCTCATAACTCACATCTAAACAAAAACACGTACAACAACAATTCATGACTTAATTAAAACTTGGTTAGCTCATCAACCAAAACTATTTATTTGTTTTTCCAAAGGTGAACACAATGTCTAGTGCACCCATATGCTTAGTCGACTAATGCCACTTAGTCAACTAATAAAATTAGACTATTGACATGCTGGTAGACTGTCTCTTCTTCAAAACAACTTGGTCAAGTCTTCAATTTTGCTTTCTAGCCCCTTTCTAATGATATTACTATCACATAAATTCCCCGAACCAAGTTAACAATGCGCCATTTTGCTAAGGCTCTGCTTGGAAATTGACCATGTTCAAATACATCTTAAGAAAATTCTTAAATTTGGAATTGTCCAACCTTGAGGTAGGGAAAAACTCAAAGTGATGGGGATTAGAATTGAAATTTGAATTCATGAGCTTATTTAAGCATCAATTTGCTAATAAAAATATGAAGCATTATTGTTTGGATCAGAGTTGAAACACTTATCTTGCTCTTATCGAAACTCTTCTTAATAATTCAACATAAAGTTGATCATGATCAAATACATTTCAAGGCAAATTTTTTTTTTATATTTGAAATTGTTTGTCCTTGAACTTTGTTGATAGTTTGTTAGTGGGTAAGGGAACACTTATTTGTACAAAGTTTAAAGGTGATTTGAATCCATGATCTTAATTTGTACATTTTTTTTTTCAAAAAAGAAAAACATTTTTGTTGGGATCATTATTTTGAATCCTTGATTTTACGTTCACACACCATGCACGCATGCACACGAGCGCGTACGTACGCGCACACACACATACACACAAGGACGGACCTACACTAGACCTAGCAGGTTCGACCGCATCCACTCCATCTAGTATAACAATGAGTAGCAAAAACCTTTTTCTTGTAACCTCGGACAAATTCTTGTATCAGAATCATCACTTTTAAGCTTGTTTGAGTAGTAAAAGTCATTTCAGAGTACAAATAAATAATTTTTTTGACATTGTCTTTTTTTAAAATTTTATAAATACCAGATAGTTAGCAAGTTTTAATGGAAGAAATGGTTCGAATGAAGAAGCATACAGTCAACAATACGTTTACTTTTTAAGTCAATAGAAGTGGATACCAACTACCAAGTACAATCTAAATCAACATGTCTTGGTCCTATCAATCTAAATTCCACTAGGGTTTTTTTAATTCTTTGAATCAGGTTTATTCGTATTGTCATTGCGAGTAGCTTCATTTCAGTTCTTTTCAACTTACACCCTTGACTAGCTTTCTACGACATATAGAAAGAAATATGTATTAGATATCATCCAAACAAAGAAAGTGTTCTAAAAGTAACTAATACTTAAAAGTCTCGGAATATTTGTTCTTGACTAGATTACCCTAATTCATGTTTGTCATACATCATCATACTGATGATATATGATTTTGACAAACATGAATTCTTAGCATCTATTGTCCTCTCTCATTGTTTTGGCTTTCTCAATTTAAATTTATGTTATTAAAACTATAAAATGGAAATTTAATAATTTTAAATCTTTATATAAGAGTTCTTGATATGCACGGTCGTTACTGATGCCAGAAAACCGTGTATTCAGTTAATAACATGAAAGCTAAAACACTGGCATAGAAAGGTATCATTTCAAACATAAAATGCCTGAAATAACTACGTACACAAAAATAACGTTTAAATGTCATGCTTACATTATTCAAAAAATTAACATGGCTGATGCGCGATACCCAAAAAATCCTACATAAAATGAGGCACTTCAGTAATCGGTTGTAGGAAGACGCTCATGGTCATGTCCACCATCAATAAACAACACATCATACACCAAGGCAGCGATAGCAGCACCAATCATGGGCCCAACCCAGTAAATCCAATGCCCGGCCCAGTTCCAACTAACCATAGCAGGTCCAAATGCCACTGCTGGATTCATGGCAGCCCCATCAAATGCTCCACCCACTAATATATTGGCTCCTACAATGAACCCAATCGCCAATGGCGCAATTATTCCAATATTACCCTTCTTTGGATCTACAGCTGTGGCATATACAGTGTACACTAGTCCAAATGTCATTACCACTTCCAACACTACCGCGTTTGTTGCACTCACTTCATATGCTGGTCCCAGTGCTGCAATTTCCTGGAATTTTTGAAGCAATATCAACATTCAGGTCATGATTTCTATTTTACGTTTATTATTATTATTTTATATTTTGTGTGCTGCTGAAGGTATTTTGGTTTCATTTTACTAAAGGTTGAATTAGTCAAGGTGTTTTTTTTGGCACATAAATTTTCTTTTTATAAACAAAGATGATGAGTACCATTCCGCCTGTTGCAGATTTGAGGAGGATACAGGCAACAAAAGATCCCAACAACTGGGCGATCCAGTAAAATATTGCTCGTAAAAAGGTGATATTTCCACCTATAAATGCACCAAATGTGACTGCAGGATTGACATGGCCACCTGAAATATTTGCTCCTACGGAGACGGCTACAAATAGAGCAAAAGCGTGTCCTAATGCAGCTGCTATTAAGCCAGAAGGGGTAGGCAGTCCTCCATATGTTATTTTATCTGCACACATATGTTATTTTATCATTTGCCTGCTCACTTATGTATGGATATTTTTTATCATGTTCATCCACTTTTTAGAACGGATATAAATACGTTTTTGATGTCGATTCAGCATTTTGAGATTGCACCCCATGTCCACACACACACACACAACACACACAGAGACACATGCACACAAACTGAAACAATACAAATTGATGAATCAACGTTAACATGACAAGTGTGTGCGCGCACATATGTTTATACAGATATATGTATGTAGTTATATAATGTGAATAGGAGAGGTGGAAGCTTACCGAAAGCCATTCCAGAACCCTGGCCAGCGAAGATGAATATGAACATGGAGATGAACTCAGCAATGGAAGCCTTTAAGGTAGCAGGATTGGTCACCTCGCTAGGGTCCCCTATTGATATTTTACTGATTGGCATTTTTGTTATGGAAGATGAATATAGAAAGCAGTTTATGGTTGCTGTGTTTTTTCTGGAAGAAAATGTGAAGTGTTGATGATGTTAGTTCGGTATATGAAGTAAGGTAACTGCTTAAGAAGTGGGAACTGATGTGTTGGGTAGTGGCCGCCCGTGAATGTAGTTACAAGGCAGTTGGATCCGTGTAACTGAGTTTGTGAGGACTTGGTAAATATAACTGACACTTGTTTTTTTCCTAGTTTTTCCACTTTGTTACTCTTTCATCCAATACTGAAAGTTGCTTCATTGTTTGTGATATTACGTTTATAAACTACAAGAAATTATTATGAACGGCAACATTTCTTAGCCGTTCTAGCCTCAAAGACAGATTTTCAGTATTTCAGCTTGAAGGACAACTTTCTTTACGTATCAGTTTGTAGTTATCGATATCAGTTTTTAGGTATCAGTTTGTAGTTATCGATAGCAGTTTTTAGTTGGATGACAGTTTTGAAAGAATATTTGTCCTTATGAATAATTTTGAAAGAATGTTTGTCCTTATGAATAATTTTTAGAAGAATGATTGTTTTTGTGATTAAAATATTGAGGTCATTTCTTTGAGGCTTAAAATATACAAATTTTTGTCTTTTAAATTATTTCCCCCATTAAATTAAATTATAAGTGGTTGAAGAATTGATATGCCATAATCAAGCTATCGTAATAAAAGTAAAATGAAAACATTTTCTCATTTTTTTTTTGAGTTTTCCTGATATAGATTTCTAATTTTTTATGATTTTCATCTACTTTTGATCTTAGTCCTTGGTAAATGACTTATGACTTGTAATTGAAATCTCACATGATAACGTGCACATGTATATTTGTAGGGGAGGATCGTTCCCTTCTTCATTAGTGGACCGGTATCAAATTCTAATAACTAAGAAACCAATCATACAATATAATTAATAAATGTTTGGTTTTAGCGGACAAAATAACGAAAATGATGTATGATCCAAAGAACAAAAGCAGGATTGTAAATTTCCTTTCCATTCCCCTTTAATTTTTCTTCTTCAAATAAATCAAAACAATGTAAATTTTTGTAGACATGTCTTATTAGTCGCCAAGAGCATCCATTTTAAAAAATTAATAATTTTGAAAACTTTACCCCATAAGACCTCAAATCAATATTAACCTTTGGGAAACGTTTATTTATACCATTTATTTATATAAGGTAATTTAAATTGGTTATACGTTTCGAAATGATTTAGAATTTCAAATAGATGGTTATGCCAACTATTTGAACATATCTACAATTTTTGTTGTGTTTAAAAAAAATTTGTAATAAAAGAAGGGAGGATGAAAAAAATATTTAATAGAAGTGGATCTTGATCTCTTGTACGTATGTACAAGAGTTCTGCATCTTAGTTTTTCTAGATTCATGCTTAATTTATATTTTTTTGTAAGTACAATCAATAAATTCTAATAATTTTTTACACACATGGTCTATTACAAAAGGTTTCCTAGTCAAGTATTCCTTTGCCACCAAAAATTAGTATTTCTAATCATACTAGCATGATTTGAACCACTGGACATATATTGATTTGTAGTATGGTATATACTACTCAAGACTTGTGCAATTATGTACTATGACGTAAGTGCCTAATTCCAAAAAATAAAGAACCATGTTTATACAAAAATGCAACAGAATGTATCACAACTATTGTTGAATATCACCATAATCTTCCTAAGACTTGTGCAGCTATTTACTATGACATAAGCACCCAATTTCCCAAAAAAAAAATCATGTTTATACAAAAATATGTAAGATCGAACGTATCACTATTCTCGAATATCACCATAATACTCTATTTTGCACACACAATAAGAATTTTAGTTATATAATATATGTTTCATAATTAGTTTTGATGGGCTAAAAGAATCGAGTATAAAAATATTTTGAAAAATGATGGTGATGGTATGTCGATAACACCGGCAAATAATTATTAAATTATGATGATCGTAGATACTTAAATCGAGTAGAGATCAAGGATAAGCAAAGCTGGGATGCAGCTCTCTCCTCATATATAGTTCTAATAATCAAAATTATTAAACATACATACAAGCACACACACAAACAATCACAGATTTCGCACTAGGTGAAAATTTTGAATAAACATGTAAAGAGATGACCATTGTTAAGTGAATTGGAAACTAGGGTTTGGTATTCTAATTGAATTATTTTTCAATTGGCTCCCACTGAATTTGGAAAAGGAAAGGAAGAAACATATATTATGTTTTATTTTCTTTTTCTTTGTTTATTCTCTTCTTAATTTAATTGTGCAGAGATCTTTAAAATATCATAACAATTCATATGTGTGACACCTTGTATTTTCATGTGATCATTGTACCCTTTAAGTGTGTGTTTTGTTGAACAAGTGTGATTATACAGTTGTATGAGTGCATGATTTTTATATAAAAATCATTATAAGTGTAATGATGTAGTAAAATTGATGATAAGAGATGTGCAGCTCAAGGTGGAGATTGGCGACCTAAAAGGATACACGGTGTGCGTATGAGCACAATAGGTAATAATGTAGGTGTAGAAGATTGGATAAAAGAGTGAGGAGGCTAGGTAGCTACTTTTTCCAAGAAAACTCAACTTTTTCTCCAATTGTCTTCATTTCTCATTTTGAATATATGAAACATAAAGAGAGAACTAGTCCTAAGGGAATTAGATGACACGAGGTGTTATAAAAGGAAAAGCTCGATTGAAATTTGATCCATAGTGCAAGATACAAAGCGATAAAGTAAAAGAAGGTCAACAAACCAGTTAAAGGAATTCTTATTTGGAACTCGGGATTATACGAAGGTTAGAGCAAACTACATCAAAGGAGACGTAGAGATGAGGAAGAAGTGGATATTTTGTTGTGGTAGGAAGATTTTGATATTTTGGTTAGTCTTCCTCCCTCTCGATACCCGAATGAGAATATCATGTGTTAATTGCAAATATTAGATTGTTATATCTATATATTTGTTGATGTTTAAATGCGTATTATATATTTAAGTTGATATATAAGTAGAAAACTTGATTTCTACAATAACCATTTGAGATGATTATTTGTTTTACCCTAGATTAAGGTTAAGGATAATTTAGTGTACTGTATGCTATGTTTGCCTTTTTTCTTCTAAAAAGAAACCCTTTAACCACTGATTAGATCCTAGATCCAAAGTTATAGTGATATTCAAGAAACAAAATAGAGTATTACTGTAACGATCCACCTTTTCGACCCTTGAGAACGACACTTAATACATCCATGGTATTCATGTGTCAATGCCCAAGTATATGAAAGACGAGTTGTCATGGGGTGAAATATAAGAACGCAACAATAATCTCACAACGGAACGGTTAAATATAACATAAAAATAAGACAGTACATAAGGTTACTCCTTAACATGGAGTTATCAGAGTTATAAAAAAAGTACTACTATCAGTCTAGGCAGTTATAACAACCTACCTTCAAATATATATGCAAAGAGCTAACATCTCATAACAGCGGAAATAAATAGCCAGATAGATAATGAGCCTCCTGCTTGTCCACCATTTCAAAAGAGCCCAAAGAAACCTGTCATTTTCGAACTACTCAAATATAAATGAGTACGCGAAAGTTTAGAGAAAACAAACAATGCCGGTCAGACAATAAGTCTAGTATGAGTAAATTCCAAAAATAGAACACACAAAATAACCAGTGAGACCATGTCGCAAAAATGCAGAACGGGTTTTTTTCCTCACAAGGTAAAACATCCAAGTATAAAAGAATGGACACAAATAATTAAATATCATGAAGAGTGCAAGACGCTTCCCAATGCAATTAAGAAAGAATCAATCTATTTGAATCAAAAATAAGGAAAGAGAATTTTTCCAACAAAGACTAGAAGGGTGCGCCCCTCTTATCGAAAGTATACCTCTAGAAAATATACTTGAGAACTACGATGGCACTCGAAAACCTCCAAGCCGGACCCCGCCAACCTTACCGAGTATCCGAGTATTTCACATCTCCGTATGCATACAACCGAAACTAATCTAGAATATATGTGAAAATACCCTAATGGGTGCAACCCCACATAGCTTGACCCCACTCGCTCTTTATTTGGTCATTTTCGATAAAGGATATCAATGCTTTAAATGAGCATTAAATCATCTTAGATTGACGAAACAAAAATAAAAGGAAGAAGGGTATTGAAACTGATAGTCAGGATATCAACTATCGGGGATAACAAAACGATCGTATATGGAAAATAAATCTTATACCTTTTCAATGCTTGGAAAATATCCATATACTTATTCCATCGGTATAAGTATATTCACAAAACAATTAAGAGGATTTCATATTTCAAAAGCATACTTAAATGGGTCAAAAATAATTGTCTACAAGAACGAATGTTTTCCATTATAGATCATTTATAAAAATTTTGAAGCTCCTTTAAACAAAGATTTAAAACTTCCATTCAAATCATAATTTAACCCATCATCTTTAAAGAATAATACGACCAAGAGGAGTGAAGCTCCCTCTTAAATCAAATGACATAGTTAAAAGGGGTGTTATTTCCTTTTAACCAAAAAGTCACTAAATGTCAATCCTAAGTTAAAAGTGGTGTAAGTTCCCTTTAACTAAACATCAAAGTTATTGCTCATAAACTGGTCGAGCACAAATCAAACAAGCAAACAAGAATAATAATAAGAATAATAACAGACTCATTATTATTAACAATTTGCAATCAATAGTTAACACAACATTTGTTAAAATGTGAATGAGTCAAAGGAAAGAGATTAAGATTACACTGACTGTAAAATAATTAAATTTTCTCATAGGATAAGTTATAACCACTAAACTATGAAAACAAGGAATATACTTATAGAATAAGTTATATTCGCTAAACTATGAAAGCAAGGAATATACTCACTAAACTGTGAAAACAAGGAATATACTCACTAAACTATGAAAACGAGGAATGTACTCACTAAACTATGAAAACAAGGAATATACCCACAGAATAAGTTATACCCACTAAACTATGAAAACAAGGAATGTACTCACATCTTATTTGCTTTGATGGAGACTTGGAATACTTCACCTCTGATAATGAATTTTTAGTTCTTTTCTTCTGTTTGTGAATGAATTAAAATGAGATATGGACTTGGCTATTTATAGGTGAAGAGAAGGGTAATTTAGTCATTTCCTACACCCTTTAGTCATTTCCTACACCCTAACCAGATTTGACCAGATTTTGGTCCAATAGAAACCAGCCTTATGGACAAATTTGATTCGACCACATTTTGGTCCAATAGAAAACATCCTGATGGCCTAATTTGATTCGACCACATTTTGGTCTAATAGAAAGCATCTTGATGGCTTAATTTGATTCGACCACATTTTGGTCCAATAGGAATCCTCCTTATCAACTATGGTATAACATGATTCGATCAGATTTTGGTCCATTGGAAACCGTCCATATGGCAAAACTTGCTTCGACCAGATTTTGGTCCAATGACAACCATCCGCATGGAATATAATAATTATTATGTTATTTGTTTCATTAGGAAAGTAATTATGCTGTTCTGTTTTATTAAGCAAGTAATTTTACTACTCTGTTTTATTAGCAGGGTTAATAATTCTTTCTTGTTTTATTAGGCAAATAATTATACCATTCTATTTTATTAAGCAAACTCATTCATAAATAAATCGGTACCCCTAACCGCCTTATAACTCGAACCATCTTTAAACTAACATTTTACATCAGTAAAAAAAATCCATTCGAGACATTTTATCCAAATTGTATTCTAGATATAAAATCCATTATTTAATCATTTAAAAACATATTAACTATTCAAGTTCAAAGTGATTAAATTATGGGTCATTACATCCTCCCCTCCTTAAAGGAAGTTTCATCCTCGAAATTAATCAAATAAACTCTAGATATCAAAGAAATCCAAAGGATATTATATATACCACACAAAGATATAAGGAAAGTGACCTCAACACAACCGGTGAGTACACTAACAAGAAACAAAATACAAACAACAACTATATCAACTCGGGATAATAATCCCTAATATAGTCCTCAGTTTCCCAAGTACATTCTCTAGCATCTCCACTCCACTGAACCTTAACAAGATTTACAACCTTCTTCCTTAATTGCTTTATGTCACGAGCGACAATACAAATAGGCTGCCTAAGAACGGTTAGGTTATGTTAGGCTGAACCTACAAATCAACTTGTTGTCTCGGTTCTACTATCATCGAAGGGTCGTGTACATACTTACGTAAATGAGATACGTGAAATACGTTGTGCACATCTGATAGTCGATCTGCTAACTCCACTTTATATGCAAGTTTACCAATCTGGTTTAGTATGGGAAAGGCCAATATATCAAGGGGCTAACTTTCCTATCTTTCCAAACCTCGCGACACTTCTAAAAGGAGAGACTTTTACAAATACCAAGTCCCCGACTAAGAACTCTATATCTATACGCCTTTGATCTGCATAACACTTTTGCCGATCTTGCGCTTCCTTCATCTTTCTTCTAATATCAGCTACCTTCTCATTGGCTTCTAAGATTATGTTAGGTTGTCAGGTACAAGAACAAGTCTATCTTCAGATTCAACCTAACACGAAGGAGAACGACATGGACGACCATAAAGAGCTTCGAAAGGGGCCATACCAATGCTTACTTTATAGCTGTTGTTGTAAGTTAATTTGAATAAGGGAAATGATCATTCCAAGAATCCATGAAGTCCAGAATGCATGCCTGCAATAAATCTTCCAAGATACGGTTCATTCTCTCCGTCTGCCCATCTGTTTGGGGATGGTAAGCTGTACTTAAACTTAGCTCCGTCCCTAAAGCAGTCTGCAGTCCTTTCGAGAACCTATTAGTGAATATCGGGTCTCAGTCACTTATAATACTACGAGGAGTCCCATGGGGTCTCACAATCTCCTTCACATACAAACTCGCCAGACTCGTAGCAGTCCTAATCAACTTAACAGGAATGAAATGGGCACTCTTGGTCAGTCGATTGGCTATAACCCAAATGCCATTGTTACCTCTTCTTGACCTAGGAATCCCATCAATAAAGTCCATAGAGATCTGTTCTCACTTCCACTTTAGGATCTCAAGTGGCTGAAGGATTCCAGTTGTCTTTTGTTGGTCACTCTTAATCTATTGGCAGTTTGCACAATGACTCACAAAGATTGAAATATCTCGCTTCATCCCCTTCCACCAGAATACCCTTTTTATATCTTTGAACATCTTTGTTACTATAGGATGAAAAGATAACTTTTAATGGTGGCATTCGGCTAAAACTTCTTGCCTAAGTCCATCAAAGTCTGGAACATAAATACGCCCATTCATTTTCAGTATACCCCGAAGATCAATCTCAAAGCTAGAAACAACACCTTCTTTAACATCCTTCTTAAGTCGAGGAAAAATAGGATCTGCCTCTTGACTGATTGCAATTCTCTCTAACAATACTGGCTTAACTTCTAGGTTTGCAACCATTGCTACATTCCTACTCAGTGCATCGGCAATGGCATTTTCTTTTCCAAGGGTATAAAGAACCTCTAGATCATAAGAAGCGAGAAACCATCCATCTCTGCTGCCTCAAATTCAAATCTTTCTGGGTAAAAAGATATTTTAAGGATTTGTGGTCTGTGTACAACTCGAACCTTTCACCCAAAAGATAATGCCTCCACATCTTTAGTGCGAAGACAATAGCCAAAAGCTTCAAATCGTGCGTAGCATAATTTTTCTCATGCGGCTTTAGCCGTCGACTCGCATAGGCAATAACTTTTCCATGTTGCATCAGAACTGCTCCCAATCTGGTTCCACAAGCATCTGTATACACGGTTAAACCATCACTCCCATCAGGAATGGTTAAAATAGGAGCGCCAGTCAACTTCTCTTTCAATTCATTGAATGCTTGATCACACATAGAAGTCCAAATGAACTTAACATTTTTCTTTGTTAACTTCGTCAGATGGGAAGCAATCTTCTAAAAGTCCTTGATAAACCTACGGTAAAAACCAGCCTATCCCAAGGAACTTCTAACTTCCGTCGCACTTTTGGGCTTCTTTTAGTCTTGATCCGCAACAAATTTAGCTGGGTCCACCGACATGCCTTCTCCCGAAATAACATGCCCTAGAAATCTAACTTTGAATTTCCAGAAATAGCACTTGGAAAACTTAGCCTTTAACACATACCTCCTTAAAGTGTCGAGTACGACAAGGAGACGATATTTATGTTCCTCCTCTGTCTTCGAATATATAAGAATGTCATCAATAAAGACGAGAACAAATTTATTTAGAATATCTCGAAATACTCGATCCATTAAGTCCACAAAATAAGCGGGTGCGCTAGTTAATCCAAACGGCATAACTAACCACTCATAGAAATTTTTTGCAGTTCGAAAGCTGTTAAAGGAACACTCTCCTCTGCCACCCTTAATTGGTGGAAACCGGTGGCAAGATCTAATTGAGAAAATACCCGAGCACCGTAGAGTTGATCAAACATATCGTCAATTCTTGGCAAATGATCTTTATTCTTGATAGTCCTTTTGTTCAACTCCCGATAGTCTATGCATAACCTTAGAGAACTATCAGCCTTTGTAACAATGACGAATGGCGATCCCCAACTTGAGGTACTATGTCGAATCAAGCCCTTCTGCAACAAGTCATAAGTATTCCTTTCTAACTCCCTCTTCTCTTTTGAAGCCATCATTCGAAAGGGTTGTACAATAGGTCTAGTTCCTGGAACCAAATCAGTATGGAACCCGACTTCACAGTGAGGTGGTAAAGCTTGCACCTCGTTAAAAATATCTATGAAATCTCAAACAACCGGCACATCTCCTAGCTCCTCTTTAGCCACTTCGAGTGAATAGAGAAAACTGCTCATTAACTTCTTAGGCTCTTCACAACTAATATCAACACCAACATCTCCTGCATCACTAACTCTAACGAGCCTTCTACCATAATCCAAGATAGCTTTAAACTTAGATAACCAATCCTTTCCCAGCAATACTCCAAAACCATAAACCCGAGAACAAACAAATCAAAAGGAAAATGACCTCGACAAGAAATAGCTACACTTAGACACACAGTGTTAAGATTTGTCGGATCTCCAATTGGGTTTGACACACAAAGTGGATTACTTATGATAATATATTTAAGGTTTAGTCCATTAGATCATAAGAAATAAAACTATAGGAAGCTCTTATATCAAATAGCACCCTTACAGGAATATCATAGATGGATAACGTACCTTGCAATACTTGCTTCCCTTTTTGATCTGAAGAAGTGGATGGTATCTCTTCAATGGTAAAAGTCTATCCTTGAGATCCTTTTTTGGAAAAGGGCAATGATTCATCATGTCCTGGCTGGCTGCAATTAAAACATGTGGCAATTGGGCAATGGTTTGCAAAGTGGCTCATCATATTGCACTTGAAACAAAGAATGTTGGCCAAGTTGGTCTGCTTCTTCCGTTTTGGAGCGTCGTTTTCAGTTTTCTTCCCTGCACCCTGCTTCTTTCCCTTAAAATTATGCTTGAAGTTTGGTTTTCCTTCAACTGGTATAACCGATAAAGGCTTGGCACTTGCTGCTGGTACTACACCCTTCTGGACTCCTTCTTTAATACCAAGAGCCTCAAACCTCAAATCCATGCTACTAATGTTGGTGAACGCACCCATAAGATGATTGGTTATTTCATGATGGAACTCTGTCCGCATTCCATTCACAAATATTTCATTTTTCTTAAGCGGTGTGTCTATCAATCCAAGTCCAAAGCAGGATAAAGCTTTGAACTTATGCTCATACTGTGACACAGTCATATCACCCTGCTTTAAGTCAATGAAACTTCTAAATACCTGAGTTCTCCCGGCTTCTAGAATAAAATATGCTTTAAAAACTTCCTTGAATTGGGCCCATGAAAACTCCCCCTTGGAGTACTAGCTGTTTCTGAATCCCACCAATCCATCGCCGACTTTTGAAGTTGCCGCGATGCCAACAGTCGTTTCTCTACATCCTCTAATCGAAGATCTCCAAATATTTCACAAGTTTGAAGCCACATCTGCACTCCAAGAATATCTTCAGTCCCATAGAATGGTTTTCTACCCAAAGTGGTAAAATCCTTACACAAAGCTGCAAAGTTCATAGGTGTCTGAACTTGCATTAACATTTCCTCTACCGGATCTACAACTGACATAGTAGCATTTCTGGATACCCTGCCATCGGTAGCTGTGCTAGTTCCAGATCCTCTCCTTCCTCCTCTTCTTGCATTCATTTTCTATTATATGAACAAATAACAGGTATCTTCAGAATACAAAAATAGGATTAAAATGGTTTAAGAAAATAACACCAAAGGATCTAAAACTAAATTTTAGAGGATAAATATTATTATTATAAAAATTACAAATACGCTCTCTCAAGATTAGCTCATTCTAGGGCATAACTTACCCTATCTCTATTGAGTTGTACCCCTATCAGGCTAAGGTGTTTGCTCAACCAAAGCTCTGATACCAACTGTAACGACCTACCTTTCCGACCCTTGAGAACGACACTTAATACATCCATGGTATTCATGTGTCGTTGTCTAAGTATCTGAAATACGAGTTGTCATGGGGTAAAATATAAGAACACAACAATATTCTCACAACAGAACAGTTAAATATAACATAAAAATAAGACAGTACATAAGGTTACTCCCTAACAAGGAGTTATTAGAGTTACAACAAAGTATTACTATCAGTCTAGGCAGTTATAACAACCCGCCTTTAAATATACATACATGGAGACAACATCTCATAACAACGAAAATAAATAGCTAGATAGATAAGAAGCCTCTTGCTCGTCCAAGCCCAAAGAAACCCGTCATTTTCGGACTACTCAAATATAAATGAATACCCGAAAGTTTACGGAAAACAAACAATGCAGGTCAGACAATAAGTCTGGTATGAGTAAACTCCAAAAATAGAACACACAAAATAACTAGTGAGGCTAAATCGTAAAAATTCACAACGGGTTTTTTCCTCACAAGGACAACTTCAAAGTATAAAAGAATGTACACAAATAATTAAACATAATGAAGAGTGCAAGACGCTTCCCAATGCAATTAAGAAAGAATCAATCCAAAGATTTGAATCAAAAATAAGGAAAGAGAATTTTTCCAATAAAGACTAGGAGGGTGCGCCCCCTTATCGAAAGTATACCTCTATAAAATATACTTGAGAACTACGATGACCCTCGTAAACCTCCAAGCCGGACCCCGCCAACCTTACCGAGTATTTCACATCTCAGTGCGTATACAACCGAAAACAATCTGAATAGATGTGAAAATACCCTAATGGGAGCAACCCCACATAGCTTAGACCCCACTCGCTCTTTATTAGTCATTTCCGATAAAGGATATCAATGCTCAAATGAGCAACAAATTGTCTTAGATTGACGAACCAAAAATAACAGGAAGAAGGGTATCGAAATTGATAGTCAAGATATCAACTATCGGGGATAACAAAACGATCGTATATGGAAACTAAATCTTATATCTTTTATACGCTTGGAAAATATCCATATAGTTATCCCATCGGTATGAGTATATTCATAAAACAATTAAGAGGATTTCATATTTCAAAAGCATACTTAGATGGGTCAAAAATAATTGTCGACAAGAAATGCGAATGTTTTCCATTATAATTATGAAGATCATTTATATAAATTTTGAAGCTCTTTTAAAATACTTTAAACAAAGATCTAAAACTTCCATTCAAATCATAACTTAAACCCATCATCTTTAAAGAATAATATGACCAAGTGGGATGAAGCTCCCACTTAAATCAAATGAGATAGCTAAAAGGGGTATTATTCCAAAGTCAGTAAATGTCAATCCTAAGTTAAAAGGTGGTGTAAGTTACCTTTAACTAAACATCAAAGTTATTGCTCATAAACTGGCCGACACAAATCAAACAAGCAAACGATAATAATAACAAGAATAACAACATACTCATTATTATTAACAATTTGCAATCAATAGTTAACACGACATTTGTTAAAATGTGAATGAGTCAAAGGTAAGAGATTAAGATTACACTGACTGTAAAATGATTAAATTATACTCATAGAATAGGTTATACCCACTAAACTATGAAAACAAGGAATATACTCATAGAATAAGTTATACTCGCTAAACTATGAAAGCAAGGAATATACTCACTAAACCATGAAAATAGGAATATACTCACTAAACTATGAAAACAAGGAATATACTCAAAGAATAAGTTGCATCCACTAAACTATGAAAACGAGGAATGTACTCACATCCTATTTGCTTTGATGGAGACGTGGAATACTTCACCTCTGATAATGAATTTTTAGTTCTTTTCTTTAGTTTGTGAATGAATTATAATGAGATATAGACTTAGCTATTTATAGGTGAAGAGAAGGGTAATTTAGTCATTTCCTACAGCCTAACCAGATTCAACCAGATTTTGGTCCAATAGAAACCAGCCTTATGGCCAAATTTGATTCGACCATAATTTGGTCTAATAGAAAACATCTTGATGGCGTAATTTGATTTGAACACATTTTGGTCCAATAGAAAACATCTTGATGACTTAATTTCATTCGACCACATTTTGGTCCAAAAGGAATCCCCCTTATCAACTGTGGTATAACATGATTCGACCAGATTTTGGTCCTGTTTGCGCCAAAATTGGTCACAAACCCCAAGTATTGTGAAAGCACCAGTGTTGGAATATAAATCAGCAATATTCAAACACAAATCACAGATCTAAGCATGTAATTCGCAGCAAAATAGAAATTATGAACAAGAACACACAATTTATAGTGGTTCGGCTATCTCCGGCCTACGTCCACTTCAAAGGTTTTAACTTTTATTGATGTTCTTCGCTGATTACCACTGATTACAGCAGATTACAATGGATTTTAACTCTCAAATTCGAGTACAACCATAGTTGTAGAGTGCAAAGTAGAGTCTGGAAGAGCCTGGATGCTTCCAAATCAAGATCCCCTTTTCTGAATGACCTGGGGCTCTATTTATAGGCGTAGGAGGCTGATATTTCTCCTAAAAGTATGGTAGACTGCTTCAGGCACGTGAGGGGGCCCACATGGCCAAAACCTGGAGATCCGGGCCCACATTGGGATCGATTCGACCCTTGGTTCGAATCGATCAAGAAATCGTCCAATCGTGATGAAACTTGGCGTGGACATTCTTCGACATGTAGACGAACTCCTTTAAAAATTTCATGGGATTTGGATCAGTGGATTGAGAGTTATCATCGATTCAAGATGGTGTTTCTCGGTACGCTGTTTGGCTCGAATCGATCCATTCGAATCGAGTACTTCGAATCGATCTAAGGGCGTGTAAGTGGGTTGACGTGGCGCGCCTTCTTCGAGTCGATCCATGTTTTTCACCGAGTTGGTTGGGTCGACTTCGAGTTCTTTGCCGTGCTCACTGGATGGCTTCGTGTGTTGGATTCGAAGGTCTGCTTCGAATCGATGGAATGGTACTCGTTCGAATCGATCCAAATGCGTCACTTCGGATCGATTCGAAGTCGCCTTTAACATGTTGGATTCGAAGAGAGGTCATCGTGATGGATTCGAGGGAGATGGAGTCGAAGTCAATGGTGTCGAAGCAGGTATTGGCTGATGGATTCGAGCATTGTCTCTTCTTATGGATTCGAACATGGTGGGTTCGAACTAGATGGGTTCGAACTGAGCAACGTCCATCCTTCTTAACTCGAATCCATCATAACTTGAGCATACGATCTCGGATTGACTTGAAATTTGAGGTGCGGACTTCTATGATCTCCCTTGTCATGTCCTATCAATTGTGGCTCAATCTGGACTCGGACAAAATTCATCGATATCCATGGTTATCCTGTAATGCATGGTTGATATTCAAGAACAATAATCATTGATTTTTAGTAAATTTTGGGTATCTCAACTTTGCCAAAAGTTGGGATAACAAGTCCAATGGAAACCATCCGCATGGAATATAATAATTATTATGCTATTTTGTTTCATTAGGCAAGTAATTATACTGTTCTGTTTTATTAAATAAGTAATTACTATTTTGTTTTATTAGACAGCATTAACAATTCTTTCTTGTTATATTAGGCAAGTAATTATACTATTCTGTTTTATTAGGCAAACTCATTCTTAAATAAATTGGTACCCCTAACCGCCTTATAACTCTAACCATCATTAAACTAATATTTTACATCGGTAAAAAAATTCATTCGAGCATTGTATCCAAATTGTATTCTATATATAAAATCCATTATTTAATCATTTAAAAACATATTAACTATTCAAATTCAAAGTGATTAAATTATGGGTCATTACATTCTCCTCTCCTTTTAAGGAAATTTCGTCCTCGAAATTAATCAAATAAACTCTAGATATCAAAGAAACCCAAAGGATATCATATATACCACACAAAGATACAAGGAAAGTGACCTCAACACAACTGGTGAGTATACTAAAAAGAAACAAAATACAGACAACAACTATATCAACTCATGATAAGAATTCCTAATACATTCCTCAGTTTTCCAAGTACAATCTCTAACATCTCCACTCCACCAAACCTTAACAAGATTACAACCTTCTTCTTAATCGCTTTATATCATGAGTGATAATACGAATAGGCTGCCTAAGAACGGTTAGGTTAGGTTGAACCTCCAAATCAACTTGTTGTCCCCGTCCTACTATCATTGAAGGGGTGTGTCCATACTTACATAAATAAGATACGTGAAATACATTATGCACGTGTGATAGTTGATCTGGTAACTCCACTTTATATGAAAGTTTACCAATCTGGTTCAGTATAGGAAAATGGCCAATATATCGAGGGGCTAACTTCCCTGTCTTCCCAAACCTCACGACACTTCTCAAGGGAGAGACTTTTACAAATACCAAGTCCCCAACTAAAAACTCTAGATCTCTACGCCTTTGATCTGCATAACACTTTTTCCGATCTTGCGCTTCCTTCATCTTTCTTCTAATATCAGCTACCTTCTCATTGGCTTCTAAGATTATGTCAGGCCCAAGAAAAAGTCTATCTTTAGATTCAACCCAACATGAAGGAGAATGACATGGATGACCATAAAGAGCTTCGAAAGAGGCCACACAATGCTTGCTTGATAGCCGTTGTTGTAAGTTAATTCGAGTAAGGGTAAATGATCTTCCCAAGAACCCATGAAGTCCAGAATGCATGCTTGCAATAAATCTTCCAAGATCCTATTCACTCTTTCCGTCTGCCCATCGATTTGGTAATGGTAAGCTGTACTTAGACTTAGCTCCATCCCTAAAGCAGTCTGAAGTCCCTTCGAGAACCTACTAGTGAATATCGAGTCTCGGTCACTTATAATACTACGAGGAATCCCATGGAGTCTCACAATATCCTTCACTTAAAAACTCGCCAGACTCGTAGCAGTCCTAGTCAGCTTAACAGGAATGAAATGGGCACTCTTGGTCAGTCGATCAGCTATAACCCAAATGTCATCGTTACCTCTTCTTGACCTTGAAAGCCCATCAATAAAGTCCATAGAGATTTGCTCCCACTTCCACTTTGGGATCTCAAGTGGCTGAAGCAATCCAACTGTTTTTTGTTGGTCACTCTTAATCTACTGGCAGTTTGCACAATGAATCGCAATGATTGAAATTTCTCGCTTCATCCCCTTCTACTAGAATACCCTCTTCATATCTTTGAACATCTTGGTTACTCCTGGATGAAAAGATAACTTTGAATGGTGGCATTCGGCTAAAACTTCTTGCCTAAGTCCATCAAAATCTGGAGCATAAATACGCCCATTCATTTTCAATTTACCCGGAGATCAATCTCAAAGCTAGAAACAATACCTTATTTAACATCCTTCTTAAGTTGCGAAAAAATAGGATCCGCCTCTTGACTAATTGCAATTCTCTCTAACAATACTGGCTTAACTTCTAGGTTTGCAACCATTGCTACATCCTACTTAGTGCATCAGCAATGGCATTTGCTTTTCTAGGGGTACAAAGAACCTCTAGATCATAAGCAGCGAGAAACTCCAGCCATCTCTGCTGCCTCAAATTCAAATCTTTTTGGGTAAAAAGATATTTTAAGGATTTGTGGTCTGTGTATAACCCGAACCTTTCACCCAAAAGATAATGCCCCATCATCTTTAATGAGAAGACAACAGCCAAAAGCTTCAAATCGTGCGTAGCATATTTTTTCTCATGTGGCTTTAGCTATCGACTCGCATAGGTAAGAACTTTTCCATGTTGCTTCAGAACTTCTCCCAATCCGGTTCCATAAGTATCTGTATACACGGTTAAACCATCTCTCCTATCTCGAATGGTTAAAATAGGAGCGCTAGTCAACTTCTCTTTTAATTCATTGAATGCTTGATCACACTTATAAATCCAAACGAACTTAACATTTTTCTTTGTTAACTTCGTCAGATGAGAAGCAATCTTAGAAATGTCCTTGATAAACCTACGGTAAAAAACCAGCCAATCCCAAGAAACTTCTGACTTCCATCGCACTTTCGGGCTTCTTCTAGTCTTGAACCACAACAACTTTAGTTGGGTCCACCGATATGCCTTCTCTCGATATAACATGCCCTAGAAATCTAACTTCATCTTTCCAGAAATGGCACTTGGAAAACTTAGCATTCAACACATAGCTCCTTAAGGTATCGAGTATGACACGGAGATGATATTTTTGTTCCTCCTTTGTCTTTGAATAGATAAGAATGTCATCAATAAAGGCGAGAACAAATTTATTTAGAATATCTAGAAATACTCGATCCATTAAGTCCACAAAATAAGCGGGTGCATTAGTTAATCCAAACAGCATAACTAACCACTCATAGAAATTTTCTGGAGTCCGAAAAGCTGTTAAAGAAACACTCTCCTCTGCCACCCTTAATTGGTGGAAAGCGGTGGCAGGATCTAATTGAGAAAATACCCGATCATCGTGGAGTTGATCAAACATATCGCAAATTCTTGGCAAAGGATATTTATTTTTGATAGTCCATTTGTTCAACTCTCGATAATCTATGCATAACCTTAGAGAACCATCCGCCTTTGTAGAAAAGACGACTGGCGATCCCCAACTCGAGGTACTATATCGAATCAAGCTCTTCTGCAACAAGTCATAAGTCTGCCTTTCTAACTCCCTCTTCTCTTTTGGAGCCATCCTTCGGAAGGGTTTTACAATAGGTTTAGTTCCTAGAACCAAATCAATAAAGAACTCGACTTCACGGTAGGGAGATAAACCTTGCACCTCGTTGAAAATATCTATGAAATCTCAAGCAACCGGCACATCTCCTAGCTCCTCTTTAGCCACTTCGAGTGGATAGAAAAAATTGTTAATTAACTTCTTAGGCTCTTCACAACTAATATCAACACCAACATCTCCTGCATCACTAACTCTAACGAGCCTTCTACCACAATCTAAGATAGCTTTAAACTTAGATAACCAATCCATTCCCAGCAATTCTCCAAAGCCATAAACCCAAGATCAAACATATAAAAAGGAAATAGATGATTTCGACAAGAAATAGGTACACTTAGACACACAGTGTCAAGATAATTCGGACCTCCAATTGGGTTTGACACACAAAGTGGATTACTTATTATAACATATATAAGGTTTAGTTTGTCCATTAGATCATAAGAAATAAAACTATGGAAAGCTCCTGTATCAAATAGCACCCTTACAGGAATATCATAGATGGATAATGTACCTTGCAATACTTGCTTCCCTTTTTGATATGAAGAAGTGGATGGTATCACTTCAATGGTAAAAGTATATCATTGAGATCCCTTTTCTAGAAAAGGGCACTCATTCTTCATATGTCCTAGTTGGCCGCAATTAAAACATGTAGTAATTGGGCAATGGTTTACAAAGTGGCCCATCTTATTGCACTTGAAACAAAGAATGTTGGCCAAGTTGGTCTGCTTCTTCTGTGCTGGAGCGCCGTCTTCGATTTTCTTCCCTGCACCCTGCTTCTTTTCCTTAAACTTACGCTTGAAGTTTGGTTTTCCTCTAACTGGTATAACCGATAAAGGCTTGGCACTTACTATTGGTACTACACCCTTTTGGACTCCTTCTTTAATATCAAGAGCCTCAAATCTCAAAGCCATGCTAATAATGTTGGTGAACGTACCCATAAGATGATTGGTCATTTCGCGATGGAACTCTGTTGCATTCCATTCACAAACATTTCATTTTTCTTGAGCGGTGTGTCTATCAATCAAGTCTATAATGGGACAAAGCTTTGAATTTATGGCCATACTGCGACACAGTCATATCACCCTACTTTAAGTCAATGAAACTTCTAAATAACTGAGTTCTCTCAGATTCTGGAATAAATTGTGCTTCAAAAAATTCCTTGAACTGGGTCCAAGAAAACTCCCCCTTCGGAGCACTAGCTGTTTCTGAATCCCACCAATCCATCGTCGACTTTTGAAGTTGCTGCGATGCCAATAACCGTTTCTATGCATCCTCCAACCGAAGATCTCCAAATATTCTTTCACAAGTTCGAAGCCACATCTGCAGTCCAAGAATATCTTAATTCCCATATATTGGTTTTCCACCCAAAGTGGTAAAATTCTTACACAAAGCTGCAAAGTTCATAGATGTATGAACTTGCATTAACATTTCCTCTACCGGATCTATAGCTGACATAGTAGCATTTCTAGGTACCCTACCATTGGTAGCCGTGCTAGTTCCAGATCCTCTCCTTCCTCCTCTTCTTGCATTCATTTTCTATTATCTGAACAAATAACAAGTGTCTTCAGAATACAAAAATAGGATTAAAATGGTTTAAGAAAATAACACCAAAGGATCTA
This sequence comes from Allium cepa, assembly GCA_030765085.1. NCBI lineage: Eukaryota > Viridiplantae > Streptophyta > Magnoliopsida > Asparagales > Amaryllidaceae > Allium > Allium cepa. Next base: position 156,758,316 of record CM060943.1, read on the forward strand.
AAACTAGACTTTAGAGGATAAATATTATTATTATAAAAATTACAAATACGCTCTCTCAAGATTAACTCATTCTAGGTCATCACTTACCCTATCTCTAATGAGTTGTACCCCAATCAGGTTAAGGTGTTCCCTCACACAAAGCTCTGATACCAACTGTAACGACCCACCTTTCCGACCCTTGAGAACGACACCTAATACATCCATGGTGTTCACGTGTCATTTCCCAAGTATCTAACAGACGAGTTATCATGGGGTAAAATATAAGAACACAACAATAATCTCACAACAGAACAGTTAAATATAACATAAAAATAAGACAGTACATAAGGTTACTCCCTAACATGGAGTTATCAGAGTAACAACAAAAGTACTACTATCAGTCTAGGTAGTTATAACAACCTGCCTTTAAATATACATACGTAGAGCCAACATCTCATAACAACAGAAATAAATAGCAAGATTGATAAGAAGCCTCCTGCTTGTCCACCAACTTCAAAAGAGCCCAAAGAAACCTGTCATTTTCGGACTACTCAAATATAAATGAGTACTCGAAAGTTTAGGGAAAACAAACAATGCGGGTCAGACAATAAGTCTGGTATGAGTAAACTCCAAAAATAGAACACACAAAATAACTAGTGAGACCACGTCGCAAAAATGCAGAATGCATTTTTTCCTCTCAAGGACAACATCAATGTATAAAAGAATGGGCATCAATGATTAAACATCATGAAGAGTGCAAGACACTTCCTAATACAATTAAGAAAGAATCAATCCAAAGATTTGAATCAAAAATAAGGAAAGGGAATTTTTCCAACAATGACTAGGAGGGTACTCCCCCTTTTTCGAAAGTATACCTCTAGAAAATATATTTGAGAACTACGATGGCTCTCGAAAACCTCCACGTCGGACCCCGCCAACCTTACCGAGTATCCGAGTATTTCACATCTCCATGTACATAAAACCGAAACCAATCTAGAGTAGATGTGAAAATACCCTAATGGGAGCAACCCCACATAGCTTGGCCCCCACTCGCTCTTTATTTAGTCATTTCCGATAAAGGATATCAATGCTCTAAATGAGCAACAAATCGTCTTAGATTGACGAAACAAAAATAAAAGGAAGAAGGGTATCGAAATAGATAGTCAAGATATCAACTATCAGGGATAAAAAACGATCGTATATGGAAATTAAATCTTATACCTTTTATATGCTTGGAAAATATCCATATACTTATCCCATCGGTATAAGTATATTCACAAAACAATTAAGACGATTTCATATTTCAAAAGCATACTTTAATGGGTCAAAAATAATTGTCTACAAGAAATGCGAATGTTTTCCATTATAATTATAAAGATCATTTATATAAATTTTGAAGCTCCTTTAAAATACTTTAAACAAAGATCTAAATTTCCATTCAAATCATAACTTAAACCCATCATCTTTAAAGAATAATATGACCAAGAGGGGTGAAGCTCCCTTTTAAATCAAATAAGATAGCTAAAAGGAGTGTTATTTCCTTTTACCAAAAAGTCACTTGTAACGACCCGACTTCCTATCTCCAGGAAATCGCATCGCTAATAAGAAAGAAAGGGATAGAAATAGAAAGAAAGAGAAGAAAGAAGAAAACAACACATCAGAATCTAAACAGCGGAACGAATAAATTATATTAATAACATAAATATTACATAGTTTACAACTATCATCAGAGTTATACAGATTTCACAACACATACTAGACAGTTATAAACACCTGTCTAGTTATACAACTCAATACAACACAATATAACTCAACAAACGACTCAGAGATACCATATACAGCGGAATACTAAACATATCTACAACGCCGAAGCCTCCTGCTCCATTGATCCTCCAATATATCGTCAAAGCTAACCTGAATCCCTTGGCTACTCGTAAAATTTGAGTACCCAAGAGTTTATGAAAACAAAAGATAAACTCCGGGTCAGACATGGGTCTGGTGTGAGTAACAGGTTAAAGTTGCTTAATTTTCAAAATCCTTTTAAAAGAAAAGGTATCACGTAAGACTTCCCACACATAAACATGGAAAAGTTTTTACCTTACGCTAACCAAAACATTTGATAGGAAATTCTGTGATATTATAATAGTGTCTAGGGTTTTCAAGTAAATATGAAATAGCCGAAATTGTTACATTCATTAAATTCCAGCTACTAGCCACAAAAGTGGGTAATACAATCAAAACCGTTGGCACTTATTGGATTTTGGATTCCATCAATGGCAGGGCTACTGGGGTACCGCCCGTCACAGTACGTGGCCTAGATCACCGTACCGAGGATTACTCCCTTCATCCCCTGCAACACAAGGCCGGACCCATTCCTTACTAAATAGTTCCGAACAAGACAACCCCGGTAGTTGTCGCGAACCAACCACCCCACACAGCCGAATATAAAGGGACTTCTAGACAGGAGTCAATCTTGCTCTCAAGTGGGGGCTACCCACGAAGCCTTGGCGCACCTCCCATGTTTTAGCCATTCCCGGTTGATGAGGCTTGAGGCTACGATTACCTTTATAGGACATATCACTTAGAATGCTCATCGTCCGCCTGACGATGTGCTGAAAGCATTCAATCCATACAAGTTCGTTCCGGGTTCGAACGAAACCGAAGGCATTATCTCGTTACACTCGTTTTGGAATCACCCTCAGAGTTAACGACAATAACCCTTGCACTCTAATCTCCATCTCGAACCTATAAGTACTATTCCGTCAAACTCATTACGGAATCACCCACAGAGTTATACTGACTTATAGTTCTTACACCTCGAGTCTTCACTCGCTCCACTTAGATTCACGACCTAACGTTAATTGGAAACGATGTGGTTTTCGGATCCCAAATATGGAAACCCGATCCCGGTCTCATCGAAATCCAAGGCGTGTCTTTTAGGTCCAAGTTGTTTTAAGTTTAAAACAATTCAATTTAAACTATCTATAAACACACAGATAGATAATATCATCACAATAGATAATCAACATTATTATCATAAACAGGTAATCATCACAAATTGATAATCTATATTATCATCACCCATAGATAACTCATACATCACAATGCAACCAATGCATCCATATCACACAATAGTAATCTCATATCTGAGATTCAAACCATTCAAGATAAACCATAACATCCATTCATAAGCAAGGATCTATAATCACTACCTATAATTAATTTAAAATGAATTAAATTAATTACTTCTATCTCTAATTAATTTAAAGTGAATTAAATTAATTACTTACCTTTAATTAATTTAAAATGAATTAAATTAATTACTTCCTCATTTTAAATCTTGCTTACTTAACTATTAATTGATTACAACTCAATTAAATATTTATCCTCAAATTAATCACCTTAATTAATCACCCTTAATCAATTATCCTTTAATTACATTCAAGTAATTATCCTTAATTAATTTTACAAATTAATTATCCTTAACCAAAATCAGTAATTAACCTTTAATTACTTCATTAATTAATTAATTATAATTAATTACATTAATCCTTAATTAATTACATTAATTAATTACTTCCTTAATCACTTATCATTGATTAACTAATCTTAATTAATTAATTCTTAATTAACATCATTAATTATCTTAATTAATGATCCTTCATTATATTTAAATTAATTACTTATTTAAATTAATTACATTAAGTAATTAACCTTGATTAAACCAAAATTATTAATCACTTTTAGTAATTAACTAAACTTAATTACTTTCTCAATTACTCTTAAATTAATTATTTTTAATAATTAATTATATTTATTAATCACATTTGATTAATCTCATTAGTACTTAATTACCTTTAATTAATTACATCACTTGATTATTTTCCCCAAAAACTTAATCAATCATTACTAAGTAATTATTCATTATTTACTTCACAAAGAAATTACCTTAATATTAATTACACAAGTAATTAATCTCAAAACTCTTCTCAACTTAAATCAAATTCTTCTCATAATTTACTTATTTTAATTACTTCTCTAAGTAATTATCCATCTTTGATTACTTATCCATCCATTAAATGATTATTCTAAATTAATTAAACTTAATTAATTAATTTAAACTAATCAAATAAATTAATTAATTACAATAAGTAATTAATAACTTTAATTATTTTCATAAAGTAATCATACTTAATTAAGTTTCATAATTGATTATTCAAATTAATTAATCCAATTAATTATCAAAATTAATTACATTAATTAAATTAATAAATAATCCTAAGTTAATGACCTTCATTAACTTATCTTAAATTCCTTAATTACCTTTATTAAGTAATTTACTTAAATTAATTAATATTAATTACAAATTAAATTAACCTTAATTAATTTATTTCAAACCCTTAATTTAATTAAATAATTAAATTAATTACCCAATTAATTACCTTACTAATTTAATAAATCAAAAATCATTAAAACTTTGATTTCCTTTTAAACTAAACATTTCTTATTAATGATTACTTTATCATTATCAAAGTAATTTAAAACAACTTAATTTGTTCTCCAAATTTCATTTTAAAATTTAAATTTAAAATGAAAACTAAACTTAACTTTATCAAAGATTTAAAACAATTTAAAATCTTTTAAGCTTATACTAAATAATTTCTCATTTTATAAGAGGAATTTAAACCCATATTTATTTAAGATATAAATTTAAAATATGATTCAATACTAAAAGTTATTTAAACATTTCAAAATTTTAAAAAACTTCTTTTATTTTCAAAACATGATTCAAGTTTGAATCTTATTTCCAGATTTAAACTTATGTTTAAATCCTCTATTTCAATTTTAAATCTTTAACTTTAAATTCAATTATTTAAACCCTTTTTATAGTTGCTTAAATATTTTAATTTAAAAGTTTAAATTAAAATTTCAAACCTGGATTCAATCTCATTTGATTTTCATACTTTAAATTTTGATTTAAATTCTATTCAAAACCCTGCCTTAGATTTTAAAACAATCTTTAAAAATTTAAAATTACAGGTTTTAAAAACCTGTACTTTCAGAAAACAAACCCGAGCTCCACTGATATTTGCTCCGAGTCACAAACCTAGCCACTTCGAGAAAAATGCAAATTCACTCGAGTATAACTCGAGCACCAATTACTGCAAACCCAAACAATTTCCCCTGATACTTCCTCTGCCCCGTGCACGTGTACGGAGGCCATGGCCACCTCCGGCCACCATCCAAACGTCAAGCAAATCGCCGACCATCACTACATCACCTCGCGGCCATCAGAACCTCACAATCCATTCGAAAGCAAATTCGAGAACCCTAACCAAAACCTGGAAGCAACAGACACAGTTCCAGTTTAAACCTGGAAACACAGGGACCATCATCATGCCAAACCTGGCAACGCTCCAATCACCAAGCTCCGACCATCAGTAGATCTGTAACTCCGGTCACACCTTCGCCTATGACCAACCTTCCATCACCAAAATCTAGAGACACTCGATCCACCAGAGGAACAATGCAAATGGAAATACCAAAGCACATCAAAACTAGGTTTTCAAACCAAATCGATCAATCACCATCACCACGGTGAACTTCCACCACAACCACCATTTTTCTCATCACCACTGATCACCCATCCATCACCAGAAGAAAAGCCAACCTTCCAAATACTCGAGATCACTAGAAATTCCTTCATTTCCATTTCCCAGTAAAAACAGCAATACTCAAGAATCCTAATACTAAAAATTGTAATTCTTGTTTCAAAAATCAAATTTAGACTTTAGTTATTGATTCATACACCTAAAACTAAAAATCTATTAAATTGAATTTCCACCTGTTTTTAGTTTACTCTGTTGTTTCCCTATTCTACAGTAAACTACAGGTTCTTTTTAACTTAACAAAATTTTAAACTAAATTTTGTGATAAGATAAACATACTTTGTTCAAGAATTATGTCTGAACAAAGATTGATTCAAGAGAAATTTATTTAAGATTAGATTTAGAATCTGGAAACTGGAATCAGAAAAAGAAAGCAAACAGTCCAGACACACAACAATGCACACAATCAAATATTCATATACATGCACAGAGATATACTTATAAATATACTCACAAGCATACTATTTTTCAGAGATAAGCATTGCAACCATTTTATAAACTTATAAATTCAAACAGTGATGTTACTCACTTGTAGTAGAGATGGAACAGAGCTCTAAGTTTGCAAACTGTTTTTGAAAGCTTCTGTTGATTTTAAAAACCAGAGTGCATTGTTGTTAAAACTTGTATGCAGGCTTGAAGGCCATTTGAGCTTTGAACTACTTGCATGCAGACATACTTGATTCCAGAAAATGCAGAGGCCATTTTATTTTGCTTTGATGATTGAAAGCTTGATTTAGAACCTTGCATGCAGGCTCACAGATTCTAGGTTGAAGAAAGTGCAGGCAAACTTTGCCTTTGCATTTGAAAATGAGGTTACAGATTTTCAGATTAAATCATGCAGAGACATATGCTGTTGTTTTGATGGCTTGGTTCCATCAGCATTTAGATTTGAATAAAACTTGCATTTTTGAACAAACTGGAAAATGCAGGCAACATGTTTATGATATGAATTCAGGTTGCAGGCTTTGATTTTGAAAAAGGAATATAAGATATTGATTTGATCACAGTTTTGATTCTACAGAGGACTACAAGATTGTATTATGAAGATATTTCAAGCTTTTGATTGAGGAGGAGTTTTCAGATTTTTGGAAATGAATTACTGATATGGAATTTGTAAAATGATTTGAAGAGGGATTTGAAATGGATTCAAGACATTAATTTGGTTTTGAGAATTTGTTAATGATTTGTTTTCAGCTGAGATTTTCTCTTCTTAGAAAACAAATGAACATTAGAAAAAGAGTGAGTATGAAGAAAACATGTTTTTATGTAAGATAAAAAATGATTTATTTGTAAATTAAAAGAAAAAATTAAAAATAAAAGGACACTTGTCTCAAACTCATATTAATATGTCAACACATGTCTCATTAGTTACTTAGGATACTTACACTTGTCATTATACACATTTTACTTATTATTTAATTTGTTTTTATTTAATTTAAAAGTAAATGAAACTCTTTCTTTATTTATTAATACTTATGTATATATAATTTATCTTCATATGGATCACTTTTTAAAGAAAATGACATAAAACAATTTATATAAAGATGAAAGCTTACTTATAAGATTTATATATGTTATTCATTTGAATACAAAATAAATTCAAGTTCAAATGTTATTCATACATTAAAAATCTAATTTTAAAACTAATTTATATTAACATATTTACATTTGACAATAATAAATTTGTCTTTTAAAACATATCTACATTTATACATTTATTATTATTATTAGAAAATAATCAATTTAAATCATTTATAAAAGGGATTATAAATTACATATCTTATTTATCTTGATTAAATGAATCAATGTTTATATATAAAGGGAATTTTAAATTTTCTTATATAATTCCAAATTATCAAAATGATTATTAGAATTTAAAACAAGATTTTATTTGTTTATTAACTTTAATTCAAAACTTATCCATTTACAATATATATATAAATATATATACATACATTATAAATAGGAAATCATTTTATTAGCTTTTAAAAGATAAAATTTATCAATTAAACATTTATTTAATTGAATTATTCAATCAAGTTAAATTTTTTTTTAACAAAATTTTATCAAATCAATTTAATTTTAATTACAGATTATTAAATTGATATTGCTAAAATTTCCGGGATATCACATCACTAAATGTCAATCCTAAGTTAAAAGGTGGTGTAAGTTACCTTTAACTAAACATCAAAGTTATTGCTCATAAACTGGCCGACACAAATCAAACAAGCAAACGAGAAAAAAAAATAGACTCATTATTATTAACAATTCGCAATCAATAGTTAACACAACATTTGTTATAATGTGAATGAGTCAAAGGAAAGAGATTAAGATTACACTGACTGTAAAATAATTAAATTATACTCATAGAATAAGTTAAACCCACTAAACTATGAAAACACGGAATATACTCATAGAATAAGTTATACTCGCTAAACTATGAATGCAAGGAATATATTCACTAAACTATCAAAACAAGGAATATACTTACTAAACTATGAAAAAAAGGAATATACTGACAAAATAAGTTACACCCACTAAACTATGAAAACAAGGAATATACTCACATCCTATTTGCTTTGATGGAGACGTGGAATACTTAACCTCTGATAATGAATTTTTAGTTCTTTTCTTTAGTTTGTGAATGAATTAAAATGAGATATGGACTTGGCTATTTATAGGTGAAGAGAAGGGTAATTTAGTAATTTCCTATGGCCTAACCAGATTCGACCAGATTTTGGTCCAATAGAAACCAGCCTTATGGCCAAATTTGATTCGACTACATTTTGGTCCAATAGAAAACATCTTGATGGCCAAATTTGATTCGACTACATTTTGGTCCAATAGAAAACATCTTGATGGCCTAATTTTATTCGACCACATTTTGGTTCAATAGAAAACATATTGATGGATTAATTTGATTCGACCACATTTTGGTCCAATAGGAATCCTCCTTATTAACTATGATATAACATGATTCGACCAGATTTTGGTCCAATGGCAACCATCACATGGCAGAACCTGCTTTGACTAGATTTTGGTCCAATGGCTACCGTCCACGTGGAATATAATAATTATTATGCTATTTTGTTTCATTAGGCAAGTAATTATACTGTTCTTTTTTATTAAGCAAGCAATTATACTATTCTGTTTTATTAGCAGAGTTAATAATTCTTTCTTGTTTTATTATGCTAGTAATTGTACTATTATTTTTATTAGGCAAACTCATTCTTAAATAAATTGGTACCCCTAACCGCCTTATAACTCGAACCATCTTTAAACTAACATTTTACATCAGTAAAAAAAATCCATTCGAGATATTTTATCGAAATTGTATTCTAGATATAAAATCCATTATTTGATCATTTAAAAACATATTAACTATTCAAGTTCAAAGCGATTAATTTATAGGTCATTACAATTATGGTGTCCATTTTTCTATGTCTGGACTTCATTAGGAAGTGGTTAGAAAGTTCCGACAATGATTGGTGGAGTGAATTCAATAACTTTGCGAGTGAGCTAGAAAGTAGTTGGGGCTAGTCAGGAAGTGTTATCCAAACCTATAGGATGCTTGGGATTAACTAAGATGAGCATCTAACTTACAAAATTGCTTATGTGTGATCTCACTAAACTAGGCATTTATATAAACAATATGCCTCAAGTACCATAGTGTTAGGACATACCCATGGTCGGTTGGAGGATCTAGCAAAGTTGTACCAAAATAGCAAGCAACGAGCATGCCAGTGTGATCTAGAGATTATAAGGGAAATTATAGATCTAAGCAATAGAAAATTAAATCTATCACAAAAAAATTACATCAAAGTCGGTAGAAGCTTCAAACAGGCCAACAAAGGTGATGCAAAACAATCAATCGGACAATTCCTCAATCCAAATGTACCACCTCATATTTGAAAGTGTCATAACAGGGGAAAATTAACGGTAAGGATTTATTAAATGATAATTAAGAGAATTTAACCAAAGAAAATACTCAAGCGGAATTTAATTAATTAATCTAAAGACTAATTGGGTTGACCAAGGTGATTATATTAATTAAACTCAACCATTAATTAAGAAAAATAGTTTTAATGAGTAATATTAAGCATTGAGAGATTTAAGTCCAAGTCCAAATTACTAATTCAAATACCTTAAGGCATAATATTCCATCCACTCACCTTATTTTCATTAAAACAAAACAAAACAAAGAAATACTAAACCAAGGCCGACCGTCAGTATTAGGGAGAGAAAGAGAGAAACTCAAACAAAGGATCAAAGCTTTCATTTTCAAGAGAAAGAGGAGACTTTAATCAAGTTTCCAATCTTAGATTAGTAATACCTACCATCTTTCCATCAAATCCGTTTGGATTCAGATTTATTATGTTTGGAATGATAATAAACATGTTTTGATGTTAATGGAATGGATCTATACATGTCCGGGTGATAAATATCATTGTTTTTGATACGTTTAAAGTTAAAACGTGAATAATCTTCTCGAAATGCTTTAGAATTTTAATAGAATTTATAACATTAAAAAAAAATGATTTTAAATTTCCATAATTTTCGAATGAGAAAATTATATATTATGAATTTTCAAAGTTGAAAATGGGTAATTTTGGCTATAAGTTAATATTTAAAAATATTAAATTTTAATATTTAAATCTAATTTTTTTGATTGAATGTAAATAAAGGTGTTTTCTTATTTTTGTGGATTTTTGGGAATTTTTCCATTACTTTTCAAAATGATATGAATTAAATGGCAAGACATAAATTATTTCTAATTAATGAACTAATTATAGAAAGTGATTAATTGAGACATAATTAGAAGGATAAAATCATGGTTGCCTGCGGAGATTTTTGCACAATATAAAAGAAAAAAAAATGAAAGTATAAAAAATTAGTTGGAAAGTAGTTATTTTATTAAGAAAAATACCAATTTTCGACTTAATTGTAGATTTTCCATTTCTATGCAGGCGATAGCATATAAGTTAGATATGCAAAGCCTTAAGTTCATACATGTAAAACACTTAAGCTTACATATGCGATAACCCTAAAATCTGTACCTGCGACAGTATTGAAATTATACCTGCGATAATTATTAAGTTAGACATGTGATAGTTAAAATTAGACAAGCATTAACTATTAGAGATAGATATGCGATAGCTCTAAGTTAGACATGCGATAGTGGTTAAAGAAAGATATCCGATAGGTATAAATTAGACAAGCGATAGCAATTAAAGTTAGATATGTGATAGCCTTCGAAGTGCGATAACATTAGACATGTGATAATAATTTTTAGATGTGCGATAGCTAGCTTGAGATAGCTTAAAAAGTGTGACAACACCAATGTTAAACATGCGATAGCTATCGAATGGGACATGCAATAGATTTTGAGTTAAGCATGCGATAACTAATGAACGAGACATGCGATATTCCTTGAGGTAAACATGCGGTAGCTATTATATAAGACATGTGATATCCATTGAGTTAAACATGCGATAGCTAATGAATGAGACGTGCGATAGCTGTTGAATTAGACATGCGAAAGCAAAAAAGTAATAACGTCTTATTTAAAAAATGTGTATTTGGTGAAGCATTTTGAAAGCCAGTTACCAAGATGTTAAATTTAAATTTCATACTAGGAAAATTATGAAGATAAATGATAAGTTAAAATGTAATAACTTGTGTAAAAATGAGAAAAGGAATAATCTTAGAGAAACTAATAAATGATAAATTATATCATTTAAAAAGTAAAGATAAAAATGTTGGATCTAAAGAGTTATGGATATTTTCATATTAATATAAAATGGTGTTAGGGATGTGTGGCCTAACTGATCTATAATATTAAGACACAACACTTTCCATAGAAGCGATGATGTAAGACCTAAGTGGCAACCAACTGTTTGTTCATGACAATATTCGAAAACGTTGGTGTAAGGCCTGAGTGACAACCTAAATGTCTATTCATGGCATTATTCGAAAGCGATGGTATAAAGCCAAAGTGGCAACCTAAGGGTCAAAACTCGATTTTCATTAGGAGTAACGAAGTAAGGCCCGAGTGGCAACCTAAAAGAAATGACTATAAAACCTTGTCACATTATTTATTAAGTATAGGGTACACTTATGAGCAAGGTACTGTTTTGTGATTATGATTATGATTCATGCTATGATGTTCAATCAATCTGTTATGGCTGAATTGATGATGTTGAAATAGTGGGAAAACTTGTTCCACTAGGTGGCATGGTCTTACTGAATGTTATGATAGGAAAATGTATTACTCACACTCATGAGTAGTACTCATTTGAGTAGGCTGGATTTATGGGTTTAGACAGGTTCGCTTGAGATGAATTAGTACGTTGAAGATGAAGAAGAAGGCTTAGTGGATAATAAAGCTTTTTTGCATTCCATTATGTAAAATCAGATTGCATAATGGTTAAGAGTTCGTGTCAACATCTTTATATGTTGATCACAACACTATTATCTATGTTTTTAATGTATTTACCCATATATGGGTATGTATTAGGATATGTAAAATGTAAAGAAAGTTTATTTAATGAAAATTTATTCTGCTACTCTGTTTACATAATGTTGTGGAAAAAATGATCTTATTTTGTAGCTTCAAAATGATTCTAGTGATGATTGCAACATCATCAACATTCATTTTCGGGTCTTGAAATAGGGGATATTACAACTTGATATCAGGGATTAGGTTAGAGAACACTTAAGTAAAACATTACCGAGCTAATTGTAAATCTAGGTAGAAACATTACTGAGCTATATATATGTGTGTGTCACACTTGTGTATTGATATAGATATATAAGTGGCTATGAAGCCCTTCTACTATTTCTTTCACTCAAACTCACTTCCGTTTCTTATAAGAACTTGCTTTCATAGAAAGCAAGAATGGAGACAAGAACCAAACGGTTAGCATTATAAGGGGTTAGAGCACACACTTGTAAGGGAACTGCAAGTATGTAGACCAATGGACAAGGAAGGGAAAGAGAGCCAAATGAAGCCATGAATGTGGGCATTCAGATGCTAACTCTAGCCATGGGAAATGTTGATATGAATGCGCTTTTCCATCAGTTTTTGGAAAATCTAGTGTAACATCAGGCATAAAAAATGCAACTACAAGTCGTGAATGTGCCAGGAGCCCTGGTGCAGGCTGTCAGGGAGAATTTTGCTAAGACGAACCAGGATTTTCATAGTTTGAGTAGATAAATGTTCGATGAAATAAGGGAGGCTATGGAAACGAGTGATTGGTTGTGGATTTGTGGTTTTATTTATGGAAATTTGGAGTTCACTAATGCTCAAAAGGTGAAGTTGGTGGCTACACAACTTACAGGTTTGGCTAGTATCTGGTAGGATACCGTGAGGACTGAAGTTCCCAAACAAGAAATCACTTGGGAAGGATTCAAGGAGATGTCTGAAGAATAATCCATTCTAGAATCAGGAGAGTTAGCTATGTTTTGAGTATTTGTGGATGTGGAACAGGGGAGCATGACTATCTTAGAGTAATTGTAGATGTTTAACGCTTTGTCTAAATATGGGGCTGGTTTGATTAGGACGTCAAGGGAGAAGGTGAAAAATCTTATTATGGCATTAAATCTAACGGATGAGTGATAGGACGATGGCTCACTTAGCACTCCCATTTAATGAAGTAGTTGATGTGGTAAGATGATATGAGATGGTGTACATTAAGAGAAAGAATGTGGGACATAAAGTTCAAATTGTGAAGAGGAAGAAGTTCGCAACATACCAAAAGGGAAAGAAGGGTCTACAACGGAAAGTCTCAAAGAGGAGGAGAATGGAAGGATCTTTCCGGGGTCACTTGTAATAATTATGGTTGGATGAGGCCTATGCATCCAAGTGTGTGAAACTGATTGGGATAGGCAAGGTCAAATGTTAAAATTGTAATAAGACAATGATATAAGTGATATAGTTAGGGGCATGCCCTAGAAATATCTTATAATTTATTGTATATTATTAACGCTGTAATCAAACATCATTCGAAATAAAAGTTATTTTCTTTCTATTATTCACTTGTTATATTGTGGTATAATTAAATAATTAATTTGAAGTATACTAAATAGAAAGTCCTTTAATGATACTTTATGTGATAATAGTTATAATGTGTTGTACTTTTGAGAATTTTATCATATTGAAAAATAACATATTTTCTTAAATATTCATATTCAAGATGTTTCGAAAAAGGATATCGATTCATCCATTGAGACTAGATATGCAACATTCTACAAATTTTAGGCAGTGTATTTCTTATGGATGTTGAGGGCACCAATGGGTTACATACTGATGGTTATAGGATACTTATGGAATGAAATACTCGAAAAATTTAGTCGGTTAATATAACTAAGGGCAAATAAACAGTCTCGAAGTGACAATGTTACACAGTTCTCTCGACTTGAGAATATTGTAGAACTTTAGTGTGTACACTCCACTTTGATGATAGTTAAATCATGGCATGACGTCCATTGAAGGAATATAGTTAGGTCCAAGTTGAACCATTGGAATGAAACACTATTCAATGAAGAATTCGTCTCCTTGGTTATATAGGGCTATTATCACGATCGCATGTAGTCAACTCAAAATCAAAGTCTCCAACTAGAGTAGTACGGTTAATAGTAATTGTTATTGTTGAACCAAAGACTTTGTGTCTGGACAAACAAAGTTGAATGTGGACCATGATATAATTTTGACCAAAACCAAATTCCATATTCTTAATGTGATACAGTATCGACGAAGAGAATTGGTGTAAATAAGCGTTACTACCGGCTACCGCTTATAATAGTAAAATTTTATTTTGAAAAAAGAAGTGTAAATGAAAATTTCAACCAAATTGTTATAGCACCAGCTAAGGTGACTTATGAATGTTAGTATCTAAATTGTTCGATATTAATTGCTGACTGAACTTACACATTTGAGTCGCACAACTGAAATGATGAATACTCCAAATAAACCACACAATTTAATTAATTTATAATCATTGTAAATTAATTTAATTAATTAATATTTGTGAAATATTGATTATTAAATTTTATTTAATGTTCAAATACCATTAGCATTTAATACAATGCATGTATATAAAAAGTTATGCATACGTGTATCGATATATAATATCAGTAGAATATTTAAATTGGGTTTAAATGGAATAAATACCAAATGGGATTGGACAATTTGGAAGTCCATTTTCCCTCTTTTTGTGGCCGCCAAGGCTGGGGGATTAAGGAAGAGTTTAAATTTGATTTAAAGAGGCTAAAGGGTAACTAAAGGAAGGTGAATCATCCCAAGCTTTAATTATCTTTTACTTCCTCCTTTAAAGATTTCATTATTCAGTTGTTTGCTTCCTACCTCCATCTCTATTCTAGCCAAAAATTAATGGCCTCCAAGGCTTAAAAATTCCAAAATTAAAATCAAAATAACAATCAAAACAAAAGGTGGTTGTTGTCTCTTGATTCTTGCAAGATACAGAGACCGATTAAATAAAATATAGGATCATCGTTCATCATTCAAGGTACAACTTTTGGCTACATCCTAAGATACTACTCTGATTTGATTTAATATTTTCCTTATTTACATGGTTTAGATTCTATATGCCTCATCTCATCTATTTGATTGCTCATCTTGCAATATATAATTCAGATTCCTCTTGTCCATCTCAATTAATAGTATGTTCATTATGTTGACTTAATTCAAACCCCCCTTTGTTCGTTATCTCAATTTACTATATGTTCATCATGATTGATATACTTTAGATGTAACGACCTGACTTTTCGACCCTCGAATGTCGACACTAATTACGTCCATTGTATTCATACGTTGAGCATCTAATTGCCAGAATGACAGAAAGCCAGGGAGAAATGAAAAAGAAGAATAGAACAAGAAAGAACACAACATCAGAATTTCACACTGGAATGGTAATATATATAATATTAAAAGATTAGTACAAAAGGTTTCTCCGAATACAAATTTTTTTGAGTTACTAAGAACTATGTATTATCATCAACCTGGACGGTTGTAATCGCATGTCCTCACAATGCAGATATATACAATATAGTCGTGTAGTGGAAATAAGAATACCATGGTAGGTAAACATATAGCTTGTCTCAATAAGCTCCAAAGTGTCCATAGCTAAATTTAGAAACATACAAGGGGCTGACCGAAGCATTATAAGAAAATAACACCTCGTATCGGTCATGTAAACCAGCATGAGAAACTCAAGAAATAAGAGTGACATATAATATCACCTTGTTGAGATTATACGAATTACCGTAATGGTTTTCCTCTCAAATGAAAACGACCATTCATTAAGTTTAAATGCGGTGATATGATAGATAATATCTACGTATAGCACATAAATCATATCAAGTAACAGCTTTGTGAATGTCACACTAATAATAGGTATACAATCAATACTGCTAAGGCGCATTTACATAGGTGTAAGGATTTCTAAGGAGCTCTCCTCGGATCAAGTCGAATCCGAACTCCATGACCAGGATCAAAAACTTCCTTCCAAGCGTCTTACTTCTCTAGATAGGATATACTCTAAGGAAAACATAACTGGATCACCTCAATGTGTGATCCAAGTCATATCAACTCCTGCTAGCAACAATCGATAAACATCTCTAGATATGGAGTCAATAAACCCTTGAGGTTAGCTAAATCCCCCAGCCATGTCCCTTTTCTATTTTTTGTCATTTTCCCGATGTCGATGCCACATTTGGCATCTTTCACATAAGTCTTCATCACTCGAACAGAACACGAATCCCCAAATGAATCCCACCATCTCAAATAGATCACAAAACATTACATGGATTTGAGCATCTTGAACAGCTCCTATGTCTCCTCATAGATTCTTGCATAAGTTCTCCGACGAATGCTAACGTTGTCCTCTCTCTTGGAGTATTCCTTAAGATAGACAGTCTTACATAATAGCATTATTGAAATGCTAATGCTGACCTCTTCCTTGGACTTAACCTTAGGATAGACGATTCAATCCTATAACATTTCACTTCACAACTGCTTCTAAAACATAGATCGCATATATTGTTTTGAAGTGATTACAGATTAGATTCATCTCATATAAGTACACTCTTCTCGCTTAGCAGACTTTCCAAATCGATGAATTTTCAGTTAATTCAATTTTTATTCTCACTAAAGTAAGAGAAAGCCAAAGACGTTTCGTACCAATACTCCTCCCGAGGGTTCTTATTGGTATGAAATCACGAAGCCTTTCGATAACTTCTTAAGTTATATTTGGTCGAGTCTGATAGTCGATAAATCAATTATCTAGTCAAAAACTATTGCTTATACAAATCAATATTCTTATACTTAACTCGTTTCAGACATTCCAACTTAACCATTCCTCATCTAAGAGTGAAGCCAGGTAAGTTAGATCACTTATTGCATCAAAGCCTTGCCTAGACACTTTATTCTTGAATCTCACAAATTGATAAGTCTAGCTCGTCGGTTTTTAGCGTTAAGTATAGTATTAATGATTTCCATAAAAAAGTAAGAAATCAACACGGCAAACATCTATCTTAATAGATATGCCTTCTTCGTTGGCTTTTGCGTTAAGCATAGTTAATTACTTTTCAAACAAGCAATTAAACAATTAACCATATGTTTGTTTAAGCAATTCTAGCCCCTTTATAAACCTTTTTGTTTGTACTTTTATAAACCATTTTAAGTGATTTATTTACCAAAATTTGGTATGTAAATAAACAAGTCAATAGATATTTTATTACATAAGACAAAAATAGTATGCTCTTCTGGCTTACTGGACTCTCTAAAACCAATCGATGAATTTTTGGTTAACCTAATTTCGGTTCTCCTACAAGCAAGCGAGATCTAGAGACGTTTCGTAGCAATACGCCTCCTTGGGGTTCTTATTAGTATGAAATCGTGAAGCCTTTTGGTAACTTCTTAAGTCGTATTTGGTTAAGTTTGATAGTCGACAAATTGATTATCTAGTCAAAAATAATTGTGTATACAAATCAATGTTCGTATATTTTGCACGTTTCTAGCATTCCAACTTAACTATTCCTCCACTAAGGGTGAAGCTGGGTAAGTTAGAGGACTGGTTGCATCAAAGGCTTGCCTAGACACTTCATTCTTGATTGTCACAAATATATAAGTCTATCTCATTGGCTTTAGTGTTAAGTATAGTATTGATGATTTCCATAAACAAGTAAGAAATCAACACGATTAATACATTTTCGACATCTTTCGACTTAACTATTCCTCGACCAAGAGGGAAGCCTGTATTTTAGAGCTCCATTGCCCACATTCCTACTCAAACATCAATCTTAACTTTCACAAATAGTTAAGCCTACTTCATTGACTTTTAACGTAAGCAGGGTTAATTACTTTTCAAAAAGCAGGGTTAATTACTTTTCAAACAAGCAATTAACCATTTAGCCAATTAAGCAATTCTAACCCTTTCTTATCCATTTGTTTATACTTTTAAAACCCATTTTAAAATGACATATATATAGTATTTTATTTACTAAAACTAGATATGTAAATAAACAACTCAAAGATATTTTATTACATGAGATATAAATAAGTAAATATATTTTCTAAAAAAATATATATATACTTAACAATGTTTTAAAATATTTTATAATACTTATAACAAGATCTAAAAAAATTTCTCAAAATATTAATTGAAAATAACAACTTTGCAATTTTCTTAAATACTTGGAAAAACAAGTTTTTATTATAAAACCTTCTTCTTTATAAATTCACGACTAATTCTTAAAAATTCATAAATTTCTCAAACCACTTTTGAAATACTTTAATATGAGTTAGTAAACACTTGAATGAAACAAAATACTTAAATTTAACTATCTTTTCAAACCTTATAATCCAAAAATCAAGTCTAAATGGGACGGTTTTATACAAGTGAAGTTTTGATCACTTTTCGAGATGTTACTTAACTTTTTACTATCCAAACTTTTAATAGCAATAAACATACATATAAAACGTTGTAAATATGGCAAGAACCCCCTAAGGATCTCTCTACAAGTTTCAATACAAATAGCCAAAAACAAGGCAATTCTGAACTACATCTATAGTGGCTATCGCTGTAAGTTCAGTTTCAAATTTGAGTCTGATCTAAACCAAATTCCATTTATAACCTATGTGCTTTATTTCAAGGTCTTGTCATATGTCATACAAGTCCATTCAAGTATATTCCAATTCCATATACATGGAGCACATATGTTTCTTGTTTTCAAAACAAGAATCAAACTAATGTTTTTAACAATGTCAATAACAATTCAACAATTTAAACACAATCAAAACACAACCTATATATGTTATATTTTCCATTCAAAGAGGTGTGTTAGCTGACCTTTAACCCAACTACCACCAAGATCCAAGTCCAAAAACAACCTTGCGCCCTCCTTTCCTTCCCTCCTTCCTTTGCTTCCACTTGCTTTTGCCTCTTGAAAATCCCCTTCTAGCTTACAGCCTATGCATGTGGGAAGAACATAGCTTTGTTTCTTCAATTCTAACCAGGTAAGTATTGTGCAATGTGTTAGTAAGGATTCATTCCAAATTTGAGTTGATTTGGGCAAGATTTGCAATAATTTACTTTAGGAAACTACGACGATGAAGAAGAAGATATTAAAGAAGCTTATTTTTGGCTTTGGAAATTAGCGATTTACCCCTAAAGGTATGCCTCTTCTTATATATGCTTCAAGATAGTGTTGCTTAGCCTTGCTCTCACCCTCCATCGTGTCATGGAAGACTCACCTCCCATCACTTCTCCTTTAGCAAATTAAACTTACACCATTCTCATGATAATATCTCTTATCCTAATGGAAGCTTCTAGAATTTTCCATGCTTTATGAAAATCTATGTGTGTTAATTAGTTGCTAATATGTTCATTATACAAGTGCATATGAGTTCGGACTACTTATATCGATTGAAAAGATGTTTATCGATAATCTGATTTTCGGTCACATTATCGATTTTTCTAATATATTTTTGTAAATTTTCAAAAAAAAAGTTTCTTATCATTATTCATTAATTAAATAATGTCTAATATGGTTATAAAATCGTATTTATAACACTTAACTATGCTGCAAAATCGATATTCGAAGATGAAGTGTTTGAATTCCCAAGTCGCTACATTCTCCCCCACTTTGAACATTTCATCCTCGAACTTCAAATAAGAGTAACAATCAAAAAAGATAGAGGAAACAAGATACATATATAGAGTTCTGATGAAACTATATGCAAGATTAACTGCAAACCGAAATGCTTACTAGGTGACTCCACTTCAAGCGGTGAGTACATGACATAAGATGTACAATATTAAGATAAGAAGGAAACTTGTCTATAAGCAACACTGGATAGATCTCCTTCAAACTTTCCTTTGTCTTCTTGGTACCATCCCAAGCATCGTCGCTCCATCGAACTTCTATACTTAACAAAGAAACAAGCACACAAATAGTTAAATAGCATTTACAATCACTAGCAAGCAAAATTTATGGTTTGCTGAGGTTCAAAACTCTCGCATCGTCCAAGGATGATAAAAAATGTACTAAGCATATCTTATGCTCAACAGCCTTAGATTACTGCTTAGAAGATTTTTCATGTTACCTTACAACAAATCGAAAAGTCATTCCCCAAACTCTTCATAAGCCAACAAACATAGTATAATGTACTAATGCTCATACGATGCACATGAACAATCCGTACTCAATATCTAATTTAATCACTTACTCGATAACATAAACTTAATTTCCAAACTAGTGTAGATCACTTGACCTCTTTAGCATGGACTCTAATTTGGTTCCTTGACTAGAATTCTCCATTCTCCTTGCATTTCCATAACTATGATAGAAAACATCAGGATCGTATCACGAACCCGCGTCAAGTGTTCACCGATAAAAAATGGAGTGAAAAATCCTTGTTAGGACCGGTGTAAATTACCTTGAAAATTGGTACTCTAATACTGGATCAAGAACAGTTATGTGAAAAAATGATCTACATACAACTTATTATTTATCTTATTTGTTTCTTAACTACCCTAATTCTTTTTTAGTCACATTTATTTATACAAATAGTATGTCATTCAATACTAAATCAATTATGCATCATTTCATAAATCATAACTTCAAGTTTATAATCATTTTATAATTTTAGTTCATATTTGTATAATACTCCACTACATCCTAAGAGTATATATCAAAACACTAAATTTGTTTTTCTTAACATGTATGTTTAACCATTTAACAGTTGTTTTAACTTACTTCCATCTCAATTCAAGCGTTATTTAACTCATCTTTATACTTTCATAAAACACTTAGCTTCAAGTTCTATAATCATTCGGAAGTTCTCGACTATCCAAAACCGTCAAAAATTCCATTTGATTTTTAAAAAATGAAAACTATCAGCCTACATATAATGCATGATGCACAAACCAAACTATCCTAATGCATAGGATACATCTGTCCATAAAACAACTGGATCAAAAAAAATTTAGAACTAAACATGGTTTTCATTTCAAATAATTTTGAAATAATATATGCATATAACTTTTGTATATCAAATCTTACTTTCGGGATTTACATCAAAATCTATTTTATTAAAATAACTTTTAGCATCTCTTACTTAGAAACCCAAAAATGAACGCTTATGATGCTGCAGTTATCACTGAAATTATTTTCAAGCGACTGAAGTGAGTTAAGTACATCTAAACCATACTTTTGGTACTTAACGAAAAATCATTTCAAAGCGGTATAAAATACTTTGTATGATAATAATACTAAATACCCAATCTAAACCAATTCCTAAATATTTATTTTTAAAAATACTAATATTATTTTCTCTAAAATTTTGAAAACCATTTTCAATGATACCAGGATTTAATTTCTCAAATTATCAGTTTAAATCCTCTTTGTTTACAAACCATATTTTATAAACCGTACTTATATAAAATCATCTCGTTATACAAATCTTTTCACAAATATTTATTTCAAAAAAATTCTATCTTTCTTTTTTGTTATGATAAACATCTTTTACTAAATTTTAACTTCTAACCCAACATTATCACCGAACACCTTACAGTGAAAGTGTGAAACTTAGTTCAAATGGTGTTCATTTCAATGTACCCATAATTACTGTCTACCCAACCCATGACGTAGAAAGGTAACACTGCTCATAAACTGGTTAAGCACAAGTCAATAACAAGCAATGCTCCTAAACTGACTGAGCATGATTTAAATAATCATCAAGGTTATGGGATATGAAATTGTGAGAAGCACTAGAGTCAAACAAACACAAATAGGAAAGCCATAAACAGATAGTATACCCTCAAGGATCTACATCCCCTTCTCAGCTACAAAAATAAAAGGTGCCGATGAAATAGCAAAGACCCTTCTCAATATGGGACAATCTCTAAATAATTGGCCAGGTTAGTGGCAACTGTAACAATCTTTCGATGCAAACTGTGATACCTTCCTTATTAATGACTTTACATCTGCCCTCCTCCACCCTTCTTACAGATTTTAGCAAAGTGTCCCTTTTGCCCATGACTATGGCAAACAAGGTTGGACATATACTTCGACTACTGAGATTTTCGATTATTGTTCCCAACTGGTATAGAAGTAAGAGGATTTGGTGCAGAAATAATAGGCTTCGGTGCCAAACTCTCTTACCTCAAACCCATATTCACCAAATTCACAAAAGACCCATAAGGTTATTAGTCATATCTCTCTGAACCTCGAGGTGCACGAACATCTCATTCTCCTTCAACAGTGTGTCAACCAATCCTAACTCGAATTGAGACAAAGTAATGAATCGGTTCTCATACTCAGCCACAGTCATGGCGTCATGGTTAAGATCCAAGAAGCTCCTAAATTACAAAGTCTTTCTAGCTTCCGGAACAAACTTCATCACAAACACATATTTAAATTAGGCCCAAGTGAAGTCATTCTCTTGGACATAAACTGTAATTGAACTTCACCAATCCATGGCTGCATCTGTTAGATATTGTGACACCAACCAATGCCTTTATGCATCATCAAGCTCCATATCTCCAATTATACCATCGCATAATCTGAGCCAAGATTGGACTTATATAATAGTCTTCGTGCCACTAAACCTCTTACCCTCAACCTCTCATAATAGTAGAAAAGAAAAGAAAAACTTGTCTGAGGCCTGACCTATCCTCTACGACATTCACCATCGGTTCCCTAATTGAAGCAACATTCCTCAGTGTTCGATTCCTACCATTCATGACAATACTACCTCGACTACCTCTAGCATTGGTAGCTCTAGTACTTATAATTCTTATTACCTATCCAAGGTAGAATTTCATTAGGACATGAAAGGATAGAGTTATTTCAAAGAAGGAGTTATTAGAAGGAGATATTCCTAAGGAATAATTTAAAAAGTCTAGTTTTCAACATACAAATATGCTCTCATGTGTATAATACACTCTACTTATTCTAAGGTGACTCTTACCCTATCTGTAATAAGCCATACCCAACAAAGCCAAGGCGTTTTCTCAACCTTGAGCTCTAATACCAAATGTACGACTCGACTTTTGGACCCTCGAATGTCGACACTAAATACATCCATGGTATTCGTATGCCGATCACCTGAGTGCTGGAATGGCTTAGGAAAAATAGAAAACGAAGAATAGAATAAGAAAAAAAGAACACAATATTAGAATCTCATAATGGAGCGGTAATATATAATATCAAAAGATCACTACAAAAGGTTACTATGAATACAAAAATCTCAGAGTTGCTAAGACCTAAGTATTATCATCATCTTGGATAGTCATAACTACTTGTCCTCACAATGCTAATATATAAAATAAAGTAATGCAATGAAAGTAAGAATGCTATGGTAGGTAAACATCC
Source organism: Allium cepa (assembly GCA_030765085.1). Lineage (NCBI taxonomy): Eukaryota > Viridiplantae > Streptophyta > Magnoliopsida > Asparagales > Amaryllidaceae > Allium > Allium cepa. Next base: position 156,781,862 of record CM060943.1, read on the forward strand.
AGCTCGTCTCCACAAACTCTAAAGCATCCGTAGCTAAATCTAGAAACATACACGAGGTTGACTCGAGCATTATAAGAAAATAACACCCGGATCAGTCTAGTAAAGCGGTTTGAGAGACTCAAGAAATAAGAGGGACATTTTATAGCATCATTTTGAGACTGTATGGATTACTACAATGATTTTCCTCTCAAATGAAACCAACCATTCATTAAGTTTAACATATAGTGATATGATATATAATGTTTAGTGTGTAGCACATAAATAATATCAAATAGCTACTGTATGAACGCCACAATGTTTTCATAGGTGTAAGGATTTTCGTAGAGCTCTCTTCGGATCAAGCCGAATCCGAACTCCATGACCATGATTGGAAACTTCCTTCCTAGCATTGTATATCTCTAATAAAATATACTCTAAGGTAAACAAAAGTAGATCACCCTTGCTATGTGATCCAAGTCGTATCAACTTTCACTAGCAACAATCGATAAGCATATCTAGATATGGAGTCAATATACCCCTGAGGTTAGCTAAACTCCTTGGCCGTCTCCCTCTTCTATTTTCTATCATTTTTCTGATGTCAAGGCTACATTTAGCATCTTTTACATGAGTCTTCATCACTTGAATAGAACACGAATCTCCAAATGAATTCCACTATCTCGAACAGACCACGAATCACTACATGGATTTGAGCACCTTGAATAGATTTCATATCTCCATATAGATCCCCGATTAGTCCTCCTACGAATGCGAAAGTTTTCCTCTCTCTTGGAATACTCCTTAAGATAGTCAGTCCCACACAATAGCATCATTGAAATGCTAACGCTGACCTCACCCTTGGACTTAACCTTAGGATAGACAGTTCAACCCTATAACATTTCATTTCCCAACTGCTTCTAGAACATAGATCACATATATGGTTTTGAAGTGATTATGAGTTTGAGTCATCTCATATAAGTGTACTCTTCCCACTTAGTAGACACTCCAAAACCAATCGATAAATTTCAGTTAACTCAATTTTGATTCTCACCAAAGTAAGAGAAAGCCAGAGACGTTTTGTACCAATACTCCTCCCCGGGGATTCTTCTTGGTATGAAATCACGAAGCCTTTCGATAACTTCTTAAGTTATACTTGGCAAAGTTCGATAGTTGACAAATCAGTTATCTAATCAAAAACTATTGCTTATACAAATCAATATTCATATACTAACTCATTCTGAACATTCCAATGTAACTATTCCTCACCTAAGAGTGAAGCCAGGTAAGTTAGATCACTTGTTGCAACAAAGCCTTGCCTTGAAATTTTATTCTTGAATCTCACAAATGGATAAGTCTACCTCGTCGACTTTTAGTGTTAAGTATAGTATTAATGATTTACATAAACAAGTAAGAAATCAATATGATAAACACGTTTCAAACATTTTCCGACTTTACTATTCCTCGGCCAAGAGGGAAGCCGGAAAGTTAAAGCTCTATTACTCATATCCCTACTTGAACATCAATCTTAACTCTCATAATAGATAAGCCTACTTCGTCGGCTTTTGCGTTAAGCATAGTTAATTACTTTTCGAACAGGCAATTAAACAATTGACCATTTGGTCATTTAAGAAATTCTAACCCCATTCTAAACCTTTTTGTTTATACTTTAGAACCCATTTTAAGTGATTTATTTACTAAAACTTGGTATGTAAATAAACAAGTCAATAGATATTTTATTACATAAGATATAAAATAGTCAACATATTTTCTAAAAACTATATGTACTTAATAATGCTTTTGAAATACTTTATAATACTTATAATAGGTTTTAAAACATTTTCTTAAAATATTACTTGAAAATAACAAATTTACAATTTCCTTAAAAAACTTGGAAAAACGAGTTTTTATAATAAAATCCACAACTAATTTTTGAAAATTCATAAATACCTCAAACCCCTTTTGAAGTAATCTAATATGAGTTAGTAAACACTTATAAAAAGAATGAGACAGAAAACTTAAATTTAAATATCTTTTCAAATCTTTAAAGTCCAAAAATCAAGTCTAAGTGTGGCGAATTTTCACAAGTGAAGTTTTGGCCACTTTTTGAGATGTTACTTAACATTTTAATATCCAAGATTTTAATAGCAATAAACATACATATAAAATATTATAAATATAGCGAGAAAACCCTAAGTATCTCTCTACAAAGTTCCATAGAAATAGCCAAAAACAAGGCAATTCCGAATCGCATCTATAGTAACTATCGCTACAAGTGCAGTTTCAAATCCAAGTCCAATATAAACCAAAGTCCATCTATAACCTATGTGCTTTATTGCCAGGTCTTTTCACATGTCATATAAGTCCATTGCAAGTCCATAGGTATGGATCAAATATGCTTCTTGTTTTAAAAACAAGAATCAAACCAATGTTTTTAACAATGTCAATAATAATTCAACAACTTAAATATAATCAAAACACAACATATATATGTTACGTTTTCCATTTAAAGAGGTGCGTTAACTCACCTTTAACCCAACAACAAGCATGATCCAAGCAACCTAAGTCCAAACCCAACCTTGCAACCTCCTTTCCTTCTCTCTTTCCATTGCTTCCACTTGCTTTTGCCTCCTTCAAACCCCCTTCTAGCTCATAGCCTATGCATGTAGGAAGAGCATGGCTTTATTTCTTTAACTTTTAACTAGGTTGTTTTGCAATATGGTGGTAAGGCTTCACTCCAAATTTGAGTTGATTTCAACAAGACTTGCATTAATTTTTCTTTAGGAAATTAAGAAGAAGAAAAAGACATTAAAGAAGCTTGTTTTTAGCTTTGGAAATTAGTGATTTATTCCTAAGGATATGTCTCTCCTTATATAGGCTTCAAGACGGTTTTGATTAGCCTTGCTCTTACCCTCCCACCATGCCATGGAAGACTCACCTCCCATTACTTCTCCTTCAGCAAATTACATTTATTCTCTTCTCATGATAATATCTCTTATACTAATGGAAGCTTCTAGAATGTTCCATACTTTATGAAGAGGTGTGTGTTAATTAGTTGCTAATGTGTTCATTTGACAAGTGCACAAGAGTTCAAACAACTTATATTGATTTGAAACCAGTTTACCGATAATTCGACTTTCGGTGACATTACCGATTTTTCTTCGAAGAAAATATGTTTGAAAATTAATTTTCAAAAATAAGTTTATTATTATTATTCATTAATTAGTGATGTCTAACATGGTTATAAAATCACATTTATAACACTTAACATTAATTGAATGATGTCTACCTCAGTTGATTATTCGTTGTCGGTTTTGTAAAATTTAGATCTGAATGCTTTAACACAAATTTACATGTGCCTGAATTTTCCGATTCTTTCTTATGGTTTGGAAACTTAAACTAATTTTGATTGAGAACTCATCTTATAGTTTTTATAACATTTTCATATGCTAATATAAATAAACTCTATATGTTGATTATTTAAACTTGCCTTGAAAATTGGTTTCTTATGTTATATGGTTGATGTTTTTAATATCACCATTTTGGATATACTTTACACAAGAATAAAAAAATTCAATTTCGAACTCATGAGTGGACTTTTGTGTAAAATCCTAAATCTTTTGTTTACTTTCTAAATTGAATGTTTTATTTAAATTGTGTTAACTTTAAATTCATATGTGTGTGTATCACATATAAGATGTTATAAATTAAAACATTACTTGCAATTATTTATATATGGAAACATACATGTGTACATTGCTTTAACTTATATTCATAAAATGGAGTTTTGTATAATCTCAAACCCTTCTTTAACTGAAACTAAATTCATTATTGTTAATTTCAAATTTCAAAACATATAAATGGACAAATTTAGTTTTAATATAGTGTGTGTGTGTGTGTGTGTGTGTGTTATTTATAGACCTGTTTCTATATATATAATTTTAAATCAAAACCTTGGACAGTAAAGGCATCTATAAAGGGGAAATGCTTCTGTTGTGGTGTAAATCTCAACATCGATATGGTCACATTAACCATGTACACTTCTTATCTGTAGCACGTGCACTTTACACAAAACAATGTATTTGATAAACATATAAATTAAAACCCAATAATAATAATAATAATAATAATAATAAATATTTTAATAAATTGAATAAAATAAATATTTTATTTAAAATATTTAAGATAGGATCTAAAATCCATTTAAACTTCATACGCCCAACAAAGATCTAAAATGGAATATTTTTTTCAAAACTAGCCCATTTAACCTGCTTTTGACCGACCCGATTCCTTCAATGGTATCAAACCCAAATTGTCTATGTGGCCTAAATTATCAGTGCTTGGGATTATTAATTAAAGCTTACCCATTTAGTATGATGCATAGAAAAGTAGCATTTAAGTTTAGGATTTAGTCATCAAGAACTTCACCTTGTCCGACAACTGGCCTGGCCCGAAGGATGAAGTAAGCCCAAAGGTTACCCTCAATATAAAGGTCCAAACTTATTTTGGGTCTTCGGTTAATTTTCCAAAATACATTTTGAAAACTTAAAATTTTATATATTAGATTTAGAAGCTAAGTTTAAAATATGACATGTTATAATATTATAGACTTTTCAAAATTGGTTTTCAAAATTAATATATTAATTTCAAAAAAAAATATCGTAATTAATTAATTATTTGTGTTAAATAAATAAATAAATAATTAAATTCACCTTAATTATCTTCATTTTAAATTGTTAAAGTTAAATAAGTTAAAAATTCAATGGTTAAAATTTAAATTAAATTAGTTAAAGCGTTGATTAAATTAATTAAAGTGATTAATTAAATAACCAGTTAAATTAATTAAATATGATTTATAGAGTAGAACGGTAAGAAATCCAAATTTGTTTAGGAACAAATACATACGTATAGTACATATGTCGTGATTTCAGATCGTCTAACACTTGAATCACGATGGTATTACAAAAGAAATACATTATTCCCTAAACCCATATCGCTCAAATAAATATATTAGATATTATGAATCTTTAATATAAAAGTTATCCTCTACTATTAATGTATTGATAGGTTACTTTCATACTTTTCAGTTGTTGAGCTTTCCTCAAGCTAGAGACATAATGTGTAGTTTTATTAATATATTGACTAGATGAGGTAAGATACATGCATGCATTTGTTGAGCTTTCCTCAAAGTACATGCATTATACTTATGCCGCTGTGAAATGGTTGGTAAGAGTGAATAATCCTACTTTATTTGTTGAGCTTACCTCAACGTCAAGATGAGATTAGGATAAAAGCCACATATTAGGAGTGGTATGTGATACAACCGATAATATGTTATCTATCACATGCAGGCTAATAACTTATTAAGCTTCCTTAACCTTAGAAACCCAAGGCATGTGAGTCCTAACACCCACGAGAGAAATCAAAAGATTTCTATATTTCCTTTTAGGGTTTTAAGAAACATAAAAGTCTAATGGGAGCTCATTAGGTAAATGGAATATAAATTTATCCTCTAATATTACAACTTCTGCTATGTTTAAATTGTCCTGATCTAACTTAATCAAATTTGCTACAAAATGACAAATCTAAGACTATTGTCTAAAAACGATAAGCTCACCGGACCAACTATGTTGACTGGTTGAGTGCAAATAAGATAGCACTAACATATGAAAAGCTATTGTCGTTAATTCATTTAAAAGAGAAACCCGCCGAGGGCACTGTCCGCTATCTAGTTGAGTCTTTTAATACTTGGGTAGCCAATTGCGAAATCACTCAAGTTTTAGTGTTGACAACTCTACAAAAGCGATTGCAATGGCAACATGAAATTATGTCTGTTCATAAAATCTTCTAAAACCTCAAAACATTTTTTAAGGGAGAAATCTCATTTTGCAAGTATGAAATTACTAAGAAGTGGTTCAATACAAAGATGAGTAATGGAAGTCGTGTTAAGGATTTTCTCTTGACAATGAAAGCCTATATTGTAGATTTTTTGAGCTAGACGTCAAGTTAAGTAATGAACTGCAAGTGGATTTGATCCTTAGCTTATTAACTTTGTATTTTGATCCATTCATCTTTAATTATAGTATGAACCAGTTGAACACAAACTTCATCGAGCTACTCAATATGTTGAGATCAACTAAGGCTTCATTGAAGGATCAAAACTCGAAATTGACTGTAAAGGGAAATTCTATTATCTTCGAAAGGTTCGAAGAAACTTAAAATGGCATTCTAAGAAGACTAAAAAAGATGCACCTACCGAAAAAGGTGAATGTCACCATTGTCACAAGAAGGGGCATTGGAAACAGAATTATCTGAACTACCTAAAACTTGTCAAAGAGAAGAAAATGAAAAGATTTATCACTCCTACTAAAACGTGTATGATTCAAAATTGTTTTAAAATAAATAAATTATCCTAGGTCTCATACACTGGATCTAAACTCATATTTGTAACTTGCAACAAGGACTTACGAGCAAACGACGTGTGGCAAAAGGTGAAATGAGGCTTCAATTGCTAGTGTATCTATTATTGATGCAAATGCAGTAAGAGATTATCGTTTTCTTTTGCCTTATGGTTATGATTTAGTCTTAAATAATTGCTATTATATAAGGAACTTTATCTACGGTATTATTTTTGTTTTGAGATTGTCTGAAACTGTTTATGGTTTTCATTGCAATAATAGTATTATGAATATTGTGATTGGTAGAAATAATATCTATGATTGTGTTCTAGATAATGGCATTTATGTACTTAATCTTGATCGAATTTGTGCTGCTAATAATTCTTCCAATGTTGACATAAATAATAATTATCTATGGCATTGTAGATTAGGTCATATCAGTAACAAGCGACTAATAAATTGGAAGCCTAAGGTTTTCTACCACCTTTAGATTTTGAATCATTTGATACTTATGAGTTATGTCTAAAATAAAAAATGACCAAGCACCTCTTCAATGGAAGCAACGACAGAGTTGACGATCTCTTAGATTTCGTGGATACTGATGTATATGGCCTAAAGCCCATATTACCAAAGATAATTCTTCTTATGCTTTAACTTTTACTAATGATTTTTCAGACTAGGATATGTATATCTTATGAAGAATAAATCAGATGTCTGGGAGAAAATTAAAGGGTATAATAATGAGGTTTAAAATCAGATGAATCATAAGATTAAAGTACTTCAATCTGATCTAGGAGGTGAGTATGTTGGAAAAGAGCTCTAATGATACTTAAAAGATAACGAGATTATCTCTTAGTTTACTTCACCCTATACTTCGCAACACAATGGTGTTTTGGATAGTAGGAATCGAACACTATTAGATATGGTTCATTCCGTGATGAGTAAAGCTGAATTTCCTCTTTTCTATTGGGGATGTATGCTAGAAATTGCAGCGCACATGTCGTGTTTGGACATATACCCAATATATAAATGTTGGGAGAGTAAGAATAATTGCTCAATATCCCCACTACAACTTTTTGCACCTCCATCGATATAAAACAGCTAAGCGCTTTAACGACACATTGTGATAGTCATTACAATATGTTGTAATCATGAGAAATTTATCATATTAAAAATAACATAACATTTTAAATGTTCCGAATCAAGATGTTTTGAGATAGGAAACCACGACATCCGTTGAGACTAGAGTATGTAACACTCTCCAAAAGTTGAGCAGTGTATCACTCATGGTGGTCGGGGGCACTAAGGGTTTACATACTGATAGTTATCAGATAAATATGAAATGAACCAATAGAGAGTTTACTTTTGGTAAATATAATTTAGGTCAAACAAAGAAACTCGAAGTGACAATATTACAGAATCCTCTTGACTTGAGAATACCATTGAACTTCAATATGTATACCTTACTTTGATTATTGTTAAATCGTGACATGGCATCCATCGAACGACTATAGTTGAGTCTGAGTTGAAGCACTGGAAGTGAAATACTAATCAATAAAGAATTCGTCTACTTGGTTATATGATGTAAGAATCACAGTCAAATGCAACTCAAAGTCAAAATCTTTGGCCAGAGTAGTACGCTTAATAATAATTCTATTATTGAACCAAGGACCATTTGTTTGGAATAACCAAGTTGAATATGGATGTATTTGAATTTTGATAAAAACCAAATTTCATAAGTCCTAAAGTTATATAATTTTGACCAAGAGAATTGGTGCAAGTGATCGTTACTCTTGGGTACCACTTAACATGGTAAAAATAGATTTTTCCTAAAAGATGTGTGAGCGATAAATTCAACCAAACTATCACACCACTTGCTCAGGTGACATGTAATGTTGATATTCGAATTGTTTGATACTAATCGCTGACTGAATTTACACCTATGAGCCGCACAAAAGTAATGATGGATGCTTCAAAATAGCACATGATTTAATTAACATAAAATTGTTGTAATTAATTAATATTTATGAAGTATTAATCATAAATTTTTATTATATTCTTTTACCATGGGTATTTAATAAAGTGCTATATAAAAATTGTATATGTACATATCGATATATGATATTAATATATATTTAAATTTGGTACAAATCGATTAATTATTAAATGGGTTTTAGGAATTTTAAAGGCCTATTTAAGCATATTTATGGTCGACTGTAGGTCGTTGGGATAGGAGTATTTAAGTATTTGAAATTTGGTGTGAAAAGGTAGAAAAGAAAGAGTAAAGAAGGAAATTTTTCTCCTCCTTTACCTCTTCTTAATACCACTATGTAAACTTCCTTGTCTCATTTGTTTTTTCCTTTATCCTCTTGCTTTTTTCCATCTGAAAACACAAAGGCTCCATAGCCATTAATTTCCAAAAGCAACTAAAAACAAAAATTAAATTATAAAAAGGTGGTGTTCGTCTATAGATCATTATAGCTTCGAAAGGTGGGTCAATCGGACCTGAGAGTCGTTTTATTCATTCAAGGTGTGAATCTTAGGCTACATATTCAGATAATGAGCTAATCATGTTTTGCTTACGTATTATATCATATCGATGCAGTTTATATTATATTTACGCTTTATAAAGAATTTGTACATGCCTATGTTGTCTGATACATATTTGTATTTCCAGTACTATTTTAAAATAAAAAATAACACATGAAAACCTAACTATATTATATAATAATTTTCTACCCAATTAATTAAATAAATATTATTTTTGGTTTTAGAATTATTTATTTAGCTATTATCATCTTATGATATGGTAATTTTTAGTATACACACATATAAAATATATATTTGCAATATATTAAATTATTTATAATAATTTTATAAACACACACACACTTTTTTCCATATTGTAATAATTAGTGTAGGTATTTTAAATTTATTTTGTATATATTAATATATAGTCATGTTTATAAAAAAATAAAAAAATAAAAAACAAATCTGCACGAATTTGACAAAAAAATATTATTTCAAAAAACTTTTGCCGATAAAAGGAAACATTTTGTCTACCTATATTTATTTTAATAGCTTATACGAATGAATTCAATTTTAATTTTACCTATAAGCATATGCGTATGTAAATTTTGAATTTAATATATTTTTTAGATTATGTATATAAATTATAATTTTAGTTTAAAATTTATAAATAGTTTATTATTTATAATGTAATCTAATTTTGAATTTAAAATTGCATTAGATTGCTAAGATATTTATTTAAAATATTTTGAATTGGTCAAATTCATTTTAAATAAAAATATATAAATATTATTTTGTGTGTACATATAATTTTCAAAATAAAACTATGGTCAACAAATGCATATATAATGGGACAAGTGTGTCCATAGCGGTGTGAATCCCAATACTATAATGTACTTATTAACCATATATACTATTTATATGTTGCACGTGCATTATACAGATGAGCGTATTTGGATACATTCAAATTCAAATTGAATCAATCATTTAATTAAAATAATAAATTAATTACAATATGATTTTATTTAAATAATATTTTGGATTGGAACTAACGTTTAGACTTCATACGTCTAAAAAAGATCCAAATAGTAAAAAAATTAAAATTCACTCATTTAACCCGCTGTGACCTAGCCCATCCTTCGATTATACACTGCCTAATTGCCTATGCAGTCTAAATTAACAGTATTGGATCAACTTATTAAAGCCTACCTATTTAGCATGGTGTCTAGAAAGGTAGCGTCTAAGGTTGGATATGAGTAATATAGTACTCTACCCTACCTAGCACGAAGGATGAAATAAGCCTAAATGTTATCCCGAATATAAAGGCATGATTGGATTTAGGCCTTGGGCTAATTTCTAAAAATTTATTTTGAAAATTTGAATTATATTCAAAATTAAAAGTTAAATTTAAAATATGAAAGAAATCTTATAAATGTTATAAAATATTTTTTATTTATCTTAAAATATTTAGGATAAATATTTTAATTAAAATCGTTGTAATTAATTAAATATTAACTAAAATATAATATACATATGTAATGATATATGTATATATACTTATGATAAATTTTATAGTCGATATTCAATTTTAAAATGTTAGAATGAAAAAATAAACTAATCAAAGCGTTAATTAAATAACTAGTTAAATATGATTTAATTAATAAAATAAAATTAAATATTATTTAATTAAATGGAGTGGAATTATAAGAAATCCAAATTAGGTTTAAGGAATTAATACATACATATAACACATATACCATGATTTCAGATGTGTGATACTTAAAGTATTTCATGAGAAATAAATTATTCCATAAAACGATATCACTCAAATAAATATATTAAAGATTATGAATCTCTAGGATAAATGTTGTGTTCTACCATTTATATATTAAACTACTCTCATACTCTCTAGTTATTGAGAAAACTCAAGTTAGAGTTGTTATGTGCAGTACTATTAATATGCTGATAGACATGGTAAGATACATGTATGTATATGTTGAGCAAACTGAAGGTACATACATTATACTTGGCCATCACGAAATGGTTAATATAAGCGAATAATTTCTATCAATTTGTTGTGCAACTTAGGGTCGAAACGAGAATTGGAGAAAGACAACAAGTTAGGAGTTGTATATGATATAACCAATAATGTGTTATCCATCCTTTACGAGCCTATGACTTGCTGAGCAAACTAAAGGTCATAATCCTAAAGCAAACGAGTCCTAACAATCACTAGAGAAGTCAAAAGATTTCTATATTTCTCTTTGGGTTTTGAGAAATATAAAAATCTATTGGGAGTTCCTTGTAAAGTGAACTAAATATTTAACATTATAATAGTATAAAAAAATCTTTGTATAAGTTTCCTAATCTACTTAAATTAAATTTGTAGAAAATGAAAAGCTCACTGGACCTAATTACGTTGACTAGCTAAGAGAAATTAAAGTGTAACTTACTTATAAACGCTTATGGTCTTTTATACACGAACCTTCAAAAAATATCCACGGAAGGTGTGACTCTCAATAGTGATTTATTATAACAAACGAGTAGTGTAACATTCCTGAAATTCATTAAGTTTAAATTGGCCATTAAATTATTTTTTTGAAATAAATTGTGATTTAATTAGAAAATTTTCTAGAATGAATAAATAAATAAAAGGAAAATGTATGAATATATGTATATAAATAGATATAAATAAATTTAATTCAAGTAAATTGGGGATTTGAACCTACATTTGAGATAAATGTTTTTAAAATAAACATTTGGCCTTTAAAATCATTAAGGTGAAATTTAGGTATTTTTAAAATGGAACTTTTAATTGAAAATTCAATAATTTATATTTTTATCAAATTAGTTGGATTTAAAAGTTGTATTTTGAATTGGATACAAATGATTTTCAAAACAATTGTTTAAAACTAAATACTATTTTATATGGGTTTATTTATTAAAAACATAATTAGTTTAAAATTCATTTCCTTTCTTTAAATTAGAATAAGTAGGAATAATGGACAAAATGGTTATAAAATAAGAAATAAAAATCTGAAATAATATAAACATAGATAATTATTTATTTAAATGGTATACTAGTCTTAATTCAAAAATAAAATAAACTAAGAAATGTATATATATGTGTGTGATTTGTTTGTGAGTGTACAAATTGTTTTAAATTCCTTTCTTTTTAAAAATTTGTAAAAGTAAAATAAATACATATGTTAGTATCTCAAGTTTAAAATGAGTGTTTTAAAAAAATGAGTAGCATTTAAAAATTTGTTAAGATACAATATATGTATATATATACATACATAAATATTGATTTAATTCTTTTAACATTGAACATGTACATATTACATACAAATGAATAAACAAATACATTTATTTACAAAGTATAAACAAATACATACCTTTAGATCTTACATATATGTATACATACAAATAGACATAAATGAAATTCTACTCAAGTGAATTCGAATTTGAAAATTAAATTTAAGACAAATGTTTTAATTATAAGTAGCATTAAAAAAAAAAGAAGAATTAAGTTGTAAGTATATATGCACATACAAATGAAAGAAAAGGTGTAAACATGTACAAACAAATGCTAACATACTTTAAAGGATCTTACCTATATGCATATATATCCAATAGCATCATCACCCTTTATTTTAAATAATCAAGTTAAGAATGCAATCAAACCATATCTCACAAAATCTGAAACAAACAGTAAAAAGGAGATTTGGCCTCACCTATTTCAATACATAAAGCTGTTCAAAGCACATATATCAAAAAGGAAACAACTCAGAAACCAAAAGAAAAAAAATATCAAGGCAAAGGTAAAAAGAAAGGAAGCTGCCAATCTTTCTTTCTTCAATCCAAAAATTTGAATCTGAAAAACATCTTAAAATAAACCAATTTCAAATCTGGGAAAATCAGAGGCAAGTTTTAAAGTCTGGAAACAAATTTGCAAACATTTCAAGCCTGGAAATTCGAATTCTTCAACCTGGAAGCAAAGCAAAACTGAAATGCAAATCAGAAGCAAAGCAAACCTGGGAACAAGAATCAAATGTAGATTCAAACTAATTCCAGGTTCAACAAATCAAAAACAAAGAACCTGGGAATATTAAGATAAAAAAAAAAACAATCCTCAAGCTTTGTTTCCATTCTCAGAAAATTTGCAGATGTATAAAATACAGAGCTGCAGTTTTTCCAGTGGGCAGTGATTCTCTAAAGAAAAAAAATAAAGGCAAGTGAAGTTTTTATTTTTGTTTTTTGGATTTGAAATTGTGAATTAGTGATAAAGCAGGAATTTAAACAACTTTATTTAATAAGTTGCAGGAGGAAATTAGATTCAAAAAGATTAAACTCATTCCTGAATTTCAAGTTGCAAAGAAAAAAAAAAAGAGAAATTCTCTGTCAATCCAAACTGTAAGTATCAAAGAAAAAAAATCAAAATTTTTGTTGAAATAAGTAAGTTAATACAATAGGGGATAAAGGAAAGTTCTTTTACAAACTTTGCAGATAAAAGCCTCAAAGATTTAAAGAAGGAACAAAAGAAAAAAAAAATCAAAATTCCAGATGTTTAAAGATAAGTTGTTCCCTGCCTTCCTCTGTTCTCTGCCCTCTGAACCATTCAAGGTGAGCAAACTCACTTTTCCCTGATCCTATCTTGATGATTCATGAAGTATGATAATGAGATGTGTTTGAATGATGTGTATCTTGGCTTGCATGTTTGTATATTTGTGGATGATTGAGTGCATTTATCTGTATATATAGAAAAGTAGATCTGTTCTAGTTCATATCTTAGTTACAGGGTTCCAATCTAAGCTTTAAAATCAAATTCACTTTGTATAATGAATATTAAGCTTAGAACCTTGAAAAGAAAATGTTTATAACAGCATATACTTATTTTTAAAAATAATTACAAGTTTTAAAAATAGATAATTTATTATAAATCATTGAATTTGCAGTAAAAATAAATTTGGGTCAAATTTTTATGATTTCGATTTTTAGTTTTGATTTCATAATTGAATTGCAAATAGTAGACCATGATTTTTGAAACTTGTATCATGATTTTTAGATCAGTAATTAAAGAGAATTTTCAAATTTTCTGTTTTGGGCATGTTGGTCAATTCACGGCGAACTACGGCGAGATGAGCGGTGCCGTTGAACGTGAAGGTCGTGGGGGAGACAAGGGTCATGGGAAAAATACTTTGGGATTTTATTATCAATCGTGTTCACCAGTAATGATCGAGTTAGGGTTTATCACCCTGCGTTTTGACGTCGAAGTTTTTTTGGGTTTCGTGGCGTCGAGTCGTAACCGGGGGCGATCGCGGTGGGTTCTGGTGATGCTGGGGAGTGAGGCGGAGCTACGGCTAAGGTGGCGAGGTCTCTCGATTTTGGTGTTGCCGTGGAGGGGTGGTTTTTGGGGTGACGGTGGTTTCGAACAGCATGGGTTCGATACCCATATTTTGATTCGCGATCGTATGGGGTATTTTGGGTTTTGCAAAGCGCTGTGGTGGTCGAGAGCGACTTGTTGAGGCCGGGGCGATGGTCGTTGGTGGATGGTGGGACGGTGCATGGTGCACGCGGTGCACGCGGGGAGGCCGTGTATCAGGGAATGTTGAAGTTGGGGGAGATGAAGACTTCTGGAAGTTCACTCATGAAGGTGTGATTATAATAGCTTGAGGGAATTGAACTGTATGCCTAAGTTTGGGTTTGTTAAATTTGTTATTAAGTTAAAGGGTTATAAATTATTTCCAAATTGTTAAGTTAAAAATGTTTTAAAATTCATATAATCTTGGGTTTTGAAAGTTTATATATAAGAAAAAAAAAAAACTTTGAAATTCAAAATTGAAAATAGTTTTTAAAACTATAAATCGATAAATAGTTAAGTTATTTAAGATTATGCTTGATAACTTTAAATTTAAAAAAAAAAAAAAGAGAGATGAATGATTACTTATATTAAAGCTTAATAAATTATTTAACTAAGATAATTTCAAAGATTAACAGGTAATTATGTAAATGTTAATAAGGATATTAACAAGATAATGTTTTATCTTAATTTAGGTCTTAATATCTTAATTTTGATTAAGTAAATTTAAAGGAAATAAAATTTAATTAATTCATTTAATTGTAAAGGTTTGATTAAGAAATTGGATAAGGAAAATAATTTACTTGATTAATAAATGGTTGAGGATGAAAGGTTAATTAATTTAAGATTAATTAAATTGTAATTAAAAGATTATTAACTAGATTTTTAATTAAAGATTAGGGACTAATTTAGAGGTTGTTAAGTGGTAATCAATAAATTTGTCAATGGTGATTAAGAATTAACCTAATGGTAAATAGGTATTGATTAACTTGAGATTATTAATCAATTGTTAAAGAATAATTAATTTATGAAACAAAGGTTAATTAAATGATAATGAGGTCAATCAAGAAGTGATTAATTAATTAAATAATTGTGATTAATTGATTTTTGGTTGGTTAAGCAAGGTAAGTTGATTTATTCTTAAGTAATTAATTTAATTTGAATTAATTAGAGACATGTTTGCTTATGAATGATTGTATTGCCTTGCATTGATTGTTATCTTGGACTATAATATTCTGTGATGTGAGATATGCTGTGCATTGATCTATGATATCCGTGATATGTTTTCGGTATAAATACCCTTGGCCGTGAAACGACATTGAAATTCGATGCGACAGGGAGTCGGATTCCAGTTGGTTATCCGAAACCCACATCGAATCATATTAGTTAATCTTTATGATTGATATTTTACTTTATCTATGAATCTGTGAATATAGGTAAGCGTTATGGGTTATACCGCTTATCGATATGATTAAATCTGTGATGACGATGTTGTGCACAATTGTGTTGAACCCCTGGACCACACATATACACACACAAATATGGATTGCACGTGGAAATTAGTTAAGTCACAGATTTTGAAATTGTTTTAAAATTTGAATTTTTGAATCCAAAATAGTTTTGGAATTAGAATTGAAGTTTTTGAAAAAATGAATTTCAAAAATAAAAGTTATTTTGAATAACTCGAATGAGTTTTGAAATTTTAAATAATTTGAGTTAAATTTGAATTCAATAATTGAATTGAATTCTATGATTTGGAAACTAGGGTTTAAAAAAAAAAAAGTTATTCAACTTATAAATGAATTTATATGGGTTTTTAAACCAATTTAAAAGTGATGTTTTGAAATTTAAAATTTAGCCCAAGATTCCAACTTGTATAAATCGGATTTTTCTGAAACGAAAACTGTTGTTTTCAAATAATAGAAGCTTTCATATAAGAAATGGATTTCCAATGTATGTTAAAAGGAATTCAAGTTTTGAAATGAAAATGGTATTCCAAGTTATAAATAAATCTTTGGACGTGTTTTGAAAGCTATAAATTAAATCTTTAATTTAAAGATTTATTGAGTTAATCCAATTGAAATGGAAGTTGTTTTGGAATCTATGAATAGATCTTTGTGAAACTAGGTGAAACTTGGTGAAATAAATCTTTTTGTTTAAAGATTTAAAATGGTAATTTGCTTAACCATTTGAAAGAAAAGTTTTGGATTTTATAAGTTGTGACTTAACTAAAATCCCATATCCATATGTTTTAAAATATGGCGCTCATTATTCGGTTTAGCCGGGAGAGGACCTAGTGTCATATAGCCCATTCCGAATAGTGATACGACGTTAGGGATAGCAATTGAAGACCGGTGGTGAAGACCGGATATTTCCGAAAACAAAAGGGTAACTCATCGATTGTCTCTGCACTGGCTGATCCCCGGTATAGAGATCTTCATATGTGATGGGAAGTCCGGACGTGATTAGGGATTATCCGGATTTGCAAGGGCTTCTTCGGAAGTGCCTTCGGTTCTGTTCGAACCCGGGACAGACTTGTATGGTTGTATGTCCGACATTACACTTTGAGATGTTAACTGATTTCTATCAAATACATTTCTGCTTGGTGGCGGAGAATTTATTCTATTAGCTTAACACCCTTCTCTGAGACGTACGAGCTCAGAGGTTATGTAGTTGATATTTATCAGTGATATTCCCAATTTGGTAATGTGGCATGCTGAGTGCTGCTGTGTGATGATCATTGGTTGATCATTTGTGATATGATCATTTGTTTGATCATTTATCTTTGTGATCATTGCTTTGGTCATCTGTTGACCCAAAGCATGGCTTTGTGCCAAAGCGTAGCTTTGTGGACGAGACTGCATCAGGACCTCACTCCCCGGAAATGGTCGAAACAGGAAAGATGCGGCAAGGTTATGAGGGTCGCTCCCTTTAGGGTGTGTCATTCCCTTCTGGTAAAGGGTGGTATCAGGTATGGAGCCCTGGTATTTAACCTATGTGGTTGCTCCAATCTCATTTACTGTGTGGTTGTTGCTTTGAGGCGCCTCGGATAAAGGTCCCAAAGGACCGGGGAATGACATATTCGTGTAGTAGTTACCTAGTTACAGAGGTAACCCGGCCTTGTGTTGGCAGAGATCTAACCGTAACGTTAGTTTCTCGGGACGTCCCGCCAGAGGCGATCCCATAGACAGTAGGAAGTTCCTTAGCCTGACCATTTGTTGGAAATCCAATCAAAACAATACGCGCCCTGTACGGTTTTAGTTGTATAACCTGCCATGGAATGTGGCGGTAACCTGCTATTGAACATGGTAGCTATAGTAGGCATACGACGAAATGTCGTATGCTGGCTAGGATTTATATTATATTTTCGAAATGGTTTTCCACACTTTGCACTTATAGTAATAATATCAAAGAAATTTTCTCGTATTAAGCATATTTGACTATCATAAGGAGAAATCTCCTCCAGTTCTGCGTTTGCATTGTGTGTGTGGCGGGAGGCCTTATGGTAGTTTCATTTTCCAAAAAGCATTGCGGATTTCAAATTTAAAATTCTTTTGTTGTTTTAAAAGACCAAATGTTTTTGTTTGCTCATACCAGTCCCATGACTGACCTGGAGTTATTGTTCCTTTCCTAAACTCTGGGTGCCCACTATTTTCCCACACGGGCAGTCTAGAGTTGGGATTTTCAGATAATCAATAGTAGGTGTAGATTCGATAGCCTCCAGCCTTAGGATTTGGCAATCGCATCGGGATCGAGTTGCTTCTCTTCATCTTGATTTGGGAGTTCTCGCTATTTCTGGATTGATGCCTTGGAGATGGAGTTACTGATACTGGAGTTCTTTCTTGAAGGCCATTTTGGAGATTTGTTCCGCTGCTGTGTTATCTTTTCTTTCCGCTGCTATTTCTTGTATCTCTGATGTATATTGATGTTCATTGTATCATTCTGTTGTATCAGATATTGTAGCAAATGTTGTACATTGATATATATTATTCTTTTCTTCCGCTGTGTTATTTACTTAATGTGTTATAAGCTCCGGCGACTCGAATTTGAACGATCGAATCTGCGACATTCGAGTACAATGTGAAGTATGGATGTCGATTTTCGAACGCGAAAAATTCGAACCGTGACATTTGGTATCAGAGCTGATGGTTAAAACCTTAGCTCAGGAGTATAACACATTAAGTAACTCATTAGAGATAGGGTGAAGTAAACCCTAGAATGAGTATATCCCTGAGATATCCGTTCGAATGCCTCAGTAAATTCTCTTACTATCCACTGATAGTGAGTATGAGTGCGAGAAGAGAACGAGATAGGGGACAGGGGAGTACCACTACAAATGGTCAATACCCTGCAACAGTGGGAATATCTTTTCTCTATCAATCTCCTTTGATTCGATTTCGAATTCTTTTGATTGCTTCGTAGCTGCTCCAGAAAGAAGTTTCGGTGTGATGATGGCCCTACGAATCGTTGTAGAAAATTCTTACTTCGTATCTTCATCGGTTTCTTATCAGCTTTTCGATCTAAACTCTAATGAATTTGAAATTGAAAATATTAAATAAATTGGAAATTTTAAATTAGTAAATTGGTTAACTAATATGAAGATTTGATCCATCTATCTATTCTCTGGGATCCGATATATTCTACGAACGATTAGTTATCTCTTCGAACTAGTCAATGCTCTTGCATATTCGTAGACCGATGGACCCAAATATCTTGTGTAATATTATATGAGATTGTTCTCATATCTATTGTCGATATTCTGATTTGGTAAACCAAATGCAGAATAAATATTTCGATCTAATGCGATCAATAATTTCTTTGTCTATTGTCTTTTCTTTCTCGTCCTTGCAATTTCGAGGACGAAATTCTTTTAAGGGGGGAAATCTGTAACATTCCTGAAATTCATTAAGTTTAAATTGGCCATTAAATTATTTTTTTGAAATAAATTGTGATTTAATTAGAAAATTTTCTAGAATGAATAAATAAATAAAAGGAAAATGTATGAATATATGTATATAAATAGATATAAATAAATTTAATTCAAGTAAATTGGGGATTTGAACCTACATTTGAGATAAATGTTTTTAAAATAAACATTTGGCCTTTAAAATCATTAAGGTGAAATTTAGGTATTTTTAAAATGGAACTTTTAATTGAAAATTCAATAATTTATATTTTTATCAAATTAGTTGGATTTAAAAGTTGTATTTTGAATTGGATACAAATGATTTTCAAAACAATTGTTTAAAACTAAATACTATTTTATATGGGTTTATTTATTAAAAACATAATTAGTTTAAAATTCATTTCCTTTCTTTAAATTAGAATAAGTAGGAATAATGGACAAAATGGTTATAAAATAAGAAATAAAAATCTGAAATAATATAAACATAGATAATTATTTATTTAAATGGTATACTAGTCTTAATTCAAAAATAAAATAAACTAAGAAATGTATATATATGTGTGTGATTTGTTTGTGAGTGTACAAATTGTTTTAAATTCCTTTCTTTTTAAAAATTTGTAAAAGTAAAATAAATACATATGTTAGTATCTCAAGTT
This sequence comes from Allium cepa, assembly GCA_030765085.1. Classification (NCBI taxonomy): domain Eukaryota; kingdom Viridiplantae; phylum Streptophyta; class Magnoliopsida; order Asparagales; family Amaryllidaceae; genus Allium; species Allium cepa. Next base: position 156,801,686 of record CM060943.1, read on the forward strand.
TAAAATGAGTGTTTTAAAAAAATGAGTAGCATTTAAAAATTTGTTAAGATACAATATATGTATATATATACATACATAAATATTGATTTAATTCTTTTAACATTGAACATGTACATATTACATACAAATGAATAAACAAATACATTTATTTACAAAGTATAAACAAATACATACCTTTAGATCTTACATATATGTATACATACAAATAGACATAAATGAAATTCTACTCAAGTGAATTCGAATTTGAAAATTAAATTTAAGACAAATGTTTTAATTATAAGTAGCATTAAAAAAAAAAGAAGAATTAAGTTGTAAGTATATATGCACATACAAATGAAAGAAAAGGTGTAAACATGTACAAACAAATGCTAACATACTTTAAAGGATCTTACCTATATGCATATATATCCAATAGCATCATCACCCTTTATTTTAAATAATCAAGTTAAGAATGCAATCAAACCATATCTCACAAAATCTGAAACAAACAGTAAAAAGGAGATTTGGCCTCACCTATTTCAATACATAAAGCTGTTCAAAGCACATATATCAAAAAGGAAACAACTCAGAAACCAAAAGAAAAAAAATATCAAGGCAAAGGTAAAAAGAAAGGAAGCTGCCAATCTTTCTTTCTTCAATCCAAAAATTTGAATCTGAAAAACATCTTAAAATAAACCAATTTCAAATCTGGGAAAATCAGAGGCAAGTTTTAAAGTCTGGAAACAAATTTGCAAACATTTCAAGCCTGGAAATTCGAATTCTTCAACCTGGAAGCAAAGCAAAACTGAAATGCAAATCAGAAGCAAAGCAAACCTGGGAACAAGAATCAAATGTAGATTCAAACTAATTCCAGGTTCAACAAATCAAAAACAAAGAACCTGGGAATATTAAGATAAAAAAAAAACAATCCTCAAGCTTTGTTTCCATTCTCAGAAAATTTGCAGATGTATAAAATACAGAGCTGCAGTTTTTCCAGTGGGCAGTGATTCTCTAAAGAAAAAAAATAAAGGCAAGTGAAGTTTTTATTTTTGTTTTTTGGATTTGAAATTGTGAATTAGTGATAAAGCAGGAATTTAAACAACTTTATTTAATAAGTTGCAGGAGGAAATTAGATTCAAAAAGATTAAACTCATTCCTGAATTTCAAGTTGCAAAGAAAAAAAAAAAAGAGAAATTCTCTGTCAATCCAAACTGTAAGTATCAAAGAAAAAAAATCAAAATTTTTGTTGAAATAAGTAAGTTAATACAATAGGGGATAAAGGAAAGTTCTTTTACAAACTTTGCAGATAAAAGCCTCAAAGATTTAAAGAAGGAACAAAAGAAAAAAAAAATCAAAATTCCAGATGTTTAAAGATAAGTTGTTCCCTGCCTTCCTCTGTTCTCTGCCCTCTGAACCATTCAAGGTGAGCAAACTCACTTTTCCCTGATCCTATCTTGATGATTCATGAAGTATGATAATGAGATGTGTTTGAATGATGTGTATCTTGGCTTGCATGTTTGTATATTTGTGGATGATTGAGTGCATTTATCTGTATATATAGAAAAGTAGATCTGTTCTAGTTCATATCTTAGTTACAGGGTTCCAATCTAAGCTTTAAAATCAAATTCACTTTGTATAATGAATATTAAGCTTAGAACCTTGAAAAGAAAATGTTTATAACAGCATATACTTATTTTTAAAAATAATTACAAGTTTTAAAAATAGATAATTTATTATAAATCATTGAATTTGCAGTAAAAATAAATTTGGGTCAAATTTTTATGATTTCGATTTTTAGTTTTGATTTCATAATTGAATTGCAAATAGTAGACCATGATTTTTGAAACTTGTATCATGATTTTTAGATCAGTAATTAAAGAGAATTTTCAAATTTTCTGTTTTGGGCATGTTGGTCAATTCACGGCGAACTACGGCGAGATGAGCGGTGCCGTTGAACGTGAAGGTCGTGGGGGAGACAAGGGTCATGGGAAAAATACTTTGGGATTTTATTATCAATCGTGTTCACCAGTAATGATCGAGTTAGGGTTTATCACCCTGCGTTTTGACGTCGAAGTTTTTTTGGGTTTCGTGGCGTCGAGTCGTAACCGGGGGCGATCGCGGTGGGTTCTGGTGATGCTGGGGAGTGAGGCGGAGCTACGGCTAAGGTGGCGAGGTCTCTCGATTTTGGTGTTGCCGTGGAGGGGTGGTTTTTGGGGTGACGGTGGTTTCGAACAGCATGGGTTCGATACCCATATTTTGATTCGCGATCGTATGGGGTATTTTGGGTTTTGCAAAGCGCTGTGGTGGTCGAGAGCGACTTGTTGAGGCCGGGGCGATGGTCGTTGGTGGATGGTGGGACGGTGCATGGTGCACGCGGTGCACGCGGGGAGGCCGTGTATCAGGGAATGTTGAAGTTGGGGGAGATGAAGACTTCTGGAAGTTCACTCATGAAGGTGTGATTATAATAGCTTGAGGGAATTGAACTGTATGCCTAAGTTTGGGTTTGTTAAATTTGTTATTAAGTTAAAGGGTTATAAATTATTTCCAAATTGTTAAGTTAAAAATGTTTTAAAATTCATATAATCTTGGGTTTTGAAAGTTTATATATAAGAAGAAAAAAAACTTTGAAATTCAAAATTGAAAATAGTTTTTAAAACTATAAATCGATAAATAGTTAAGTTATTTAAGATTATGCTTGATAACTTTAAATTTAAAAAAAAAAAAAAAGAGAGATGAATGATTACTTATATTAAAGCTTAATAAATTATTTAACTAAGATAATTTCAAAGATTAACAGGTAATTATGTAAATGTTAATAAGGATATTAACAAGATAATGTTTTATCTTAATTTAGGTCTTAATATCTTAATTTTGATTAAGTAAATTTAAAGGAAATAAAATTTAATTAATTCATTTAATTGTAAAGGTTTGATTAAGAAATTGGATAAGGAAAATAATTTACTTGATTAATAAATGGTTGAGGATGAAAGGTTAATTAATTTAAGATTAATTAAATTGTAATTAAAAGATTATTAACTAGATTTTTAATTAAAGATTAGGGACTAATTTAGAGGTTGTTAAGTGGTAATCAATAAATTTGTCAATGGTGATTAAGAATTAACCTAATGGTAAATAGGTATTGATTAACTTGAGATTATTAATCAATTGTTAAAGAATAATTAATTTATGAAACAAAGGTTAATTAAATGATAATGAGGTCAATCAAGAAGTGATTAATTAATTAAATAATTGTGATTAATTGATTTTTGGTTGGTTAAGCAAGGTAAGTTGATTTATTCTTAAGTAATTAATTTAATTTGAATTAATTAGAGACATGTTTGCTTATGAATGATTGTATTGCCTTGCATTGATTGTTATCTTGGACTATAATATTCTGTGATGTGAGATATGCTGTGCATTGATCTATGATATCCGTGATATGTTTTCGGTATAAATACCCTTGGCCGTGAAACGACATTGAAATTCGATGCGACAGGGAGTCGGATTCCAGTTGGTTATCCGAAACCCACATCGAATCATATTAGTTAATCTTTATGATTGATATTTTACTTTATCTATGAATCTGTGAATATAGGTAAGCGTTATGGGTTATACCGCTTATCGATATGATTAAATCTGTGATGACGATGTTGTGCACAATTGTGTTGAACCCCTGGACCACACATATACACACACAAATATGGATTGCACGTGGAAATTAGTTAAGTCACAGATTTTGAAATTGTTTTAAAATTTGAATTTTTGAATCCAAAATAGTTTTGGAATTAGAATTGAAGTTTTTGAAAAAATGAATTTCAAAAATAAAAGTTATTTTGAATAACTCGAATGAGTTTTGAAATTTTAAATAATTTGAGTTAAATTTGAATTCAATAATTGAATTGAATTCTATGATTTGGAAACTAGGGTTTAAAAAAAAAAAAGTTATTCAACTTATAAATGAATTTATATGGGTTTTTAAACCAATTTAAAAGTGATGTTTTGAAATTTAAAATTTAGCCCAAGATTCCAACTTGTATAAATCGGATTTTTCTGAAACGAAAACTGTTGTTTTCAAATAATAGAAGCTTTCATATAAGAAATGGATTTCCAATGTATGTTAAAAGGAATTCAAGTTTTGAAATGAAAATGGTATTCCAAGTTATAAATAAATCTTTGGACGTGTTTTGAAAGCTATAAATTAAATCTTTAATTTAAAGATTTATTGAGTTAATCCAATTGAAATGGAAGTTGTTTTGGAATCTATGAATAGATCTTTGTGAAACTAGGTGAAACTTGGTGAAATAAATCTTTTTGTTTAAAGATTTAAAATGGTAATTTGCTTAACCATTTGAAAGAAAAGTTTTGGATTTTATAAGTTGTGACTTAACTAAAATCCCATATCCATATGTTTTAAAATATGGCGCTCATTATTCGGTTTAGCCGGGAGAGGACCTAGTGTCATATAGCCCATTCCGAATAGTGATACGACGTTAGGGATAGCAATTGAAGACCGGTGGTGAAGACCGGATATTTCCGAAAACAAAAGGGTAACTCATCGATTGTCTCTGCACTGGCTGATCCCCGGTATAGAGATCTTCATATGTGATGGGAAGTCCGGACGTGATTAGGGATTATCCGGATTTGCAAGGGCTTCTTCGGAAGTGCCTTCGGTTCTGTTCGAACCCGGGACAGACTTGTATGGTTGTATGTCCGACATTACACTTTGAGATGTTAACTGATTTCTATCAAATACATTTCTGCTTGGTGGCGGAGAATTTATTCTCTTAGCTTAACACCCTTCTCTGAGACGTACGAGCTCAGAGGTTATGTAGTTGATATTTATCAGTGATATTCCCAATTTGGTAATGTGGCATGCTGAGTGCTGCTGTGTGATGATCATTGGTTGATCATTTGTGATATGATCATTTGTTTGATCATTTATCTTTGTGATCATTGCTTTGGTCATCTGTTGACCCAAAGCATGGCTTTGTGCCAAAGCGTAGCTTTGTGGACGAGACTGCATCAGGACCTCACTCCCCGGAAATGGTCGAAACAGGAAAGATGCGGCAAGGTTATGAGGGTCGCTCCCTTTAGGGTGTGTCATTCCCTTCTGGTAAAGGGTGGTATCAGGTATGGAGCCCTGGTATTTAACCTATGTGGTTGCTCCAATCTCATTTACTGTGTGGTTGTTGCTTTGAGGCGCCTCGGATAAAGGTCCCAAAGGACCGGGGAATGACATATTCGTGTAGTAGTTACCTAGTTACAGAGGTAACCCGGCCTTGTGTTGGCAGAGATCTAACCGTAACGTTAGTTTCTCGGGACGTCCCGCCAGAGGCGATCCCATAGACAGTAGGAAGTTCCTTAGCCTGACCATTTGTTGGAAATCCAATCAAAACAATACGCGCCCTGTACGGTTTTAGTTGTATAACCTGCCATGGAATGTGGCGGTAACCTGCTATTGAACATGGTAGCTATAGTAGGCATACGACGAAATGTCGTATGCTGGCTAGGATTTATATTATATTTTCGAAATGGTTTTCCACACTTTGCACTTATAGTAATAATATCAAAGAAATTTTCTCGTATTAAGCATATTTGACTATCATAAGGAGAAATCTCCTCCAGTTCTGCGTTTGCATTGTGTGTGTGGCGGGAGGCCTTATGGTAGTTTCATTTTCCAAAAAGCATTGCGGATTTCAAATTTAAAATTCTTTTGTTGTTTTAAAAGACCAAATGTTTTTGTTTGCTCATACCAGTCCCATGACTGACCTGGAGTTATTGTTCCTTTCCTAAACTCTGGGTGCCCACTATTTTCCCACACGGGCAGTCTAGAGTTGGGATTTTCAGATAATCAATAGTAGGTGTAGATTCGATAGCCTCCAGCCTTAGGATTTGGCAATCGCATCGGGATCGAGTTGCTTCTCTTCATCTTGATTTGGGAGTTCTCGCTATTTCTGGATTGATGCCTTGGAGATGGAGTTACTGATACTGGAGTTCTTTCTTGAAGGCCATTTTGGAGATTTGTTCCGCTGCTGTGTTATCTTTTCTTTCCGCTGCTATTTCTTGTATCTCTGATGTATATTGATGTTCATTGTATCATTCTGTTGTATCAGATATTGTAGCAAATGTTGTACATTGATATATATTATTCTTTTCTTCCGCTGTGTTATTTACTTAATGTGTTATAAGCTCCGGCGACTCGAATTTGAACGATCGAATCTGCGACATTCGAGTACAATGTGAAGTATGGATGTCGATTTTCGAACGCGAAAAATTCGAACCGTGACAAGTAGCAAATCTTGAAATTACCCAAGTATACATGTTGTCAACTTTAGGCAATTCGTTGTAAAGACAACTAGCATGATTGTTCATCAAATCTTCGATAGCCTTAAATCTTTGTTTGGGAAGCAATCTCATTCAACAAGGTACAAGATTACTATAAAACTATTCAATGTTCAAATGATGAAGGGAACTCGTTGGATCAATATGTCTTAATGATGAAAGGTTATACTTTCACAGCTAGACGTTACTATAAGCAATAAGCTACAAGTGGGCTTGATCTTAGGCTCACTCACTCTATAGTTTGAGTCATTCATATTGAACTACAATATGAACCAGTTGAATATGAGCCTTGTGGAGCTACTTAATATGTTGAGATGAGCCTCGTGGAGCTGCTTAATATATTGAAACCAGCCGATTGCTCATCCGAAGATCAAGGCATAATGCTTGCTAAAGGAAAAGGCATCATCTTCGAATGGTTCAAAAAGAGAAAGCATGTTAACAAGAGGCGTAAGAAGAATGCTCCAAGTGACAAGGGTGAATGTCACCAATGTCAGAAGAAGGGGCACTGAAAACAGAATTGTCCATACTACCGCAAACTTGTCGAAGAGAAAAAGGAGAATAGTTTCACCACTATACATGTATGTTTATGATTCAAATTTTTTTTGCAAGCAATAAATTACATTTGATTTAGATACTATATATAGAACTCATATCCATAACTCATTACAAGGGCTTAAAAACAAGCAATATGGTGAAGGGCGTAATGATTAGGCTTCAATTTATTGATGGATCTCTATTAGATGCAACTATAGTTGGAGACTAAAACTTGACTTGGTCGAATGGATGTGATTTAATTAAAACAATTATTATTATGTTAAAAAATTATTTATGGAAAAATTTATATGTCTAGATCATCTGAGATTATATATATTTTTCATTGTGGCAACAATATTGTTTGATGGAAATAAAATATGCAATGGTGTCTTAGATAATGGCATATGTACTTGATTATCATAATATCTATGTTTTTAGAAATTATTCTAATGTTGATATTAATAATAATTATTATCTATGGCACTGTAGTCTAGACCATATAATTGACATATGTACTTGTGCCGAGCGGGGCTTCTATGCCGAGCGAGGCTTCTTGGCCAAGCGAGGCTTCTTTTGCCGAGCCTCTTGTTACCGGGTCAAACAACCGGGTAACACTTGCCCCCCAATGTGCATCGTATGAGCCAACATGATGCACTTTGAACCATGAGCAATCCACGTTTTCCTTTAAATCCTTGCCTTGACTTCTCATCAGTTGATTCGCACGGTATCCTGAATGCCGAACCACTCGTTCGGCAAGTTCATTGTCGCTCGGTATGACTGCTTGCTGAGCCACAAAATACTTTGACCGGGTTCACCATTCGATGCCTATTTGCCTTCCCTTCTTCACGTATAAAAATCCAACACTTCTCTCATTTTCCTTTTTACTTTTACTTTAACTCTACAGGATTTTCTAACTTACCTTCCCCTGAACTCTTGCTACCTCCCCAATCTTCCTCTTCTTTCCTGAAACGAGCACGTCCCCTCAACTGCCCTCAATAACTAACCTGAGCGGATTTCAATTCCAAATCGATTACTTCCCTAAGCTTCGGCCCATTCTTCTAGGTATGAACTTCTCACTTGATCGACTTTCCCAAATTAAGGGTTTTGTATGAGATTCGAATTCACGACCTTCCTTTAACTTACCGATGATGGAAGTTGTGTAGATGAGGAAGATGAATCTGAGGTCTAAACCTGCCTTAGGGTTAGGTGGAGAGGAGGAAGGAAAAAGATAACGGAAGTGGCTAAGACGTATGCTCCTGTTGGGTCACTGAGTGAGGAAGGAGAAAGTTGTAATGACTTAGTAAGTGTTGGCGAGTTCAATAGGTATTGGCTGATCAAGGTCATTCGGTAAACACGGAGTGAGGGAGAAGTGATTGTGGACGGGTCGCAATTTGCTTTTTGGGTGAAAGCCGACCAACTATGAAGTAGGTGGCATGGTAATCTTCATGTGAGAGTAATGTCAGGGAGGTTAAGGGATACGGTGCTGTTCGATCTAAGGGGGAGGGGGGAGAGAGAGAGAGTCTAGTTCGGTGATTTTAGGAAGTGAGATGGAGGTGATCGAGTTGGTCGGCATCTTTGGCTTAGGCGGTCAAGCCAGAGAATGCTGAACGAAGGTGTCTGATCCTAGGATGTCGAGCGACGTTGATCGAATCATTCATTCAAGTGTCGAGCGATGGGCTTGTGCCGAGCGGCGTTCAGGCTGAGCGGTATTTAGGAAATGTGTTCGAGTGTCGCTCGGCCTTGAGTTTTGAAGTAGACTACAACATTCGAAATCATTCCAACTTGAACATAACTCACGTCGAACCCACTGACCTCTTATGCCTAATCATTCGACATTTAAACAAGGACAAGGACTTAAGCAAACAAGCATATCGAACTAATCCGGACTGATAATTCCCCAATTTCAACAAATATAAACCCGAGTTTAACTTGATTAAGACAAATAATAGCCTTCAATACACAGTGCTAATGTCCAAGCCAAAACTGAAACCATCATAGAGCAAGCCCTCAAAGACGGTCAGCGATGACGGTCTTCGAAGATGATAGTTCAAAGCTTATCTTTACTTTATCAGCTTTATGAATTTTAATTCTTTTATATTTATACTCGAAGGATTGCATTAGTTCACACACCACACGGGGGGGGGGGGGGGGAGAATTTTTGTAGTTATGTCTAATATTGATTATTTTTCAAGTATAGTTTAAATAAGTGTTTCATCAAATCCAACACTCATTAGAGATGTCTAGAAAATCCAGTCCTGCCATAGTCTCAGATAGACCCGAGCCAACTTCTCAATAGGAAGTGGTTTGAACTTCAAATCCATCGATAACTCCTGTACAAGATATTTGGAGTCCCATGATCGCATCCGTCGACTTGGCTCCTGATGCCTTAGATGCAGCAATCTTTCTAGACAATCTGGTCGATTCTCAAGCTTCGAGAATTAATGAAAGCGCTCTTCGTCGCATATTCTCAATACATGGAATTCCTTTTGACGATGTACTGGTTCCATCGGGACAAGATCGCTCTCATTTGCCCCCATCCGAATATATGGCCTGCAACACATTTATGTGCTGGGTTGGAAGCGTGCCACCATTCAGCTCTTTTCTCCATGATCTGTTGCAGTATATTGAGATTGCCCCATCACAGTTAGACCCCAACAGCCACGCATTCATATATGGCACGTGCGTTCTTTTCGTGAGCATTTTATCTAGGCACCCCACTTTTGGTGACATCCGCTACATTTATCGTTTCAAGAGACGATCCGACATCCCATCTTTCGTATTTCTTGAGCCGCATAACAAGTGTCAAATTCTGACTGGGGCGTGAAGCAAATTCGCCCAGTATAAGTAGGAACGGTTCTACGTGCGTTGTCCCCTTGGCTTTGCAAGGAGATGGCTGGAAGGGAGTAAGTTTATTTTCTTGATCAATACTTGTATTTGGCGGAAATTGCACCCTTTCTAACTCTTTTTTCTACTTACAGGTATCAGCCCATGTCTCGAAGGCTCCGGGTACTCTGAGGCCGCTAAAGCTATCCGAGCTACTCCCGTGGAAGACCGGGATATCAGATCTATCATTTACAATGAATCGCTCTCCAAATTCGGGTTGCTGGTGGAAGGTCACCGAATAAGTCTTTCTCACGGCATCACTGTAACTGGCTCTACCTTTGATAAAGGCAAAAGGCAAGCTGGGCCTTCAACACGTGATGCCCCTGATACACCAGAGGAAGGCGAGATTAGAGAGGCTAAGGTGTCAGACACACCTGGTGAGAATTGTAAGTCCTGCTTGGGAATCGGTGGTTGAGGCACACGGCACCGATGTAGCGCCTCCCACTTCGAAGGGAAAAAAGAAAATGGCGTACAAACTAAGGAAGAAGACTGTTGGTGGAACCTCAAAAGTCACAATCACTCCAGTGGAAAAAGAGTCATCTCCTTAACACTTAGAGGGTTCATTGAAAGGCTTATCTGACCTCACCATTCCCGGTGATTTACTTAATTATGACTTCAACGATCCGGAACCCCTTAAGCTTCATTCACCCGCAAGAGGCGATGCAGGCGCTCAAGCCCATAACCAAGGAGAAAAAACTCAAAGATAAGGAAACTGGTCTGTCCGGGGGAAACACTAGGACACACATGGACACGTGCACTTCACTTTGCACTTAAATTTTAGCCATCACTCTATTTTTAACTTGTCGACATTCAATTTCTACGCAGGTGATATGGGGCATACTCATGGACTCGACCTTCTTTGCGGGTCATCTATTTTTCATCATTTTGGCCGGGATTCGGTCTCTGGCCAACGCCAGGACATAGATGACATTGGCGATCGAGACTATCGCTCCCGAGATTCTTCTTATAGAAGAAAAACATACTGCTAGTCTTCCTACTCTCGCGATCCTCCTTTTCAAATAGAGCAAGGCAAGGAGAAATCTACGCATAAGGCGTCCTAGTCCGAAGCTCACCGAGACCAACATTCTAGTTCGTCTAGTACCAGGCGATCCCGGGAACCTCACAAAACTTCTTTAGTGTCTAGGAAAATTCCTCCTGCTCCTATACATGATCCGTCGATAGCGGAAAGACTTATTGGGCTCAGGGCCACATTCTCGAAAATATGCTTCGATGGTTTGAAATTTCTTCCAACGATTCATCACATTCCAGGGCACATCAAACAAAGCGCCATTGCTTGCAACAATGGTGTCTACGTTCAACATAATGCATTTGTTCATTTGGTAGATAAAGTGTCAGAAATTTCTATCGAACATTAACATGAAATTGATCGCTTGAAACTCGAAGCCATTCATGACAAAGACATCATTAAATCTCAGGATGAAGAGCTTCTCTCATACAAGTCTCAGCTTGAAACTACTTAGAAAAATGCCAAAGATACAGGTGAGGCAGTTAATCATCTGGAAGCTACTCATAAGAAAGAGATCGACGAAGCGGTTCAACGCTGCGGTGCCTTGGCTTTAGAGAAAGACTCCATTCAGAAGGAGAGGGATGCATTTGCTCAGTGAGTCAGAGAGTTGAAAGAGCTAATTCTCAAAGAGAGAGACGAAAAGACTGCTGTTCAGGAGGAGTCGTAATGATATTGCGATGAGAATGTTGCTACGCGACTCCTCAAGACAAAGCTCGACGACGAACTCTCTAAAGTTGAAACGCTGAAGGATGAAGCCTGTGAGGTGGGCAAAAGAATAACATCCACAGAGATTGATTCTTGCCTTGAGGTGGCTACGGAGGCTAGAAGGGAGGAAACCAAGTACATGTTTGATCCACTTGTAGCCGAGTATAACGCTCGAGTTCTCATGCATTGTGACTTAACATTCCTCGACGAGGGTTACCTCGAATCTCTAGCCGAAGCATGGGAGACTTCAATAAAGATTAAAAAGATTGAGTCGGGCACTGAAGTAGTAGATAAGGAAGCTTTAGTGAAGGAATTTCTCCGAGGGAATGATCCTCCGGACTTGTCTGCGGCATAAGCTCTTTATAGCAGAGACTCTTCCTTGTCAAAAGGAAAGAACGACATTGCCGGTCCGTCGGGAATCGAGTCTCCAACTCCTCCTCCTACTCAACCGACTGGTCGCCCAGCACTTGATCACTTCAAGCAGTTCGTTGGCTACGACCCCGAAGATCCTGGCATTGATATTCATGTTCTATCTCCCATTCCATAGGTCGAAACTCCCTAGACAGTTGAGAGCCAACCAGAAACCTGTACATAACTTTTCTTCTTAAAGCTCATAAGACCGTCGTTTTTGATGAGTAGTTAATGTATTTTAACATTTGTCTCTTATGATCTCATGTAGGCCGTTCTGATCCTGAGCCAACTCCAAGGAGCGATGACGCCACAGAGAAGAAGGAGAAGACGAGTGAGGCCATTCAAGCAGGAGAGACTCCTAAACCTGATGCTCAAGTGATTGAGGCTCTTGACGAGGACAAGTCTGAAACTTCGTCACCCGTCGAAGAAAATTACAGAGGTGAGATTACAGGCGCCTCCAGACATACTTCAAAAGTGAGCATGAAGGAGCAACTTGCGGAGGAGAAGAAAAAGAAAGTTAAGATCAAAGTTGAACCCCAAGTAGTGGAGCTAGATGATCCTTTGAATAGGCCTTTGAAGGTCATTCTCCCTGGTGGGTCCAGGCCATTGGAAGTTCCTCTTCCTTCCTCGGATGTTACTTCCCCATCAAGTAAAGCATCCAAGCGAAAATGCGTGGGAGAGGAGTCGTGTGAGAAAATGAGGAAGGAAAAGAAACTAAAGAAGTAGTTGTCACACTCGTTCAACAAGAGTTAGCTTAGATTATGTAATCATTTCTATTTATTTTCATAGCCAATGTAGATAGACTTTTGACTCCGAGTTTTGGAGGGATTGTAATGGAACCTCATTATGGATTGATAAATAAAATTTAGTTTCTTTATCTTTCAAACGACTTTTATCTTTCAGCTTATTGTATAACTATGGTGGAGATCCAAAATCTTGTGAGTTGCATAAATCCCAGTTCACTTCCATATGACTCGGAGATTTTTATGAAATCGTAATCCTCTGTTTCATGCTTTGGTTACTTAGAATATTTTTAGTCCGCAATATGGGGACTCAGAGTACCCCAGTCCGCACTCCGGGGACTTGACGATTTCAAATCGTTTATACTCTAGTCCGCACTTTGGGAACTTAGAGTACTCCAGTCCGCACTCCGGGGAGTTGGAGATTTTAAGCCGTTTGTACTCTAATCTGCACTCAGGGGACTTAGAGTACTCCAGTCCGTACTTCGGAGACTTCGAGATTTTAAGTCGTTTATATTCTAGTCTGCACACTGGGGACTTAGAGTACTCCGGTCCGCACTTCGAGGACTTGGAGATTTTGAGTCGTTTATAGTCTAGTCCACACTCTGGGGACTTAAGAGTACTCCAGTCCACACTTCGGGGACTTGGTGATTTTAAGTCGTTTATACTCTAGTCCGTACACCGGGGACTTAGAGTACTCCAGTCCGCACTCCGGGGACTTGGAGATTTTAATTGTTTGTGCGTGTTCGTACGTCAAACAGAACAATGTAACTCTAGTTTTTGCCATAGAATTATCATACACTGAAACATCAATAATTCATGGAAAAGATGGCTTCAAGCCTTTATTAATGAAAATAAACTAAATTATCTTATTACATGCCGAAAACTAAGAATCAATGAAATAAAAATATACTGGAAATAATTGCAACAAAGATACGAATGAAATAGACCAAGTATAATAGTGCCGCAGATGCTCGCTATTCCATGCTCAGGGAAGTGTCGCACCATCAATGGTCGCTAGCTTGAAAGTTCCCTCTCCAAGCCTCCACTCAATGACGTATGGAACTTCCCATGTTGGATTCATATGCGATGGGACCGAGAAAACTCATTTCAAAATGAGATCTCCCACATCAAAGGTTCTCGGTCGAACTTTTTGATTATAATATCGAGCGACTCGGTGTCTATATGCAGCCGCCCTTAAATCAGTTTCTTCATGTTTTTCATCAACAAAGTCCAGTGATTCTAGCAAAAGATCCTAATTTGTCTTAGGGTCATAATGAGTTACTCGATGTGAAGGAACTCCAAGTTCCATAGGTATAACAGCTTGCGTGCCATTTGCCAATGCGAATGGGGTGTGGCCAATCGCGAACTTGTGGGTGGTTTTGTAAGCCCAAAGTGTTGTTGGAAGTTCATCCACCCACTTGCCTCTAGGCTTTTCCAAACGCTTTTTCAATATGGACTTGATTATTTTGTTCACGGCTTCTACTTGTCCATTGGCTTTTGGATGAGAAACTGCTGCAAACCTTTTTTCAATGCCATACTTTTGACAAAATTCTTTGAACTCCCTACTTTCGAATTGAGTTCCGTTGTCTGTAATGATAGTTCGTAGGAGGCCAAAACTGCCTATAATGTTTCGTACAACGAAATTAATGACCTTCTTGGTAGTGATTGTGGCTAAGGGCTCTGCTTTTGCCCACTTGGTAAAGTAATCGACCGCAACTATTGCGTATTTCGCACCACCTTTGGATATGGGTAAAGAACCGTTTATATCGATCCTCCACATTGCAAACGGCCAGGGACTAGTCATTTGTGTGAGTTCCATCGGCGAAGCTCTCGAGATTTTAGCATACTTTTGGCATTTATCACTTCTTCTTACATAGTCTGCAGCATCCCGATTTACAGTTGGCCAATAGTATCTGTGGCGGAGGATTTTCTTTGCTAATATCTGCTCCCCATTATGGTCACCACATTCTCCTTCATGGACTTCCTTCAGGACTCGTTTTATCTCATCATGGGCAATGCAACGGAGTAAAGGGGCTGAGAATCCCTTCTGATACATTATTCCGTCCTGCATTACATATCTTGGAGATTTACGAATGACTTGTTGTCTTTAACTCTTTCTTTCGGGCAAGTCCCCGTGTAGTAAGAATTGCTTGAATGGGGTCATCCATGCTTCCTTCTCGATTTTTGTTTCTAACACGAAATCTATTTCCATCACATTTATACTCGGAGCATGCTAGGTTTCGACGGGAACCAATCTCATTTGTTGTGCATCGCCAGTACCTGCAAATTTGGCTAATGAATCGGCTTCTCTGTTTTGTTCACGCGGGACATGCAACATATCATAATACTCTAGATCTGCTAACAGCTCTTGAACTCGTGCAAGGTATAGGGCAAGTCTCTGTCCCTTTGCTTGATAGCCCCCCCTCCCCCCCGCACCTGGTACACCACCAATTGTGAGTCACAAAAGATTTCAGCCACTTTTACTCCCAGTTCCCTGATGAGTCTCAAGCCAGTAATCAATGCTTCATGCTCTGCTTCATTATTTGTAGCTGGGAAATTGAGTTTCAAAGTGTAACAAATTGATCGGTTCTTGGGAGTTACAAGAACTATACTAGCCCTAGAGCAACGATCATTAGATTCCCCATCGGTGTACAGTTTCCATCGAATGGGGGAAATAACATCGTGGCTGTTTGGTTCGTCTAACACGGTGAATTCAGCGATGAAGTCTGCTAGCGCTAGCCCTTGTATGGCCCTTCTGGGAAGGTAGGTTATATCGAACTGAATCAACTCGATATTCCATTTTAACATCCTTCCAGATGTTTCTGGTCATTGGAGTACCTGATGCAAGGGCTGATCGGTATAAACACTGATCGAGTGTGCCTGAAAGTACGAATGAAGCTTGCATGATGTAATCACCAAGCAGTAGGCCAGTTTCTCAATCTTAGGATAAGTTCTTTCTGGCCCCATTAAACAGTTACTTACATAGTAAACCGGCTTTTGAACTCGGTCCTCCTCGTGAACCAAAGCCGTACTGATAGCATGCTGGGATACAGCCAAGTACACATACAATACTTCATGATCTATAGGCTTCGACAGCACCGGGGGACTTTCCAAATGTTTCACCAAAGCTCGTAATGCGTCCTCATAGTCGGGCATCCATTCAAAATTTCTCTTTCCTTTCTTTATTACATCAATGAAAGGAATACACTTATATGTGGCTTTGGATATGAATCGACTCAGCGCGGCTACTTTTCCGTTCAGGCTTTATAATTGCTTTATTGTTTTAGGCACTTGTATGTCCCGAATAGCTTGAACCTTTTCCGGGTTAGCTTCAATTCCCTACACATTAACAATGAAACCCAAAAACATCCCTGACGCAAAGCCAAAGGAACGCTTCAAAGGATTGATTTTCGTTCCATAATATCTGAGTATATCAAACATCTCCGCTAAGTCTCGAATGTATTCGTTTGATTGCTATGACTACACGAGCATGTCATCCACATAGACTTCCATTGTCCTACCTATTTGGTCTTTAACATTCGATTCACCAGACGTTGATAAGTCGCTTTCGCATTTTTCAAACTAAAAGGCGTCACTACATAGCAATATATCCCGACGTCTGTGATAAAACTGGTGTGTTTTTGGTCTAGAAAGTGCATCGGGATTTGATTATATCCTAGATACGCATCCATAAATGACAGTAACTCGTGCTCTGCTGTTGAGTCGACCAGCTGGTCAATCCTGGGACAAGGAAAACTATCTTTAGGGCATGCTTTGTTCAGATCAGAGTAATTTACGTCGATTCTCCATTTCCTATTTTCTTTTCTCACTACCATGGGGTCTGACACCCATTCAGGGTAGAGGGCACCGTGGTTGAACCCATTGGCTTTGAGTTTATCCACCTCCTCTCTGAGAGCAACGGACCTCTCCAGGTTCATGCCTCTCCTTTTCTGCTTTACTGGTACGTACCTCGAGTCTATGTTCAACATATGACTCGCAATAGCGGGAGAAATCCCGCACATATCAGAATGTGTCCAAGCAAAAACATCAAGATTCGCTCGGAGGAAGTCAGTGAGATCCCCGGTCATCGAGGGGACGAGTTGTGATCTAATCTGAAGTACTCGTGATGTCATCTAGGCTGACAGAAATGTCAATCATCAGTTCAGCTGGTGCTGCTTTTGCTTCCTTGGGTTCCTCATCATCATCTCTTGGATCCATGTCTCTATAGATTCGATCGTGTTGCCCGAGCCAGGGCTCGGGCGCTACTTGTCAATTTTCAGTGACTCGGTGCGGACGGAGCTGTCCGCAACCTTTCCTTTCTCTCTCTGCAGGGCCTCTCTCAGCTCTGCCACATAACATGCACGATCGGTCACCTGATCGCCGTGCACCACACCAACTCCTTTGTTGTTGGAAACTTCAATGTTGAAAACCAAGGGGCCAAAGCTGCCCTAAACTTTGCCAGGGCCGGTCGACCTAGAAAAACATTATATGGAGAATCAACATCCAAAACTATGAAAGGCAGGATTCGCACCCTCCTACGTTCATCTTGTCCCAGTTCAACTGGAAATTCAACATAACCCACTGCATCAGTTGCTGCACCATTAAAGCCATAGATGCGGGCTTTAGATGGTTTTAAATCTTTTGCCTCCATTTTCATTTGGTCATATGCTTTTTTGAAGATGATGTTAAAAGAACTTCCACAATCAACTAAAATTCTTTTCACAAATGCTGGCACGATTGTCGCAAAGATGACCATCGAGTCTACAGTAGAAGCCTCCACCTGATCAGCATCCCTGCTCCTGAAAACTATATCGTCCATCATTGTTCGCTGCTGCTTAGGTGTAGACCCGTCCTCCGTATTTGAACAACACTCAAAATCTTCATGCCTTAACCGCTCCATTTCCTGCCAACTCTTATCCGTAGGGTGAGGTCCACCGACTATTGTGTTTATGACTAGTCTACCCACGGTTCGAGCAGGTTCCTCTGGATGGCGTGGAGCTTGCCCACGTCCGGGGTCTGATGTTCCTTGTCTACCCTCCTATGGGTTCTTGATGAACTCTTGCAACTTTTCTATCTAATTAGCGTTCTATAGCATCATGGAGGTGTCTACATTCCTCTGTATTGTGCCCGTAAGTCTCATGGAAGCGACAGTACTTCCTAGTTTGCTTTTGTTCCTCCGTAGACTCCTTTGGGCGTGGCTTTCGGTATTGAAAAGTATTACAAGTTGACAGGTAAATATTTTCCAAAGATGCATTCAGAGGAGTGTATTCATTGTAAGTTGTAATCCTTGGTTTCCATTTCCCTGCTTCCTTTTTCTTTTCGGGATTTCCTCTTCCGGGCCCTTTAGATTGCCTAGGCTTGTTCTGGACATTGACCTGAACCTTCCCTGAGTTATCACCGGATTGTTTTACAGCGATGTTGCTTTTCACAGCCTCCTTGCTAGGACCTGGTGCATTATCTCGCCTCGTCCACCTGGCTTTCTCTCTCCTTATGAATTGATGAGCCTTTGAATAAAAACCTCTAGTGTGGTCGGAGGTTTTCCTGCCAACCAATCTCCAAACTCCGAATCCGGATCCACTCCTCACATCACAGCCATCAGAATTGCATGGTCATTTAGGTTGCTAACTTCAATAGCCGCAACATGAAATCTCTGTAAGTACTCCTTCAATGATTCCCTTGGAGCCCAATCACACTGGTTCACGTCCTTGGGACGAGTGGCGTGAATCCTGAATTGCTCGTCATATTTCATCGCTAATTCATCAAAGCTGGATATTAACCGCGGAGGAAGTCGAGTGAACCACATGGTTGAAATTTCGGATAAAGTTATTGGGAAGTATCTACACTTAGTTGCATCATTTGCTCTAGCTGAATCCATCATCCATTCATATCTTATCACATGCTGTCGGGGATCAGTCTTTTCTTCGTAGGCCAGGATAGCTGGCATGCTGAACTTCCTGGGGTACTAGGCCTGTAGAATAGTATCTGTTAATGGAGTATGACTCCTGGATATCCCCCAATCTTCGTTGGTCAAGCCTTGATTTTCTCTCATCAACTGTATGACCATAGCCGATAGGTCCGGGGTTTGTATGGAAGATGGAAGGTTGGAATCTGTCCCGTGTGATCGTTCTAATTGGTGTCTTCTCTGCTAGTGGTCTTCCAAACGTGTATCCTAGGGACCAGCTTCATTAGGACCTTGGTAGACCGACCATCCAGCTTCCACTCGCACTCTAGATCCTAAGTTTCTTGCTCCAGCTAGGATGTGGTTTCCAAGGTGTAAGTGATCTCTAGTTGATCGATCAGTAGCACCTGCTTGTGTTGTTTCAGTTTTGCAACGTCAATGCCTGGGAGGTTCATCGGACGAAGTCGAGCCATCCAATGAGGAGTATGGAGCGGGGATACCTCCAACATTCTGATGCTATTGAGTAAGCCAAGTCATAAGGTTGGCGTTAGCTTGAATCTATTTGCTACGTTGTTTCCTGCTTTCCATGAGTTCTCTCATTAGGTCGTTGAACTCCGTTCTAGTGACAACATCCAATTGGCTTTGGGCGGTGATAATCCCTGTGTCTGGATTAACTTGCTGGTTGCTTGGTCCTACTTATTGGACGCTTGCAGTCTCGTTGACATCTATGTTGTGCAAGGATGATCCGGTATGAGGTCTTTCCATTGTAGAGTTATTGGTAGAAACTATGAGTAGAACCAACGGTCTTCCTGTGAATAACTTGGATCTCCTTCAGGGGATTTCTCCAATCCAGTAGCTACAAAGTAGATTCTAATAACCTGAGAAAGCATTTTCAGTGAAAGCACCAAAATGTTAGCACCAGAATTGGTCACTAATACCCGAAGAAGGATTTATGTAGAGAGATTAATGAAGAAGGTAAATTAAAACTGAGGAATAATGTAGTGGAATGCAGTACTAATTATAAGAAACAAGAACACCATATTTATAGTGGTTCGGCGTAACTGCCTACGTCCACTTTGAGTTTAATCTTTATTTCTTTTCTAAATAATTGATTACAGATACAATCCATACACCAACTACTCGAATGCAAATGCTAAGTGAAAAAAAATGAGTCTTGAAAGCGGCAGAGTCTCCCTAGTGTTCTCCAAAAAAGGTCCATTTCACTATGCCCTTGCCCTTGTATTTATAAATGAAGATAGGCCAAACTTCCCTCATGGGCCCAAGAACAAAGTACCTCGGCCCACAATAGGTGACTTCTACACACCGGGCTAGGCATGCCGAACGGCAGTTGCCAAACGACCTTGCTATGTAGTCTTTGATAAACGACGTTGTCAAAGAAGGTTGCCGAATGGTAAGTGCCGAATAAGAGAATGCCGAGCGATTGAGTAATGACTCAAGAATGTCAGGCGATGAAGCAATGTCGAACGGTACCTAGGCTGAATGAGATAACCCTGCTGACTAAAATTCGAATGCCGAGCGAGGTGTTAGTGCCGAACGAGGCCTGTATGCCGAGCGAGGCTCTGTGTTGAGCAAGGCTTTGTTCCTAGCGAGTCTTTGAGCCGAACGAGGTTTTGCTCTGATTGAGGTATCTTTGCCGAGCGAGGCTCTACGCCAAGCGAGGATTTGTGCCGAACGGGGCGCTTGTGCCGAGCGAGGCACTTGTGCCAAGCAGGGCTTCTATGTCAAGCGAGGCTTCTTGTGCCGACCAAGGCTTTGTGCCGAACGGGGCACTTGTGCCGAACGGGGAATTTGTGCCGAACGGGGCACTTGTGCCGAACGGGGCACTTATGCCAAGCGAGGCACTTGTGACGAGCGAGACTTCTGTGCCGAGCAAGGCTTCTTATGCCGAGCGAGGCTTCTTATGCCGAACCTCTTGTTACCAGGTCAAACAACCAGGTAACAAGCTCCAACAGTACTTAAAAGATAATGGGACTATCTCTCAAGTTACTCCATCCTATACTCCACAACACAATGGTGTTTCAAAAAGAATGAATCAAACCTTATTATATATGGTTCACTGCATAATGAGTAAAGCCAAGTTACCTCTTTCTTATTAGGAATAGGGATATGAAATGGAAACCACAATGCATATGTTGAATTTGATGCCTACAAAAACTGTGCCTAAGACCCCATATGAGATGTGGTGTGGGAAGAAATCTTAACTCAAGTATTTGAAAGTGTAGGATCGCGCAGCCTAAGCTAAGAGCATTGGCCCCAATAAACTTAAGGCAAGATCGTCATTGTGTCAATTTATAGGGTATCACAAGAATTCAATGGGACATATTTTCTGCAACACCAAGGATCATAAAGTTATTGTTTCTCAACATGCTATCCTTTTGAAAAAGAAATTTCTTATAAAAGAAATTAACAATGAGATTATAAATTGGATATGATTCGAGAAATTAACATAGAGGTCGAGTTGGTAGATGAATCAAATTCACCTGTATATGAAAACATATAATCTAGAAGGTCTAATAGGGAATCTTGTGCACCAGAAAGATATTATGATTTTCTCATGGATGACGAGTAAGAAGACCGCATATTAAAAGACGATACCCCTCTCTCATCCCAACAAGCACCGTGGAGTATGGACTCCGTACTTTGGCTTGAAGCTATGAAATCAGAAATGAATTCCATGTATCACAACAAAATTTGGACTTTGGTTGACATATTTAAAGGAATAAAATACATCGACTGCAAATAAATATTTAAGAAAAAGCTAAATGCACATAGACAACTAGAGACCCATAAGGCAAGGCTAGTTGAAAAAGGGTTTCATCAAATATGTTGAAAGGTTATCTAGAATTGCCTCTTGATAACAAAAAAACTAACAAACAACTGTAAGGTGGTGCATGTTCTAAACGTGATCTACACTAGTATGAGGTGCGGTCCGTTTAGGCGTAACCCCTGTCTATTCGCTGATCGCTCAGGACAATTATGATCTTGACCTATGTAAATAGCTCCTACTCCTCATATGTATTATACTAATCTCACTGTCATAGCATCGAGCCTACCTCACTATCCAATTTAGATTTCCTAGTGCAATCATGGAAATGCCCATTTAATAAAACGTACCCTCTAAAAGGTTGAAGCAGACTCTACTTGTCCTTTGACACTTCGACCAGTTAATTTTGTATATTCCCTTCACCTATAGGCGAACGTGTAATTCCATGGGTCCTACAGTTGGTGATGTCTCACATCAGTATGATTTATACACAACCGCTGTTGGCCCTTTACGGTGGGCAGACTTCTATTGTGTAACATTACTAACCTCACATCCCAACCCATACTATTGACACTGTCATTCTTTATTAATCTAAATTATTGACTAGATTCAATAGTGCACAACCATCATAAATGCATTCTTAAGGCTATAAATATTTATTTAATTACTACACCTCTTATGTTCAGTTGTTATGTTTAGTTATTTTTACATAACTTACATCTTGCTTCATTAATACAATTTTATTGTAATTTACCACTTACTTTTAATTTGATAGATTAGTCACCTTTTTACCGCTGAACTTCTGCTTGATACTATTAAGTATAGCCTACTGTCCCTTTTTAACTGTTACTATCTTCCTTTGATTACTATGATCTCCTTACTTGCTTATTTTATTGTTTTACATATGCTTTAACGCCTCTTTTTTTCTAACTTATCGCATATGTCGAATGTATAATTGAATTATTGTTATTATTTCTACTTACAATACTTGAGTTATACTAGGCTATTTCCGCATTTTAATACTTTAGAATTACATCCTCTAAAAGGAAATGTAATGTTGTAAATTTCCATAACTTGTCTTAAAGAGGACCTGCATTACATTTGAAACTAAAAGGAATTATCTTTTCTGTTATTATTGAAATAGACGATACAAAGTACAATAAACATTCCTATTTTGTACATCTCTTTCTTTTAGGCATATTCCTTGTTATTTCAAATGTTACACATTTGTTTATTTATAAAACTGGATAATTTATAGAAATTTACATTGCAACACACTTTATCCCAATGAATTAAAATACAACTTAATCCCAATTCAATTTGTAATAACTTCCGATTCACATTTACTCACACATATAGTTTAACCAACAACCTAGAATTTCTACATAATCTTATTAATTTTAAGGACTACTTTTGCTCTTACTTTCCAAATTTAAATATATGCAATATCAAAACAAAGTTAATCATTCACAGAATATGTAGGCATGATTTATCAATTCATTACATGTATATATTATGTCCACAACTCTAAAATCACTTCGAGGCATATAGGAACAGAGTTACAGCGATATAAATATAATATTATATAAAATATATAATTTTCCACTCACCTCTATGCTTTCGAACCTCCAGATCTAAACCCAGTTATTTCTGTTTATCTCCTTTTAAATCTTATCGAAATATGTACTGAAAGAATATACATATTCATCAGAAATTTAGATTAAGGAAGAGATTTAAATTTAATTTAAATTTGGATTTATACTTTTACCTTGGCTTTGGTGATTTGATTCAATCCTATTCTTCTTCGCTACTATTCTCTGTTATTCTCCATTTGTATACATGTATATAGATTATAGTTTTATTTAGATTTTAGAACTTGTTGAGAAAAGAAATTGGTAGAGCTTCGTTATGCTTTAGAAATATGAGAACAAAAGTGAGGGTTAAGACCATATTTATAAAGGTTCAAATCAATGTCAACCATTAGATTATATTCTTTTAAATTTGGATCATTAGACCTTGATTCAACCCACAGCCACTAGTCGACAGCTACCTTAGCACCGGTCGACCGATTGGCTAATTTTGTTAACGGTTCATTTTCTACCATTTATTTATAATTATAATTATTTATTTATTTAAATGATTTAGTTTAGCATTGATTGAACTTAAATGTTAAGCAACCATTACGTTATTTAACATTAAATAATTATATTTCTTTTCTTAGTTATATATATGATTATTTTTGATCCAAAATATTCAAACGTTAATAACTTTTCATTTGAACTTCGATCTTAAAATTTATATACAAAAATTGATCAGAAAATCGCCACGAATGCAACAGTATAAGTTTCATAGCCAAATTCTACTTATGAAAATTCCATTTTCAACTTCACTAATTGTTAATTTATTTATTCTAATTATTTATCATTAAATTTATGTGGTGTTACAAGAGCAAAGGTATTATATGTTATGATGGGCGCTATCGAGTGTTATGTCATAAGGAGCTATCGCATACTAAAAGGCACAACTATCACATGCTATACATTGAAGCCATCGAGAACTAATTATGAAAAGCTATCCATGCTAAGGGAATTAACATTATTGAGATTCAAGGTAAAGAAAGCTATCACATGATAATTTTAGTGCTATTGAGGGTTAGAAAATAACAAGCCATTGCATACCAATGATGAAGTTATCGAGTGACAAGACTTATGAGCTATCGCATGCTTGCAAATGTATTATTGAGTGTTAAAAACTATTGCTATTGCATGACTATAAATCAAGCATAAAAGTGTTCAAATTCCATATGTGGGTTCTTGAGTCTTCCATATCATTACAAAGGAGGAAAAAATATATGTTATGCCACATATCATCTCATATGTGCCGCATCTGCAAAAATATCAACCTTCCATGTTCAATTGATGCCATGTGTCCACAATCCAAGACCATAAATTTTCTATAGATAGGCATTTACCCCTACTAAGAAGGGGGGAATTTTGAATTGTATTTCTTTCTCACATTCATTTTCTCTCGAGCATTAATAAAGAACTTGACATTAGGACTTTAATGCTCGTTTAGGTCAAATCCAAATTAGGACTTTGTGATCAAGTACTTGTACAATTACCTGTATGCATATTTGACTATTTGAGGAGATATGACTTACTTACTTACTTAAGAATCCAACCTCTTGCCCAAATACCACTGGATTTGTTGACTAAACAAATAAGTTAGGACCAATTATTATCCTAATACATATACTTATAAAATATAACTTATACAAAATAAATAAAACCTTTCACAAAAAAATTTAATAAAATAAAATAAAGATTTATTCAAAATATTTTAGATTAGATCTATAATCAGTTAGACTTCAAAGTCCCAATAAAGATCTAAAAGGGAATTTTTTTTTTGAAATTCACTCACTTAACCTACTGCAACCCTGCCCAGTTCCTTCATATATAACGAACTTGTATAATTAAGACAATTTCTAAAGTATCCCAAAACACACCAAACAATATCAAGGCATTCCTTGTCTTACCATGATCCTGGTGCCATAAACTTCGCATGAAATAGGTTTTATATATGAGAGTTATAAGAAATGAGTAAAGGGGCGTTATTGTAATTTCTTGGATAATTTAATTATTATACTATTTTATAATACGTCGGCATAGTAAACCATCTTCCCCGATCGTGTTCCAACTGACCCAATCACCTATTCAGATCGCCAGCGCACCACCCAAGGGCCACCATCGCCTGACCGACTTCACAATCAAGCTGCCCCTGCCATGTCGCACTTAACGATGACCTTATGACCGCTGTAGAAGATGCTGCCCCGCCACCTGTACAGTTAATGCCCCGCTATTATCCCGCTATAACCCTGCTATATATCATAGCAGATTTTTACCGTTACGATTTTTCTATATAGCTCCAAATATAGCCTTTTCGCTTTAATCCCCGCTATTTCTGCTATATTCTGTTATTCCCACTGTTTCCGCTATATTTTCTTTAAAATAAATAAATTGAAAAATGACATTTATACATTATAAAAATTATGAAATTAATTTATTTAGTTGAATTTTTAATATGTTTTTAGAAATGAAAGTACTCTAATATTCTACTAAATTCAATTATGTTATATAACAGTTTTACGTTTATTTAATGTTCGCACATGTTTTCATTTAAAATTATTTAATTATTAACAATAATTCAATTGAATGTTAAATTTTAATTTGGTTACCATTTATATATTTTTTAAAACATTAATTACTAGTTTTATGTGTTATTTTAGAGTCATCCAATATATTCCGCTATATCCTTACTACATCCCCACTATGACTTTTTGCATCTCTACTACATTGAATCTACCGAGCGCTTTAGCTGCATAGCCCACCACCTTTTGTCAACATTAGGATTTGCCAATATGATGAACTTCGATCATCTACGATCAATCAGACACCATCAAGGCAACCTACTCGACCTCCTCTTCACATCCTTTGTTCCCTATTATCGTGTCGTCACTGTATTATAGTTGGATTGAAACAGACGGTTCAGGTTTTCGAAATTTCCAGCATATTTTATGATAGTGGATTCGCGTCGTCGAGAACTACAATTTTTATATATAATATGCCTAATTTGGAACACATTTGTATTTCTCGCTTTTTAAGTAGAGAGATTAATTTTTGCTAATTACGATAAAAAATTCACTTTTTAACCATCTATCTATGACATACTACATCCTAATTAGGTGTATATAAAACAATTACTATTTAATTATCAATTTCATCGGCTATATTTCAATTTTCAACCATAAGATGTGAATTACTATATCGTGTTAATATATATCTAAATATGTAAATTACATTCATCAATCAGACACTTTTATTCCTCTATCCGATAGAAATTCACCTTCTTCTTTGTTGGCCTGAGGTAGTTCCTCCTTGATTTGCCTTGATTTGTTTCAAAGTTGCTTATTTTATAGAGTTTTATTATTGCCTTTTGATTTGATGTGGAGTTTGTCTGATTTTGTTTAGAGAGTAAGTAAAGAAGATGATAGAGATTCGTGGTACTAAGGGTAAATTAGAAAATAGGGTTTACATTTCTATTTATAGGTTGGAAATAAAACATGTTTAGCCTAAATATTAAAGTCGATATATTAAGAACATACCACTGGGTTTGACTTATTCTAATTTCTAGCCCGCTAGACCAAATTTAGCAAGTTACATATGTTTCCTGACTATAAACAACATTTCAGATGCAAGAAACAGGCCCCGAGGCCTAATTCCATCTCTATAAAAATTTACTATTTTTTTTATGTAAAATTATTGTTAACCCACCTTTTAGCAAGGCAATATATTGGCAGATTAAACTCAATCGACTACACAATGATCAGAGTTGAATTTTCATAGATGACAAACATAATCACGAGGCCGGCATATTGCATAGTCGACGAACAAACACCTCAAGTTGTTTAAAATATGGTTTCGACAAACATCGAGTCGCTTCAAGTTACTTAGAGTCTGCCTCAAGTCACCTCCATGTTCTCTTCGGGATTAGCTTACTTCGGGTCAGAGAAGGCCTAGCTCGCATCTTTGGTCGATTGGTGTATTTACAAGCTATTTCAAGTCCTCGGGCATCATGCTTCGAGTCACCAATAGGTTTACTTCGGGTCAGGTAGGCAGTTGCTTCAAGTCAAAACCGTGGATCAATCTCGTGTCCATCCAAGTTCGTATCCATCTACTTTGAACCTATTCTCTTCGTATCCATGTACTTCGTACCGATCCATCTCTTATTCACCCATTTCGTATCGATCCATCCCCAACATATTTCATATCGATCCATCATTTGATCGGTACGAAGCAATGAACCATGGATTGATACGAAGCCACACACTAGTCATTGATGTGAAGTACACAAGAGCTATAAATTGCTCGCTTCGTATCGATCCAGTCCTTGGGTGTTTCGTATCGATCAGTCAAACGATGCGAAATAATGGTCGTTGATCGATACAAAGAGGGTAGTCATGCACTGATATGAATAGAAGGCTCGCGCATCGATACAAAAAGAAACAAGGATCAATATATAGAACATGGCAACGGTGGATACGAATAAGGCGGAGTCAAATAAAAGAAATGGTCACTTGCCTTAAAACTTGGATCCTCCTCGATTCTCGAGCCACGTCATCAACACACGTTCGATCGATACGAAGAAGTGATCGATACGAAGCCCATGATTGATGAGGAATCTCATCAATACGAAATAGGATCGATACAAACGGCTCAGACTACTACAAGTCCGATCTTGGATCGATCATAACTTGAGATCTACGAGTCCAAATGCCTTCAGGTTATCACCATAGCTTGTGTAACACCAGAAGAATGTTCTTGATTGATCGCATCACCATTGGACCATTTTTGGATAGATACGAAATGCATAAGGATCGATCAGGGATCAATCCCAAACCAGCCCAGATCGATCACGTGGGCCTACCTACGTGTAAGAAGGAGCATTCCGAGTTCAAAGTCAGATGTTTCCATGTTATGCCTATAAATAGCAGCCCAATGCCTCCAGAAAGGGATCTTTTTGGCTCTTCTATGTCGTTACTCTGCTGAACTCCGTTGTAATTCAGATACTAAGAATTGTACTCTTGTAATCTCAGTATAGAATCATTAATATAATAGCAACTCTTTAAAGTAGACGTAGGATATGATGCCGAACCACTATAATTCTTGTCTTTCTACTACTTTCCTTTTAATTTTTTAAGTGTTCTTCATATTTATTTCTACTACATACAATCTATCCATGATCTGTGACTATGTTTGGTGCTTTCATCTGCAATTGGGTGTTTGTTACCATTTTCGGCGCAAACATTTTGGTGCTTTCACTGAAAGGGATAGCATTCAAGGATTCTACAGCTTGGAATTTGGATCTGAAGGCTTAAGGACTTGGATTTGGAAGCTATGACGAAGCAATCAACAAGGAGTATAAAAGTAGAAAGAGCCAACATGAAGGAAGCTAGGAGGCATCCTTAGAAGCTAATCAGATTTCAGTTTTCATCACCAGGGACGAGATGGAGATGATGATGGAAGCTATGTAGGAAGGGATGTTGAAAAGATAGGAGGAGATAATGTAGAACCTACTCCAGCAAATTGGACAAGCTAGAGTGCATAATCAAGAGAATGCCACTACAGGGGGTGTTGGAGATAAGGATCAGGAATACGAAACAACCAGGATTCAGAATATAGCAGGACCATCGAGAGCAGTGTAGGATCTAGATTAACCCTAGAGGGGGGGTGAATAGGGTTATAGCAAATTTTCTTGATTTAAAACTCAGAAATAAACTGCAGAAATAAATATGCTGAAAAGTAAATCACACACAAAATTTACCCAGCTTCGGCAACCCCTGCCTACTGCTGCATTCACAGATTTCTATTAGAATTAAACAGTATCACGCTTACAACAACTCTATTAGACTCGCAGACCCTTTTGCTCCCGCTCACAAACACTCTACTAGACTCGCACACCCTGCTCCCGCCTATAGAGTTTCGCTTACTCGCAAACACTGCTCCCGCCTATAGAGCTTTGCAAACTCGCACACCCTGCTCACTGAACTAATTCAACATAGACAATCAGACACTACCTAATATCTAGGTGGTGATTTACAGATTCTTCGTTTTAGAAAGTAAAACAAAAACAATTAAAACAGTAATTAAGAAAATAAATAAAACAACCCTAATAAAATAAAACAAAACACAAAACCCCCTTTTTTTTATATATGAATAAGGCCGGCCCTTTTTTTCTTCAGCCCGTCACTTTTGTTTTTCGTTCGTGGAAAAAGAAATGGCCGCTCCTCTTCTGTTCCTCTTTGCGATTTAGGGCTTCTGTAAATTGTCTTTTCCTCCTTGCGATTCACACAGGGTTGTGCAAATTGAAGTCGCCACTTGATATGATTCGTTAGTAGGTTTCGTTGCTCTTCGATTTGTTCACGGCTCTTCAATTTGGATTGAGTTCGTTCTGATTCTCTGGTATGTGTTGTTTCCTTTTGCTTTTCTGGTTTTTGGATTGTTCGAACTCGATGATTAAAATTTGTCGATGATGATTTTCTTATATAGGGTTCGTAACCCTAGATTTGCGTCGTATATTCTCTATTTGAATTTGTCAAATTATTCACCTCGGCCGTTTGATTAATTTCTGATGTTTGATGATTTCTCTGACTAATTCATATGTGAATATTCTGGTTGCTTGATGATTACGCCTTTGAATTAATTTCGTGATGACTTTCGACTTTGACTTGTTCAACATTGAGATTTTGACACGAACTTGATGCTGGATAGTGTTTGACATCAACTTGGTTTTTAACTTGTTCCAATTTTGTAATTTCGGCTTCTTGAATTTCTGGCCCCTGTGTAATTTAACTCTGGTCATCTTTGTTTCAATGCTGATCTTGATTTCATGAATTTAATATTTACACTATTATGCTTCCACGACTTCGACATTTACATTGTTCATCTGTGTATTGCTACAATCTTCATTGAGCTTGTATGCTTCAAGTTGCCTTGACTGGTTCATACTTGTTTAACTGGTTTTGATTGTTGTAGTATGTTACTGCATTTGGTCTGAGTCACTTGTATCCATTTTCAAGTTGCACACTTTGATTTCACCTTGTTGGGTACCTGTAGTTGCTGTTATATCACTTCCTATTGCATTTAGTTGCTTGTACTTGTGTTCTGGTCATTGCTTTGTTGTGTAGCTGCTATGCAGTTGCTATGCATCACTGTGTATCATGTAGCTTTCATACTTGTGTACCTATTCAGGTTCACCTTTGCTTCAAATTTCTTCATACTGCTACTTGGTTTATTGATGTATTCATGTCAGTTGTGTTCCTCACTGATGCATTGTTGTAACTTCATCTTGACTTAGGCTTTTCACTGTAACAGATGCTACACTTGTTCATGTATATATTCTTGGAGTCTGCAACTACACTGTGTACTGATGGTCTTGAGCATTTGTACATTTGTTCACAACTGCTTCGAGTCATTCTCTTCTATGTTCACTGGCCTGTACTGCCTTCACTGTCCACTTGAACTGTTTCACTATGGTTTCATGCCTTGTAGTTGTATTTGAGTCAGTGCTTCACCATATCACTTTTTGATTGATGCTGCATCACTTGTAGCTTTGATCATGTTTCTGTCATGTTTAAACATAGTTGCATTATGTTGGCCAAGCTTTGATCAGTTGCATTGTTCATGTCATGTTCTCTGTTCATTGTTCATTGCACTGTGTTGTATTACAATCATTACTTCCTGTTCCCTTCATGTAGCTTGTTCTTTACTGCCTCTATTATGTATGCATTTGCATACTGCTGTTGTTTGAATATTGTTGGATGCCATCTTCATGTAGCCTATGTATCACTGCAGTTTCACATTGCTGCTTGTAGCATTGGTCGAGTCCATTTGCATTCTGCAGGCTTGTACTGTCCACTGCCATCTGTTGTACTGTTGTTTCATTATCACTGCTCTGTGTTGTCACTTGATCTTGTATTACTGCCCTTGTGTCTGCACTTGTGAACTTTGTTGCATTCATGTCTTCGACTGTTTGGTTCACTGTGTCATTGTGCACTTTTGTGCTTTGCCCCATTCACTGTTGCTGTTTGGTCATTTTGTACTTCTCTTATGTACACTTGCACCTGTACTTTGACTGTTTGCAACTTGACACTGTTGTACACTTGCTCTTGTTGGCTGCGCATACGAGTTGGCGAGGCAGTGCACACGTGTATGAATGTACACGTGTGTATTGCAGCCACTTATGGTTACCTGTCCCTGTAATATCTATCAAGTGTATATATCGGCGTGCACGGCCTTGTGGCATATACAGTAATATACTGTGTATGTCACAAGTTGTTCGTGTATGATGAATTCAAATTTAAATGATGACGAACAACCCAAATAACTGAGGCAAATATTATTTTCAAAAACTATATTTTATTTTTGAATTGCAAAAATATTTCTTTTTCAATTTTACTGCGTTAGTTTATATTTTTGCAGATTGCTCAGATGCTGGATTCAAACCGGAATGCAGTTGAAGACAAAAATACGAGTGTGAGTGATATGTAGTGAGGTTATCAATGTAAAAATATTTGTGATGTAATCGTGATGTAATCAGAAATGTATATGTATAGTGAGAGCATGAATTTGTACTATTCAAGTTTGTAATAAATATTCGTTTGAATAAAATATTCGTTTGAATTCAAAAACTGTGTAACTTGTTCTGTTTGAATTCAAATTCAAACTCTGTGTAATTTATTTTATTCAACAGATATTTATTTAACCAAATACATACTATACAAAATATTTGTTTGAATAAAATTTCTGTTTGAATTCAAAATCTGTTTAACTTGTTTTGTTTGAATTCAAATTCAAATTCTGTGAAATTTAATTTTATTCAACAAATATTTATTTAAACTATGAAAAATAAAATAGTACATTACCAAATACATTTATATGAATGTATATATGTTTATTATCATCAAACAAAAATCATATAGCGCAAAGCGCATATTCAACAATCTCCCCCTTTTGATGATAACAAACATATATTTAAGATTTTGAATATATTAAATGTATTTGATAATTTCATTTGCTCCCCCTATTTGAATGCTTCCTTTATATGTGATACTCCCCCTACATATGTGATACTCCCCTTACATATATGCATACAAATAAAAATATGTAAATGAGCCTATATGCAAATTTAAAGTTATTTGACCTTTGCTTGATTCTATTTGACAAAATCTTAACTTTTCTCTCCCCCTTTTGTTATCAGCAAAAGAATAACAGTGTTATAAAAATAGGGATAAAGTGATAGACATGAATCAAACATTTAACTCAATTAAATATAAATATCAAATTTCAATAAAACTCAAACAAAAATCATAATTACCCTTGTCAAACGCATATTCCACTTTCAGAAGTGATGGAGATAGAATCATCAAAAATTCATATAGATATGTCTATTTGTGGTATATTTATTTCTGGAAATTTGAATATCTACTAACCATGCATAACCGTTAGGACTTTTAAATGAGATTAGTAGTATTCCAATTTAATTTAAAAAATGAAATCAAGTATCTTCTAACCACGCATGACCGTGAGGACTTTTAAATGGGATTAGAATCAACTTGTCTATTAAATCAATTATTTTTAATATGCGTTCCATACATGCATAACCGTGAGGACTTTTAAATGAGCATGGAAGCACATAATCAAAAATCCAAGTAATTCACCCATGCATGACCGTGAGGACTTTTAAATGAGAGTGAATACTTTGGATATTTATTTTTAATTGCTGAATATAAGAAATTGAAGCACAAATAATTTCCTTCACCGATTTAAAGATATTGAAGAACAAATGATTTCCTTTGTAAACTACCACAAATTTACATATTAAATATGATTTTGATGAGTGATGTTCGATAGAAAGATGATAGAAATAGAAATGGTCATGGAATTATTATCCAACAAAAAAGTTTTTATAACTCTTGTTATGAAATTCTAAAGAAATTTTTAATTATACTTTCTCGAGTTATAATATATGATAAATATCAACACTTATCTCTTTTTCAATCACTATTTATCTTTTCTATAATCAAAGGGAGTCAGATTAGTCAAACTTGTCATTTAAAATCAAATTAAAAATTATAAAATCAATTTTTCAAAAATAATTAAGCTGTAAATATGGTCAAACATGATTTCTTGAGGGGAGTTTTATAAGAAAATTTTCTGCTATTTGAAAATTATTTCAAGTGAAAAATATGCAGATATTTTCTTTTTAAAAAAAACGATGCAGGAAATAAATGTTTCACAAATTAATCACGTTACACTAATAATTTTTCTATCAACTATATTACCAGTGTAATCCGCATCTGAATTTAAATTTCACTCAATATTCACTTGTTGAATCAAACCATGAGATGTGCACCAAAAATTTCAAAACATCATTCTTTTGAATTTTGAATTTAAGCCGTGTAATCACTCAAAATAAATATCATGATGATAAATTCAGAAACCAGAGGATAAACAATTATTTTCATGAGTAATCAACAGTCAATCAACATCATAATTATTTCAAAAATAATTTCTTAAAATCCTTTTTCTCATGAATTTGAAATCGTGCAAATTTACAAGCAGTGATCAAAATGTCAGAACCAATATATCTACGTGTAGCATGAGTAACCAGCATTTGACTAAACAAATTTATATAAATTAGTTCAAAAATTTAAAATCTGGTTGGTCATCAATTAAGCACAAATTAATGTCATAAATAAGAACAAGTCAAAAAATCATATCAATTAAGTCCGAATCAGTCAACCATCATAATTACTCCAAGTAATTCTATTTAAAGATGGTTAGTCATTATTTTTTTTAAAAAAAATCATAGCATCAAAATCATCATCTTTTGTTCATCTCAATATTGGCTGATTTTAATTTAGAGTATGGAGCAGATAATCACATTTAAAAAAACAATTACCTGTTTTACCTTTACGATAATTTTTCGTGATTGCCCATTGTGATTCTGTCACCTTTATACTAGGCTAAGGAACTTTGTTTTGTCGCCCGTTGTGCTTCTGGAACAGCCGAAATCCAGAGAACACTGTTGTTGTTCCTTAGCCTGCCACCACACCTACACGATAAAAGATTTATGTGACCTATTTGTTTTTATAGGTCCATTGTTGTTAGTGGCAGAATATGAAAAATATGTTTTTGGAGACTCAAAACTATTTATACATGTTCCTTTTGGCACCCAAATTTGTTTGACTTTCAAAGATTTTATATTTGTGCCTTTTGGAACCCAAATTGGTATAGTTTTCACGTGTTTGGGTTTATACCAACAATTATTTCGATTATGTCCAAATTCTCTACAAAACGTGCTCATTAAATTGACTTGATTAAATTTTGTGTTCCTATGACTATGATTTTCAACATGATTTCCAATTATTTCAGATCGAGCAGCACTTTTACCTTTATCATCATCTTGTGATTTTCCAAAACCTAGTCCTTTTCTATTGTTAGCAAAAATTTGATTTCCCAATAGCATGTTGAAAGATTTTTCGCCTCTTGAAAAGTTATTCAAAGATTTCTCAAGATTTTGGACTTTGGTTTTTAATGTTGTATTTTCAGCGACAAGTGAGGTGCATCGATTTATAAAGTCCTTTTTTCTAGTGTCAATGTTTTCTTTAAGACTCAAGTTTTCTTTTTCAAGATTCTCAGAGTTATTCCTAATTTTTGATAGTTCCGAATCTAAAATTTTACATTGGTTACATTCTAGGTTTTGAATATTTTCAAGTTCAGTTTTTAACCTAAAATTTTCACGAGCAAATTCTCTCCTATCAGATTTCAGTTTTTCAATTTTAGATTCAAGAGTATCCACTACCTTAGTAAGATCAGAACACATAAAAACAAGTTCTTTATAAGAAAACTCACCTGCCTCACTAGATTCGTCGGAGGTTGCTTCTGATTCTGATTTTGCCATGCAACACAAGTTAGCCTCCTCTGGGCTGCTATCCGAAGCTTCCTCTCCTTCTTCATCATCCCAAGTCGCTGCAAATACCTTCTTCGCCTTTTTCTTTTCTTTGTTGTTTTTGAGAAGTGGGCATTTTGGTTTGATGTGGCCAGGCTTGTTGCTGTTATAACATATCAGTTCATTATCGGAATTTTCGGAATCTTTTGACCTATTGCCCTTTGTTTTCTTCTTGCGTGGCTTGAATCTAGACCATCTTCTAAGATTATTGACAGCCATTGCAAGCTCTTCAATTGGATCTTCTTCATCGCTTTCTTCTTTACTTTTTAAGGCAATCGTCTTCTTCTTTGGTTCGGAGTTGTTGCGTTCTTCCTTTGCTTTTAACTCAAGCTCATATGTCATCAAGTTGCCAATCAACTCCTCCATGCTTAGTTTACTCAAATCTTTCGATTCTTGGATTGCTTTGACTTTTGCCTCAAAGTTCAATGGTAAAACTCGTAGTATCTTCCGCACAAGCTCTACCTCAGTGAATACCTTCCCAAGTGCTCTAGCGTTGTATACCAAAGTTGAAAAGCGTCCAAACATGTCCTTTATGCTCTCGCCTTTGTCCATCACAAAGTTTTCGTATTCATTGCTGAATAGGGCTAGCCGAGACTCCTTGACTTGAGAAGTTCCTTCGTGTGTCACCTCCAAAGTATGCCATATTTCCTGTGCTGTTGTACAATGAGAAATTCTATTAAATTCATTTTTATCAAGAGCACATATCAAAGCATTCATGGCTTTAGCATTTGTCGTTTTCAATTTCTTATCGTTTGCATCCCACCTATCCTTAGGTTTAGGAATCTCAGTACCACCAACGATTATAGTGGGAGGTTTATAGCCAGTTTCAATAATATCCCAAACATCATAATCAACGGAACTAAGATAAATACTCATCCTAACTTTCCAATAAGCATAATCGTTCCCGTTAAACATGGGTGGCCTAGCAATAGATTGTCCCTCAGAAAAAGCATTATTTTGTAGACTCATGACTCTAGAGTTAAATAAAAAATAAACCGGGCTCTGATACCACTTGTAGGATCTAGATTAACCCTAGAGGGGGGGTGAATAGGGTTATAGCAAATTTTCTTGATTTAAAACTCAGAAATAAACTGCAGAAATAAATATGCTGAAAAGTAAATCACACACAAAATTTACCCAGCTTCGGCAACCCCTGCCTACTGCTGCATTCACAGATTTCTATTAGAATTAAACAGTATCACGCTTACAACAACTCTATTAGACTCGCAGACCCTTTTGCTCCCGCTCACAAACACTCTACTAGACTCGCACACCCTGCTCCCGCCTATAGAGTTTCGCTTACTCGCAAACACTGCTCCCGCCTATAGAGCTTTGCAAACTCGCACACCCTGCTCACTGAACTAATTCAACATAGACAATCAGACACTACCTAATATCTAGGTGGTGATTTACAGATTCTTCGTTTTAGAAAGTAAAACAAAAACAATTAAAACGGTAATTAAGAAAATAAATAAAACAACCCTAATAAAATAAAACAAAACACAAAAACCCTTTTTTTTTATATATGAATAAGGCCGGCCCTTTTTTTCTTCAGCCCGTCACTTTTGTTTTTCGTTCGTGGAAAAAGAAATGGCCGCTCCTCTTCTGTTCCTCTTTGCGATTTAGGGCTTCTGTAAATTGTCTTTTCCTCCTTGCGATTCACACAGGGTTGTGCAAATTGAAGTCGCCACTTGATATGATTCGTTAGTAGGTTTCGTTGCTCTTCGATTTGTTCACGGCTCTTCAATTTGGATTGAGTTCGTTCTGATTCTCTGGTATGTGTTGTTTCCTTTTGCTTTTCTGGTTTTTGGATTGTTCGAACTCGATGATTAAAATTTGCCGATGATGATTTTCTTATATAGGGTTCGTAACCCTAGATTTGCGTCGTATATTCTCTATTTGAATTTGTCAAATTATTCACCTCGGCCGTTCGATTAATTTCTGATGTTTGATGATTTCTCTGACTAATTCATATGTGAATATTCTGGTTGCTTGATGATTACGCCTTTGAATTAATTTCGTGATGACTTTCGACTTTGACTTGTTCAACATTGAGATTTTGACACGAACTTGATGCTGGATAGTGTTTGACATCAACTTGGTTTTTAACTTGTTCCAATTTTGTAATTTCGGCTTCTTGAATTTCTGGCCCGTGTGTAATTTAACTCTGGTCATCTTTGTTTCAATGATGATCTTGATTTCATGAATTTAATATTGACACTATTATGCTTCCATGACTTCGACATTTACATTGTTCATCTGTGTATTGCTACAATCTTCATTGAGCTTGTATGCTTCAAGTTGCCTTGACTGGTTCATACTTGTTTAACTGGTTTTGATTGTTGTAGTATGTTACTGCATTTGGTCTGAGTCACTTGTATCCATTTTCAAGTTGCACACTTTGATTTCACCTTGTTGGGTACCTGTAGTTGCTGTTATATCACTTCCTATTGCATTTATTTGCTTGTACTTGTGTTCTGGTCATTGCTTTGTTGTGTAGCTGCTATGCAGTTGCTATGCATCACTGTGTATCATGTAGCTTTCATACTTGTGTACCTGTTCAGGTTCACCTTTGCTTCAAATTTCTTCATACTGCTACTTGGTTTATTGATGTATTCATGTCAGTTGTGTTCCTCACTGATGCATTGTTGTAACTTCATCTTGACTTAGGCTT
Source organism: Allium cepa (assembly GCA_030765085.1). Lineage (NCBI taxonomy): Eukaryota > Viridiplantae > Streptophyta > Magnoliopsida > Asparagales > Amaryllidaceae > Allium > Allium cepa. The sequence goes on from CM060943.1 coordinate 156,839,237, forward strand.
TTCACTGTAACAGATGCTACACTTGTTCATGTATATATTCTTGGAGTCTGCAACTACACTGTGTACTGATGGTCTTGAGCATTTGTACATTTGTTCACAACTGCTTCGAGTCATTCTCTTCTATGTTCACTGGCCTGTACTGCCTTCACTGTCCACTTGAACTGTTTCACTATGGTTTCATGCCTTGTAGTTGTATTTGAGTCAGTGCTTCACCATATCACTTTTTGATTGATGTTGCATCACTTGTAGCTTTGATCATGTTTCTGTCATGTTTAAACATAGTTGCATTATGTTGGCCAAGCTTTGATCAGTTGCATTGTTCATGTCATGTTCTCTGTTCATTGTTCATTGCACTGTGTTGTATTACAATCATTACTTCCTGTTCCCTTCATGTAGCTTGTTCTTTACTGCCTCTATTATGTATGCATTTGCATACTGCTGTTGTTTGAATATTGTTGGATGCCATCTTCATGTAGCCTATGTATCACTGCAGTTTCACATTGCTGCTTGTAGCATTGGTCGAGTCCATTTGCATTCTGCAGGCTTGTACTGTCCACTGCCATCTGTTGTACTGTTGTTTCATTATCACTGCTCTGTGTTGTCACTTGATCTTGTATTACTGCCCTTGTGTCTGCACTTGTGAACTTTGTTGCATTCATGTCTTCGACTGTTTGGTTCACTGTGTCATTGTGCACTTTTGTGCTTTGCCCCATTCACTGTTGCTGTTTGGTCATTTTGTACTTCTCTTATGTACACTTGCACCTGTACTTTGACTGTTTGCAACTTGACACTGTTGTACACTTGCTCTTGTTGGCTGCACATACGAGTTGGCGAGGCAGTGCACACGTGTATGAATGTACACGTGTGTATTGCAGCCACTTATGGTTACCTGTCCCTGTAATATCTATCAAGTGTATATATCGGCGTGCACGGCCTTGTGGCATATACAGTAATATACTGTGTATGTCACAAGTTGTTCGTGTATGATGAATTCAAATTTAAATGATGACGAACAACCCAAATAACTGAGGCAAATATTATTTTCAAAAACTATATTTTATTTTTGAATTGCAAAAATATTTCTTTTTCAATTTTACTGCGTTAGTTTATATTTTTGCAGATTGCTCAGATGCTGGATTCAAACCGGAATGCAGTTGAAGACAAAAATACGAGTGTGAGTGATATGTAGTGAGGTTATCAATGTAAAAATATTTGTGATGTAATCGTGATGTAATCAGAAATGTATATGTATAGTGAGAGCATGAATTTGTACTATTCAAGTTTGTAATAAATATTCGTTTGAATAAAATATTCGTTTGAATTCAAAAACTGTGTAACTTGTTCTGTTTGAATTCAAATTCAAACTCTGTGTAATTTATTTTATTCAACAGATATTTATTTAACCAAATACATACTATACAAAATATTTGTTTGAATAAAATTTCTGTTTGAATTCAAAATCTGTTTAACTTGTTTTGTTTGAATTCAAATTCAAATTCTGTGAAATTTAATTTTATTCAACAAATATTTATTTAAACTATGAAAAATAAAATAGTACATTACCAAATACATTTATATGAATGTATATATGTTTATTATCATCAAACAAAAATCATATAGCGCAAGGCGCATATTCAACAAGCAGCCCCTGAGCTAGGGGCACTCCCCGGAGCGTGTTGATCCAATCTCAGGCAGGATATCAAGTGAAACTGTTCAATATGGCATTGAGAGAGGAATGGTCGTCCAGGAGAGCAGATTCCAGGATTCCCTTATGATCTCGGGGGGTAGATTGGAGGGAGCGTATAAGGACTACATCTTGGCGATGGTGACAGATTGACGGAGATGGTCAGACGAGCCATGAGAGGCGAATTAGTGAATAGAAATTTGAAAGATGTGAATAGGATCACCTTCGCTCCTGCAATTAGAAAGGCTAGGAATCCACCAGAATTCAAGCTACCAACACTGGAGACGTATGATGGAAGGACAGATCGTGCAGTTCATTTGACGAGGTATATGAGGCACATGGAGGCATTGGGGGCATTGGAGGAGGTCATGGCTCGATGTTTCCCATTATATTTGACAGACATAGCAGCACTGTGGTTCAGGCAATTGGAGAGCGGCTCCATTGGAACATGGACTGAGTTGATTGAGATGTTTATGAGGCAGTTCAGAGTTCGCATTTCGAGGCCCAAGAATGTGATATGTTTGACTGCATTAAAATAGAGAACCGGGGAATCTTTGAGGAGTTTTCTAACACGATTCAATGTAGCGGCAACATCGGTGGATCGACCAGATCGACCCATGGTTTTGATGCCAGCTGTATCTGGCATAGTTGATGGAACATAATTCAAAAATTCATTGACAAGGGATCCACCCATGGATCTAGGAGAGTTTTACCACGAGGAAGAAAGGTTTCTGCGACAAAAGGAAGCAAATGTTGAGAGAGAGGAGGGAGTGGGAGTTGAAGTTTATGCAGTCAAAACTGGAGATCTGCCCGAAATGGATTCACGCAAGGATAAAGGAATACGGAAAGTAGAGGATAGCTGTGATGAGCCAAGGCGACCGCGAAAGGAACTGAGATTCACCTCTTATATGGAGTTGAATGGGACTTTGGAATGAATCTACCAAGACACTAGGGCGCGGGTTACTTACCGGAGGCCGATGAGAAGGGATCCAACCAATAATGAGTGAAAGTTAGACAAGTACTGCCTATTCCACGGACTAAGCGGCCAAAGAACAAATGACTGTAGGCACTTGAAGGATGAGATAGAAGAACATATCTGGGGCAGTATGTTGTTGCGGTATGTGAAATGGCGGGAAGTAAATGTGGAGCAGGAGCGACCACCAACTGCAGCAAATGATGATGGCTCCAGATCTAGGCATCGTCAGCTTATCATCAACTGGTTAGAGTAATGACGAATAAGCAGTAAATTCCGCACTGACAATGGTTAAGTCGCTTACACATGTACGGGATCACGAACCATCCTTAGGCAAGCTCTAAGACGACTATAAACTGCAGCAGTGGATGTGTTTGCACTTTGACGTTTTTGTTTTCTATTTTTCGCATCTGAACTTGATTTGGTTGGACATTTTCGTTGTAAGATTCATTTGAATGTCAATCTGGTATTTATAATTCCATAATGGCCAAGTCACTTACACATGCACGGGATCACCAACGGTCCTCAGGCATGCTCCATGGTGGCGACGAACCGCCATAACCAACAATTTGGAAACTCACTCGAACATGAAATCAGACATTAATAATACCGAGTCCCCTCCCCGGGCATACACAATTCACCACGAACGGCACTCGACCATGAACGGTCATAATTCGCCTCGAACGATGCCCGACCATGAACGCTCACCTTTCGCCTCAAACGACACCTAACTACGAATGGTCACAATTCACCTCGAATGGCACTCGACCGAGAACGGTCACTATTGGCCACGAACGGCACTCGAAATTGAATGGTCATAGTTCAATACAAATGGCATATGACCTGTAATGGTCACATATCGCCTTAAGCGGCATATAATCTCGAACTATCGCTATTCACAGTCGGGCAAGATTATCGATCTCTTTACAAGTCATTAACATGATACGAAGATCCAGCGTATGTAACAAAAAAACACACCTTCCTATCATAAGGCGTGTTTTGAGGGGCAAAGTGTTAACCCGCCTTTTGGCAAGGCAATAAACCGATGGATTTAACTCAATCGACTGCACAATGATTAGAGCTGAAGTTTCACAAATGAAAAACATAATCACAAGGCCGGTATATTGCATTGTCGACGAACAAAAACCTCAGTTTGTTTAAAATATGGTTTTGACAAACATCGAGTCGCTTCAAGTTGCTTGGAGTCTTCCCTGAGTCACCACCATGTTCGCTTCGGGCTTTCAGGCAGCTTACTTCGGGTCAGAAAAGGGCTTGCTTTGGGTTATTGGTAGATTGGTGTATTTACAAGCTATTTCTAGTCCTCAAGCATCATGCTTCGAGTCGCCAATAGGTTTACTTCGGGTCATGGAGGCAATTGCTTCGAGTCAGAACCGTGGATCAATCTCGTGTCCGTTAAAGTTTGTATCCATTTAATTTGAACCCATTCTCTTCGTATCCATTTGCTTCATACCGATCCACCTCTTGTTCACCATTTTGTATCGATCCATCTCCAACGTGTTTCGTATCGATCCATCATTTGATTGATATGAAGCAATGAACAATGGGTCGATACGAAGCCATACACCAGTCCTCGACGTGAAGTACACATGAGCTATAAATTGCTTGCTTTGTGTCGATCATGTACATGTGTGTTTCGTATCAATCAGTCAAACAATCGACTCGAAACAATGAGCATGGATCGATACGAAGAAGGTAGCCATGCATTGATACAAATAGAAGGCTTGGGCACCGATACGAAAAGAAACAAGAATCGATACATAGAACATGACAACCGTTGGATACGAATAATGCGGCGTCGAATAAAAGAAATGGTCACTCGGTGTAAAACATGGATCCCCTCGGATTCTCGAACCACGTCATCAACACACGTTCGATTGATACGAAGAAGTGATCAATACGAATCCCCTGATCAATGTTGAATCTCATCGGTATGAAATGGGATTGATACGTACAACTCACATTACTACAAACCCTACCATGGATCAATCATAACTTGAGATCTATGAGTCCAAATGCCTTCAAATTTTCACCATAGCTTGCGTACCACCAGAAAAACATTCATGATTGATCCTATCACCATTGGACCATTTTTGGATCGATTTGAAATGCATAGGGATTGATCAGGGATCGATCTCAAACCATCCCGGATCGATCTCGTGGGCCTACCCACGTGAAAGAAGGTGCATTCCGAGTTCAACATCAGATATTTCCATGCTACGCCTATAAATAGCAGTCCGATGCCTCCACAAAAGGGTTCTTTTTGCTCTTCTACGTCGTTACTCTGCTGAACTCCATTGTAATTCAGATACTATCAATTGTACTTTTGTAAACTAGTAGAGAATCATCAGTAAAATAGCAACTCCTCAAAGTGGATCTAGGCTACAACGCCAAACCACTATAAATCTTGTCTTTCTACTGCTTTCCTTTAAAAAAATTTAGTGTTCTTCATATTTATTTCTACTACATACAATCTAGCTGTGGTCTGTGGCTGTGATTTGGTACTTTCATATGCAATTGAGTGTTTGTGACCATTTTGGTGCAAACAATTATGATTCTCCCCTTTTCAATTTAATTATGTAATTTCATAAAATTATGGACAGTTAGATGTCATCTGACCCTTCCAAACCATAAACGCCATTAGCTAAATAGTCAATTATTTAGGGACAAACGGTCGATTAACTCCTCAACCAATCGACCGAATGCCTCCATATAGTCGATTGTTTCCAGTTACAGAACTCTTGCAAAAATATACAGGGTTTTTTACATGCGATCAATCGACTGATTGGAGTAAAACGACTAACTATTTTATTGTACCAAAACTTTTCAGGTTGCTTGCTAGTTCATCCTTCTTCAAATAGCGATAATTCCTCCATACGAGCTCCAAACCACGAACCATCAAAAAGATTATTTAATTCTCTACATTTTCAGTAATATAATGCTATCAAATTCAATAGAGATAAAAATTATGAAAAAGAAATTAGAAATACACCGTAGCATAGATGCTCAACAACAAGAAGACTAGCATGATCAAAGCTAAGGGAGTACTTAGTAAATAAATCAAGTATGCTTGAGTTATTTTGGAGAATTACACGAAATAACTTCTAGACTAATGTTTGAAAGGATCCTAAATAAAAAGGGGAATGAGTTGCATTGGCTAGGAAGGGGTGAAGTACTTAGAAAATATTTGAGGTATAGGATGCGAACAGATAATTGGCATTATGTGATATGTTGGAAAGTGGAAACTAATGGAATGGCAAGATGATTAGTAGTGGTTCATGTTATGTTCTCAAGATAGTGAGTGAAATGGGCAATAAGGATTAGTGGAAAACTAAGCACGCCCGTAAAGTGATGACAAATTTTGGAAGCTAGGCGGATAGGGATTGTTGGAAAGCTTGATGGTGTTCCAGATGATCAATGTGATAAAGTTAAGGGTGTGCCCTAGAGAAAATTATGGTTGATTATAAAATTTAACTATTACAAATGAATATTGTTCGAAACAAAGATTTTTTTAATATACTATTATATATATTTTTATATAGAGATGTAATTAATGTTTTAAATACACTATATGTATGTAGGTAGAAAATCCTCAAGAAAAATATTTAATCGATTGAAGTTACGAATGTGTTCATTGTATAAGTTAAATACTTATTCATAAATGTCCCTAGTCAACAAGTATAAAGAACGGGATATCGATATATTCATTAAGATTAGTGTACATAGCCTTTTCCATACAATGGATAGTGAGTTACTTATGATGGTTAGGGGCACTAAGGGGTTTCGTATGTGTATTTGTTTGGAATAATTATAAATGACTCATTAAAAGTCTTGTATAGGTTAAAAGTAAAATAGAATATCTCATGTAGAGATTTGCAATATTCATTTGACTTGAGAATACCGTGAATATTCATGCTTGATTATAGTCAATCAGATGATAACGATGATCATGATAATGCCATAGTTGGGTATAATTTGAACCACTAGAAGTGAAACACTATTCAAGAGAGGATCTGTCTCCTTCAAATAGGTTAGTATCACTGTAATGGGTAGTCATTGTAAACTTAAAGTATTTCGCCAAGACAAATCTTTACTCGACGACTATTATCGGATTGAAATATGGACTTTTATGTTGAACTTCATAATTAAATATAAATATTATTATCATTTTTACCATTAACCGAGCTTTGGATATCTAAGTGATATAATGATGAAAAATTGAAAACGTGCATATTATCTCATTACTTAAAGGTATTGCTTTAAAAGATAAGAAATTTGATTTCATCTAGATAATTTGTAGGTAACTGAACTCATGTTGTAACGACCCAAAATTCAACACTTCAGAATTTTTTTAAAATATTCGAATATAAGATTATTTTACGTAAATAATGATGTTTTGAACAATAAATAATATGGGAAATATCACTTTTAGTAAATATTTACAAAATATATACTTTGGAATAAATATCGATAAAATGATCGAAAATTGTTTTATCGATAAACAGCTCTTTGACATCCGACATCGTGCATGGAGCTGGATACATATGTTCATTTATCCATATGAATGAGAATATGCAATTAAATAATTTATTTTATTTTGGAGAATTAAAAGTATATATGACATCATTAATAATGTCACCATTTTGGAATAATTGATTTTTGAATTTAAATGGAGTTTAATTGATTTAATAACTATATAATGATAGAAATATTATTATCAAATTTTGTTTACAAATATACATACAAACATATACACATACATATATGCATACATATATATTAACTGAAAAGTGAAAATATGATCGGAAATCGAAATTGGATTTCGTAACGATTCAACGTGTAGAAGTTGTGCAACGTTTTGGATTAAATGTGACATATATTTGCACATATACATGTACACATACATGAAGACATTCACATGCATATGAACATACATGTACATATACATATACGTACGCACATGCATACATATATATATATTATCAAAAATCTAAAATATTTTATAAAATTCTTAACACTTAAGCTTTCTCCAAGTCTACACTTACCATCAAAGTACAATTATATGGAGGGGAGTTCATGGACGTGTAAGGTGTTGTAAGTAAGGAGGTGGGTGGTGATGAAGGAGGTGACGTAAGTGCACAAATTTCTAAGATATTTTTTCCCGCTTCTTTTCCTATAAATACCACGCCATCTCCACTTCATTTCCTCACTTCTCCTTCTTCATTTTCCTAAGCTTTCCTCTCTATTGTCATGGATTCCATACTTAAGGAAATAAAGGCAAAATATTTGCAAAAGAAAATTAAATTATATAGTATATAAATATATATATTAAACCGCTATAGAACTATTACAAAATTCCTCATCTCTACCTAAATACCCTATGGCCGCACCCTACACTCTCTACAGCCAAGCCTTTCTCCTCCCCTAAGATAGGCCGTGAGTCATCCAAGCCTCCAAGGTCAAGGCCGAGCGTTCTAAAGGCAAAAATCTGTGTGTTCATGAGCTTTAAATTCAAGTTAGCGAAGATATAGCCATTTTTAAGTTGATCATTTAATCAGATGTGAGAAAACTACACTTATATTTATATATATACTTTGGATGATGATATGATATGTTGTTCGGTTGTGAAATATCATTGTTTGGATGTGTAAAACAAGTAATCTTTAAATATACGTCGAAATATCACAAGGAAATCACTTTTCTTTTTGTAAATGAAATTGTATATATGAGATGTAAACCTCTTTGAAATTGGTTTAAAATGTTTTAGAAATGTTTTATAAACATTTAAAAGTGTTTGGACGAAGTTTGAAAAGAAAACAAAATTGAAGTTGAAATCGGTGCATCTCGCGACGGTGGTTCGCGATTTCACACTGCAGAAAATTAAATCCATGTATACGATGGATTTGGATTCGGAGTCGAATTCTTCGTAATAAGAATTTTCTGAACCTTATAATCGTAGTTTTCAAACAAAAGAAAAATATCAAGATTTCATTTAGTATAAATTGAAATGTGAGCAAAACAAGTTTTCAAAATAGTCGGTTTGGCAGTTTGGAAACCAAAGTTGCAAATTCTTTAAAAATTGATATTTTTAATTCTTTAAAAATATGGAATAAATTCTATAAATCTTTTAAAATATTTTAAAAGTAAAAATGGATTTTGAAATGATCAAATATTGTTTTGATCAAATAGCTTAAAAGCACTGCTCGCGGCACTTTTAAGAACTTTTGATATATGGCTTAAATTATGTATTCTTTCCCAAGTCTTTTATAAATCTTTTCAAATAAATAATTAACTATTTTGAAGTTAATGTGGAGGTTTTATAATTTATTTTAAAAAGTTTAAATAGTGATTTAAAGAAAGTTGTTAAAATCAAGTGATTTAATCTTGGCTCTAAAAGTTGATGAGTAGACTGGATTTTTCTATTCATGAGATCCAGATGTGAGGTGCTTAAATTAAGGAGATATTCAACAGCAACCAATACCTTGGCTCACTTAGGCTTTTTCCTGGGTGAGGAATAAATAAGGTCAAATGTCAGAAACGGGGCAAGTATAAAAGATTTAATTTTTCAAATTTGATACAACTTGGATTGTATAGAAGTAATCTTCTTACACTTGGTATTAAATTCTAAAGTGGGAACTCGTATTATTCGTGTGAATTTAAAAAGTGATTTCACTGTTACTTGAAAGATAGTAAAGGTTGAATACGGAAATTGATATTGAGAAGAATTAGTATGATTTCTGTGTATCCTTTTTAACTCAACAATATACCTTATATAACTTATGAAAATGATTGGTATTTTCAAAATTAAGGAGAGGTTTAATAATTCCATATATATTGAAAAAAAGTGTTTAAACATATATATCTCTATAAGATATTTTTGATAAAAAGGAAGTAATTAGTTAAATATAAGAACCTATTTAATAACATCTTTTTATCGATGATTGGTTTGAAGGAACTAGGGTCGGATTTGAGCGATTCTTATCTAAAAACCACTTCGAACCAATTTATGTATTTAATGTGAAGACTTAGAATGATAGTAAATAGAATTAAGATCTGCTTTTCACTTACCTTTGAGGGAAATTTCCCATATCATATATATGGCAATAGTATCTTCATTTGATCAAGGGCTGCTCGGTACTAATCCTAGAGATGATTCCCGACAGGATGCGATAGAAGAGTTCCTTTGGTTTATCCTATTCCTGGACAACTTGTATGGATGAATGTTTGACGTTTCATTTATAATCACATCGATTGATCTCTATAAACATATCATCTGTTTGGTGGCAGAGAAGGTAGCTTCTCTTAGCTTAACGCCGTTTCCTAAGACATACGAGCTTAGAAGTTATACAGATGTAGAAATTAGTTGCATGATCATGGAATTGCAGGGTGGCATTAAAAGTAGGACGTCCAATGTGAAAGGTAATCTTTATCTTGGGCCTCAGCACATAGAAATGGCTTAAATAGGGCATGTCGTGAGGCTATGTGGTTCACAATCATTAGGGTATGGTCATCACCTTTCTAGATTACCCTATATATGTTGAGTATATTATGTATGCTATAGGATCCCGGATAGGTCGGTTACGACCATGGTGATGTCATATTCTATTCTATCACCATCAAGTTCGGTTTGTGGGTAGGTCGGTCTTACCAGTGCAGAGGTTTCAAAAGTTTTTGATCCTCGGTGCATCTCTCTAGAGGTGTACTGTACGGAAGTTATTTCGTTACCTGCCATTGTACAGAAGTTCATTCTCCAATAAGTACCTTTGGATTTGATTGTAGAACCTACTTTATAGCTAGTATGCTGGAATTTAATCAAAGTCACACTTTCGGCTAAGATTAATTAGTTTATTTGAAAAGTATTTTAAAAAGAATGTCATTACAAATAATATTTTCAAATTTTGTGTAGAAAATGTTTTGGTTATCATAAGGTAAAAACCAGTTCTATGTTTATGCGCGGCATGGTCTTATGAGATATAATTTATTTCCAAATATCCGTATTTTGGGTTTTTCACACCAGTCTCGTGCCTGACCCGGAGTTTATTTTATTTTCACTTAAACTTTGGGTGACCAATTTTTTCGAGCAGCCAAGTAGTTAGGTAGCATGGAACATTTTGGAAGGGAGCAAGGAGCATGGAGAATTTTAGGTTCTTTGTAGAAGTTATCTATTAATTCTGTTGTATTTTGTATTAAGTATCTACCAGGACTTGTGAAGATAGGTAGTTATAGCTATCCTAGTTGGATTAGTACTTACTAGTACTCAAATGGAGCAATTTGGAGTAATCGTATGATATTGCCCATATGTAAAATTGTGCATTAAATACAATTGTAACATCCCCCATACTTAGAGGTCCAAAAATAACGGCTACAGATGTTGTGGTCATCCATTGTTATTAAACCTCGGTGACCAAATACGGCGACAATATATATATTGATACAAAGAAATAGAAGAATACGGAAAAAATTTAAACAACAAACAGATTCCACATTCCTTTTCAAAATATTCCAAATTGATTACATAATCCCCATTTTGCAAACCACTTTCAGATAACATATAATTATTACAAAATATGCCAAGTGCGACATGTGAAGATACCCCATTGGTAGATCATAGTATATAGATATATAAGAAAAAAACTTGCCTTTACAAACAAAACACACAGCGGAATATAAAATAACTCTAATAACAAGTATGCCTCCTGCACATGATCAGAAGCTTTATTCGTCTAAAGAACACCTGGAAACCTTAATCTCAACCAACTCAAAATCAATTGGGTATCCGAGAGTTTAAAGGGAAAACAAAAACTTTGATTCGGACATAAGCCTGTATGAATAATAATTTATCATCTCAAACCATTTAGATGTGAGACCACGCCGCTTAGCAGAACAGATTTTTCCCTCACTAGTATCCTAAAACATTTATAAAACCATATATTATGCTCCTGCATCCACAATGGTTAAAACGTAGTATTTCAAAACATTATGATGATATGAAAAACAAATAAATCAATTCTTGATTACCCATCCTTATTCATTCTGACTATCTTTCTCAATTATATTTTCTAGGGTTACTATTAACCTGTTAAACACTAGGGACTATCTGTCCAATTACTTAGTTTTCATGGGATTACTAAGAACCTATTGGTAACTCCAATATCTTATTTCTTATCCTAGTTTTCATGGGCTAACTAGGAACCTATTAGCTGACTGTCAATGTCTAAATCCGGATGTAGTTTTCATGGGAAACTACAAACCTACTGGCCCGTGCCAGTATCAAATCATAGTTTTCATAGGCTGACTGTGAACCTATTAGCCCCTGCCAATACATACAGTTTTCATCGGCTTACTGTAAACCTATTGGCCCCTTCCAATATCTTAATTAAAATTTTAACATCAGTTAAGTTATATTCACTATTAGGTCAACCTAATTTGTTATTCTGCCATTTTTTCAAAATACAGTTATGGGTTAATAATAATGTGAATAACATTTCAAAATATTTATTTATGCCATGGTTATTAATTTAAATTAAGAATGAGTTTATGTTTTGAAACCATAAAAACATCTCTTTCGAAACCTCTGTACAGCCTCCTTCGAAAGCAAAGACCTCTTTTCAAAACATTATATACATACCTTCCAATGGCATCAAATCATATTTTTAAAATGTAGGGCTTCGAAACAAATGAAAGTGCACCTTTCGAAATAATTGGGCTTACTCTTTAAAAACGTTAATTGGAACAAAATGGTTATATATGAAAATATCTCTTACGAAACCAACAAAAATTTAATTGGGGGAAAATTGATGGTGTCGGAACCATCATAGTCGAAAGCAAAACCTTTAAAACAAAAACTTTGAAGGATAGAGTCGAAATCCCTTTTGACTCCATCTCCTTCGAAACCCTCAACTTTTTCAAAAGAAATTAGGAAAAAGGCTTAGTTTAAGGTAAAAATAAGGATAACCTTTCATGAGCATTACTGGTCACTATAGTCGAAAGGTAGAGTAGCGGCTAGGTTTCGACAAGGTCGAACCTACCCTTTCGAAAGCAATTATTTATAGGAAAAATATACTGCTTCAAAAGCAAATACTTTAACATGACAACCTTCTTGGAAAGCTAATTATAAAACCTTTTCGAAAGCTTATGTTTCAACTATGTCGAAAGCTTTAGGTAAACTAGGCAAGAATGTTACCTTATGAAAACAAAGCAGGGTTTCGACTCCACCGAAAGCTAACCTTTCGACACTAAGGCTTCCGCCCTCCTTCCAATTCACTGCATACACTCTAAGTGATATCTTGTGTATTGGTTTGGACTATGGTGGTTTCGACTGTGTTGGTTTCGAATGGGATGAGGCAAAATCAAAGGAGTCGAAAGGTCCATAATAATAGAGGCGGAATGCGTTTTTCTCATTTAAAGGCTGAATTATAACAACTTTTAATAATTACTTTCTAACAACTTGCCTATTGTAAACTATTGATTAGTTGTCATAAAAACTTTTCAAATACTTTACCTTTAAAACTACCGCATTTATATCAGATTAAAACCATTAAAATGCAATGTTTTAGCCCTTCCATACACCAAAACCAATTATTTCAGAAAAGTAATTATTTTAAAATAATTTCTTTTCCCTAGTAAATCAATTAGAAAAAATCCCCAAAAATCACAGAAATTCAATTTCATCGTATAATCAAACATATTAAAATTTTAGAATCGATTTCTTCCTGAAATTCTTGAAATAAATTCTAAACTCAATTATATCATATTTATCATTAAAAATTCATAATAAAATTTCCATAGCTTGGAAAATTCTGAAAATTAAAACTCATCTTTAAAATTCATATTTTATATAACATTAAAATGTTCCATGGCAATCTAAAATTATAAATTCTCGGTTTCATGTCAAAACCATGCAAATTCATTTGCTTATGAATTAAAACAAATCATCATAATATAAATCAAGCATATCATCGTCCATTTTATCACAAAAACAAATTTAAATCATAAATCTGAAGACATATAATCATAAATAAAAATAGAAATGTATGAGATTATTATTCAGCTTAAACTTGATAAGGAAATTGAGATTTGTTGTTGATTAATCCTCCCTAGCTTTTGATCCTTAGATTTAGATTAAAATTCCTCTTTTCCTTCTTGATAATGGCCGGCTATCTTAGAGTTGTTTACGTTTTATTTTTGAGTTGAGAAAATGAACATGAATGGACAAAAATGAGAATATAGCCATGTATAGTAGACGGCTAATTTACTAACATGCCCATATGTAGTTTAATTAACCTTTAAATCAATTTAAACCCGTTTATCTTAAGGTTAAGCATGACCCTATATATATATAATTTATTTAAATCTCAATCTCCTTATCATCATTATTCTATTTAATTTATCTAATAAATATTCCGAATATTTTTATAAAAAATTAAGGATGTTATAGGCTTCCTCCTTAAAGAATTTCATCCTCAAAATTCAGTAAGTACTAAATACTAAATTTAGAAATCATCTGTAACAACTTCTAACAACCATACTAGTCTAACTGACTACAACTATCTATATAAATCTAATATAGACATAAACTCAAAGCAGATCAGGATAAGTATCCCTAATCATATCCTATGTCTCCCAAGCAAAATCCTACTCGTTGTCGCGCCACTGAATTTTTACAAACCTGACTATTTTATTCCTTAATATTTTCTCATCTTTAGCTACAACTCGAACTGGATGTCTAACAAAATTCAAATTTGGCTCTACCACTAAATCATCCAACCCTATCGGAGGAATAGTAGTCTCTGGACCATGTACATACTTACGAAGATGAGACACATGAAACACATTATGGACACCTGCCAAATTGCCGGCAACTCTATTCTGTATGCGAGCTTTTCAATTCTCTCTATAATCTGGAATGGACCTACATATCTTGGGGCTGACTTCCCTGACTTTCCAAATCGTATCACACCCTTCATAAGTGATACATTAATGAAAACCTTATCTCCGAATGAGAATTCTAGGTCCATATGCCTCTTATCTACATAAATCTTTTATCCTGACTGAGCTTCCTTCATCCTTCCTTGGATTAACTCAACCTTCTCTGACGCCTCTCTAACCAAATCTGGAACTAACACTAATCTGTCTCCAGTCTCCAACCAACATGCTGGAGATTTGCATGGTCTTCCATACAAAGCTTCAAACGGCGTCGTACCTATACTAGTCTGGTAACTATTAATATATGTAAACTCGGCCAAATGTAGGTGATCCTCCCAAGATCCACTAAAGTCTAATACGTAAGCTCTCAATAAATCTTCGAGTACCTTACCGACTCTCTCTGTCTGCCCATCCATCTAAGGGTGATACGCAGTACCCATATTAAGCTTGGTACCTATCACTTCCTGTAGACTCTTCCATAATTCACAAATGAACAAAGCATCTCTGTCACTGACTATACTACTAGGAATTCCATGCAGTCTAACTATGCCTTCAGGAACAACTTAGCTAAAACAGGTGTCGTTCTGGTTGACATAACTAGAATGAAGGCACTCTTAGTCAGTCAGTCTACTATAACCCATATACTTTCATTATCTCTATTTAACCTTGGCAACTCGTCTATAAAATCCATGGATATCGAATCCAATTTCCAAACTGGAATCTCTAAAGGCTGTAGTAACCCACTTGGTTTCTGATATTCAACTTTCACTTGTTGACATATTGCCTACTATCTAACCCACAAGTCAACCTCTTCATGCCTTCCTAATAGAAGATTCTCTTCATATCCTGATGCATCTTACTTCCGTCAAGATGAATCGTAAACTTGGATCGATGACATTCTTCAAGAACTTCTTTCCTCAATTCCTCCACATTTGACATACACAACGTCCCTTCTTTCTTAGTCATCCTTTCCGGTCAAGGTTAAAAATCCTTTAAATCATCGATCTCCGTTCCAACCCCAAGTCTTCTGATCCTCTCAGCTAATACTAGATCCTCCCTTTGCTTAGAAGCAACTTTCTCAATCAATACTGGTCAAACTTCTAAAGAAGACAACCTGGAGGTACTTTGACTAGAACTAGCATTCATTCTTAACTACACATCACAACCGACTAAATCTTCTAAATCCTTCCACTCTGCCAACATAGCTAATACCATGTTCTGATGTTTCCTGCTAAGAGCATCCGCCACTTTATTACCTTTCCTGGTGTATATTCTACACAAAAAACATACACAGCCAAAAACTCCAACCACCTTTGCTATCTCATATTCAACTCCTTCTGAGAGAATAAATACCGTAAAGACTTATGATTGGCATATAACTCAAATCTCTCCCCAAGAGATAATGCCTCCAAATGTTCAATGCAAAGTTCACAGCTGCTAACTCCAAATCATGAGTAGGAAATCTAACTTCATGCGGTCTAACCTGCCTAGATTGTAGGCAATGACTTTACCACTCTGCATCATCACCACTCCTAATCCAGATTCACATGCATCAGTATACACCACCAATCCTTGGTTTCTTCTGGAACTACAAACATGAGTGCATTAGTCAGCAAATGCTTTAACTTAAGGAATGCCTCCTAACATTTGTTGGACCAAACAAATCTCACTTCCTTCCTGGTTAGCTGAGTAAAGGGTGCTGCTATCCGGAAAAAATCCTTAATGAATCTCCGGTAGTAGCAAGCAAGTCTGCAACGACCTACAAATTTATCACTCTGATAAATTAGTTTTATTTTTAAATATTCAAATATAAGGCTTTATAACATAAGTTATGAGGATCTAATCCCTAATAAATAATGATAATACTTGTTTAGAAGGTTTCGAAATAAAAGAAGGATATTCAGATTTTTCATCAAAAACGAGAAATCGGTTTTCAATAAATTTGAGATTTTCTCAGAATCGAGCATAGCTTTGAATACCTTTACTCATTTATCAATATAAATGAGAAAATGAAATAAAATATTTTATTTTATTTTTGGAAATAAAATGTAATTATGACATCATAATAATAATTAGCGCTTAATTTATTAGATTAAATTTAGATATAATAATTTAATAATTCTTTTTATATATTATAAAGTGATAGGAAATAGATTATAATGATTCATTAGAAGTTAAGACCATGCTTAGAAAATATAACACTAGTTGTAACATTATTGAGATTTTACAGCGTAAAATCGCAGCACTTTAAAATGTGTGATAAAATGGGTTTTTAATTAATCTGATGAGTTTTGATTAAATTAAAATTATTAAAATATAATTTATAATTTTTGTTTACATCACTACATAGATAATAATACATTGGATAATGTGACCGATAAAAAAAATTGGATTTCGTAATAAAACAGTGCGCAGAAGTTGTCGAAACGTAGCTGAAATGCCGTAAATAAATAAATATACACACTTAGAATTTCGAGGTTATATTTACATAAATGGAAGACATATTAAAATACGAAGGAGATGGAATGAAATACGCATGTGTACGCAAGTGCGTGCGTGCGTGTGTACGTGTACGGGCGTGTGCGTGTATGTGTGTGTGTCATGAGTGCGTGCATGTGTGTGGGTGGTGTGTGCGCATGGGTGTGTGTGGGGGTGTCATGTAGGGGTGTGGAGGGTGAGTATGGGCTGTGTGCTTGTGATGTGATAGAGAGTGATGATGTGAACGGGTAAGGTGTAGAAGTGAGTGTGTGATATGATAGGTTATGGTGTGCAAGGAGGAGTGTGGGGAAGTGATGGGATATGGAGGTAAGGTGGTATGCTTGAAGTGACATAAAGCATTATTATTTTAATAAAAATCCTAAGCTATAAATAAGTGCAACATCTTCCTTTCTTCTCTTTTCATTTCATTTCCTTACTTTCTTTCTCAAAAGCTTCATTTCTTCCTTAGAAACTCTTATCGCTTCCTAAGAGAATTCTTAGGAAACTAGTTAAATATCAACTCAAAATCAATAAGTATGTACATCAATCTCTCTCTAAACAATGTTATATACACAATGAGCCAAGCTACATTGCTTGAAACTCGACGAAGCTCCAGGAACAACCCTTAGTCGTGAGCAATATGAAGTGGAGGTGGAGTTTGGAAGCTCCGGTGAAGAAAAAGCAAGGGTAGGTTATGTCTTAGTGAAGGTGAAGCACCAGTGGAGTTTGGAAGCAAATGTAAGTGCAAAAGCTCAGAGTTTGGCTTAGTATATGTCTAGGCTGAATCATGTAGTGTTTGCTAGAAGATTGGAAGCTTGACAAGGAGCGAAAGCGATGGCGAATTCATCTGGAGAAAGCTAGGGAAGGAGGGAGCTGGATTGTAAGAACACTTCGCCGCTTAAAGTTTAGCTTCATGATTATAAAGTTATATTAATGTTTAATTAATATGGATGCAAGTTGGTAAGACACACTTCGCCTCTTTAGCTTAGATTTAGGATTAATAAGTCATAATGAGTGTAACTTGTAAATATGAACATGTTTGGAAAGATAATTAACAAGTTATAAAAAGTTAGTGAGTAAACTTGAAAAGCTAGTAAGCAACTAGTAAAGAAAAGTTAGTATACTTGGTTGTGTTGATTTACTAATCTTTGAATGATAGCATTAAATGTTATATGGATGATTGAATGATTTGGTTATGTTGATGGTGTGATATTATATGGTAAGTATAAACAATACACCTATGTTAGTTTGACATGTTTATATGTTAATATCATGACTTTTAAAAGGAATTCCAAGTCATATTACACATAGATTAATATGTGTAAAAATAGAAAGGGTTAAGCCTCTTTAAAATAAAAGAGAATAAGGATTTAAAATGGGTTTTAAACCATAGAAAAGTTTGAATACAATATTATAATATTGTAAAAGATAAAATATTGGAAAATAATATTATAAGTTGAAAAGGTATGAATAAATTGTTATAATAATTTATAAGTGTTTTGTAAGTGTCCCGGGCAAGTTTCAAAACAATTCATCAAACGATCAATATTGGGCACTTTCCAGAGCTATAGTTCGCAATGATGCAACCTGTAATTTCGAATGGAAGTGTAGAATGCGTTTCAAGTCGGAATGACTTGAAAACAAAAAAGTTTTGTCCATAAAGTTAATAGCTTTCTATTGAATCTGAAAAAAGTTTTCAATTTGAAAATCTCAGGTTATGAGTAAAACAGTATTTAGAAAATTCGTTGTAAGAGCGGTTAAATCCATATTGTTATAAGTGGAATTTTATAATTCTAAAAATTATGAAATAAATTTATTATTATTATAATAATGAGGTTTTGAAAGATAAAAATGAGTTTATACTTAATCAAAAGTATAATTATGGAAAATGACCTAATTAATCATTATTCACTAGCGATTAAGGAATTGGATTTTGAAATTAAGGAATCGAAAGGAGTTTTTGACCCAAATCTTTTAGGAATGATTTCATAATAATTAATTATGAATTTTAAGATTTATTTGAGAATTTTCTAAAGAATTAGAAAATTGGTCAAATTCTATAGTCAAGTGAATCCTTTAAATAATAAACAATATTTGGAAATAAGCTCGGAAGTGGCATTAGACTTCACGGTATGGAAGCAACCGTTATTTAAAGGATAAAGAATGTGATCGAACCAAGGTCTGAGAGGAAATAGTTTCCCAACTTGGAAGGCCTCATTGTTTGTTGATAAATAACTGAATTTGAAATCAAAGACTTAAGTTATGAATGAGGTGTTATCTCTGAATGAGAATTAAAGTAAATAGCAGAAAGGGGTATGCGGTAATGCCTAAGTGTACATCTGGTCCCGCCTGTGAGATCTGAGAAAGCAAACAAGGTAGTTAACAGGATGGGATATCCATCTGACCTTGTTTATTTCTTAGACGAAGGGTAGTATGGATTGAAAGGTATATCCGGTACTTGTCAAAGATCATGTGAAAGTTTTGACAAGGCAAAGAAAAGGGAACTAGATAAGTGAAAAGGAATTGGAACTCGATTGTTGTGATGTTAAGTTGGGTTGTTTTCTAGGTGTCAATTTGATGTTGGTTTAGGCCTTTGGGGTTTGCACTTAGGAAATTATTCTCTTAATGTTTAGTAATCATGAACTGATTCTAATTAGGAAAAAGGGGTTAAGCAACTAAATTATATGAGGCTTAACGATTCTGTATACATATATACACATTTTATTTTGATAATTGATGTCAAAGGTGTTAACGTAAAAATCTGACGCTAACACCCCGGTGTAAGTAGTGTAAGTATGAAAGCACCACCCGTTCGCACGGGAATTAGAGTATAAGCAGAGAAATCACAGAAAAGCAGTAAAAGACAACAGTTTTATAGTGGTTCGGCTTAAGATCGAGCCTACGTCCACTTTAAACTCTTTTATTGATGATTTGATTACAATTCTTTACAATGCACTTCGATTACAACACACTTCGGACAAGTAGCTCAAACTTCAAAGAAGAATAATCTTTTCGGATTCATGTTGAATGACGTAGATTCTCTCTTAAAATTCGTAGTAGAGTCCTTGGAGATTGGAGTGTTGAATGTATTGCACGGGTTGAAGAAAATGACAAGGCCTTGATGCTTTTTAGAAATGATCCAAAAAAAGTCCCCCCAATGTTGGAGCATATGCCGTATTTATAGGGTTTCTGAATGGGTTTTAGGCCGTGAGCGACCTAAAATAGGGCTTGAGTCGTTGGCGAGCTAAGGAATCACGAGCTACGACCTAAGTGGTGCGCCCCTCTCTATATGAACTAACGGGTACGACTTAACGACCTATGGGAAGCGGCATAGTTGATACATAGTTTTTCCACTAAGTATTAGATCGCTGCCGACTTAAAATAGGTTGTCAAAGCATTTGGTCGCTGCCGCTTTAACACCTTAGGTCGCAGAGAAATTTAGCCGTTAGGTCGTTCACCTTTAGGTCGTTAGGTCGTCCATTCCTTTAGGCAATTAGGTCGTCTACCTTTAGGTCGTTGGGTCGTTCACCTTTAGGCAGTTAGGTCGTCTACCTTTAGGTCGTTAGGTCGTCCATTCCTTTAGGAAGTTAGGTCGTCTACCTTTAGGTCGTTAGGTCGTCCATTCCTTTAGGCAGTTAGGTCGTCTACCTTTAGGTCGTTAGGTCGTCCATTCCTTTAGGCAGTTAGGTCGTCTACCTTAAGGTCGCTAGAAAAGCGGTGTTAACACTTGCCCCTCGAAGTACACGCCTAGATCGTAGGTCGTGTGCTTCGACCTAACTTTGTTAAGTCGCGGGCGTCCTAAAAGATAGCTCAACCCGCACATCCATTTGCTTCTGCCCTATATAACCATTAGCTCGCTTCTTCCTCCTCACTAACTGCTTCCATATCTTTTTCTGCCATTATCGACTTTCCGAGTTTCCAAAGGCGAATTCAGGCTAATCGATCAACAATTCAACCTTACTATTACATCGTGTAAGTGAACTTGGTCCCCAATCCAACCGCGTTTATTGCTGAAACATGAATCTTTACCCCCTGACCCCAAATCAACTTCGTACGCCTTGCCTAACTTTCGAGTCAAGTTGCGATTGGTTTTAATCATCATTGGCTATATAGTCATTGCGATTCATAAGATTATAGCATCATGCTAGATTTATGGTAGCTCTGTGATGATTTAGATCAATTTTTTGGGTGATTTGGTGTAACTTGGATCAGGGTTTGGGTTTTTGCTGAGAAGATGATGGACTTTGCCGCTAATGGATGATAACGGTTTACCGGGTTGGAGAAGAGTTAGTGGGTTAAGGAGATAATCTGAAATTGCTAAGTAACACCAGAGGCGACCTAGGGGTTCTGAACGACCTTAAAATCCTTGCGACCTAACAAATTTGCATGACTCATGACTTGACCGACCTAAGAACTCTTGCGGCCTTAATTGCACACGGTTTAACTCTTTCGGCCGTATCAGCTTCCTGATGACTTAGGGCTTAGCCAGATTCAAAATGGTCTTGATTTGAAGCTTGACGACTTAACTTTTAGGTCGTGTGACGACCTAAGCTTTAGGTCGTGTAACGACTTAGGAATTGGACAACTTTTCACTGTCAAACCACTTCTTGCGACCTAAATCCACTTCGACTTATCTGTTAGGTCATGAACGACCTACGACTTGAACAACTTTAGAGCTTCAAAATCTTGATAAAACTTAATTGCACTTCCAACTTGAACTTTGAACTGCCGAGATAACTTGCATGACTTTGCTATGCTTACTTAATCAGATTATACCAAACTTTAATGCTAATAACCTGTTAAATATAACATTTGCAAAAAACTAGGGCGAATATACTGCCACTGATTGCCCACATCAAATGACAGATTAGTCGATAAAATATAATCAACTTAAAGAAATCGTATGAAATGCTGCGAATCAATGAATTCAAGTGAAGTAGTAAAGCGATATTAATCAACTAGAGCTGATTTTTTTTGCATCAATGCTGCACTTGAATTCGGACAAGCCCTGAAATTTTTCATGTTTATTAATTTAATTTCAGTCATGTTTGCTTGTTACTCTACTAGTTTTGCACAACACTTCACACATTTAGGAAACGTGCACCTTCATATTTGAATATCCAGTTCCTTGTGTAGAATGTCTTCTCGTCAATAGGGAGAAGCAGTACAAACTGGAGAGGCCCTCCCGATGGCTGGTCCACTGGTCAACCCACCAAAAAGAACTCCAACTACCCTGAGTTGCCGAGTGTTCAACCAGTTACGCGCCCAATTTGGGATTGTAGAAGCAGATGCTATTCTCCCTGGGCCAAATGATTTTGCTGACAGTCCTCCCTTCGGGTTTGTTGCCGTTAACCGCCAAATGTGCCTTTGTGGAGCCATTCCTCCTTTCAACAATTTTCTCCAACAACTCCTTCGCCGATTGGCTATTTCTCCTTTTCAATTGCACCCCAACGGCTATGCCATTTTGATGGGATTATGCATTCTCTTCAGAAGGATGCTTGACCACCTCCCAAGCTTTGAAGAAATCTGCTATTTATGCACATTTGCGAGAAACAAAGACCATCCTTCCATTATATATGTGAGGAGCGCCAGAAAACGCAAGCTTATCACTGATCTCTCTGATAGCGCTCATGGTTTCCTAAGCCATTTCTTCTTTGTCCGTTGCCTCCAGAGATTTTACGCTATCTGGAGAGTAGGGGGTAAGCTTACTTATCCCCATTCTTTCCTTTCATGAGCTTTGCGAGATCCAAATTGCTAAATGTTAACCCCGCTCTCTACTTTTGCAATCCTTCCTCCTCCTTGTAGAGATCCAAGCCACAAGCAGACTTTTGAGAGG
This sequence comes from Allium cepa, assembly GCA_030765085.1. NCBI lineage: Eukaryota > Viridiplantae > Streptophyta > Magnoliopsida > Asparagales > Amaryllidaceae > Allium > Allium cepa. Next base: position 156,862,151 of record CM060943.1, read on the forward strand.
CTTAACGTTGTGGCGGATGAGGAGAGAAGTATCAAGTTTTTGCTAAGAGATGAGTTCCTTCATCAGTTCGGACTCTTACACCCTTCCCGCTCTACTCAGCCTTACGAAGTTCCTGATTCTCCGACCGAGGCACCGGATGCCCTAGTTTCTGTTGAGGAGCCTACACTGAAAGATCCTGCTCCTGAGGCTTCTCTGGTGAAGTGCTCTACTTCTACTGATGTCGCGGGGTCATCTGGAAAATTTGCACTTTCCCCGGTCATTGAAGAAGAAGAGCCTTGAGAATCTCCCCAACATTCAGGGAAGTCCGGTGATGGAGAAGCTGGGAAAACAAGTCCTGCCAAGCAGAGTGGGGATGACACTTTTGAAGGGTTGAGCGACCTGTTTATCACCTCACAGGAGCTCTTTAAAGATGATCCTGTTGCCACTAGGGTTTCTTCTTCAGTAGTTGAGGCAACTTGATTTTGCAACAGATTCCGATAACTCAAGAGTTGACGTTAGCTACTACACCCATCATTTCTTCACAACCGAGAAGTGGTTCGTAGTTTAACGCGCGTAGTCTGCACGTTACACACATTTAGGATTTTTCAGCAATTATATGTACTTATATGCGCTTTTACTTCCAGGATTTTCAAGTTTTGCTTCTTTCTCATTTTCAGGTTCTCTTATGGAGCGTAGCGGTTCCTATTATGACGACTTTCAGCAGTACGGAAGGCGTGGTCAGTATGATTATAGGCGCTATCTTCCCACCCACAGGGAAACTGATGAAGAGAGAGCTGCTCGAAAGGCTCAAGAGAGAAGAGCGTATGAAGAAAGGTACGAAAGAAGGGATGAGAAACATGATTCTTCCCGCAAAGGCGATGACTCTCATAAAAGAAAAACTTATGACGATAGAGGAAAGGGTCATGACATCGGAGACCCAAGCAAGCGGGTCAGGCTTGATGAAAAGACCGCATCCGCAACTTTAGAAAAGGCGGCTGCTCTCACTTCTCTTAAAATTCCTTCAAATTCTCCTGCCCTCGAAGGAGCCGACATTCAGACACTTCTCGGCAGACCCTCTTACCAAGTTGAGAGAGGTCCACCAACCCTTCAAAGTTGGTTCCCGCATTGGTGCTTAAAGGGAGTCCGCTTTGACCTTGACTTGGTTCCCATCGACAAAGAGGCCATGCTACGAAATCTTGACACTGTTAAACTTGATATTAAGAGAATGTCAGCGTGGCAAAAGCTCGTCGATGAGCTTCAAAGGGTGAACCGGGCCAACCTTGAAGCTATGTTGACGATGGAGAACGACAAGTCTGAATGGCAGAAAATTCTTGATCAGCACAACACCGAGATGAAAAACATTGCTGAGTACAACTAAAAGCTTGAGGCGGAGGTCGAGAAACTTAAGCACGAGCTCGCCACTTCTTCCACCTCTTATACTCAAAAGGAAGAAGTGCTTCAGAAGCAAGTTCGAGATGCTCATGCCGCTCAACGGTATGTCAAAACCCGACTTGAAGCTACACAGAAGACGGTGGAAAAATATCGTGCTGACTTTGTAGAGTTACGGGAGAAAGCTAACTCCCAGGACTTAGAAATCATGAGGCTGAAAGCTAAATTATCAAAGACTGAGAAAGAACGTGATGAGGCCATGGCTGGAAAGAAAGCCGCTGAACAATCTCATGAAGAGACAAAAGCCAACATCAGCTCTACTCTGTTTGATTTTTACGTCCAAAGCATCTTGGGGCGTGGCATCCTTACATTTTTAGGGCCTAAGTATGAAATCACTTTAGCTTAAGTGTGGGAGGCTGTACTGGATATGCTCAAAAGTGCCGGTTATTCCGAAGATGAACTTGAGGCGCATTACTTTGATGACGAAGCTCGTGCTGCTCTTGCCAGAGGAAAGGAGCAGCTTGCTAAAGTACGAGCCGAAACGATGGGAGGGGAGCATCCAGAGAAAGAAGCACCTTTAACTGCCCCTGTCCCTCCTTCGACTTCGGCCGACATTGATATCATGGGCTCCGGTTCCCATTCTCCGCCCACGGCTAAAGTCATAACTGAAATTACAAGTGCATAGGGTGGAGATGAAGGTGAAGAAAGCACTGATGCATAAGCTTATGAAATTGACATTTAAAAGCCAACTTCTCCAGGTAACCTTAACGCTGATCTTCCTCAAGTAAACTGCTCATTTGCTTCGTATGAATTTGATGAGCTTCTCGATTATTTCCTAAATCTCAACGAGCCTTTATCTCCTCTCTTTATTGACTTTAACTTCTTTTCTTCTGTAGACAAAGTGCCGAGCATTGTTCAGACTTCCCCTCCTCCAGTTATTCCTCCCTCGTCTCTGCAAGTCACTCCTCCTTCTGCCTCTCAACCGGGATCACAAGAGGAGCAAATAGAAGCTCTCCAAGACTTGGACGATCCCATCGCTTCTCAAGAACATAGGGGAGAAGAAACTGAGGAGGGCGAAAAGACTCCGGAACTAACTGGCTCCGATGATATGCCGTTGGCCACACTTTTTACTCCAGGAAGCGGGTCTTCTCCTAAGAAAAGGGGAAAACGTGGAGTCTCGAAGAAGAAAGAAGCTTCAACTGGTGAGGAAAAAGCAGAGACAAGTCCGATTGTTCCTCTTTCTCCTTCTTCCCCTACTCTTTCACGCCGGCGCAGGAAGTTGGTCATCCGGCCAGGTGCAGGCTCAAAAGGTGGAGGAAAGAAGAAATGATGGCTTTGGTCCTGTGCTTTTTATCTCGCTCTTTGCTTTTTGCTTGTATATAAGCTTGTGTTGACTGGAGATTGTGCGGGTACCAGTCCCCGCTTTCTTTTACTTTGAAACCTGCATATGTATAAAACTCTCATAGTATGGAATAAAATGGTTCTTTTACTTATACAAATTTCTGTATGTATTTGAGAACACTTTTATTTTCTGTTTTCATACAAGTTTCTTTATCCTCTTTATGTGAAGTTGCAGTAAACCTATGGTATGTTTCTTGAGCATTGTTTTCATTTTAATGATGACTATATTGTATTGCCCCCATACCATGGTTTATTACAATCTCTTTCACATTGTCAAAGTTTCGGAGGACAACTCTTCTGTTTCGATAAGACTTGTGCTCTTTCTTTAGAGAACAACTCTTCCATTTGAAGGAAGTTTGCATTTGTACTTTATAGGATAATATTTTCGTTCCAAGGAAATATCTTTCTAATTTAGTAGAATGCACTTCATGTTGGAGGAGTTTTTCTTTTTTTTTTATTGCGAAGTTTTTACACTTTATTTTTTGAAAAAAGTCACTTTTGCTTTGGCAAGTGAATTTTACTTCATAGTACAGTGGGCCTTCCGAAAAAGGGCTTCAACCTGCTTGAGCCTCCGAAGAGAGTTTTTTTTTGTTTGATTGTGCCTCTGGGAAGAGGTCTTTTTGTTTGGTTGCGCCTCCGGGAAGAGGTCTTTTTGTTTGATTGTGCCTCTGGGAAGAGGTCTTTTTGTTTCTGCCTCTTGGGAGAGGCTTTTATCTTTTCCCTGTTCGTTGGGAAGCGGGCCTCTGAAGAGGGCTTTTCACATTTCGACTCGTGTGAAGTTTTATTTCAGATCACGGTGAAATGTGTGCCTCTGAGTAGGGCTTTTGCCTGAAAGTTTGGAGATTCTTTCTCTTAGTTGGATGGATTCACGGGGCAGGCACAAGTGTTCTGTGCAACCGATCAGTCCGCAACTTTCTGTCGAGAAAGAACTCTCTTTTTCTGGCGAGGCCCGCTCGAGGTCTTTTAGCATTTCAACTATGGTTAAATGGGCCTCCGAAGAGGGCTTTTCACATTCCAGCACTTGTGAAGTTTTATTTCAAATCTCGGTGGAATGCGTGCCTCCGAGTATACCTGGAAGTTTCTTCCTCATGGTTGGCCAAATTCATGGGGCGGACGCAAGTTACTTGGACGCTTATTTGTGCAGATTGTCTCAACTAGTAAACAAGCGCCTTGCCATCCACTTGGGAAGGTGCCTCCGATCATCGTATGGATTCACGGGGCGGACGCAAGTTACTTGGACGCTTGTCTGCGCAAACTGTCTCAGCTAGTGAATAAGCGCCTTGCCTTCCAGTCGGGAAGGTGCTCCCGGTCATTCCATACCAATCTTTTTTGTTGAGAAAGTCTTCTGGCATGCCCCGGTTGAGGTCTTTATCCTCCGAAGAGTTGTGCCTCCGAAGAGGGCTTGTGCCTCCGAAGAGGTCTTTTGTTGTCTGATGCTTGCTCGCCCATGTCCCTTTGCCATCTATTAATATCGACGATCCCCATTATCTTTTCCAAATACACTTCCCTTTTAGTTGCCAACAATTTCCTTTATCCAAAGAAATATACTTCATAGTTATGCGAGTTGGTGGTGGCAGACACAGGCTATTTAACTGGATGCTCGCTTGTACAAACATCCACAGTTGGTTAGCAAGGGCCCACTTCCAGCAAAATCACTAACTTTTTGTTTGAAGCACTTCTTCCGTAGGATTTGAGTACGGAAATTTTGAACGGCTTAGCGTTTGCTTGTTGGGTGATCTCGGGGATTGCCTGGTCTTGCGATGGGTAAGCTTTGTTTTTATGGCCTGCATTATTAAATCGACATTTTCGTAACACAATTGATGTATTTTATATGTCGAAATAAAACAAAGCAGTTTATAATAGTAAAGAACACAAGATTTATAGTGGTTCGGCCAAGAACTGGGCCTGCATCCACTTTATAGTTCTTATTATTCACTTGCACTGGCTTTACAACGGCTTTCAATACAAGAATCATACATTCATCATTCTTTTACAATATTTCATTAAAGCCTTTAAGTAAAATATGGGCGCAAATGATTGTTATTCCAAGCTCTTGGAATTGGGTCTCCTTCGACGGTTACAAGTTTGAATGTGCCATCAAGAAGTTTTTGGACTATAACATACGGCCCTTCCTAGTTTGGCCCAAGCACACCTGTAGGTGTCATAATTCTTTTTAAGATTAGATCCCCAACTTCAAAGCTGCGTCAGCGATCTTTGGAAATAAAGTGCCTGGCTATTCTTTGCTGATGAGCCGCAATTCTGAGCTCAGCTTTTCCCTTTTTTCATCAAGGAAGTCAAGGGCTTCAAGTTGCAGCTTTTCATTTTTGGTTTGATTGAAATGGATTCTTCTGTGCGAAGGGACTTCTGTTTCCACTGGAATCATTGCTTCCGATCCATATGCCAATGAAAATGGTGTGTGCCCAGTCGCAGTTTTGTGGGTAGTTCTGTATGCCCATAGTGCTAGTGGCAGCTTATCAACCCAACCACCTTTTGCTTTTTCTAGCTCCTTTCTGATGGTTGACTTGATAATTTTATTCACTACTTCCACTTGCCCGTTTGCCTACGGATGAGCCACTGCTGAGAAACTTTTCTGGATCTTGGAACTCTTTACTTTCAAATTGGGTTCCATTGTCTGTGATTATCTTTTGAGGCACACCATACATGCAAATGATACTCTTAGTTACAAAGTTTATCATTTTCTTAGAGGTAATAGTGGTTAAGGGTTCAGATTCAGCCCATTTAGTAAAATAATCAACAGCAACTATAGCATATCTGATTCCGGATTTTGTAGTTGGCAAAGGCCCAATAAGATCTATTCCCCAAATAGCAAATGGCCACGGACTGACCATCTGTGTTATCTCAGTGGAAGGTGCTCTTGGGATTTTTGCAAATTTCTAGCATCGGTCACATTTTCGGGGGTAACTCACTGCATCACGATTAATATCTGGCCAAAAATATCCATAACGGAGAATTTTCTTTGCTAAAGTTTGACCTCCTGAATGGTATCCACACTCTCCTCCATGTACCTCAGTTAGAATTGTCTCAGCTTCTTCCTCGGTCACACATCGGAGTAATGGCATTGAGAATCCCCGCCTATACAATTGGCCATCTTGAATTATAAATCTGGATGCTTTTCTTAACAACTTCTGCCGTTCTCTAAGCTTTCTGGTAGAGAGCCGTCGCGCAGGTATTCCAATATCGGAGTCATCCATGGTTCTCGCTCCTGTGATATAGTCATGATCCAGTCAATATCCATTTCATCAATGCTTGGAGTTGACAGGACTTCCACAGGAACTAATCCCAATAATTGAGCTTCACCAGTGCTTGCATACTTTGCGAGGGAATCTGCCTTCATGTTTTCTTCCCGAGGTATATGGTTTATCGTATAATGGTCCAGGTCCTCGAGAAGCTCCCAGGCTCTTGACAAGTAAGCGGGCAGATTTCCTACTTTGGTTTGAAACTCTTTCCTGACTTGACACACAATAAGCTGTGAATTTCTAAAGATCTGCAATGCCTTGATGTTCAGTTCTTTAGCAATCTTCAGGCCAGCAATGAGAGCTTCGTATTCTGCCTCATTATTAGTCGAAGGAAATTCTAATCTTAATGCATAACACAGTGACCGTCCTTCAGGGGTTTCAAGCACAACCCCAGCCCCGGAGCAGTAATCGTTTCTTGCGCCATCAACATATAATTTCCATAGAATTAGGGGATTATCGGTTACCATCTCCTCGCTATCACCTTTTTCTATACATTCTGCGATGAAGTCTGCTAAAGCTTGTCCGTTGATTGCTCTCCGGGGATGATAAGTGATGTCATATTGACTGAGCTCAATATTCCACTTCAAAAGACGACCCGAAGTCTCAGGACGAAATAGGACTTACTTCAAGGGCTGATCGGTGAGGACTTTGATGGGATGAGCTTGGAAATATGGCCTTAATTTTCTTGATGCAATCAGTAGACAATAGGCGAGCTTTTCCAACTTTGAATAGTTCAATTCTGCCCCAGTGAATCTCTTGCTAATGTAGTAGACTGGGCGCTGAATTTTCGCATCCTCCCGTACCAAAGCTGCACTGAGGGCATGAGACGAGATTGCCAAATATACAAAAATATCTTCACCATTGTCAGGCTTAGAAAGTATAGGAGGCGTTTCCATATGACGAATCAGCTCATCGAAAGCTTTCTGGCATTCAGGAGTCCAGTCAAAGTTTTTTCTTCCTTTCTTTAAAGCATCAAAGAATGGAATGCATTTATCAGTAGCTTTGGAAATGAACCGACTTAAGGCAGCAACTTTTCCATTGAGACTTTGCAATCCTTCTTCGTTCTAGGAGCTTTGAATTCTCTTAAGGCAGTTATCTGAGCGGGATTAGCTTCAATGCCCCTTGCACTCACAATGAAACCCAAAAACTTTCCAGATTCTACCCCAAATGAACACTGCAAAGGATTAAGCTTCATACCATACTCTCAGAGGATTGAGAACATCTCTGCCAAGTGATCCATGTGGTCCACTGCTTTCTTTGATTTTACTAGCATATCATCGACATAAACTTCCATAGTCTTGCCAATCTGCGGTTTAAACATGGCATTAACAAGTCTTTGGTAAGTTGCCCCTGCATTCTTAAGTCCGAAAGGCATGACTCTTTAGCAGTAAAGACCAACATCGGTGATAAAGCTCGTGTCCTCCTGATCTGGCTCATGCATCATGATCTGGTTATATCCGGAGTAGGGATCCATAAAAGATAGCAATTCATGCCCCGCCGTTCCATCCACTAACTGGTCAATCCTGGGTAACGGGAAGCAGTCTTTGGGGCAGGCTTTGTTTAGATCTGAAAAGTCAATGCACACTCTCCATTTTCCATTAGCTTTTTTAACCAACACAGGAATTGAGACCCAATTCGGATAAGTGGATTCCCTGACAAAACCATTTTCCATGAGCCGATCAACTTCTTCTTTCAATGCTGCTGACCTTTCAGGACCTTGAGTTCTTATTTTCGGCTTTACCGGTGTAAACTTTGGATCAATATTCAAGGTATGCACTGCAATTTCTGGAGATATTCCACACATATCAGCAAGAGTCCAAGCAAATACATCCAGATTTGCTTTCAAAAATGATATCAAAATATTTTGAACCGTTGCATTAATTTGCGAATCCACATTCAACACTTTGTTCGGGTCTTTCGGGTCAACAGGTACCTGCACTGTCACTTCAAATGGTACCACTCTATTCTCCCCTGCACTGGCTTTTCTAGGATCCATCTCTCTTCGTGCACCGCTATGTTCGCCTGTGCAGGGTCCACCCGGTAATTGCTACAAGGTTGATTCTTTGATGCAGACTGGGGCCGCCGCATCTTTTCCCATTTCTCTCTTCCTCGTTTCACGCAACTCTGTAAGATAACATTCTCGCCCGGCATTCTGATCCCCTTTCACCACACCGCCTCCATTATCAGTGGGGAATTTTATGGTCAGACACCATGGGGCAAGAATAGCTTTGAATGCTGCCAGAGTTGGTCGACCTAGGAAGGCATTGTAGGCAAAAAATTCTTCAACAATAACAAAGGTCTGTTTTCGAGCCACTTTTCTCTACCCCTCTCCAAGCTCTACGAACAAATCGATAGTCCCAATTGGCTGTTTCGGCTCCCCAGTAAAACCATCAATCTTTAGTGATGAAGCTTGAACGTCAGCCATTGGAATCTTCATCTGATCAAAAGTCTTTTTGAAGAGAATGTTGCACGAAGCTCCACAGTCAACCAGAACTCTCTTCACAGTAGCTGGCCCAATGCCAGCGGAGATGACCAAAGGATCAATGGTAGGAGCTTCAACACCCATCGAATCCCTAGAACTGAATATAATGTCATCATTAAAAGTTTTCTGCTGCTTCAGGGGTGCTTCAAAGCACGGGCATATCTTTCCATCTCACCCCAACTCCTGCCAGCTGAGTGAGGGCCCCCTGTAAACATATTTATAACAGGCCTCTCTGATTCATGAGCTGCCGCCTTTTCACTTGAGCTAGGACGATGAACAGGAACCTGTTGTCCTTGAGTTGACGAAGTTGGGCCATTCTCGTTACTTTTTACATATTGCTGGAGCTTGTTTTCCTTCAATAGTTCCTCAATTACCTCCTTCAAGTGACGGCACTCGTTAGTATCATGCCCGGGTTGGTTATGGAACCGGAAAAACCTTCCATTCTTCTCGGCTTTCCTATTAACTCTTTGCTTAGCTGGTGCGGAGAATTCGATCGTGTCTTTGTTTGCAAAGTAGATGTTTTCCGGGGTATCAGTCAGAGGGGTAAAGTTGAAGGGACGACCTTTATTTACATCACCTTGCTTCTTCTGGCCATCGTTCCCCCTCTTCTGATTGCCAGATTCCTTATTCAGAACCGCATTACTATTTCCAGCCCCTGTCGATACCATCTTAGCCGGTGCTTGGAGGCTTTCCAAGCGCATGAATTCATCGGCTTTCTTATAAAACTTGTCAAGCGAATTTGATTCTTTCATTTTCAACCACCTTCCAAATTCACTTGATTTATCAATTGCCCTCATCAAGTATGTCAGGATCATGCGTGGCTCTGCGTTATCCACCTCGGCCAAAGCAATGTTAAAGCGATTCAAGAATGATCTGATAGATTCTCCAGGATTTTGTTCTAGGCTGGAGAGCGACATTATATCCTTTGCCTTTGATGCATACAATCGAAACTGTTTATTGAATTTCCGAGTCAAATCAGAAAATTGGTCTATCGATCGGACCGGCAGCTTTGTGAACCAAAGTAGAGCAACTCCTTCCAGGTATACCGGAAAATATCGGCATTTGATTTCATCAGAGGCTCTGTCACCCGTCATGTGCTAATCATACTTATACAGAAACTCATTAGGATCGCTCGTTCCCTTATAAGCCGGTACGGTAGGAGGAACAAACTTCCTAGGAAATTCTGCTTTCAAAATCCTTTCAGTGAATGGAGTCTTGCTCAGAGCAAAGCCCCATTCTTTTTCATCTTCCTCCCTTCGCATACTTTCCTTCATGATTTGTCGAACCATCCCTGAGAAATACTCCTCATCATTAAGGGGCTCAGCAGGACAGGCATCGGCCATCTTTTTAGAAGTTTGCCTTGACAGGCGTTCACGGATAGTTGGCTGTTGTCCCAATCCTCCAACTTGGGGAGGTGTGCCTTTAACCGGGCCAGCTTCCCTTTGAGGAATATCTCTTTCTTCCACATCATGAACATTATCAGCAAAGTTTGGTTCGTTATTCACCGGTTGATGGTTAGCCCCAAGCAAAGTGTTCAACCTTTCCAACATCAGATTGTTTTGGGCTTCCATCAGCTGATATAGCCCAGAAATTGCGGCATCCAATTCTGCTCGCGTTACTCCAACAGTTGGAGTTGTTTGAATTAAAGGAGGAGAAGTGGCAGTAGTCTCGCGAACATCGTCGGATCTAACAGACTTGCGCTTTCTTCCGGGAGCCATTATTTCTGACAAACTTCTGGTTTTTAGAGAGATCCTTTCCACAAGTTTCTGTGAAGCTATGATGACAGTATCCTGAGTTAGTATTTCTCGGTGAAAGCACCAAAAATGTTAACGTAAAAATATGACACTAACACCCCGGTGTAAGTAGTGTAAGTATGAAAGCACCACCCTTCGCACGGGAATTAGAGTATAAGCAGAGAAATCACAGAAAAGCAGTAAAAGACAGCAATTTTATAGTGGTTCGGCTTAAGATCGAGCCTACGTCCACTTTAAACTCTTTTATTGATGATTTGATTACAATTCTTTACACTGCACTTCAATTACAACACACTTCGGACAAGTAGCTCAAACTTCAAAGAAGAATAATCTTTTCGGATTCATGTTGAATGACGTAGATTCTCTCTTGAAATTCGTAGTAGCGTCCTTGGAGATTGGAGTGTTGAATGTATTGCACGGGTTGAAGAAAATGACAAGGCCTTGATGCTTTTTAGAAATGATCCAAAAAAAGGCCCCCCAATGTTGGAGCATATGCCATATTTATAGGGTTATCTGGATGGGTTTAGGTCGTGAGCGACCTAAAATAGGTCTTGAGTCATTGGCGAGCTAAGGAATCACGAGCTACGACCTAAGTGGTGCGCCCCTCTCTATATGAACTAACGGGTACGACTTAACGACATATGGGAAGCGGCATAGTTGATACATAGTTTTTCCACTAAGTATTAGATTTCTGCCGGCTTAACATAGGTTGTCAAAGCATTAGGTCGTTGCCGCTTTAACACCTTAGGTCATAGAGAACTTCAGCCGTTAGGTCGTTCACCTTTGGTCATTAGGTCGTCCATTCCTTTAGGCAGTTAGGTTGTCTACCTTTAGGTCGTTAGGTCGTTCACCTTTAGGCAGTTAGGTCGTCTACCTTTAGGTCGTTAGGTCGTCCATTCCTTTAGGCAGTTAGGTCGTCTACCTTTAGGTCGTTAGGTCGTCCATTCCTTTAGGCAGTTAGGTCGTCTACCTTTAGGTCGTTAGGTCGTCCATTCCTTTAGGCAGTTAGGTCGTCTACCTCTAGGTCGCTAGAAAAGCGGTGTTAACAGAAGGAACTAGGGTCGAATTTAGGGTTGAGTCCCGATTCGAATACTGCTTTGAATCAATGAACGACGTTCCAGAAATAGACAAATGATTGAAGAAACCCAGATGGAAAATCTCTATGACAATACAGACCGGAGGTCTTTTATGGCTAGTGGGTTGCTTGTTGATAACCTCGGAGTTTCTCCCAAGATAATGAATAGCAGCGATTCCTTGTTGTGGGATCTACGATGATGCAAGGGCTGCGGCTACTGTAATTAGGGATGCATTAGGGTGGTGCCTTCGGTTCATCCTTTACCTGGATGACCTGCATGGGAGAATGTCTAACAAAGCATTTCCAATGATTACGAATGTTGACTTTTACAAACATACATCTGTTTGGTGGTGGAGAAGGAAATTTCTCTTAGCTTAACACCATTCTCAGAGACGTACGAGCTCGGAGGTTGTATTTTTGTTGGAATCAATTAGTAATTGGCGGATCTGGCAATACAGCATTCAGAGTGAATGAGATGGAATAAAAAAGGTAACGTGTTACCCTGAGCCTCATCAAATGGGGAGTGATTGAAACAGGACGTGCGACAAGATGAGTCATGGTTTAGCACCCATGAGAATATTCCCATTTTCCCTTCTAGATAGAAAATTAATTTCCCTCTATATGTTGGGATCTAAAGTATGTGGTATGTAACGACCCCAAATTTTTTTATGAATTTAAATTGATAATTTAAATGATTTATTGAATTAAAATTGTAAAAATTGATTATAAATGGCAGCGAGTTTCCCCGATTCAAATAAAAATAAGTAATTAATGCAACAAAAGAAAAAGTATGCAGCCGCCAAAGTGATAAATGTAAATCTCTTTAGTCACCAAAACAAAAATATAAAACTATGAGCTGAAGTCAATGCAAACTGTACATACATAAAGAAAAAGAGTATAAGCATAAAAACATAAAGTACCTCAGCCCCCAAAACGATTTTTCATATCTTCAGCCGAGAGAAAAAAAAATTTAAACAAAGTGATATGTACATGAAGTAATAAATGCAACATACATCATGCATTTAATGCAAGTGTTTTCAGCATGCTTTTGTACAAATATAATGTAGCCTGTAGACTTGTTTCCCCTATATCATCCTCATTCCAGTTTCGTTCATCAAACTAAAAAAAAAAAAAGAAAAGACAGTATCAAGCTTGAAAGTAAAATCTACACAACCTGGAAGCAAGATTCAAGGGCATCAAAACAAAAGTAAGATCAGCAAGAAAGTTTAAAGGCTGTTTCAAGATAAAAGAAAACTTTGTTCTTTTTCTTAAGGCACGGTGAGTAACATATTAAAATTTAAAACTAAGTAAATAGTTGTCTACTTGCTTGTGAAGTTCTGAAATGGATGATGCTTTGTTTATGCATATATAAGTGATAACTGTGTTTATAAATTTATAATATGCACGCTGTTTATATGTGCTTTGTCCCTGCTTTTACATGTAAGCAAAACTCACCTATATCCCTGGATATTAAAAAATTAATGCTTAAGTATTGGATAGAAATGATGGGTGTTTATGCTTGCTTGTCTGTGTGAATATATACATGATGATATATATATATATATATATATATATATGTTTTTGTCCAGGTGCTTACTTTGTTATAACAACAGAATGGAAATAACATCTTGAAGAAAACAAATCATATCTTCCTTTCAAAACAAAATTCAGCTTTGATTACTGAAAAGAAATTGTTTGTAACATCCTAAATTTAAAAAAAAAAATCAAGTCACAATATTACATAAATATTATAAAAATAAATTTTCACAATAAAAACTTTCTTTTTCAGGAAAATCGAAATTTTTATTTTTGAAATCTGATTTCATACTTAGACTAGCATTATGAAATGATGATTTTTGGTGGATATCTCGTGATTTTTAAATAAGAGATGATCGAGAATTTCTATGTCGAACGAAAAGTGAATTTTTTTGAATTCCCTGTGATCGATCAAGTGTTGGACTTCGGGATCGAGGTAGTGGATGCTGGAATGATTGTAGATGGTAGGAAAAATGCAACTAAATTTTCATATACAGTATTGTGTGAGATTGGAATCAAAATAGGGTTTTATACCCTGAGTTTGACGTCGAAGTTCCATTGAAATTCACGGCGATGAGGAGCAACCGGAGTGAGTCGCGACTGGGGGAAACGAGAGAGGGAACTGCGGTGAAGCTCTGGGCGTGGTGACGTGGTGTCGTGTGGACGAGATGGTCGTGGCGTTGGGTTTTCCTAATGGGGTTTTGGGTTTTGGGTCAATCGAACTCCTCGATTTTGATTCACGTGTTTATTTTTCGATCTGAATGTTCGAAGGGGTTTGCGTGGGGAGGAGCGATCGGTGAGGGTCACCGCGATGGCCTACGATGGTCGAAAACGTTCGTGCACGTGCACGTGGAGGGATGCGTGTCAGTGTTAAGCGTGGGTGGTCTTATTTGCTTTCCAACAGCATTTGCTTAAGAAGAGGAAATGAAGAAGACAAGGGTACAGGAAATCTTGGGGTAATTTCATGTTGAACGCGATGTAAACCAGGACACTCGAGAATTTAGGAAGTTTACTTCGGGTTTCACTTAAGCACGCGAGTACATTTTTTATCTGCAGCTATATTTTTTTAACTTAAGAAAAAAAGTGAGAGAGAGAGAGAGAGCGTGGAAGAAGAAGCACGAGCAGAAGGAACGCGAGAGGGAGACGGGGAAGACAGTGGGGAACCCGAGTTTGAACTCGAAGCAAGGCATGGGAAGTTTGTGGTAGTTTCCCTGTCAACTGGGAATATGTTTTGGTTTTTTTTTTTTAAGAAAAACATATAGAGTTAATGCTTAACCGTGTTTTTAAACCTTGTTGATATTGTAATTAAGTAATAAATTTAGTTAGTATAAATTAATTAACAATTAAGTTTAGTAGTTGATAAGGAATTGATTTTCAACTTTAAAGGAAGACTTTTTAATGTTAGTAAAGTTGAACGATTAATTAAATTATAATTGTAAATAGGGATTTCTTAATGGTTAAGTGATAAAATAAGGATAATTAACCACTTAAGTTATTTAATGAATGACTAATAGTTAATTAAGTAATTTAATTTAGAATTAAATAAATGAATAATTAAGTACTTAATTAAATAGTGTGAATAAAGTAAATTAAGAAATGTTATTAGTTAATGAGGATAATTAACTATGAATTATTAAGTAACAAAATCAAATGTGATAAATTTTGATAACAAATTAGATTAATTAATTAAATCAATTGTAAATTGTTAATTACTTAATGGAAGCAATTAAAGGGTTAATTACCAATTGTAATTAAATTTGGATATTTTGATTTAATTAATGATAAAAATAAATTGGTGATTAATGATTTGTTATTATGAGATGATTGCTTAACGATAAGAAATTAAAGAGTAAATTTCTTGAAATAATTAATTAAGAAGTTAATTAATTATATAAATGGGTTCAAAAGTTAATTTAATTAAATATGATCGATTTGATTAATTAAAGTGTTTGATAAATTAATTTATATCAAATGATTTGGATTAAATAAATCAAAATTGGATAATGAATTCATAAGTAATTAATTAAATTTGAAATAGCTTGAATAAATTAGGATTAAACAATTGATTAATCCTGCTTATAAATGTTTATTGAATGCTTGACCTTACTTATGAATGATCATATTATATGTGATGCCTTGAATTGATTGTCCTATCTGATCTGTAATATCTTGTTCTGTGAATTGAGCTATGTGAAATTTACTCATTTATTTATGTACATTTGTGTATTATCTGTGAATCTGTGAATGGAAGATAAGCATTATAGTTTATATTGCTTATCGAATATATTGTCGTATTTGATCTGTGATGATTGAATGGTTGTGCACTATTGTGTTAAACCCCTGGACCACACTTATACACACACCAATATGGATTTCACGAGGAAATCGGTTAAGTCATAGATTTTTGAAATAGTTTTGAATTTGAATTTTTAAATTCAAATGTTTTGGAAATGGAATCGAAATAAAAGTGAAAAACATTTGGAATGAAATTTCAAGTTAAAATTTATTTTAATTTACTTGATTAAGTTTTGGAAATTAAATAAATTTATTTAAATTTAGATCCTAAATTTGAAATTGAATTCTATGATTTGAAATTAGGGATTAAAGATGTTTTATCGGATATATATGAGTTAAACCTTGTTTAAGTATTGTTTTTGGGAAATTGAATTAACCTAAAGATTGTAACTTATAAAAAGGAAATCGGGTTTTTCCAAAATAAAGCCGTTATTTCTAAATGATAAAAAGCTTTGGTTTCAAATCTTATTGAAAGGGATTTCAAGTTAAAACTAAGATAGTTTTCCAAGTTATAAATGAATATTTGGAAACAAATTTTGAAAATGAATGTTTGGGAACGATTTGAAAACTATGAGACAAATCTTTGAATTTAAAGATTTGATGAATTAAGCTTTTTGAAACGGGATTGTTTTGAAATCCGAAAATGAATATTTATGAAAGTAAGTGAACATTATGAAATAAATCTTTTCTTTAAAAGATTTGAAATGGTAATTGGATTAAACCATTTGAAAGTAAGTTTTGAATTATTAAGTTGTGACTTAATTGAAATCCCAATATCCATATGTTTTTGAACTATTTCGCTCACTATTCCGTTTAGCCGGGAAAGGACCTTTGTGTCGTATAACCCATTCCGAATATGTGATACGTCGTTATGGATAGCATTTGAAGACCGGTGTTGAAGACCGGGTATTTGCGAGAACGATAGGATGACCTATCGATTGTCTCTGCACTGAGTCGCGCCGGTATATAGATTTCCTAAGTGATGGGAAGTCCGATCGGGATTGTGAATACCCGGATTTGCAAGGGCTTCGTAAGAAGTGCCTTCGGTTCTGTTCGAACCCAGAACAGACTTGTATGGATTGTATGTCTGATATTACAAGTTGAGATATAAAGCTGATTTCTTTCAAATATATTTCTGTTGGTGGCGGAGAATTTATTCTTTTAGCTTAACACCCTTCTCTGAGACGTACGAGCTCAGAGGTTATGTAGTTGAAGGTTATCAGCGATATATTCCCAATTTGGTAATGTGACATGCTAAGTGTTGCTGTGAAATGATCATTGTTTGATCATTTGTGATATGATCATTTGTTTGATCATTTATCTTTGTGATCATTACTTTGATCATTTGTTGACCCAAAGCACTGCTTTTGTAAAGCGTGGCTTTGTGGACGAGACTTCATCGAGCCTCACACCCCGGAATGGTCAAAACAGGAAAGATGCAGCAAGGTTATTAGGGGTAGCGCCCCTTTAGGGTATGTACATCTCCTTCTGGATAGAAGTGGTATCATGGTATGGAGCCCAGATACTTACTTATGTGGACATCACAAACTTATATATATCTTGTTTTGTGATTTGATGTTGGGGCCCCGGTTAAAGGTTGTTACAACCGGGAGGTGGCGTACTCGTGTTAGTAGTTACCCAGTTAGGGGTAACCCGGCCTTGTGTTGGCAGAGATCCGGTTAGGTTCTCGGGGACGTCCTTCCAGAGGCGTTCTCATGTGGCAATGGGAAGTTCCTTGGCCTGACCATTGTTGGAAATCCAAAGAAACAATACGAGCCCAGTACGGTTTTAGTTGTAGAACCTGCCATTCACTTATGGTGGCGCCCCACTTTTTGGATGGTAGCTATAGTAGGCATAGTTTGAAATGTCTATGCTGGCTAAGATTTATATTCTACTTTCGAAATGTTTTCTGCACCGTGCACTTATAATAATAATATCAAAGAAATTTTCTGCGTATTAAGCATGTTTGACTATCATAAGAAGAAATCTTCTCCAAGTCTGCGTTTGCATTGTGTGTGGTGGGAGGTCTTATGGTAGTTTCATTTTCAAAAAGCATTGCGAATTTATTTTAAAATTCTCTTGTTGATTGTTTTTAAAGGTAAACTGTTTTTGTTGCTCACACCAGTCCCATGACTGATCCGGAGTTTATTGTTCCTTTCCAAAACTCTGGATGCTCATTATTTTCCACACGAGCAGTCTAGAGTTGGGTTTTTCAGATAGTTAGATATAGTGGATTATCTGGAGTTAGTTCAGTCTTTGGTTCGCACCAGCCTTGCTTATCTTTGTGCATCGTTGTTGGGAGTTCGAGCTATTACTGGATTGGCTCTTGGAGATGGAGTTCAGATTTGGAGTTCTTCGTTGAAGACTATCTTAGAGTTATTTGTTCCGCTGCTAGTGTTATCTATTTCCTTTCTGCTGCTATTTTATTGTATCTCTGATGTATATTGATATTCATTGTATCACTATGTTGTATCAGTGTTGTATATCAATGTATTATTCTTTTATTCCGCTGTGTTATTTACTTAATGTTGTTATAAGCTCCGGCGAATCGGTTTTGAACGGTCGAATCTACGGCATTCGAATACGATTTGAAGTATGGATGTCGATTTTCGAGCGGGCAAAACCCGCATTCGTTACATTTGGTATCAGAGCTAAGGTTGAAACTTTAGCTCAGGAGTATAACACATTAAGTAGCTCATTAAAGATAGGGTGAAGTAAACCCTAGAATGAGTCTATCCTTAAGATATCCGTTTGAACGCCTCAGTAAATTCTCTTACTATCCACTAATAGTGAGTATGAGTGCAAGAAGAGGACGAGATAGGGGACAGGGAAATACGACTATAAATGGTCGATACTCTGTAACAACAGTGGAAACAACTTTCTTATCAATTTCCTTTAATTCGTCTTTCCCAATTTCTTTGATTGATTCGTGACAACTCCAGAAAGAAGTTCGGTGCGTTGATGCCCTACGAATCGTTGTAGGAAATTTTTATTTCGTACCTTCATCGATTTCTTTTCAGTTTTTGATTTAAACTTTAATGAATTAGAAAATTTTGAATAAATTGGAAATTTTAAATTGAGTTAAATTGGTTAATATAATATAAAGCTAAGTTTGAATTGTATTGATAAAACAATTTCGTTTAAACCCAAATTTAAAATTTTGTTGTAATTTCTTGAGTATATCGAAGTCCGAAGAGGGACAAATTGGTATATATTTTGGAATATTCCGATTTGAATTTGGAATTCATATCTGGAGTTTAAGGAATTATAGGAGATCGAATCTATCTATCTCTTTGTTGTTTCGTGCCTGCGAATTTCGAGGACGAAATTCTTTTTAAGGGGGAAAGTTTGTAACGACCCCAGATTTTTTTTATGAATTTAAATTGATAATTTAAATGATTTATTGAATTAAAATTCTAAAAATTGATTATAAATGGCAGCGAGTTTCCCCGATTCAAATAAAAATAAGTAATTAATGCAACAAAAGAAAAAGTATGCAGCCGCCAAAGTGATAAATGTAAATCTCTTTAGTCACCAAAACAAAAATATAAAACTATGAGCTGAAGTCAATGCAAACTGTACATACATAAAGAAAAAGAGTATAAGCATAAAAACATAAAGTACCTCAACCCCCAAAACGATTTTTCATATCTTCAGCCGAGAGAAAAAAAATTTAAACAAAGTGATATGTACATGAAGTAATAAATGCAACATACATCATGCATTTAATGCAAGTGTTTTCAGCATGCTTTTGTACAAATATAATGTAGCCTGTAGACTTGTTTCCCCTATATCATCCTCATTCCAGTTTCGTTCATCAAACTAAAAAAAAAAGACAGTATCAAGCTTGAAAGTAAAATCTACACAACCTGGAAGCAAGATTCAAGGGCATCAAAACAAAAGTAAGGTCAGCAAGAAAGTTTAAAGGCTGTTTCAAGATAAAAGAAAACTTTGTTCTTTTTCTTAAAGCACGGTGAGTAACATTTTAAAATTTAAAACTAAGTAAATAGTTGTCTACTTGCTTGTGAAGTTCTGAAATGGATGATGCTTTGTTTATGCATATATAAGTGATAACTGCGTTTATAAATTTATAATATGCACGCTGTTTATATGTGCTTTGTCCCTGCTTTTACATGTAAGCAAAACTCACCTATATCCCTGGATACTAAAAAATTAATGCTTAAGTATTGGATAGAAATGATGGGTGTTTATGCTTGCTTGTCTGTGTGAATATATACAAGATATATATATATATATATATATATATATATATATATATATGTTTGTGTCCAGGTGCTTACTTTGTTATAACAACAGAATGGAAATAACATCTTGAAGAAAACAAATCATATCTTCCTTTCAAAACAAAATTCAGCTTTGATTACTGAAAGAAATTGTTTGTAACATCCTAAATTTAAAAAAAAAAAATTCAAGTGACAATATTACATAAATATTGTAAAAATAAAATTTCACAGTAAAAACTTTCTTTTTCAGAAAAATCAAAATTTTTATTTTTGAAATCTGATTTCATACTTAGACTAGCATTATGAAATGATGATTTTTGGTGGATATCTCGTGATTTTTAAATAAGAGATGATCGAGAATTTCTATGTCGAACGAAAAGTGAATTTTTTTGAATTCCCTGTGATCGATCAGGTGTTGGACTTCGGGATCGAGGTAGTGGATGCTGGAATGATTGTAGATGGTAGGAAAAATGCAACTAAATTTTCATATACAGTATTGTGTGAGATTGGAATCAAAATACGGTTTTATACCCTAAGTTTGACGTCGAAGTTCCATTGAAATTCACGGCGACGAGGAGCAACCGGAGTGAGTCGCGACTGGGGGAAACGAGAGAGGGAACTGCGGTGAAGCTCTGGGCGTGGTGACGTGGTGTCATGTGGACGAGATGGTCGTGGCGTTGGGTTTTCCTGATGGGGTTTTGGGTTTTGGGTCGATCGAACTCCTCGATTTTGATTCACGTGTTTATTTTTCGATCTGAATGTTCGAAGGGGTTTGCGTGGGGAGGAGCGATCGGTGAGGGTCACCGCGATGGCCTACGGTGGTCGAAAACGTTCGTGCACGTGCACGTGGAGGGATGCGTGTCAGTGTTAAGCGTGGGTGGTCTTATTTGCTTTCCAACAGCATTTGCTTAAGAAGAGGAAATGAAGAAGACAAGGGTACAGGAAATCTTGGGGTAATTTCATGTTGAACGCGATGTAAACCAGGACACTCGAGAATTTGGGAAGTTTACTTCGGGTATTACTTAAGCACGCGAGTACATTTTTTATCTGCAGCTATATTTTTTTAACTTAAGAAAAAAAGTGAGAGAGAGAGAGAGCGTGGAAGAAGAAGCATGAGCAGAAGGAACGCGAGAGGGAGACGGGGAAGACAGTAGGGAACCCGAGTTTGAACTTGAAGCAAGGCATGGGAAGTTTGTGGTAGTTTCCCTGTCAACTGGGAATATGTTTTGTTTTTTTTTTAAGAAAAACATATAGAGTTAATGCTTAACCGTGTTTTTAAACCCTGTTGATATTGTAATTAAGTAATAAATTTAGTTAGTATAAAGTAATTAACAATTAAGTTTAGTAGTTGATAAGGAATTGATTTTCAACTTTAAAGGAAGACTTTTTAATGTTAATCAAGTTGAACGATTAATTAAATTATAATTGTAAATAGGGATTTCTTAATGGTTAAGTGATAAAATAAGGATAATTAACCACTTAAGTTATTTAATGAATGACTAATAGTTAATTAAGTAATTTAATTTAGAATTAAATAAATGAATAATTAAGTACTTAATTAAATAGTGTGAATAAAGTAAATTAAGAAATGTTATTAGTTAATGAGGATAATTAACTATGAATTATTAAGTAACAAAATCAAATGTGATAAATTTTGATAACAAATTAGATTAATTAATTAAATCAATTGTAAATTGTTAATTACTTAATGGAAGCAATTAAAGGGTTAATTACCAATTGTAATTAAATTTGGATATTTTGATTTAATTAATGATAAAAATAAATTGGTGATTAATGATTTGTTATTATGAGATGATTGCTTAACGATAAGAAATTAAAGAGTAAATTTCTTGAAATAATTAATTAAGAAGTTAATTAATTATATAAATGGGTTCAAAAGTTAATTTAATTAAATATGATCGATTTGATTAATTAAAGTGTTTGATAAATTAATTTATATCAAATGATTTGGATTAAATAAATCAAAAATGGATAATGAATTCATGAGTAATTAATTAAATTTGAAATAGCTTGAATAAATTAATATTAAACAATTGATTAATCCTGCTTATAAATGTTTATTGAATGCTTGACCTTACTTATGAATGATCATATTATATGTGATGCCTTGAATTGATTGTCCTATCTGATCTGTAATATCTTGTTCTGTGAATTGAGCTATGTGAAGTTTACTCATTTATTTATGTACATTTGTGTATTATCTGTGAATCTGTGAATGGACGATAAGCATTATAGTTTATATTGCTTATCGAATATATTGTCGTATTTGATCTGTGATGATTGAATGGTTGTGCATTTGTGTTAAACCCCTGGACCACACTTATACACACACCAATATGGATTTCATGAGGAAATCGGTTAGGTCACAGATTTTTGAAATAGTTTTGAATTTGAATTTTTAAATTCAAATGTTTTGGAAATGGAATCGGAATAAAAGTGAAAAACTTTTGGAATGAAATTTCAAGTTAAAATTTATTTTAATTTACTTGATTAAGTTTTGGAAATTAAATAAATTTATTTAAATTTAGATCCTAAATTTGAAATTGAATTCTATGATTTGAAATTAGGGATTAAAGATGTTTTATCGGATATATATGAGTTAAACCTTGTTTAAGTATTGTTTTTGGGAAATTGAATTAACCTAAAGATTGTAACTTATAAAAAGGAAATCGGGTTTTTCCAAAATAAAGCCGTTATTTCTAAATGATAAAAAGCTTTGGTTTCGAATCTTATTGAAAGGGATTTCAAGTTAAAACTAAGATAGTTTTCCAAGTTATAAATGAATATTTGGAAACAAATTTTGAAAATGAATGTTTGGGAACGATTTGAAAACTATGAGACAAATCTTTGAATTTAAAGATTTGATGAATTAAGCTTTTTGAAACGGGATTGTTTTGAAATCCGAAAATGAATATTTATGAAAGTAAGTGAACATTATGAAATAAATCTTTTCTTTAAAAGATTTGAAATGGTAATTGGATTAAACCATTTGAAAGTAAGTTTTGAATTATTAAGTTGTGACTTAATTGAAATCCCAATATCCATATGTTTTTGAACTATTTCGCTCACTATTCCGTTTAGCCGGGAAAGGACCTTTGTGTCGTATAACCCATTCCGAATATGTGATACGTCGTTATGGATAGCATTTGAAGACCGGTGTTGAAGACTGGGTATTTGCGAGAACGATAGGATGATCTATCGATTGTCTCTGCACTGAGTCGCGCCGGTATAGAGATTTCCTAAGTGATGGGAAGTCCGATCGGGATTGTGAATACCCGGATTTGCAAGGGCTTCGAAAGAAGTGCCTTCGGTTCTGTTCGAACCCGGAACAGACTTGTATGGATTGTATGTCTGATATTACAAGTTGAGATATAAAGCTGATTTCTTTCAAATATATTTCTGTTGGTGGCGGAGAATTTATTCTTTTAGCTTAACACCCTTCTCTGAGACGTACGTGCTCAGAGGTTATGCAGTTGAAGGTTATCAGCGATATATTCCCAATTTGGTAATGTGACATGCTAAATGTTGCTGTGAAATGATCATTGTTTGATCATTTGTGATATGATCATTTGTTTGATCATTTATCTTTGTGATCATTACTTTGATCATTTGTTGACCCAAAGAACTGCTTTTGTAAAGCGTGGCTTTGTGGACGAGACTTCATCGAGCCTCACACCCCGGAATGGTCAAAACAGGAAAGATGCAGCAAGGTTATTAGGGGTAGCGCCCCTTTAGGGTATGTACATCTCCTTCTGGATAGAAGTGGTATCATGGTATGGAGCCCAGATAGTTACTTATGTGGACATCACAAACTTATATATATCTTGTTTTGTGATTTGATGTTGGGGCCCCGGTTAAAAGTTGTTACAACCGGGAGGTGGCATACTCGTGTAGTAGTTACCCAGTTAGGGTTAACCCGACCTTGTGTTGGCAGAGATCCGGTTAGGTTCTCGGGGACGTCCTTCCAGAGGCGTTCTCATGTAGCAATGGGAAGTTCCTTGGCCTGACCATTGTTGGAAATCCAAAGAAACAATACGAGCCCAGTACGGTTTTAGTTGTAGAACCTGCCATTCACTTATGGTGGCGCCCCACTGTTTGGATGGTAGCTATAGTAGGCATAGTTCGAAATGTCTATGCTGGCTAAGATTTATATTCTACTTTCGAAATGTTTTCTGCACCGTGCACTTATAATAATAATATCAAAGGAATTTTCTGCGTATTAAGCATGTTTGACTATCATAAGAAGAAATCTCCTCCAAGTCTGCGTTTGCATTGTGTGTGTGGTGGGAGGTCTTATGGTAGTTTCATTTTCAAAAAGCATTGCGAATTTATTTTAAAATTCTCTTGTTGATTGTTTTTAAAGGTAAACTGTTTTTGTTGCTCACACCAGTCCCATGACTGATCCGGAGTTTATTGTTCCTTTTCTAAACTCTGGATGCTCATTATTTTCCACACGAGCAGTCTAGAGTTGGGTTTTTCAGATAGTTAGATATAGTGGATTATCTGGAGTTAGTTCAGTCTTTGGTTCACACCAGTCTTGCTTATCTTTGTGCATCGTTGTTGGGAGTTCGAGCTATTACTGGATTGGTTCTTGGAGATGGAGTTAAGATTTGGAGTTCTTCGTTGAAGACTATCTTAGAGTTATTTGTTCCGCTGCTAGTGTTATCTATTTTCTTTCTGCTGCTATTTTATTGTATCTCTGATGTATATTGATATTCATTGTATCACTATGTTGTATCAGTGTTGTATATCAATGTATTATTCTTTTATTCCACTGTGTTATTTACTTAATGTTGTTATAAGCTCCGGCGAATCGGTTTTGAACGGTCGAATCTACGGCATTCGAATACGATTTGAAGTATGGATGTCGATTTTCGAGCGGGCAAAACCCGCGTTCGTTACATGGTATGAGCGTGCTTAGAAGGTAAGAAACGACCAGGGAAAATGGTGCATTTGGTCTATCGGTTGGATAGGTAGTCTTGTTTAGGCATTGGATGGGGAACTCACACCTAGGTGCATCTCTCTAGTGGTGTACTGTACGGTAGGTTGTCCCTTACCTTGGTTGCTAGTATGGAATCCAATAATCCATTAAGAGCCTTGTACGATTTTGATTGTAGACCAAATGCTGGAATTTAATGAATGTAACACTTTCAACTAAGATTCATAAGTTTACTTGAAAAGCACTTTCAAAATAATGTCATTAAATAATATCCGTTACTTTTGGCGTAATCATTTTATGGTGATCATAAGCGAAAAATGCATTCAGTGGTTTTGTCTTGCGTGGTCTTATGAGATACCCTTTGTTTTCAAAATACGGATTTCTGATTTGGTGTCCAATTGTGACACTGTCGCATTTGGGATTGGTTCTTATGCTGGTTTTTCCAAGCCCGATCTGGGTGTTTTCAGCACTCGGGTCAGTATCAAGTGATTTCAGGATTAGCTATGCAAGTCGAGAAACGAGACGGCTGGACTTGGGGAGTTTCTTGGATAGAGATCATATGGGATCACATTTGCTTTGGCATAGTGCAACATGACAGGAGGTTCGAGCTTTCTAGAGGAGTGCTGGAGATTTGCATCTACGTATGGGCATAGCCTCATTACTTATGCATGTTATGTCTGTTGTTGTTTATCTATTATGCAATTGTAAGGACGGAGTTTATAACTGTCCAGACTGATAATAGGTCAAACTCTAATGATATGATTTTAAATGTTTTCCGCTGTAAGACATTGTTTAATATTATATTTTCTTTTTGCGTTATGAGATTTAGGTCTATTCCACTATGTTATTCTGTTCTGTTCTTGTTTCTTTTATTTCATCCTTAATGAGTTAGTTTTTCATGTCTTGGGAATTCGTGAACGAGGAGTATCATTCCGGTTTTTTAGGATGCAAAAAATCAAGTCTTTGCAGCTGGTCTTAGAGCATTGGTTAAGCAACAGCTTGATTGGGTGAATGTCTCATCAGAGATAGGATTAGTAATATCCTAGGATGAGTTACTAATTAGAGATAGGGATACTAATACCCTAGAATGAATCCGAGTGTGTGTGTGTATGAGCGTGTATTTGTTATTTTGATATACAAAATGATTTTTCATAATAAATGAAATAATTTTACATTAGGATTATATTATGTCTTTCAAAATGAATGATAGCAGTATCATTTATTGATTGACATGATTAGTGATGGTTTGAATTTAAAAGAGTAGATTGAAGTTAGACACTCAATCTGAGTCCGAACAGCTTGTGATTAGAACTTCACAGTTCGACTATAAGTTATTCGGTAAATGACACTAAGTTGGTTAGGTCACACATTAAACAGAGATAAGGTTGATAACCATGGATAGAATAAGACATCATATCTCCGACCGAGGTTATAGGTAATCAATTTATTTTGATATGCTTAGCTTTGCATTATAAAGGATTTATTGATGTGTGATGCTTGATTATTAAATATAAAATCGGAACCTGGACATCTTGTGACTAGAATCTCAAAATTTAACCATAAGATGTTTAGAGATAAGTTAAGACACTTGGACTAAAATAGAAGTAGTAGACTTGGTCAGCGACGAAGACTATGATATACCTTCTTCCGACATGCTTTATTCTGGGAAAGGGAGTGATATGTGGATCTTCGATCTAGCTAGTTCCGACGCAGAGAACTATTCAGGATTTTGCTTTGAGGATTGACTGAGATTTCCACCCGAGCCAGTGGTAGGTTATAAGTGGGTTGAGCCGTGGGTAGAAGACTTCGAGACACTAGTTTTTGGTATAGACTACCACCATAGTGGAGGCCTAGGATACATGGAAGAACCTTATGAGGAGGCATGGTTAAGCGGTGGTGAGGCAATCATTTTTCCATAGGTTGCATTTGCCCAGTGGCAGCAGAAATACATGGATGCTCATTCCCAGACTGGGAAAAACGATGTAGCGTACGGGCAAGAGGAGGAAGACATTGAGGAAGAAGGCACCGGCAATCTAGCTGACATCGAAGATCTAGAAGAAGGATCTGATACCAAATCAGAGTCCAAGTCAGAATCGGAGGTAGAGGAGGAGTTTGAGGTTGATGAGTTCGGAAATAAAGTTTGAGTAGGATAGATAAGCAGACTCGTGTATTATTATTATGTTCAGTTGATAAGCTATAACAGTATTGTGTTGCAGAATCTTTTGTGTTGGATGTTCTTTTTATTAAAGCTATGTGACAGAAGAAATTGTCTAACTAGTTGCAAAAGTAAAACAGTTCTCTTTTTATCTATATCCACTTGTTTGGAAAGACAAAGAGTTTTCTAGTAAAAGCGTAAGGAATTACGGATAAGAGTTTTTCAAAGATTAAGAAATGTAATATTGGTAAAAAGATAACAACATCCTTAGTTAATAAAATTAATAACCCTCATTTGTACAAAGAATAAGAGTTTGAATAACAACCACCTTATGAATTCTATTTCATGATTTGACTTAAGGGTGTTTGATAACAATTATTGATTAAAGATCAAGAGAAATTTATTGAGAGAATAAATTGATAACATCGCTTCATAAAAGTATACATTGCAAAAAATGAAGTTGAATTTGGAAAGTTTTGGTGGATAAGTCCGATTTGATTTATGACAATCAGAATAATCTTCTAAGTATTGGTCTGATGTTTGTTTCGGCAGGTAGGATCATATACTTAGTGGATTATCTTTCTTATCATTGTGCAATCGAAACGAGTTCAAATGCGAACAATAGTAAAGATAAGTAATAACTGACTAAAGTTATAAAAGATACCGATAATTTCAAATAAGAATGAAAAGAAGAGATCTAAAGACAACTAGTTCGAGTGTCTCGAAAGTAGCTGAAAATGGGAAAGTGATTATGTCGGGATGGTAAACACTTCCCTTGAATATATCCCTCATTACTAAAGGAATACAAGATACTATTTATAATACCCAGTTAGTTGTTGTTTTGGAGTTTCATGATCTATACCATATTGAGAAAGTAAAAGAAAAGTCGTCTTTGAAATGAAAATGAATTCATTTAAAAAAGAGAGTATAAGTGCATATCTCAAAGAAAAAGATAGCAAAGTACATAAAAGGTATATAAATTACTTCGTCGCATTTGGTTGATCAAAGATTCGAATAAAGAGCTTGAGGTGTCATACACCAGTACGAAAGAGTATAGATTACTTGATTCTTGATGACAAAATGGTGATGAGAATATTTGAGTAAGGTACTTGAGTTTTCTATCATAGTATAGCGCTATATAAGGAAAGCAAAGGACTCAGAAATAAGAAGTATGATCAGTGTTCCGCACTAAAGGATCAAGGGATCGGTATTAGTTCGGAAAGGATAGTTATGAATTCAGATAGTAGATCGAATCATACGGGTTGCGTATGGATTGTTTATATACATCATAGGAGAAGAAAGTTGGCTCTCGTCACACTTTCCAATCGTGGTAATTTTGGGGACGAAATTCTTTTAAGGAGGGGAGAATGTAACGACCCGCAAATTTATCACTGATAAATTATGTTTATTTTCAAATATTCAAATATAAGTCTTTATAACATAAGTTATGAGGATCTAAACCCTAATAAATAATGATAATACTTGTTTAAAAGGTTTAGAAACAAAAGAAGGATACTGGGATTTTTTGTCAAAAACGACAGGAAATCAATTTTTAGTAAATTTGAGATTATCTCAATAATCGCGCATGGCTTTAGATAGGTACACATATTTATCTAAATAAGTGAGAATATGAAATAAAATAATTTATTTTATTTTTGGAAATAAAAAGTAATTATGACATCATCATAATAATTAGTAATTAATTTATTAGGATTAAATCGAGATTTAATAATTTATTAATTCACTTTATATATTATAAAGTGATAGGAAATAGATTATAATGATTCATAAGAAGTTATGATCATGCTTAGAAAAGATAACACTAGTTGAAGCGTTATTGAGATTTTACAGCGTGAAATCGCAGCACTTTAAAATGTGTGATAAAATGAGTTTTTAATTAATCCGACGAGTTTTAATTAAATTAAAATTATTAAAATATAATTTATAATTTTTGTTTACATCGCTTCATAGATAAGAATACATCGGATAATGTGACCGACAAACAAAATTGGATTCCGTAATAAAACGGTACGCAGAAGATGTCGAAATGCCATAAATAAATAAATATACACACTTAGAATTTCGAGATTATATTTACATAAATGGAAGACGGATTGAAATGCGAAGGAGACGGAATGAAATACGCGTGTGCACGCGAGTGTGTGTGTGTGCGCATGTGTGCGAGTATATGCGTGTGTGTGTGTGTGTGTGTGTCACGAGTGCGTGTGTGTGGGTGGGAAGCGTGTGTCCATGTGGGGGTATGGATGAGTGAGTATGGGTGTGTACTTGTGATGTGATGGAGTGTGATGATGTGAAGGGGTAAGGTGTAGAAGTGAGTGTGTGATGTGATAGGTTATGGTGTACAAGGAGGAGTGTGGAGATGTGATGGGATATGGAGGTAAGATGGTATGCTAGAAGTGACATAAAGCATTATTATTTTAATAAAAATCCTAAGCTATAAATAAGTGCAACCTCTTCCTTTCTTCTCTTTTCATTTCATTTCCTTACTTTCTTTCTCAAAGGCTTCATTTCTTCCTTAGAAACTCTAATGGCTTCCTAAGAGAATTCTCAGGAAACTAGTTCAATATCAACTCAAAATCAATAAGTATGTACATCAATCTTTCTCTAAACAACGTTCTACACATAATGAGCCAAGCTACGTTGCTTGAAACTCGACAAAGCTCTAGGAACAACCCTTGGCCGTGAGCAATATGAAGTGGAGGTGGAGTTTGGAAGCTCCGGTGAAGAAAAAGCAAGGGTAGGTTATGCCAAAGTAAAGGCGTGAAGCACTGGAGGAGTGTGGAAGCAAATAGAAGAGCAAAGGTTGAATTTTTGCATTGGTTCATGTCAAGGCCGAACCACATTGTGTTGGGGAGGAGATTGGAAACTTGTCGTGGAGCGGAAGCTATGGCAAAATCATCCCGAGAAAGCTCGGGAAGGAGTGAGCTTGATTGTAAGAACACTTCACCACTTAAAGTTTAGCCTTATGGTTATAAAGTGGTATTAATGTTTAATTAATATGGATGCAAGTTAGTAAGACACACTTCGTCTCTTTAGCTTAGATTTATGATTAATAAGTCATAATTAGTATAACTTGTTAATTTGAACATGTTTGGAAAGTTAATTAACAAGTTATAAAAAGTTAGTAAGCAGATTAGAAATGGTAGTAAGCTATTAGTAAAGAAAAGTTAGTAAACTTCGTTGTTTTGATTTACTAATCATTGGATGTTATATGGATGATTGAATGATTTGGTTGTGTTGATGGCGTGATATTATATGGTAAGTATAAACAATACACCTTTGTTAGTTTGACATGTTTATATGTTAATATCATGACTTTCAAAAGGAATTCCAAGTCGCGTTACATATACATTAATATGTGTACAAAAGAAAAGTGTTAAGCCTCTTTAAAATAAAAGAGAAAAAAGATTTAAAATGGGTTTTAAATCATAGAATAGTTTGAATATAATATTATAATAGTATAATATTATAAAAGATAAAATATTTGAAAATAATATTTTTTAAGTTGAAAAAGTAGAAATAAATGGTTATAATAGTTTATAAGTGTTTTGAAAGTGTCTCGGGTAAGTTCCGGAACAATTCACCAAACGGTCAAAATTGGGCACTTTCCGTAGTGAAAGTTCACGGTGATGCGACTTGAATTTTGAATGGAAGTATAGAATGCGTTTCAAGTCGGAATGACTTGAAACCAAAAAAAAATTGTTCGTAAAGTTACTATCTTTCAAATGAATCATAAAAGTTAAGTTTTCGATTTGAAAATCTCAAGTTATGAGTAAAATAATTTTCAAAAAGGTCGTTGTAAGAGCAGTTAAAACCAGATTCTTATAAGTAGAGTTTTATAATTCTGAAAATTATGAAATAAATTTCTAAATTTATTATTAATATAATAATGAGGTTTGGAAGATAAAAATGAGTTTTTATACTTAATCAAAAGTATAATTATGGAAAATGACCTAGTTAATCACTATTCACTAGTGATTAAGGAATTGGATTTTAAAATTAAGGTACCAGATGGAGTTTTTGATTCAAATCTTTTAGGAATGATTTCATAATGATTAATTATGATTTTTAAGATTTATTTGAGAATTTTCTAAAGGCTTAGAAAAATTGTCAAATTCTATAGTGAATCGTTTAAATAATAAACGATAATTGGAAATAAGCTCAGAAGTGGCATTAGACTTTGAGGTATGGAAGCAACTGTTATTTAAAGGATAAAGAATGTGATCGAACCAAGGTCTGAGAGGAAATAGTTCCCCAACTTGGAAGGCCTCATTGTATACCAGTAAATAATTGAGTTTGAAATCGAAGACTTAAGTTATAGGTTTGTGACTTAAGTGATGGCATTAGACAACCATAGACTATCATAGCTTTAATAATACTCCAGATCTCAATCTCCATCCGTGGTCTCTTCCAATTATTCACAGCTTTGATCTTATCTGGATCGACTGACAATCCTTTCTCTGAAACCATGTGACCAAGAAACTTTGCCTCTTTCTTCCAGAAATGACACTTGGTAAACTTCGCCTTTAGCTGATTCTGCCTTAGCGTCTCAAGCACCACTCTAAGATTAACATCATGATCTCTCTCATCCTTAGAGTGTACTAGAATATTATCAATAAATACAAGTACAAACCTATGCATGTACTCTCAGAAAACTCGGTTCATCAAATATACGAAGAAAGCAGGTGCATTCATCAATCAAAATGGCATCACAAACCACACATATGAACCATATCTAGTCTGAAATGTCGTCAAAGGAATACTGTCCACCACCCTCAACTGATGGAAACCTATCACCTAATCCAAGTGGGAAAATACTCTGGCTCCACTCAACTGATCGAACATATCATCTATTCTTGGAAAAGGATACTTATTCTTAATCGTCTTTTCATTTAACCTACAATAGTCAATACACATCCTTAACGACCCATCTAGTTTCTTCACAAACAACGCAGCCGTTCCCCAAGGTGAATTTCTTAATCTAATAAAACTCCTCCCTTCTATATCCACTAGCTACACCTTTAATTCCTTCATCTCAGATGGTGTCATCCTACTAGGTGGTCAACTAACAGGTTCAACTCCTGGAACAAGATCTATTCTAAACTCAATAGCTCTTTTTAGGGGTAGTCTAGTGACTGGCTCGAAGACATTTGCAAATTCTCTTGCTATCTGAACCTAGCTTAACTCCTTTCCTACCTCCATAGCATTAAGCATAGTGCTAACACTCTTCTTAGCATTCTCTAATGAGAATATCACTCGTTTATGACTATCAGGGTATCTTAGTGATATTTCCTTATCCTGGCGAAATATTCTAGCCTCATACCTACTCAACCAATCCATTCCCAATACGATCTCGAAATCTACGAAATTAATAACATTTCATGCAAACTTATAACCTTACTAGTCAAGTTCTAACTGGTCACATCTTAACCCTAGAATTGCATACCCTCCTACTGGATTTGCAACCCTTAAGGAAGTTACAAGGTAGGTGGGTTCTAGACATAGTCTATCAACCTAACACTAAGATATAAACGAATATGATACACCGATATCAAAAATTACTCTAATTGAAATACTCTGAATCAAAAGCGTAGTTTCCATCATAGTCTTTCCTTTATCTACTGCAGTAGACCTAGCTGGTTCTATAGCAAAAACTTTTCCTTTGTCCTCCCTAACTATCTCTAGACACCGATTCTTGTAATGCTTAACTTAATAACCGTTGAAGCATTTCCCATTCTTCTTGATTGCAGCTTTCTCCCCATTTCCTGACTGACATTCATTAACAAAGTGACCTTTCTTGTCACATTTATAACAAACTACCTCAACTTTTGACTTCTTAGCTGTGTCTCCCCTCTGGGCTCCCTTCATTTTTAAAGAACTTCCCTTGAGAACTTTGAGTCTCCACTTACTTCTCTTTAGCTAAATCAGCAAGCAACTCCTTATGGCGAATGACCATCTCCACCACTATATTACAAGCATAATGAATGTATGTCATGGTCATTCTAACAAGCTCAGGCCTCAGTACCCGAATAAACCTCTCATTTTTTTATGTCAGCATCTATAATAGCATATCCATATCTTGACAGCTCTTCAAACTTCATAGCATACTCAACTACTAACATCTCTCCTTGCACTAAATTTGTAAACTTCTTCATCAGCTCAGAATTAGTAAACTCAGATACAAACTTCTATTCAAATCTCGTCTTAAAATCATTCCAAGTTAACTGCTCTTTCGGCACTCCCGCAGTGATACTATTTTACCAACGTAGTGCTGACCTTGCAACTGCCTAGAGGTCAACCTTCTCGTTTGACCATCATTCAGACCCAAATCAGTAAATATACACCCGCAATGTAACGGCCAATTCTGAACTTCCATGGCACTCTCCATCCCAAGAATGGTTTCCCACCCAAACAGGTATAATCTCTACATAGCAAAGCAATATTCCAAACCAGAACCACATGATTTGCACCTACTGCATTTCTAAAAACTCCAGCAACAGCTCCAGCTTGCATCAAACTGACAAAGAACTGATACATCACTCCCATATCTAATGGTGGATCTCCAGCACCCACATTGGCTTCAGCATTAGCCGATCGACCTTGGTTTCTCCTGGTAGTAGGTTGAGCATTTCCATTTGTTGTGGTGCTTCCTCCACCAAGATTTCCTATTCCGTTTTGTGCTTCCATATCTCCTTTCTTGTAAATCTGCATATGAGCCATAGTAAGGTATAGAAGAACGGTCTAAGAGAGCAGGGGATATGTACTTACATATATATAACTATATATGACAAATACAAGTATGTTACTACAACGTTAACCCAAATCCCAATCTTATTATCAGATTCATTGGATTATGTTTGAAAAAAAATAGGTTTAAGTTTCTTTTAAAGTTTCATAAACCATGCATTGATACCAACTTGTAACATCCCCCTACTTGAAGGCCCAAAAGTAACGACTACGGATGCTACAATCATCCATGGTTATTAATCCTCGACGACCAAATACGGTGACAGATACATTAATACACAGAAACACAAGAATATGGAAAAAAATTAAACAGCAAACAAATTTCACATTCCTTTAAAAAATATTCCAAATTGATTACATAATCCTCATTTTGAAGACCACATTCAGATAACATATAATTATTACAAGATACGCCAAGAGCAACATGTGAAGATGCTCCCTTGGTAGATCAGAGTACATAGATAGATAAGAAATTAATTTACCATTACAAACAAAGCACACAACGGAAAATAAAAGAACTCTAATAAGAAGTTTACCTCCTGCACGTCCTTGGAAGCTTTATTCGTCTAAAGAACACCTAGAAACCTTAACTCTCAACCTACTCAGAACCAATTGTGTAACTGAGATTTAAGGGGAAAAAACTTCGAGTCGGACATAAGTCCTGGTATGAATAATAATTTACCATCTCAAACACATAGATATCTAGTGAGACCACGCTGCATAACGGAACGTGTTTTTCCCTCACCAGTGCACCAAAACATTTATAAAATCATATATTGTGCTCCTGCATCCACAATGGTTAAAACATAATGTTTCAAAACATTATGATGGTATGAAAAACAAATAAATCAATTCTACATTACCCATTCCCATTCATTTTGGCTATCTGTCTCAATTATATTTTTTTGGGTTACTATTAACCTGTTAAACATTAAGGACTATCTGTCCAATCATTAAGTTTTCATAGGATCACTAAGAACCTATTGGTAACTCCAATATCTTATATCTTATCCTTGTTTTCATGGGCTAACTAGGAACCTATTGGCTGACTGCAATATCTTAATCTGGATATAGTTTTCTTGGGCTATTTACATACATATTGGCCCCTGCCAGTATCAAATCAAATTTTTCATGGGCTGACAATGAACCTATTGGCCCTTGCTAATATCCTACATTTTTCGTAGGCTTACTGTAAACTTATTGGCCCCTGCCAATATCTTAATTAAAATTTTAACTTTTGTTAAGTTATATTCACTACTGGGTCAACCTAACTGGTTATTCTGCCATTTCTCCAAAATACAGTTATGGATTAATAACAATGTGAATAACATTTCAAATTCTCTACTTATGCCATTGTAATTACTTTAAATTGAGAATGGGATTTTGTTTTGAAACCATAAAAACATCTCTTTCGAAACCTCTGGATAGCCTCCTTCAAAAGCAAGGACCTCTTTACAAAACAATGTAGACATACCTTTCGATGGTATCAAATCATCTTTTTAAAATATAGGGCTTCAAAACAAATGAAAGTACCCCTTTTGAAAGTATTGGGCTTACTGTTTAAAAACATCATTTGGGTCAAAATGTTTATACAAAAAAGTATCTCTTTCAAAACCAACAAAAATTTGTTTGGGGAAAAATTAATGGTGTCGGAACCATCTTAGTCGAAAGCAAAACCTTTAAAACAAAAACTTCGAAGGATAAAGTCAAAACCCCTTTTGACTCCATCACCTTCGAAACCCTCAACCCTTTCGAAAGAAATAAAAAAAGTCTTAGTTTAAGGTAAAAATAAGGGTAACCATTTGGAAGCATTACTGGTCACTATAGTCGAAAGGTAGAGTAGCGGATAGGTTTCGAATAGGTCGGAACTTACCCTTTCGAAAAAAAAATTATTTAAAGGAAAAAGGTACTCTCTGGAAATCAAATAATTTAATGCAACATGACAACCATATTTGAAAGCCAATTATAAAACCTTTTCGAAAGCTTATGTTTCGGCTGTGTCAAAAGCTTTAGGTAAAGCTAGGCAAGAACGTTAACTTATGAAAACAAAGCAGGGTTTCGACTCCATCGAAATCTAACCTTAACACCATGGATTTCGCCCTTCTTCAAATCCACTACATATCATCAATGTGATATCTTGTGTATTGGTTTCAACTATGGTGGTTTTGACTGTGTTGGTTTCGACTGGGGAGAGGCGGAATCAAAGGAGTTGAAAGGTCCTTACTAATACAGGCGGAACACCTTGTTCTTATTTAAAGGCTGAATTATAGCAAATTTTAGTAATTACTTTCTAACAACTTGCCTATTTGTAAACTTTCTAAAAATCCTTAACACTTAAGCTTTCTCCAAGTCAACACTTACCATCAAAGTGCAAGCTCGTGGAGGGGGAGTACATGGTCGTGTAAGGTGATGTAAGGAGGGAGGTGGGTGGTGATGGAGGAGGTGATGTAAGTGCACAAAATATCTAAGATAATCTTTCCCTCTTCTTTCTCTATAAATACCACACCATCTCCACTTCATTTCCTCACTTCTTCTTCTTCATTTTCCTAAGCTTTCCTCTCTCTTTTTACGACTACAATCCTTCAGGAAATAATGGCAAAAATATTTGCCAAAGAAAATTAAATTATATATTATATTATATAGCATATATATATACACACATATATATATGTCAAACCACTTCAAAACTGTCACAAAACTCCTCCTCTCCACCTAAATACCCCACAGTCGCACCCTCCACCCTCCATAACCAAGCTTTTCTCCTCCCCTAAGCTAGGCCGTGAGTCATCCAAGCCTTCAAGGTCAAGGCCGAGCCTTCTAAAGGCAAAAGTATGAGTGTTCATAAGCTTTAAATTCAAGTTAGCGAAGGTATAGCCATTTTTAAGTTAATCATTTAATCCAAGGTGAGAAAACTCCACTTATATTTATATTTATATTTATATATATATATATATATCCTTTGGATGATGATATGATATGTTGTTTGGTTGTGAAATATTGGTGTTTGGATGTGTAAAACAAATCACATTTAAAAATACGTCGAAATATCACAAAGGAAATCACTTTCCTTTCTGTAAATGAAATCGTATATGTGAGATGTTAAACCTCTATGAAATTGGTTTAAAAATTTTTATTAACATTTAAAGTGTTTCAATAAAGTTTGGAAAGAAAACGAAAATGAAGTTGAAATCAACACGTCGTGTAACGACAGTTCACGATTTCGCATCGCGGAAAGTTATGTCCATGTATACGATGGTTCGAAGTCAGAATTCCTTGAAATAAGAATTTTTCATAAGAATAAAATTGATTTTCGTTTAGTAGATTTTGAAAATGAGAAAAACTAGTTTTCAAAATAGTCACAGTTTCGTAGATCGGAAAGAAAAGAGAGAAATTATTTAAAAAGGAAATTTTTAACTATTTAAAATATGGAATAAATTCTATAAATCTTTTAAAAGAAATTTGAGTTATAAAAATGGATTTCTAAATGATCGAAAAATTGTTTTGATCAAATAAGCTTAAAAGCACTATTCGCAGCACTTTAAGAACTTTTGAAATATGGCTTTAAACTTAATTATTCTTTTCCAAATATTTTATAAATGTTTATAAATAAATAAATAAATATTTAAAAGATGATTCATAGGTTTTATAATTTATTTAAAAAGTTTAAATAATGATTTAAAGAAAAGCTGTTAAAATCAAGTCATTTAATCTTGGCTCTAAAAGTCGATAAGTAGACTGGATTTTTCAATTCGTTAGATCCAAATGTGAGATGCTCAAACTAAGGAGATATTCAGGAGCAACTAGTGCCCTGGCTCACCTAGCTTTTTTCCTGGGCGAGGAATAGATAAGGTTGAAATGTCGAAACAATGTAAGTATAAAAGATTTATTGCCAAATTTAATACAACTTTGATTGTATAGAAATAATCTTCTTACACTCGGTATTAAATTCTGAGGATGGAACTCATACTATCCATGTGAATTTAAAAGGTGATTTCACTGTTATTCGACTGATAGTAAAGGTTGAATATAAAAATTTATGTTGAGTAGAATTAGTATAATTTCTATCAACCCTTTTTAACTCAATAATGTTCATACCATGTCTTATGAAAATGATTTGGTATTTCTAAATTTAAAGAGAGGTCTAATGATTTCGTACATACCAGAAAGAAATGATTTAGAGATATATATATATATATCTCTAGAAGCTATTTTTGATAAAAAAGGAAGTAATTAATCAAATGATAAGCAACTATTAACCTAACATCTTTTTATTGATGATTGGTTCGAAGGAACAAGAGTGGATTGAGTGATTCTTATCTGAAAAACACTTCGAACCAATTTACGTATTTAAAGTGAAGACTTGGAATGATAGTAAATAGAATAAAGGGCTACTTTTCACTGACCCTTGGGGAGATTTTCCATATCATATATATGTGGTAGTACTATCTCCATATTAAACTTTGATGCAAGGGTTGCTCACTACTAATCCTAGGGATGATTCCCAATAGTATGCAGCAAGAGAGTTCCTTTGGTTTGTCTTTGTTCCTGAATAACTTGTATGGACAAACCTTTGACATTTCCTTTGTAATCATATTGATTGATCTCTATAAACGTATCATTTGTTTGGTCGCAGAGAAGTCAACTTCTCTTAGCTTAACACCATTTCCTGAGAAATACGAGCTTAGGCATTATATGTTTGTAGAAATCCCATGTGGTTCGCAACCATTAGGGTGTGGTCATCACCTTTCTAAATTACTCTGTATATGTCAGAGTATGTTGTGTATTCTATGGGATCTTGGATTGGTCGATTACGGTCGGGGTGATGTCATATTTGGTTCTATCTGCCACCAGTTGGATCTGTGGATTGGCTGGACTTGCTGGGTGCAGAGGTTTCAAAAGTTGTTGATCCTTGGTATATCCCTCTAGAGGTGTACTATACAGAAGGTAGTTACTTACCTACCATTGTATGGAAATCCATTCTACAGTAAGTACCTTCGGATTTGATTATAGAACCGACTTTATAGCTAGTATGCTGGAATTTAATCAATGTAAAATTTTCGGTTAAGGTTCATAAGTTAATTTGAAAAGTATTTTCAAAAGAATATCATTAAAAATAATATTCTCATATTTTACATAGCAAATGTTTTGGATATCATAAGGTGAAATCCCGTTTCGTGTTTATGTGCAACATGATCTTATGAAATATCATTTGTTTTCAAATATCAATATTTTGAGTTTCTCACACTAGTCTCATAATTGACTCGAAGATTTTTTCTTTCCCCTTAAACTCTGGGTGCTTCATTTTTCTAGGCCGCTAATTAGTTGGGTAGCAAGGAACATTTTGGAAGGGAGTAAGGAGCATGGAGAGTTTTGGGTTCTTTGTAGAAGTTATCCATCAATTCTGTTGTATGTTGTATTACGTATCTACTAGCACCTGTAAGGATAGGTAGTTATAACTATCCTAGCTGGATTAATACTTATTAGTACTGTGATGGAGTAATTAGGTGTAATTGCACGTACTACTCATATGTAAAATTATGTGTTGAATACAATGTGAGATTTTATTATTGTCTTGTCTTCTATCTTTATTTTCTTTACTCCATGATAATCTGCCTCTCCAGCACTTGGATTTACGGCACGTGAATACCGAGGATGTAATAATATCGATCTATGAGGGTCGAGGAGGTGGGTCATCACACATGTTCGTGACCTTGCTTCAGCAAAGTCGGTACAAGCTTAGTATTTTAATGGTATAAATATTATTGAGGGCTTAGTACCTCAAGGGAGTTATGCAACCGAACTCTCAACCATCGACCGAAAATAACTTATAAAGGTTATAAATTATTTTGGATTATTTAGTATAATTGTTATAGTAATTTAAATGTTAATTTATTAATATTATTGAAAGAACTAAAAGTCAATTGTTAAAATAAATAATTATTCACTACAAAAAACAAGGCAACTTACCGACGTCTTAACTAGCATCGGTATAAGGTAGATCAGAAAATGTTATGATGCCTTGAAGACGCCTTGCATGGGGTTGTTATTGACACCACATAGACGCCATTTTTCGATGCCTATTTTTCAATGCCATTTTGATACTCTGTCGACTACTATTAGAAAAGTGTAACTTGGATCTTCCGATGCCATTTCG
Source organism: Allium cepa (assembly GCA_030765085.1). Taxonomy (NCBI): domain Eukaryota; kingdom Viridiplantae; phylum Streptophyta; class Magnoliopsida; order Asparagales; family Amaryllidaceae; genus Allium; species Allium cepa. Next base: position 156,901,600 of record CM060943.1, read on the forward strand.
ATGACTTTTCGATACCCTAAAGACGACCGATTACATGTTAAAATTGGATTTTCCAATGTCATTCTGACGCCCTTTGGACGCCGTTGATGAAACATATTTGCATATTTCAGCTGCATTTCTCACACATTCAAATACTTATACCTCCCCTAAACCTAGAGCTGGTTAAAATATATAGTGACGCTGAGGCCTTTCTAGCCTTGGAAGGAAGGGGAATCATTGACACTGCCAATTCAAAATTTGATCCTGAAGAAGAACCCATGAAGGAAGAGTTTAAACCAGAGGAGAACCTGAATGATATAATATCAAAATGAATCGAACCACAGTAGTGGAGGCAGCAATATCATATGGGAGATGGATGGGGATCATGTTATTTGGTGTGAGGAGTCATCAAGTTCATACATTCGGTGAGATGGTATGGAAGAAGATGAAGTAGAAGCTAGGAAGAAGCTGAGAAGGAATTCGAGAATCCCGAGAAAATGGGAATGCAAGGATTGGATAAATTAGAGGAAAGGGAAATGTTGTAGGAAGTACCAGTTGGATTTGGACATGTTCCATGGAATCTGGCTACCATATGTGGAAAGTGAAGACGGAAAATTAAGCTGACGATGAATAAGAAAGTGAGAATAAGGATGTTAGGGAAGTTTCATTGGAGTTTGATATTGGAGTGCACCATCGGTAACGGATTCAAAATGATAATTGAGATTAGGTTGCAGACTAGTTATGTCTATCTAATATTAAGTATTAAGTAGTAGCTTATAAGTATGGCTTGTGATAAGGTGATGTTGTGGTTAGCCATGTAATTGTATTTGTATGATGAACTTCTATTATATACTCCAGTAGGATTGGGATGACTTAAGGATGACCCAAGTGTGGCAGAAATGAGGGATGTAAGATATAAATATGTAAAATATAACTATGATCTTTCACTTTTAACTTCATTCATTTTCAATTATACAAGTCACTTAAGAAAATAAGAATTCCTGATAAAGCTAATAAATTATAATATGAGGAGTTTGTTATAATAAAAGATAATTTATCAATTTAATGAATTTTTTTGAAAATGTTTCTTTTTCCAGAAACTATTAAAATATGTTTATAGAAAAAAGATGTTTATTATAATTTGAATGGAAAAGGTATTTATCTTCTGGAATGAGATGTTTTCCTTTAAGAAGAAATATTTGGAGAATAAATTTATATATAAAGAAATATCTTTATAAAAGAGTTTGAATCAAGTTAAGATTTTATGAAAAATTTTCATTAAAATATTTTAGGAAGGTTAATAAGTGCGTATGAGATACATGGATTTTTTCGTCGTACGATTCTATTCTAAATTTCAAGTATAGAACTTTGAGGTGTTTAAACTAGTCCGAAAATAGATTTATCACTTGATTCTTGATGACGAACGTTAATGAGGTTTTGTGGTTGGATACATGAGTTTTCTATCCTAGATGAGATCTACGCAAGAAAAACTAAAATTCTGATCGAAAAGCCTGATCAGAGTCTGCCCTAGGGGATCGAGGATCAATACCAGTTCGAAAGTAAAATTATGGATTCGAATAGTAGATTAAATCAGATATTGCATATGGATGATCTATATACATCGTACGAATGTAAGTTTAAAATTAAATATTTTGGGCAGACACCTTTGGATTTTGCATTGTACTTTCGATGGCGAAATTCTTTTAAGAGGGAAGTATGTAACGACCCATAAATTTATTAATTTGATAAATTTTACCTACTTTCAAATATTCAAATATTTTTTTTTAAACATAGATTATGACATTTTGAACAAGAATGATGGTAATCTTATTTTGAATAAATATTTACGAAAAATATAAACTTTGAAGGAATATTGGTAAAATGGTCGAAAATCGTTTTATCAATAAACAGCTCTATAATTACCAAAAGTCATGCACAAAGCTGGGTATATACACTTACTTATTCATTTAAACAAGAATATGAAATAAAATTATTTATTCTATTTTGGGAATTAAATTATGTTTATGACATCATCAATAATGGCATCGTATTTAATTGTTGATTTATGAATTTAAATTGAGATTCAATGATTTAATAATTATTGTAATTATTTAAATAATTGTTTTTAAATGATAATAATTCATTTTAATTAGTAATGAAGTGATAATAGATCATTAATAATAGTTTATAAAAACATATATTTGACCTGAAATTATAAGGAAAATTGATATTGCTTTATCGATATAATAATACTTTCTGTAAACAATTGTTTAATATTAATTTATATGGTTTTATAATTCATATGAGATTGATTTAATTTATTAACAAATAATGGAAAAAAAATTCAAATTTTTTTTACCACTTATGTGTAAATTAATTTATAAGTGAAAATGTGACCAGGAATCGGCTTTCAAATTTTCAATGGTTTAACGAACGGAAGTTTTTCAAAGTTATTGCAATCTTGTTTATATGTGATGTGCACGTATATAACATACATATGCATACCCTACTATATATATGAACATATAGACACACACACAAAATTACATATACACTTATATATATATGTGTGTGTGTGTGTGTGTACTACAAAAATATTTTCACACTTAAAAAAGCAATCTTCACTTCACTTTTACACACGTCAACTCACACACATGGAACCACATTATGGGGAGTGTTCGACTGTGCATGGTGATGGAGGAGAAGGGTGTGGTGGTGATGAAATGGTGATGTGTGTGCACATAAATATCATGATATTTTTATTCATTTCTTTGCCTATAAATACCAGCATCCATCTTCACTTTATTTGTTCATAAGTTCCTAAACTTCTTCACCTCTTTTTACTCCAATAAAATGGCTTCCTACCTATGGAAAATTATGAAGAAAAATTAGTAAAAAGAAAATAAATTTATATACGTATATAAACATTAGCAATCCACTTCAAAACAAGCTCAAATCACTCCTTCCTCCACTCTAAACCCATGGCCACACCTCCTACCACCAAAGGCCGAGCCCATCTCCACTTGCTAGCTTAGGGTGAGGCTATTCAAATGTCCAAGGCTCGATTCCATATGCTTTGATTCGATCATAGCGAGGCTATAGCGAATTTTCGTAAAGTTAGAAACCAATGAAGATGAAACATTCTGTTTATATTATGATATTTTGGATGATATATATATTTGGCTATGCTTTGTTATGATGATTGTGGACCGTGTTTGGTTATGATAATTTGTTTGTTTAGATGTGTAAACAATTCGCGTTTAATGCACGTTTAATATCATTAAGGAAATCATTTTCTTTTAGTAAATGATATGGTGTATATGAGATTGTTAAAGTTCTTTAAAATGGTTTATAAATGTTTTATAAACATTGAAATCCAATTGGTGAAGTTTGGACAAGTTATGAAAATTAAGTCAAAATAGGCGCGTTGCGAAATGGCAGTTCGCGATTTCACGCCGTAAAAGTGTAAATTCATTTATATGATGGATTCGGACTCAGAATTCTCTGGAATAAGAATTTTCCGAACTCTTATAATAATAGTTTTCAAACAAAAGAAAACGATCAAGATTTAGTTCAGTAGATTTTAAAATATGAGCAAAATAAGTTTTTAAAATAGCCACGATTTGGCATTTCGAAAACCAAACGATAAATTCTTTAAAATTAATATTTTTAATTCTTTAAAAAATTGGAATAAATTCTATAATATTTTAAAAAATATTAAAAAAGATTTGAGTTATAAAAAATTGGATTTCTAAATAATAGAAAGGTTGTTTTGATCAAATAACCCTTAAAAGCATTATTCAGAGTACTTTTGCAGCACTTTTTAATCAATTTTGAAATATGGACTTGAACTTAAGTATTCTTTCCCAAATCTTTTATAAATGTTATAAAATAAACATTAAGTATTTTAAAGATGATTTGGAGGTTTTATAATTTATTTTAAAAAAGTTTTAATAAATGACTTTAAAAAGCCGTTATAATCAAGTGATTTAATCTTGGCTCTAAAAGCCGATGAGTAGACTGGATTTTTCTATTCGTGAGATCTGGATATGAGATTTTTAAACTAAGGAGATGTTCAAGAGCAACTGCTGTCCTGGCTCACCTGGCCTTTTTCCTAGACGAGGAATAAATAAGGTCAAAATTTGGGAAACGGGGCAAGTTAAAATAATCAAACTTATAAATTTAATATTACTTAGATTGATAGAATAATCTTCCTATACTTAGTATTAAATTCCAAGGAGAGAATCTGTACTATCCATGTGAATTTAAAGGGCGATTCCATCATTGTTCGATGGATGGTAAAGGTTGAATACAGAAATTGATATTGAGTAGAATTAGTATAATTTCTATCGACCCTTTTAAGGATTTGCAATGTGATTTATAAGAAATGGTTTTGATTTGGTATTTGTAGGGTTAAAGAGAGGTTCAATGATTTTGTACATATTGGAATAGAATATGATTTAAAGATTTATATCTTTAAAAGTGATATTTTAGTTGATAAAAGATACAAATAAATGAAATGATAATCACTATCAAACTTAACATCGTTTATTGATGATTGGTTTGTAGGAACCGAGGTTAGACTTTGGTGATTCCCATTCGAAAACCACTTCGAACTAATTTAAGCATTCTAAGGTGAAGACATGGAATGAAGGGCTATTGGCACTGACCCTCGGGGTAAATTTCCCATATCATATATATGCAGCATTAGTATCTTCAATTGATCTTCGATACAATGGCTGCTCGCTACTAATCCCAAGGGTGATCCCTGACAGGATGTAGTAGGAGAGTTCATTCGGTTTGTCATGTTCCTCGATAACTTGTGTGGACGAATGTCCGACAATGCATTTCTAAAATACGCATACAATGAATTTTTACAAACGTACATCTGTTTGGTGGTGTAGGAGGTAAACCTCTTATACTTAACACCCTTCTCTGAGACATAAGAGCTCAAAGGTTGTACATTTGTGGAAACCAATAGCGCATGATTTTGATTGAATCGGCAAAGTGGCATTCAAAGTCGAATGTCCTATGTGAAAGGTAATCGTTACCTCGAGCCTCGTCACTTGGAAATGGCTTAAATAAGGCATGTTGTAGGGCTATGTGGTTCGCAACTATTAGGATATGGTTATCACCTTTCTAGATTACCCTCTATATATCGGGTATGTTGTGTATGCTATGAGAGCTCTCAGATAGGTGAGCAACGACGGAGGTGATGTCATATTCGGTTATATCCACCACTAGATAAGTCTGTGGGTAAGCTGGTCTTGCCAGGTGTAGAGGTTTCAAAGGTGTTGATCCTTGGTGCATCCCTCTAGAGATGTACTGTACGGAAGGCAATTCCTTACCTACCATTGTATGGAAATCCATTCTCTAATAAGTGCCTTCAGACTTGATTGTAGAGCTTATTATGCTGGAATTTAATCAATGTAATAATTTAGGCTAAGATTATATAAGTTTACTTTAAAAGTGTTTCCAAAAGAATGTCATTAGGAATAATATCTTAGATTTTCTGTAGTAAAGATTTTGGTTATCATAAGGTAAAAACTCATTCCCTGTTTATGTTCGGCGTGATCTTATGAGATATCTTTTGTTTTCCAATATCCGTATTTTGAGTTTCTCTCACCATTCCCATACCCGATCTAGAGTTTATTTTCCTTTTCCCTAAAACTCTGGGTGCCCTAATTTTCCAAGCAGTCAAGTAGTCGGGTTTAACTTGAAGCATTGTGATGGAGCTTGAAGTCTGGAGCTGAAGATGTTCTTATAGATAATTCTCGATTTCCATTTTTGTTTCATTATTTGATTGATTGTATTCAACATTTTTAAGGACATAGATTTATAATTGTCCAGGCTGATTTATAGGATAGACTCTAATAAATGTATTTAAATTTTCACTATATATATATATATATATATTGATATAATATATGTTATTCCATTCGTGTAAGATTATGTTCTGTCTTTATTTTCTTTTACTCTATGCTAATCTGCCTCTCCGGCACTTGGATTTGCGGCATGTGAATACTAAGGATGTCTTAGTGTTGATTTCTAATAGTCGAGAGGAGGGTCGTCATAATATATAAACCAAACTACAACAACACAAATACTTCCTACTCCTTTGAACCATGGTCGCCATCATTGCCTCCATCACCATCATCAGAAATGTTCATGTCTTGAAAGCATCGCAAAAATGCATCGATAAGCAATCCAGGCTACTTCTCTTGCTTATAGACATGCGACTCCAACCATCAATTTTCTTCTTCTATAACATTACTAACTATAGTGGCTTTATCTAACGATGGTCTCTACATTTTAACCAAATTTTTTTGTTAATAACAAGTAATTTTTTATTTCCGCTATTGTACCTATTGAAACCAAATCGTTAAATTTGTGTTAATGATATAGTTGTTTAATTAATTGAGTGATTTAACTTATAATTTTAATTTATTAGGTGATTTAGAAAAAAATAATTTAAATCGAATAAACTCTTATTTAATTTGTTGCAACAAAATTTATAATTTAACTCAATTATACATTCATTTTTTCATCTATTGAGTGATTTAACTTATATATTTATTTAATTTATTATGCGATTTTCAAAATTTATAATTTAACTCGAATAAACTCTTGTATAATTCAATGAAACAAAATTTAAAATTTAACCTAATCATATATACACACATATGCATAATTTATTGAGTGGTTTAATTATACAAACATACTCTTGTTTAATTTACTGAAACAAAATTTGAAATTTAACTCAACTATATATGCATTTGTATAATTTACTGAGTGATTTAACTTATATATTTGATTAACTTATTATGTGATTTAAAAAAATATCATTTAACCCAAATCAACTTTGTATAATTTATTGAAACAAAATTTAAAATTTGACCTAATTATATATGTAGTATGTATTTATGTATATATACATAATTTATTGAGTGGTTTAACTTATACAAACATACTCTTGTTTAATTTGTTAAAAAAAATTATAATTTAACTCAATTATATATACATTTGTTTAATTCATTGAGTAATTTAACTTACATGATTACTTAATTTATTGTGTGATTTTAAAAAACCTATAATTTAACTTGAATAAACTCTTGTATAATTTATTGAAACAAAATTTATAATTTAACCCAATTATATATATAATTTATTGAGTGATTTAACATATACAAACATTCTCTTATTTAATTTAGTGAATTAAAATTTATAATTTAACTCAATTATATATACATTTGTTTATTTTATTGAGTGATTTAACTTATATATTTTTTAATTTGTTGTGTGATTTTTAAAAAAAAATCAATATCCCTTATTTAGTTTATTGAAACAAAATTTATATGCATATAACATACATGTGGTTCTTGAAATTTAAAATAACTCAAACTTAGCTATAGTAAGCTTTCGTATAAAATACATATATATGCATGTGGTTCTTGGGATTTAAAACCAATGTATAAATACATATAATATACTACACACATGCACGTGCATGCACACACATAAATATGTGAGTGTGTGTAAATGGTTTTGTATACATATATACTTATTATCATATTATGTATATAACAAATGTTTAATCTATTACATACCCTTGGAATAATGTCGTAGTTGGGCTAATGTTAGCCCCTTTTTGCAACAGCTCTAGTGAGTGTGTGGAATACATCTTCATCCACTTCTCTTATTATCTCCACACCTTGACTCTAAAGCTCCCCAATCCTAGCATGGAATTATTCCCATCTTGCATTTTACGTATTCATTAGAATTATATAAGTGCATATATATATAAATATTATGTAAATACAAGTATACATACTACAAACTCGGTGGAAGCATCATCTACCCAATTATTGATGGTGAAGCCATCCAATGAGTCAACCTTGTGAGTCATGCAATAGTGTTGCAAGATGTAGGCTCACTGTGCTACTCTTCGTACTGAAATTTGAATCAAGTACACAGTCATATAAGTCCATTTTAATTTATTTAAAATTATAAATAAATTTAACAAATAAATACGTAACAGATCATTGTGATGATCTGCGTATGATCTGGAGCCACCGATATGCAATCTAGGATTTATATTCCTTCTTTTGGCGTTATGTTTCGATATTCTTGAATTTCTCTGCCTTCCAATACCACAAGAATTGCTCATATATCTCTTGGGAAAGGGTTGGATGCTAATTCTTTCCATGAATACGCATACCATAGTCCACTCGCAATATTTTTAGGACACTGCGGCTGACCAATCCCTATGCAATAGCTCTTCGTGAATGCCCTTGTAACGACCGCCTTTCATGCACCAATAGACGAGCCATTAAGGGTAGAAGAAAAGGAAAGACTACAAAATCACATAATCTCACCACGAATCAGAGCAATATATAATAGATAACCTAGGATTGCATTGTCATTTCCATAATAATAATACATCGGATCAATACATTACAACTTTCAACTGAACAGCTATAACTACCTACCCGTACAAAATACATAAATCATACATAAACACGACGGAATACGATAATAATAGCTAACAGTGAAGCCATCATCTCCAGCTCCTTTAAAATGCTTCCATAAGGAACCTGGATCACTTTGCTACTCATATAAATTTGAGTACCCAAGAGTTTTAGGAAAAGAAAATAAAGCTCTAGGTCAGACATGGTTCTGGCGTGAGTAAACTTAAAACAACTCAATTTTCACTTTTATAAAACACTTTGAAAATCAAGGGTATCTTGTCAGACCACACCGCATATAAACACAGATGAGTTTTTACCTTACAATACTTTATATATAAATCCAGTGATATTATCATAATGTCTAGCATTTTCAAATAAATAATTCACATAGATGAAATTGTTACATTGATTAAATTCCAGCATAATAGGTATACAACTATGATCGAAGGCACTTATTGGTAAATGGATTCCATATAATGACTGGGGTACCGCTCGTCACAATACATCTCTAGATAAAATAACACCAAGGTCAAACCTATCGACCCCTGCCGTTACAGTTTATTTTTATTATAGCATTACCCCTTGGAATGCTAACATTGCCTTCCATATGTTGACACAATGTCATCACTCATCCATACAAGTCATTCATGAGAGAAATAAGCCGAAGGCACTATCTCCACTACACCCCTTATGGAATCACCCTCAGGGTTAGTATCAAACAGCCCTTGCACTTCAAAGTCTTCATCTTGGACCTTACCTTTACTATTTCCAATTCGAATGTTCATGTTAGTTCGAAGATTTTTTAAAATAACAACTAACATCCGATCTCAGTCTCTCCAAACCAACATTCGATAACTTAAAAGGCCAAGTTGTTTATAGTGGACCATTCCACTATTAGGGTGTAAATATTTACATATGAGCATATGTTCCATATGCTTAGATTATCATGACCCGCTTATCGAAATTAACCCTGTGTATTCATCAAGTCCCGAAGTGCGGTATTTGTGATAAGTGCAAGTCAACTTATTTCTATAAAATGTGTCAAGGTTTTGTTACAACTACTTTAATTCATTTAGCCACTTAATAGCATGGACAAGAGATCCTTGGTTTTTAAAAAATTACTTAAACAAGAAAGTTGGTTAAAAATAAATAACCGATAGAGTTTTGGAAGAAACTTTAAAATAAATAAACCTTAACCAAATAATAATAAAACTTAATTTAACTTTAATTAAACTTAAATTAAATCAAAAATCACACTTTGAACTTTAATTAATTTAAAATTATTTATATTTGAACATAAATTAAAATAACATTTATTTAGGAAATTAAACCCTAAATAAAAGGATAACTAACCTTTAATTAAATAATTAACTCAAATTAAATAATTAATTAAAGTAAATAAACTGATAAATAAAAATTAATTTTTTCTTATGTTAATTAATAATTATTTAAACTTTACTAATTAAAAACAATGAACTTGGTTAATAATTTCTTAAACTCTAATTACTCAACCTAATTACTTAATTAAATAATTAATTGAGAATTACCCAAATTGAATTATTAAATAAATAAAATTTAGACTTTTGACTTACTCAATTAGTTTGAAATGAGTTTAAACAATATAAAAGAAAACACTTTAAAACTAGAAAACGTAAAATTTCCCGAACTTCATCCATAGCGACTATCGCTATAAGTGCGGTTCGCTAGAATTGATTTCTAAGTGAAAACTTCACTTCAACTCTAGCTACTACATGTTTGAAAACAAAATTATAAGAGTGTTGTAACGACCCGAAATTTTCGATTTTGAAAATTCCATATAGTTATGAAAAGGAACAAAAAGATAGAAGAAGAAGAAGATCAGAAACATCAACATCTCACATTCGCAGCGGATAAAATATAATAATAAATAATAATAGTTTACAAAAGAATACTATACCTGTTGATTACATTTTATTACATCAGAGTTACACATATATACAGACACTGGATATACACAATTATCATGTCTCAGATTTACAATAATATAATACAACGGAGATACTCTATACGTTCTTGCCATCCAGCCCATCTCCCAAGCTCTAGAACGTTCTTACCTGAAAATCTGTAATACTTGGTATGACCCGAGCATTACATCAAAGTAACACCCGGGTCAGGCTGGAAACCAGCGTGAGTAAACCCATCTAACACGGAATACAAAGCATTCAACTTATATAAAACCCGGGGTAACTTGAATCAATTTACAAGTTCACAATATGTTATAGATACCACTTATTTCACACATAAGTTTTCTAAGTACCAAAGATTTAGATTTAAATAGTCTAATTTCTTTAAATCACTTCATTCCAGCCTATAGATTTCACATATCAATCTATAAAAATTCGAAGTGGTTTCGGGTATTTTCCCATAGCCGACCCCGATCTCTTCGAGTCTCATTCAAGGCATCCAATACCATTCAATCATCCATAAGCAAAGCTTAATCACATACAAAATTAATTTAATTAATCCTGATTGAATTACTAACCTCAATCACTTAGATTTTTTGCATTTAACATTAATTAATTTCAAATCAATTAATCAATCATCCCTTCATTATTCATCTTAATTAATCACCCTGGATTAATTATTCTTCAATTACCTTCAAGTAATTATCTTTAATTAATTCACAAATTAATTATTCTTAACTAAAATCAATAATTAATCTTTAATTACTTCACAAATTAATTAACTATAATTAATTACATTACCCCTTCATTACTTATTATTTAATTTCTCATAAATCACTTGTTATTGATTAATTAATCTTAATTAATCAAGTTATAATTACGTCATTGATTATATAAATTAATGATTTTCCATTTACGTTTCAATTTATCCTAGTCTAATTAAATTACAATATATAATTAATTATTAATTAAACCACAAATATTAATCACCCTTGATTTATCTCATCCTGTAATTATATATCTTTTTATTTATTTTATTAAATAAATTAATTACTCATTTTATAATAGAAGCTTAACGGAATTTAAAACCAAATTTATTTTTAAATTCAAATCAATTTACAAATGCACTTTGACATTCAAGTTGTTAAAACACTTAATATTTAAAAACTTTATTTGTTAAAAAAATCGAGATTCACTAACTCAAATGCCAGATTTAGCTTTGATTTAAAACTTGTTTTTAAATCTCTACTTTACAATTTAGCTTCACTTTTTTAAATATCACTTTCATTTCTTTCCAATACATTCTTATTTTTATTCTATAATTATTTCACTTTCAAATTTTACTTTTATAAAAATCCAATTCTATATATTTTGATAACTCAAGGTACCGAAATATTTAAGCAAACCACAACATTCAATATTCCAATTGCCAATAATATTCATCACAGAATAGCAATCACTCCAGTATACCCTATATACTACTATATATAATATAGCACATCAAACAATTCAATCATGCAACCAATTATTTAAATTTAACCATTTAAATTTAAATAAAAATCCAGAAGCGTGAGGTTTACTCACCTTTGATTTTGGTTTTGCAATCCATTCCCATCACGATTAATTTCTCCACATTTGGACCTTGTATAAATAATTTACAATTTATTAATATCCGAAATAACCGAACAATCATTTTCCATTTTATAATTTAATTAACTAATAAATCAGTTCTAAACTAATAATTTTTTCTTTTTAAAAAAAAACTTTTAGCAACTTAAACGAGTTAATCCATTATTATTAAAATAATGTTTAAAATATGTATACGTATATGTAATATGTGTATGTGTATATACTTTTATGCTTGTATTCTACTTTTCCTTAACTTTATATAATTTATTTATATTCATATTTTATTTACTAAACAAGCAGTAATTTCTTACTGTAATTTTTTTCTACTTCTACTGCAAATAAATTAAATTTAAATTGGAAAAACGAGGATACCTCACTGCTATGACGCTACCGCACCCACCATCAACCACCAGCCTCCGACACTCCCCAAAGTCGCAGCTACGACCATCGTACACAACCAAACAACCCTTGCTCCTGGCTACTCACGCATGCGATTTGTAACATCCCGAAAATTTTGAATTTAAAATTTGGTAATTTATTTGAACTTTTTGAAATTTAAATTGAAAAGTTATAAGATAAAATAAAATATATGACGAATTTGATGTTAATATTATAAAGATGCATAGAATTTAAATTAATGTTGATAGTTAAGTTTAAATAAATAGATAATAATAATAATAATAATTAAAAAAAAGAACATATTTAAAAACAAGAAGTTGTTTTAAAACAATAAAATTAAAATTGCTGTAAACAAATATGTAGACAAAAGAAAACCCTAACTAAAACACTTACATTTAGCAAAATAAACAAGAAAATATTAACAAACGAAAACAAATATTGTAATAAAAGCACATAGTTATTAAATAACAATAACTAAAACAAAACACTTTTATTTTATAAAGTAAACTAGGAAATAAGTTAACCAAAGAAAATAAGATATGCAAGATCTGCCAAACAATAATAATTAAAACAAACACCTTTATTTAGAAGTAAAACAAGAAAGTAAGTATCTTAAATAGAAAAAATATAAGAAAATAGTTGTGACGCCCCATCTCTATACCCACGCTAGCCAAGAACACTCCGGAGAAGTGCTGTCAACTAGCACGGAGAATAAGGCTGTTGAGGAGCGACCATCCATGTAATTGCTTATCACACGGTGGCTATAAATAATCTTCGGAAACAAACATAGAAATAATCATATCACAAATCAGTCACAGATATCCATATCACAAAGGCGGAAGAAGATATGAATATATAACTAACACATGAAAGTGTACATCAGAGTAGTGGTCAATAAGATCCACGATAATGCAAAAGAATAGCAACACGTGCTATACAAAAGAATACAACTATGAGTCTATATCTCAAGTGTATACAACAAAAACTGCTAATCTAAACAGTTAGCCAAAAGTCAGAGTGATGAATCCCTGGGAAGAAGTCAAGCAGAAGCACCTGTAACATCTCGGTCTGATCCGAGTATTATTTAAGAAAATAATAAACGGATCAGTCTAGCTATAAATATCAGATGACATGATATAACATAAAAGATATGGCATAAACATAAACATCCATAACGACATACCGCTATAAGTATGTAAATAATGATCAACAGAAGATCAATCAATAAGAGATAATCAATATCACAAGAATCTTCTCAAAGATTCGAAGGGGGCATCATACCCTAAACTTGTACTCATAACAAGTCAATGACATAAATTCCAGAAATCAACACGAGAAATCCAGAAATCATAAAAAGGGAAAGAGGCCTATCACATGACGGTCCGAAGACCATGGGGAGCTACCCCACATGTGTGAGTGGAATCACACAGAATGAGGTCAAGACTAACCAAAAAGCAGAAAGGTATGTGTGAATGGAATCACACAAGTGGTGTCTAGTCTAACCTTGCAATGAAAGAGACATCGCGCAATTGCTAGTCTAATTCATAAAGCGATCATCAAGATCAACGAGAAGTGTCAATTACACTAAGCTAGTAAATATAGAAGTTTAGCTTCATGTCCCATAACCACTTGCTTAACTTAAATATTTACGAACAAACTGTAAATCTTCACTAATAAAATTGTCACAAGAGGTTCAATCGAACAAGTCCAAGAATTAACCGACGAAGTGAACGCAAGCGTTTCATACCACTTGTTTTACTAAGTCGTTTAATTAGATTTCTCATCCGAGTGAGGTAAAGGCTTGTGTATACTAATAGATTGGAAAACGATTTACGAAAAGAGCTTTGTTATTAAAAATAGAGTTGAAATTGTTTGTTAAAAGAGTTTTGATATTTACTACTAGTATTGAAACCTTTATATTATAAAGTGACAAAACACATAAGCAATTGTAGAAACAATCAGTCACAAAAATCGCATACGGAGATGTGAATAAAATCCAAGGAAATCAGCTCAATGTTTTTCAGATAAGATCCCCTACGGAGGGGGGGTCCAGGGGGGGTGGCAACCCCCCCAAGGTGGGGGTGCGGGGGCAGCGCCCCGTCCAAAACGGTACGACCTAAGAAAAGACAAGCGGCCTACGACCTAAAGAAAAGTGAGGTCTAACGACCTAAGGGTTCACGCGGCCTAACACAATGGCCGAGCGACCTAACTGGAGTTAAGGGAGGCAAGCGACTTAAGGTCCAACGACCTACGACTCAAGCAAGCCGAGCGACCTAGTGTGGAGGGGTCGAGCGACTTAAGGAATGCGAACGACCTAAGGTCTAACGACCTACGACTTAACAGAGTCGAGCGACCTAAGGTCTAACGACCTACGACTTAACAGAGTCGAGCGACCTAAGGTCTAACGACCTACGACTTAACAGAGTCGAGCGACCTAAGGTAAATGGTCCAATGACCTAACTCGAACGACTTATGTGGAGCTTAGGTCGGAGACGACCTACGAGATAAACCAGGCCGACCTAGTGGACGAGCGACCTAAGGTAAATGGTCCAACGACCTAACTCGAACGACTTATCAGGAGCTTAGGTCGGAGACGACCTACGAGATAAACCAGGCCGACCTAGTGGACGAGCGACCTAAGGTAAATGGTCCAATGACCTAACTCGAACGACTTATCTGGAGCTTAGGTCGGAGACGATCTACGAGATAAACCAGGGCGAGCGACTTAACGTTTGCCTAGAGATTATAGGTCGGAAACGACCTAAGACTTAAAGCTTAACTCGCGAGCGACCTACGGCTTAAGGCCTAACTCGTGAGCGACCTACGACTTAAGGCTTAACTCGTGAGCGACCTAATTCCGAAGTGCCAATTCTTCCAGAACGACCTAAAGTTAACTCGTGAACGACTCACGACCCATGGACGAACGACTTAACTCCGAACGACCTAAAAATGGCCAGAACGACCTAAGTGCAGAAAATTCACCAAAACGCTAAAAATTAGAGTTTTTCGCCAATCCAATCCAAACCAAATGCTAACATGCATGCAAAAATGATAGGGAATCATTCCCAACAGTCCAATATAGTTATAGGCTAGAATTGTGAGATAAAAATCTCACCTTTGCACTAAAATTTATGAAGATGAAGCTTGAAAGCAAGGAGAAGCAATCCAAAGCTTGAATCCAATATCTTCTACTTGAATTTGGAGTTGAATGATGGAGTTGCAATTGAATTTGAGCTTGGAGTTTTAATTTCCCATTCTCTTCACCATTAATGCTAAAGCTTGAGTTAGTTAGGAAATTTATGAAGAGTGAGGAGAAGAGGGTTGGAACTTGGGCTTAATAGGCTAAACTAACCCAAAGTCCAAAGTGGGAAAAGTTAGTGAAATTTCACTAACTCCAAACCTATCGATGTTTATACTTAAAAAGTTGTAAACGACATTTCGAACTCAATGGAAGTAGTCTCGAGTCCTAATTTGACCGTTTGCAAAAAGTAGTTTTTCGGACCAAAATCCGATTAACGATTTAATATTTAAATAAAAATATTTAAATGTAAACTCGATAAATATGCG
This sequence comes from Allium cepa, assembly GCA_030765085.1. Lineage (NCBI taxonomy): Eukaryota > Viridiplantae > Streptophyta > Magnoliopsida > Asparagales > Amaryllidaceae > Allium > Allium cepa. Next base: position 156,917,585 of record CM060943.1, read on the forward strand.
GGTTGTTACAGACTCCCCTCCTTAAAGAAATTGCGTCCTCGCAATATATATATAAGGTGGAAATAAAAAGTAACAACCATAAAAGCATATTAACACAAGAGAAATTTGAAATAAGAAGTTCACCTCAAAGGGCAGGAGTAAGCAAGTCCGGATGTGTACGCTCGATGAATTCTCTGGATTCCCAAGAACAATCCTTAGGATTTGAGGACCATTGAACCTTTACAAGTGGAACATCTTTATTTCGAAGTCGTTTAACCTCAGAAGCTATAATTCGAATAGGATGCTGCTCATAAATTAAATTCGGCGAAACTTCAATTTCTTCCACAACAGCAGGCTCAAGAATAGAATCGGAATCCCGAAGGCATTTCCGTAATTGAGAAACGTGAAATACATCATGTATAGCAGAAAACTGAGCCGGCAATGCAAGGCGATAAGCCATGGAACCAATACGTTCAGTGATAGGAAATGGCCCAATATATCGAGGCGCTAACTTCCCCGATCGACTGAAACGTACAACACCCTTCATAGGTGAAACACGAATAAAAACAGGATCCCCAACAGAAAATTCTAATTTCCTTCTTCGATTATCGGCATAGGATTTTTGTCTACTCTGGGCTTCTTTCATCCTATGTCGAATAAGTTCAATCTTTTCCGTGGAATCACGAATAAAGTCTGGACCTAAAACCAGCTTCTCACCGGCCTCAAGCCAACAAGAAGGAGATCGGCATGGCCTTCCGTAGAGTGCCTCGAAAGGTGCCATACCAATACTAGATTGGAAGCTATTATTATAGGAAAATTCAACAAGTGAAATATGATATTCCCAACTTCCACCAAAATCAAGCACACAAGCACGAAGAAGATCTTCAAGAGTTTGATTCACACGCTCGGTTTGTCCATCGGACTGGGGGTGATAAGCGGTGCTAAAATTAAGCTTCGTTCCTAAAGCTTTTTGAAGACTCTTCCAAAATCCACTAGTAAACAATGGATCACGATCGCTAACAATAGAAGTAGGAACTCCATGCAATTTTACAATTTCTTTGACAAATAGTTTGGCCAAAAGAGGAACGGTTCGGTTAGACCGAACCGGAATAAAATGGGCGGATTTAGTAAGTCTATCAACAATCACCCATAAGCTATCATGACCCGAACGAGAACGGGGAAGGCCATCTATAAAGTCCATGGAAATTTGATCCCACTTCCAAATTGGAATTTCTAAAGGTTGCAATAACCCACCAGGCCTTTGATGTTCGGCCTTGACAAGTTGGCAAGTCATGCAACACTTAACAAAGTTAGCAATATCAGATTTCATTCCCTCCCAATAATAAAGTCGCTTCATATCAGCGTACATTTTACTACTACCGGGATGAATGGTGAATTTAGAACAATGGGAATCTTCTAAAATATCTTTACGAAGAACTCCAATATTTGGTACGATAAGTCTACCAAATTTTTGAATGCCGCCACGAGAATCAATATCATAGTCTTTCAAACCTTCAATATCAATTTTATCCTTAACATTTTTGCCAAGAAGAGCCAATTCAGAATCTAGCCCTTGAGCTTCAAGAATGCGGTCTAAAAGAGAAGGATGAGCCTCAAGGCTACATAAAACAAGCGATGAGCATAAATCGGATACGCGCTCTCGAATCTCACAAGTGGATAAGATCTCGAGATCGTTCCATTCGGATATCATCATAGAAACAACTGCTTGTTGCTTACGGCTAAGAGCATCGGCGACACGATTACCCTTACCGGGGGTATAAAGAATATCAAGATCATAAGGTGCAAGGAACTCGAGCCAACGCTGTTGACGTAAATTAAGTTCTTTTTGAGAAAATAAATATTTCAAAGACTTATGATCCGTGTAAAGAATAAATTTCTCTCCCAATAGATAATGACGCCACATTCGAAGGGCGAAAACAATAGCCGCGAGCTCTAGATCATGTGTGGCATATCTAGTCTCGGCCGGCTTCAATTGCCTAGAAGCATAAGCAACAACACGTTCTTTTTGCATAAGAACGGCACCCAAACCAACGTGACTAGCATCGGTATAAACAACAAAATCTTGATTCCCCTCGGGAATAACAAGAATAGGAGCATCGGAAAGGAGTTCTTTCAATTTCTGAAAAGAGGCTTCACATTTGTCCGACCAAATGTATTTAACTCCCTTCTTAGTCAAGCCAGTAAGAGGCACGGCAATCTTAGAAAAGTCTTTAATAAAACGACGGTAATAGCCCGCCAATCCGAGAAAACTACGAATCTCTGTCACACTCTCCGGTCTCTTCCAATCTTGAATCGCTTCAATCTTTGAAGGATCCACAGATATCCCGGATTCGGAAATAATATGACCGAGAAACTTCACACGAGATTGCCAAAAGTGGCATTTAGAAAATTTCGCCTTTAATTGATTACTCCTAAGTGTTTCCAATACAATCCGAAGATGGTTCTCATGTTCCTCCTCGGTTTTTGAATACACAAGAATATCATCAATGAATATGAGAACAAACCGATCGAGGAAATCTTTGAAAACTCGATTCATGAGGTCAACGAAATAAGCTGGAGCATTCGTTAACCCAAATGGCATAACAAGCCATTCATAAGATCCATATCGAGTACGGAATGATGTCAACGGAATGCTATCCTCAGCGATACGAAGCTGATGGAAACCGGTAGCCAAGTCCAATTGTGAAAAGACCTTAGCACCACTAAGCTGATCGAATAGATCATCAATCCGAGGTAAAGGATATTTATTTTTAATAGTAAGATCGTTAAGCTTGCGATAATCAACGCAGAGCCTTAGAGTACCATCGGATTTCTTTACGAAAATCGCCGAAGCTCCCCAAGGCGAGGAACTAGAGCGAATAAATTGCCTCGTCTCCAACTCAGATAATTGTTTACGCATCTCCTCATTTTCCTTATTGGACATGCGATAAGGAGGACGAGTAATAGGTTGAGCTCCAGAAACAAGATTAATTCTGAACTCAATTGCTCGTTTAGGTGGTAAACCTAAAACGGGCTCGAATATGTCGGAAAATTCACGAACAACATGAATACAAGAAATAATATCATCTTCATCATCATCATCGTTATCACGAGGATTTAAAGAATATAAAGATGCCACCAAACATGATTCTGAATCTTTAAGATTAACATAAATATGTTTAACATATTGTGGATGTCGGAGATGAATAGTCCGCTCAGGACATAGGATATGGGCTTGATAACGGTTAAGCCAATCCATTCCCAAAATTATTCCAAAGCCTAAGTAACGCATGACATGCAAATCGGCTAGGAAAGAAAAATCACATAAAATAATCTCCACATCTTTACAAAGCAAACTAAGAGTTGCGGATCCACCAACAGGATTCGCAATTTTTAAAGAAGTCATCAATGCAGTAACACTTAAGGAAAAAGTGTCTACCAGTTCCTTTGATATAAAGGAATGGGATGCACCCGTATCAAAGAGAACTCTAATAGGTTGATCATGAAATAAAATAATACCATCAAGAATGGAATGAGAAATACCTTGGCCACGAGATGTGTTGCCAGGGGCTTGAGCCACATTTAACTTTCCCTCATTCCTGCTTTTACGTTTGAGGCATTGATGTATAAAGTGATCTGGGCTCTTACAATAGCGACAAGATTTGGGCTTAGAGCACTTATTCGCATAATGATCCCCAGACCCACAGTTGAAGCAACTCGCACCACTAGGAGAAGGATACTTTGCCACAGGGGTTGCCTGCTTACCCTTTTTGTTGGGATAAGGACCCTTGAATTTGTTTGGCCTCTTCTTGTTGTTGAAGTTTGGTTTAGCGCCTTCCACTTCAACATCACTCTCTCTATCAGCCTCTTCAAGACGAAGAGCGATATCGACGAGTTGATCAAATGCGACTTCTAGTTTCAGGAGCAGTGGCTTCTTAAGACTCTTATTTAAGCCATAAACGAACCTCTGGTTCTTCTTCAATGGGGTGTTGATGTATTCAACCCCATATTTGGAAAGCGACTCGAAGGCTGCGACGTAATCAGTCACAGAGGATTGACCTTGAACAAGGTCTATAAAACGTCGAGCCAAGCTTACTTTCCCAGCTTCTGGTACAAACTTTAACTCGAAGCGTCCCTGAAATTGCTCCCAGGTGAGATCCGCTTCATTAATTTCTGAAATAAGGAGTTCGTACCAGTCCAATGCTCTCTCTTGGAGCATGCTGGAAGCCACCTGAACGCGGTGGAGATCGATAAGATTCATGCGAGAAAAGATTCGATCGCATGATTTTAACCAAGCCTGGACCTCGATGATATTTTCCGAACCTTTGAAGGGCTTCCCACCCAAGTTGGTGTAATCGCTGCACAAGCGTGCAAATCCCGACTTTGGGTGAGTAGGTTCCGGGTTAGCTCCAGCTGCTTGAGCATTAGTTACTAAATCAAGAAGCTGTTGAGCAGTCATAAAAACTCCATCCGGAGGAGCAGCACCAGATGATCCAGTTCTGGGACGGCCTGGTCTAGACATTCTCTTCCTTAAAGAAAGAAAGAAGAGAAGGAAGAAGGTTATTTACCAATGAACATCAAGCAATCTTGATAGATAAAACAAGGAATCATAAAGGAAATAGGATGAGTCGGTACGAAGACTCAAATTAATCCTATGGTATGACTCCTAAGACAGACCTAGGACGATGATCCTTGTTAAGTTATTCTACATTGTTCCGAAGTTTGGCTCCGATACCAAGCTGTGACGCCCCACCTCTATACCCACGCTAGCCAAGAACACTCCGGAGAAGTGCTGTCAACTAGCACGGAGAATAAGGCTGTTGAGGAGCGACCATCCATGTAATTGCTTATCACACGGTGGCTATAAATAATCTTCGGAAACAAACATAGAAATAATCATATCACAAATCAGTCACAGATATCCATATCACAAAGGCGGAAGAAGATATGAATATATAACTAACACATGAAAGTGTACATCAGAGTAGTGGTCAATAAGATCCACGATAATACAAAAGAATAGCAACACGTGCTATACAAAAGAATACAACTATGAGTCTATATCTCAAGTGTATACAACAAAAACTGCTAATCTAAACAGTTAGCCAAAAGTCAGAGTGATGAATCCCTGGGAAGAAGTCAAGCAGAAGCACCTGTAACATCTCGGTCTGATCCGAGTATTATTTAAGAAAATAATAAACGGATCAGTCTAGCTATAAATATCAGATGACATGATATAACATAAAAGATATGGCATAAACATAAACATCCATAACGACATACCGCTATAAGTATGTAAATAATGATCAACAGAAGATCAATCAATAAGAGATAATCAATATCACAAGAATCTTCTCAAAGATTCGAAGGGGGCATCATACCCTAAACTTGTACTCATAACAAGTCAATGACATAAATTCCAGAAATCAACACGAGAAATCCAGAAATCATAAAAAGGGAAAGAGGCCTATCACATGACGGTCCGAAGACCATGGGGAGCTACCCCACATGTGTGAGTGGAATCACACAGAATGAGGTCAAGACTAACCAAAAAGCAGAAAGGTATGTGTGAATGGAATCACACAAGTGGTGTCTAGTCTAACCTTGCAATGAAAGAGACATCGCGCAATTGCTAGTCTAATTCATAAAGCGATCATCAAGATCAACGAGAAGTGTCAATTACACTAAGCTAGTAAATATAGAAGTTTAGCTTCATGTCCCATAACCACTTGCTTAACTTAAATATTTACGAACTAACTGTAAATCTTCACTAATAAAATTGTCACAAGAGGTTCAATCGAACAAGTCCAAGAATTAACCGACGAAGTGAACGCAAGCGTTTCATACCACTTGTTTTACTAAGTCGTTTAATTAGATTTCTCATCCGAGTGAGGTAAAGGCTTGTATATACTAATAGATTGGAAAACGATTTACGAAAAGAGCTTTGTTATTAAAAATAGAGTTGAAATTGTTTGTTAAAAGAGTTTTGATATTTACTACTAGTATTGAAACCTTTATATTATAAAGTGACAAAACACATAAGCAATTGTAGAAACAATCAGTCACAAAAATCGCATACGGAGATGTGAATAAAATCCAAGGAAATCAGCTCAATGTTTTTCAGATAAGATCCCCTACGGAGGGGGGGTCCAGGGGGGGTGGCAACCCCCCCAAGGTGGGGGTGCGGGGGCAGCGCCCCGTCCAAAATGGTACGACCTAAGTTAAGACAAGCGGCCTACGACCTAAAGCAAAGTGAGGTCTAACGACCTAAGGGTTCACGCGGCCTAACACAATGGCCGAGCGACCTAACTGGAGTTAAGGGAGGCAAGCGACTTAAGGTCCAACGACCTACGACTCAAGCAAGCCGAGCGACCTAGTGTGGAGGGGTCGAGCGACTTAAGGAATGCGAACGACCTAAGGTCTAACGACCTACGACTTAACAGAGTCGAACGACCTAAGGTCTAACGACCTACGACTTAACAGAGTCGAGCGACCTAAGGTAAATGGTCCAATGACCTAACTCGAACGACTTATCTGGAGCTTAGGTCGGAGACGACCTACGAGATAAACCAGGCCGACCTAGTGGACGAGCGACCTAAGGTAAATGGTCCAACGACCTAACTCGAACGACTTATCAGGAGCTTAGGTCGGAGACGACCTACGAGATAAACCAGGCCGACCTAGTGGACGAGCGACCTAAGGTAAATGGTCCAATGACCTAACTCGAACGACTTATCTGGAGCTTAGGTCGGAGACGACCTACGAGATAAACCAGGGCGAGCGACTTAACGTTTGCCTAGAGATTATAGGTCGGAAACGACCTAAGACTTAAAGCTCAACTGCGAGCGACCTACGGCTTAAGGCCTAACTCGTGAGCGACCTACGACTTAAGGCTTAACTCGTGAGCGACCTAATTCCGAAGTGCCAATTCTTCCAGAACGACCTAAAGTTAACTCGTGAACGACTCACGACCCATGGACGAACGACTTAACTCCGAACGACCTAAAAATGGCCAGAACGACCTAAGTGCAGAAAATTCACCAAAACGCTAAAAATTGGAGTTTTTCGCCAATCCAATCCAAACCAAATGCTAACATGCATGCAAAAATGATAGGGAATCATTCACAACAGTCCAATATAGTTATAGGCTAGAATTGTGAGATAAAAATCTCACCTTTGCACTAAAATTTATGAAGATGAAGCTTGAAAGCAAGGAGAAGCAATCCAAAGCTTGAATCCAATATCTTCTACTTGAATTTGGAGTTGAATGATGGAGTTGCAATTGAATTTGAGCTTGGAGTTTTAATTTCCCATTCTCTTCACCATTAATGCTAAAGCTTGAGTTAGTTAGGAAATTTATGAAGAGTGAGGAGAAGAGGGTTGGAACTTGGGCTTAATAGGCTAAACTAACCCAAAGTCCAAAGCGGGAAAAGTTAGTGAAATTTCACTAACTCCAAACCTATCGATGTTTATACTTAAAAAGTTGTAAACGACATTTCGAACTCAATGGAAGTAGTCTCGAGTCCTAATTTGACCGTTTGCAAAAAGTAGTTTTTCGGACCAAAATCCGATTAACGATTTAATATTTAAATAAAAATATTTAAATGTAAACTCGATAAATATGCGGGTTGTTACAATAGTATTTACAGAAAAAAGCAAATCGAATAGCATGCTGAAAATATACAAAGCATGAAACGTTACATGCTTCCATTTAATGCTCTCATTTAATGCCATTTACTCTAGTAACCTCAAGCAAGATATCAACTGTAAATACATGCTTCATTAAATGCATTTACTGTCTAGTATGGATAAAGATCACGTCAACCTGTATAAAGCAACTATACAAAATAATGTTTCAAGTACTATATTGAACCTGTACACAATTCCCTCTATAAACAAGAACATTTGTTTCAGTTTTATTTTCGTTCAACAACTTAGCAAAGAACAGAAAATAAACTTAGTAAAAAATATATACAAGTTCAAAACAAATTGCTGAAGAAAGAAAAACAAACCAGAAAGGAGATTCAAAACTGCAGCTTCAAAAACCAATATAGCCTCTGTTTAAATATTTATCCAGGTGAGTAACTTCAATTTAAAATTTGCTTAAGTATTTTTACTAACATTTCTTCTACCTGAAATAAGTATGTTATCTGTGTATATATACATATATATATATATATATATATATATATATATTTGTGCAAATTCTATGACATATGAAGTCTACCTGTTAATGATCTGGAGAAAAAAACATCTCTGTTATATTTATTTTTTTACAGGCTTGAAACTAGAAAAAAAATTAAATTTCTCTTCATCTGATTATTTTTAGACTTTGAGTTTAACATAAAACAAGTTTGTTTTCATCTATATGAAGTTTTTTTAAAAAAATAGTCTAAGTGAAATAAACAATGACTGGGTTGTACAACTTGTTTTACAGAGGAATTCCAAAAGTTGATTAAATTCGAGTTTAACGATTTACAAATTTAATTCAATAACTTGAAAACTTACTTAAAAATAGGATTTTTGAAACAACAGCGATGATTTTTAGTTAAGTAACTCAACTGCATTTCAGGTTTGAACAAAATTTGTATTTCGATCGTTTTCTGGTAATCGAATCAAGCTTAAATGCTAAGATTTGGTATAAAGCAAGGTGGGCAGTTACTAGCAATGGGAAAATTGCTGAAGAATTTTTCTATTGGGCGAATTTGGGAGTTCGAGATCGAATTAGGGTTTTAAACTCAAAGAAGTATACGGTCTGGAAACGAAGTGTGTACACCACCTCTGATGCACCGAGTTCGAGGATTTTGAGCGAGATGATGGCTTGGGGTGTTGTAGCCCTTGGGCCGGAGTTTCATGGCGTCAGGTGGTCGTCGTTGGGAGGCCGAGGTGATTTTGTTCGATACGTTTGTGTTGATTAGCTCATGTTTCAGGAGAGATTTTGATTTCGATAAAATTCGCGATGTAGTGGGTTTCGATCTCGTATGTGGGGTGAATCGAGGTTTGCTGGAGGTAGCGATCGCCACCGGAGCGGAGGCGTGGTGGTGTACACGTGCACAGGATGGTCGCGTGTCAGTGGTGCTCACATTTTTAAATGGAGTGCTTCAGTAGTTTATAACTTGAAAAAAAAATGATGCATGGTTTCAGGAGCAACTCGAGGATATTAATTTACATTCTGTTGTTGATACTAGTTATTCTGAGTTTGAAAATTTAAGTTAACTTTTACTTAGTTTAGGAAAAAAAAGAGAAAAAGAACTGGGAGAAGAAGAAACAGAGCATGGGGGGAAGAAAGGAGGATGACTCGGTTAATAATGTGAATGAACGCGAGGTTGACTCAAGTAACACCTGGGTTTTACTCGGGTTTGTTAAGAATTGGGTTAGGCCCAATAAAGAAAAAAAATTCTAAATTTAAAATGCTAAGTAAATTTTGTATTTGCAATGCAACCAAGATTAATTTTGTTAAGTTCAAACTTACTATAAATTTAAACAATTTAATAATGTTTTAAAATTTAAATTAACCCTTCTTTTAAATAGTTAAATCTAAAATAAGAATTGAAGTTAATTTACATTAAAAAATTTAATGTAACAATACATTTATTTTTAAGATGTTAAGCAGATTTTCAAATCATAAAGAAGATAAGTAATTTTTTATAAATTAATAGTTTTGAAAAGAAATTAAGAATGATATACAATTTGAAATTAAAATTAATTGATAAACAATTAAGTGTCCAAATTAATTTGTAAATTAAGAATTTGTTTTTCAGATAAATTAAAGTCGACAAATCAAATTTAGTGGTTAATTTAAAATAACTAATTTTGAAACAATAAAACGAGTTAATCAAGATTTAAATTATTTATCCAAAATTTTTATCATTGATTTAAAATAATTTTGTGGTAAATTTATTTGAACCACAGTGGAAAATAATTAATTATCGCCGTGCACTATATTGATATTTCTGTTCCGATTATGATACTGTGTGATATAAATTGCCATGTACTATACTATGATTGTGGTTTGTTCTCTATTGATGTGAAAACCCTGTTTGCCCGTGAAACGGCATTTAAACTTCGATGCGACAGGGAATCGGATTTCAGTTGGTTATCCGAAACCCACATCGAACCTGTGAATTTTTGTGAATGACATCCACATGTTTTAAAATTTGACACTCACTATTCGGTTTAGCCGGGAAAGGACCTTTGTGTCGTATAACCCATTTCGAATATGAGATTCGACGTTATGGATAGCATTTGAAGACCGGTGTTGAAGACCGGGTATTTGCGAGAGCGATAGGATGACCTATTGATTGTCACTGCACCGAGTAGCTACGATGTAGAGATTTCCTAAGTGATAGGAAGTCCGATCGGGATTGTGGATATCCGGATCGCAAGGACTTCTTTGGAAGTGCCTTCGGTTCTATTCGAACCCAGAACATACTTGTATGGATTGTATGTCCGATATTACAAATTAAGATATAAAGCAGATTCCTTTCAAATATATTTCCGTTGGTGGCGGAGAATTTATTCTCTTAGCTTAACACCCTTAGAGGTTATGTAATTGAAGGATATCAGCGATATATTCCCAATTTGGTAATGTGGCATGCTGAGTGTTGCTGATCATTTGTTGATCGAAGCATGGCTTTGTGAAAAGCATGGCTTTGTGGACGAGACTTCGTCGAGCCTCACACCCCGGAATGGTCGAAACAGGAAAGATGCGGCAAGGTTATTGGAGGTAGCACCCCTTTGGGTATGTGCATTTCCTTCTGGATAGAAGTGGTATCATGGTATGGAGCCCGGATACTTAACTTATGTTGATATCGCATATATATATATATATATATATATATATATATATATATTACTTTGTGATTTGTTACTGGGGCCCCGGTTAAAGGTTGATTACAACCGGGAAATGGCATACTCGTGTCAGTAGTTACCCAGTTAGGGGTAACCCGGCCTTGTGTTGGCAGAGATCCGGTTAGGTTCTCGGGTCGTCCCTCCAGAGGCGTACCCATGTGGCTCAGGAAATTCCTTAGCCTGACCATTGTTGGAAATCCAATTCCCAATACGAAACCCTGTACGGTTTTAGTTGTAGAACCTGCCATTTACTTATTGTGGCGCACCACCGTTTAGATGGTAGCTATAGTAGGCATACGATAATGGTCGTATGTTGGCTAAGATTAATATCCTACTTTCGAAATGTTTTCTTCACTATGCACTAGTAATAATATCAAAGAATTCTTTTCTCGTATCAAGCATATTTAACTATCATAAGAAGAAATCTCCTCCAATTCTGTGTTTGCATTGTGTATGTGGCGGGAGGTCTTATGGTAGTTCCATTTTTAAAAGAATTCCGAAAATTCTTTTATAAATCTAGTTTCTTTAAAAGTAACTGTTGTTTTTGTTTACTCATACCAGTCCCATGACTGATCCGGAGTTTATTGTTTTCTTTCCTAAACTCTGGGTGCCCATTATTTCTACACGGGCAGCCTAGTAGCAGGTTTCTGTATTTTGGAGTAGCAGTATTTTGGAGCTCTTATCTTGGAGATATCTTAGGAGCTTTTGGAGATTTCAGGTGTTTAGCTTTTTGGGAGTTCGTTATCACCTCTCTCATTTGGGGACTTTTGGATATATGATCACTGTTGTATTATCATGATGTTGTATTTGGAGTTGTGGTGTATGTATTATATACTCTGATGTAGTATGGATATTATGTTTATGTTGTAACTGTGATGATATTTATGATATTGATTCTGTTCCGCTGTTTTTATATTCATCTAATTGTTGTTATAAGCTCCGGCGATGCGAATTTGATGTCGTTTATCGGACATCGAGTTTGGGTCGTCACAATTGGTATCAAAGCTGTTGGTTGAGTAAGAACTTTAGCTACGGAGTATAACACATTAGATGGCTCATTAGAGATAGGGTGAAGTATACCCTAGAATGAGTATAACCAAGACTGAAACTCTAAATTTTATTAGTCTATTCCTTTTACTGCTGATATTCCTTAAGATATTTCGTTCTGTATTTAAATCAATTTTCTTACTAATTACAGATAGTAAGAAATGAGCAGACGAAGGGGAAGAGTTAGGGGTCAAGGAGGTGCCACAGTACCTGATCAAGGTCCCCCAACGGCAATAGCGACAGCTCAGCAACAGCCGAATCTGGCTGACTTATATAAGAATTTCTCAAGACTTGGTGGTAAGCCGTTCAATGGTAAGGAGTCGATTGTTGAGGCTCAAGCCTGGATAAGATCGTGTGAGAAAATCTTCAGAGGGCTAAAATTGGAAGACGATCAGAAGCGACTCATAGCTTCTTGGCAACTGCAAGATGAAGCTTCAGCTTGGTGGGAGACAATCACGGTAGATAAGCCAGAAGATGAGTTTTCTTGGGAAAATTTCAAAGAAGTGTTTGAGAAGCGATATTTGCCATCAATTGGAATTTCTCGAATGTATCAGGAATTCATGGACATGAAGCAGGGAAGTTTATGATTTGAAGAGTATTTGAACAGATTTAATGAATTGTCTTGTTTTGGTCCCGAATTGGTGAATACGCCTTTAAAGATGAACGGAAGATTCATTCGCGGGATGAATAAGAAATTCCATGAAAGAATGACGGGCCACGTTAAGGAATCTTTTTCGGATTTAGTTGATATGGGATACAGATACGCTACCCTTGATATGCAAGAAGCTCCGGTAGAGAAAGGAAATTCGGGCAATCAAAATTGGAAAAAGCGAAAATTTGGAGGCAAGAAACCATGGCAGGGCAACGAGAAAAAGAGGAGCATTCAAGGAAGCACAGCAGAAAATGTCACTTGTTACAACTGCAAAGAGAAGGACCATTATTCAAATAACTGCCCAAAACCGAAGAAGCAAGCTAAAGAATGTTATAATTGTCACAAGGCTGGACATGTTGTTAAAGATTGCCCAGTGATGAAGCCGGCACAGGTGGCAAAAGTTTATGCGATAAAGAAAGACACTTCAACGTCGAAAGCTGATAAGGGAAAAAGTGTTTTGGAAATTTTATTGAAATCTCTTGTGAGGATCCAAGTCCAAGGAGAGATAGATTGATGTATACTTTGGGATATCTTGAACCCACTTTGCAGTCTATACCTGTTGTTCGGGATTTTTCCGACGTATTTGAAGAAGTGAAATCTTTACCTCCTCACCGAGAAATAGAATTCCGAATTGACCTTGTACCCAATGCTCGTCCTGTTTTTCACGCAAGTCGCAGGATGACACCCAGGGAAAAGATTGAATTGGTTCATCAAACTGATGAACTACGAGCAAAAGGATTAATTCGACCCAGTATTTCTGAATGGGGATCAGCCGTCGTATTTGTTGCTAAATCGGACGGATCTTTGAGATTGTGTGTAGATTACCACGATCTAAATAAACAAACTCTTAAGAACAAATTCCCTCTACCCAGAATTGATGATTTATTTGATCAGTTGCACGGCGCTCGTTTCTTTTCAAAAATGGATCTAGCCCAAGGATTCCATCAACTACGAATCGCCGAAGATTGTGTCCATTTAACTGCTTTCAGAGGTCCTGATATGTTCTATGAATGGTTAGTTATGCCTTTCGTGCTAACCAATGCTCCAGCATACTTCGCAGATCTTATGACTCGTGTGTTTCGGGAAGTTTTGAATAAATTTGTGCTTGTATTCATTGATGATATTTTGATCTATTCTAAGACTAAAGAAGAGCATGCCGAACATCTTAAAATCGTATTGGAAATATTGAGGAGAAATGTTCTATATGCAAAATTTTCCAAATACCATTTCTGGGTCAATGAAGTCAAATTTCTTGGCCATATTGTTAATGAAGAAGGAATTCCGGTAGATCCTAGCAAAATTTCCGATATTCTTGATTGGAAACGACCCACTACTCCAAAAGAAGTTCGAAGCTTTTGGGTTTAGCAGGCTATTACCGGAAATTCATTCTAGATTTTTCTAAGTTGGCTAGTCCGCTGACTAAGCTAACAATGAAACATGCAAAGTTCATTTGGACTCCAAAACGTGAAGAAGTTTTTCAGGAGTTGAAGAAGAGATTGACCACTGCTCCTGTTCTCACTATTGTTAACGGGAACCAAGGCTTATCTGTCTATACTGATGCATGTGGTGATGGGGTAGGTGCAGTATTAATGTAAAATGGAAAGGTAGTTGCCTACGCGAGTAGAAAATTACGTCCGCATGAGAAAAACCACCCAACGCACGATTTGGAACTTTTGGCTGTTGTTTTCACCTTAAAAATATGGCGTCACTATCTTCTGGGTAAGAATCTTTTCAGCTTTCTTAAAACAATTTATGAATTTAACTTAAACAATCTACTTAATAAATTCTCTTTGTTTTAGGTGAAAAAATTGAATTATTCACCGACCATAAATCCTAGAAATATCTCTTTAGCCAGAAGGATCTAAATTTGCGGCAACAACGTTGGTTGGAATTTCTGGCATCGTATGACCTGGATATTCTGTATACGCCGAGGAAGGCCAATGTGGTTGCTGATGCTTTGAGCAGAAGACATGTTGTTCTCGCATATCTTGTTATCACTCCTACTCTTCTTAAGAAGATCGCGAGCAAGCAAACCGAAGACAAGTTTCTTCGAGAAATGCGTAGAAGAATAGATCGAGGAGAGGATACTACTTTTTAGATAGATAATAGAGAAGTTATAAGGATGAAGGGCAGAATTTGTGTCCCTGACATTCCAGAACTGAAACATGAAGTATTGGATGAATGCCACAAGTCCAAACTCAGCATCCATCCAGGAGTCAACAAAATGTATCGAGATATTAAAAGAACATTCTGGTGGAAGACGATGAAGAGAGACATATCTATTTATGTGAGTCGCTGTGCTACTTGTCAGCAAATCAAAAGCGACCAAAAGAAAGTGGCCGGTTTACTTTAACCTTTGGAAGTACCGAAATGGAAGTGGGATCAGGTATCGATGGATTTCATCGACGGATTGCCACGAACCAAGAAAGGCAATGAAACGATTTGGGTTATTACGGATCGTCTAACCAAAACTGCTCACTTCATCCCAGTTAAATCCACTCGGACTGCGGCAAGCTTGGCAGGTATATATATAAAGGAAATTGTTCGCCTCCATGATATTCCCAGTAGTATAGTGAGTGATCGTGACCCGATCTTAACTAGTAGATTTTGGGAAGCATTTCAGGACGCATTGTGAACGAAATTAAATTTCAGTACTGCTTATCACCCCCAATCTGATGGACAGACTGAGAGGGTCAACCGAATTTTAGAAGACCTACTGCATGCTTGTGTTCATGATTTTGGTGGTTCTTGGGAGGACCATTTGCATCTGGTTGAATTCTCTTATAATAACAGCTATAAGGCCAGTATAGAAATGGCTCCTTTCGAAGCTTTATATGGTCGTCTGTGTCGATCACCTACATGCTGGATTGAATCAGGTGACAGACTTGTTCTTGGACCAGATATGATAAAAGAAGCCACTGAGAAGGTAGACTTTATTCGAAAGAAGTTATTAACTGCCCAAAGTCGTCAGAAGAGCTATTATGACCGCCGAAGAAGAAATTTGGAATTTCAAGTTGGAGATTCTGTATTTCTGAAAGTATCTCCGATGCGGGGTGTATTGAGATTCGGGAAAACTGGAAAGTTAGCACCGCGTTATATTGGTCCTTTTCCAATTCTGGAAAGGATTGATCCTCTAGCATATCGAGTGCAGCTGCCCAGCTGGTTGTCTGGCGTACATGATGTGTTCCACATTTCTAATCTTCGGAAATATGTGCACGATCCAGATGATATTATTGAAGAAGCTGCTCAGCAGGATCTAGAGATCACTCCCAACTTGGCACTTAAAAGAGAGCCAATAAAAATTGTAGATCGTGATGAGAAGCGATTAAGAAACAAAGTTGTGAAATTGGTCAAAGTTCAATGGAATGGCGATCCAAAGGACTGTACTTGGGAGACTGAAGATAATATAAAGAAATCATATCCCAACTGCAGAATTGACATCTCTGCTTAATCTGTAAGTCATTTCCTTATTTTTTCTGAATTCGTATATTCATTGTTTGCGTTTCTCTCTCTTTCAATTTCGAGGACGAAATTTTCTTAAGGAGGGGATATTGTAACATCCCGAAAATTTTGAATTTAAAATTTGGTAATTTATTTGAACTTTTTGAAATTTAAATTAAAAAGTTATAAGATAAAATAAAATATGTGACGAATTTAATGTTAATATTATAAAGATGCATAGAATTTAAATTAATATTGATAGTTAAGTTGAAATAAATAGATAATAATAATAATAATTAAAGAAAAGAACATATTTAAAAACAAGAAGTTGTTTTAAAACAGTAAAATTAAAATTGCTGTAAACAAATATGTAGACAAAAGAAAACCCTAACTAAAACATTTACATTTAGCAAAATAAACATGAAAACATTAGCAAACGAAAACAAATATTGTAATAAAAGCACATAGTTATTAAATAACAATAACTAAAACAAAACACTTTTATTTTATAAAGTAAACTAGGAAATAAGTTAACCAAAGAAAATAAGATACGCAAGATCTGCCAAACAATAATAATTAAAACAAACACCTTTATTTAGAAGTAAAACAAGAAAGTAAGTATCTTAAATAGAAAAAAATGTAAGAAAATAGTACTTACAGAAAAAAGAAAATCGAATAGCATGTTGAAAATATACAAAGCATGAAACATTACATGCTTCCATTTAATGCTCTCATTTAATGCCATTTACTCTAGTAACCTCAAGCAAGATATCAACTGTAAATACATGCTTCATTAAATGCATTTACTGTCTAGTAAGGATAAAGATCACGTCAACCTGTATAAAGAAACTATACAAAATAATGTTTCAAGTACTATATTGAACCTGTACACAATTCCCTCTATAAACAAGAACATTTGTTTCAGTTTTATTTTCGTTCAACAACTTAGCAAAGAACAGAAAATAAACTTAGAAAAAAATATATACAAGTTCAAAACAAATTGCTCAGAAAGAAAAACAAACCAGAGAGGAGATTAAAAACTGCAGCTTCAAAAACCAATATAGCCTCTGTTTAAATATTTGTCCAGGTGAGTAACTTCAATTTAAAATTTGCTTAAGAATTTTTACTAACATTTCTTCTACCTGAAATAAGTATGTTATCTGTATATATATGTGTGTGTGTGTGTGTGTGTGCGTGCAAATTCTATGACATATGAAGTCTGCCTGTTAATGATCTGGAGAAAAAAAACACCTCTGTTATATATTTTTTACCAGGCTTGAAACCAGAAAACAAAATTTAAATTTCTCTTCATCTGATTATTTTTAGACTTTGAGTTTAACATAAAACAAGTTTGTTTTCATCTATATGAAGTTTATTAAAAAAAATAGTTTAAGTCAAATAAACAATGACTGGGTTGTACAACTTGTTTTACAGAGGAATTCCAAAATTTGATTAAATTCGAGTTTAACGATTTACAAATTTAATTCAATAACTTGGAAACTTACTTAAAAATAGGATTTTTGAAACAACAGCAATGATTTTTAGTTAAGTAACTCAACTGCATTTCAGGTTTGAACAAAATTTGTATTTCGATCGTTTTCTGGTAATCGAATCAACCTTAAAAGCTAGATTTGGTATAAAGCAAGGTGGGCAGTTACTAGCAATGGGAAAATTGCTGAAGAATTTTTCTATTGGGCTAATTTGGGAGTTTGAGATCGAATTAGGGTTTTAAACTCAAAGAAGTATACGGTCTGGAAACGAAGTGTGTACACCACCTCTGACGCACCAAGTTCGAGGATTTTGAGGGAGATGATGGCTTGGGGTGTTGTCGCCCTTGGGCCGGAGTTTCATGGCGTCAGGTGGTCGTCGTTGGGAGGCCGAGGTGATTTTGTTCGATACGTTTGTGTTGATTAGCTCATGTTTCAGGCGAGATTTTGATTTCGATAAAATTCGCGATGTAGTGGGTTTCGATCTCGTATGTGGGGTGAATCGGGGTTTGCTGGAGGTAGCGATCGCCACCGGATCGGAGGCGTGGTGGTGTACACGTGCACAAGACGGTCGCGTGTCAGTGGTGCTCACGTTTTTAAATGGAGTGCTTCAGTAGTTTATAACTTGAAAAAAAAATGATGCATGGTTTCAGGAGCAACTCGAGGATATTAATTTACATTCTGTTGTTGATACCAGTTATTCTGGGTTTGAAAATTTAAGTTAATTTTTACTTAGCTTAGGAAAAAAAGAGAAAAAGAACTGGGAGAAGAAGAAACAGGGCATGGGGGGAAGAAAGGGGGATGACTCGGTGAATAATGTGAATGAACACGAGGTTGACTCGAGCAACACCTGGGTTTTACTCAGGTTTGTTAAGAATTGGGTTAGGCCCAATAAAGAAAAAAAATTCTGAATTTAAAATGCTAAGTAACTTTTGTATTTGCAATGCAACCAAGATTGATTTTGTTAAGTTCAAACTTACTATAAATTTAAACCATTTAATAATGTTTTAAAATTTAAATTAACGCTTCTTTTAAATAGTTAAATCTAAAATAAGAATTGAGTTAATTTACATTAAAAAATTTAATGTAACAATAATTTATTTTTAAAATGTTAAGCAGATTTTCAAATGATAAAGAAGATAAGTAATTTTTATAAACTAATAGTTTTGAAAAGAAATTAAGAATGATATACAATTTGAAATTAAAATTAATTGATAAACAATTATATGTCCAAATTAATTTGTAAATTAAGAATTTTTTTTTTAGATAAATTAAAGTCGACAAATCAAATTTAGTGGTTAATTTAAAATAACTAATTTTGAAACAATAAAACGGGTTAATCAAGATTTAAATTATTTATCCAAAATTCTTATCATTGATTTAAAATAATTTTGTGGTAAATTTAATTAAACCACAGTGGAAAATAATTAATTATCGCCGTGCACTATATTGATATTTCTGTTCTGATTATGATACTGTGTGATATAAATTGCCATGTACTGTACTATGATTGTGGTTTGTTCTGTATTGATGTGAAAACCCTGTTTGCCCGTGAAACGGCATTTAAACTTCGATGCGACAGGGAATCGGATTTCAGTTGGTTATCCGAAACCCACATCGAACCTGTGAATTTTTGTGAATGACATCCACATGTTTTAAAATTTGACACTCAATATTCGGTTTAGCCGGGAAAGGACCTTTGTGTCGTATAACCCATTTCGAATATGAGATTCGACGTTATGGATAGCATTTGAAGAGCGATGTTGAAGACCGGGTATTTGCGAGAGCAATAGGATGACCTATCGATTGTCTCTGCACCGAGTATCTACGGTATAGAGATTTCCTAAGTGATAGAAAGTCCGATCGGGATTGCGGATATTCGGATCGCAAGCACTTCTTTGGAAGTGCCTTCGGTTCTGTTCGAACCCAGAACAGACTTGTATGGATTGTATGTCCGATATTACAAACTGAGATACAAAGCAGATTCCTTTCAAATATATTTCCGTTGGTGGCGGAGAATTTATTCTCTTAGCTTAACACCCTTAGAGGTTATGTAATTGAAGGTTATCAGCGATATATTCCCAATTTGGTAATGTGGCATGCTGAGTGTTGCTGATCATTTGTTGATCGAAGCATGGCTTTGTGAAAAGCGTAGCTTTTTGGACGAGACTTCGTCGAGCCTCACACCCCAGAATAGTCGAAACAGGAAAGATGCGGCAAGGTTATTGGGGGTAGCACCCCTTAGGGTATGTGCATTTCCTTCTGGATAGAAGTGGTATCATGGTATGGAGCCCAGATACTTAACTTATGTTGATATCGCAGATATATATATATATATATATATATATATATATATATATATATTACTTTGTGATTTGTTGCTGGGGAGCCGGTTAAAGGTTGGTTACAACCGGGAAAAGGCATACTCGTGTCAGCAGTTACCCAGTTAGGGGTAACCCGGCCTTGTGTTGGCCGAGATCCGGTTAGGTTCTCGGGTCGTCCCTCCAGAGGCGTACCCATGTGGCCCGGGAAGTTCCTTAGCCTGACCATTGTTGGAAATCCAATTCCCAATACGAAACCCTGTACGGTTTTAGTTGTAGAAACTGCCATTTACTTATGGTGGCGCCCCACCGTTTAGATGGTAGCTATAGTAGGCATACGATAATGGTCGTATGTTGGATAAGATTAATATCCTACTTTCAAAATGTTTTCTTCACTATGCACTAGTAATAATATCAAAGAATTCTTTTCTCGTATCAAGCATATTTAACTATCATAAGAAGAAATCTCCTCCAATTATGCATTTGCATTGTGTGTGTGGCGGTAGGTCTTATGGTAGTTCCATTTTTAAAAGCATTTCGAAATTATTTTATAAATCTAGTTTCTTTAAAAGTAACTGTTGTTTTTGTTTACTCATACCAGTCCCATGACTGATCCGGAGTTTATTGTTTTCTTTCCTAAACTCTGGGTGCCCATTATTTCTACATGGACAGCCTAGTAGCAGGTTTCTGTATTTTGGAGTAGCAGTATTTTGGAGCTCTTATCTTGGAGATATCTTAGGAGCTTTTAGATATTTCTGGTGTTTAGCTTTTTGGGAGTTCTTTATCACCTCTCTCATTTGAGGACTTTTGGATATATGATCACTGTTGTATTACCATGATGTTGTATTTGGAGTTGTGGTATATGTATTATATACTCTGATGTAGTAATATTATGTTGATGTTGTAACTGTGATGATATTTATGATATTGATTCTGTTCCGCTGTTTTTATATTCATCTAATTGTTGTTATAAGCTTCGGCGATGCGAATTTGATGTCGTTTATCGAACATTGAGTTTGGGTCGTCACACGATTCGAAAGCACGAGTCCCCTCAAAGTCGAGATGCCAAAGACCCTAAACGTCGCGATCTCGAGCTCGAGTGCCACGACCATCGACGCCTCTCCCCCAATCGTGATCCCCCTACGAACTCCTCCAACCTCGCAGCTCAACTCGCGTCCCTTCTCGGCGTTCGTGGCCGCCTGCCGCGACTCCAAAATCGAACGAGACGAGCGACTCGCTTATTTCCATTAATCGAAATGATTCTGTCGCCATTTTATTTTCTTTTTGATTCCCCTTTTTATGAAGATTTTTTTATCTCGGTTTTCAGAGTACTCGGCTTTAATAAAAAGAAAGGAGATAGCTAGGTCGACGCAATTCAGGTCTAGGGTGGCTCGAGTAAAATTATAGGGTGGTTGGGTTGACCTTTGAAATAATTTATTTTTATTTTTATTATATTTCCAAAGTATCTCGTTTCGCATAACTCGAAATCTCAAACTCCAAATCAAACATGCCACCAGGCGTTTATAAGGCTTTACCCTTATTCCAAACACGATGGAACGTGTTTTGGAACCTAATTCGGTCATAGGTGCAAGTTACGGGAATAAATGACCAATTTTAAATTAAATCGATCAAAATAGTCTCCCTGTGTTTTGAGCTGCCAGCGTCAAACGACCACTCTGATTGCTGCGATAATTGAAAACCAATAATAACTAATTATTACGGATCCAATGGAACTGGTTTCATCGAATTCCGAGACCGTGCCTTGGAAGGCTATTTTTAAACGTCAATTTAAACGATATATTTCCAAAACTGAACAAATCACCTTTAAATTAAATTCCAACCATTCTATTATCTTCAGCAACATCATTATAAATTTTATAAGCCTTTAAATTATTTTTAACAGGCTTAAAACTCCAGATACAACATTTTACCCAATTTCAAATTATAAAATCCAATAAGTTAATTATCAATTAAATAGTGATATTTGGAATTCAAGTTAAAATTAATCATTCAAATATTTAAAATCAATTAAATATTCCAATTTAAATTGTTAGAAATTCTGGGTCGTCACATTCCTCCTCCCGTAAAAGAATTTCGTCCCCGAAATTGGTAGTTAAGAAGAATGATTCAATACCATTACAATTTACCCAAAACTAAACAGGTTTTTGTCTACTTGCCAACCTATCTTTTATTAAAGACCCACTATCACTTTAACCAACTTCCCAAAACCTTCTATAGTTTCCAACAAAATTATTTACTCAACATATTCAAATTTAAATTTAAAATTCAAATTTAAATTATCACAACTTCCTCAAAAAATTTCTAACTCTCTAAGTTTTCGAAATTTTTTGCCAGCGTCTCCTTTGCGCGGCTAGCTCGGTACAACTACAAAATGCCTTTACGGGCTCCCAAGTTTCAAAAGAAAACAAAACGCCAAGTGGCTATATCAAAAACCCAATTCAATTTCATACAGAAATTTAAATACATACCCTTTATCGAGCAAATTCAAATTTACCTTCGGAAATCAGAACCAATTTTCCTTTCCCTTCATAATACATGCATATCCTACTTAGCAACAATATCCAATCATAGCCTTAAAAATCATTTTATACATTTCCTTACAGAAGTTTCCATATCTGCCTTTTTTCAGATTAGTTTTTCCATTTCCATATGAATTCAATTTATCTTTATCTCTAAATATTGAATTTTTTTATCTTCCATTTATCTGATTCATATCATTATCTTAAACTAGTTTCATTCACTCATTTATTTCAATTTCAAATCTGAATTCATTTTGTCGCTAACAAAAAATTTTCTAAAAATTTTTCTAACTCCAAAACTTTTCGGAAAATTTTCGCAGAGTCTCCTTTGTATGGAGGAGCTTTTGCAATTTGACAAGAGATATAAATATATATATACATCGACCCACCCGGTTGGAAAAGAAAAAATAGTTCATATTTCCTATTTTTATTGCGTAGGCGTACCTTTATTTAGCATTTTAAGCAAGCGGCTTATTAATTTAGCAATTAGCGCAACCAAATCCAGCCAAACGGCTTCCTGGTACCTGTACTTACTCAACTTAAATACGTAAGTGCCATATATAGAAAATTTATTAGCATTTCACTTACCTTCAATAGCTAAACACATGTATCTCATAAGCAACAAGCACCAAACGCTTCCCATGTAACGAGACGGATTTTGCCCGCTCGAAAATCGACATCCATACTTCATATCGTATTCGAATGCCATAGATTCGACCGTTCAAATCCGATTCGCCGGAGCTTATAACAACATTAAGTAAACAACACAGCGGAATAAAAGAATAATACATTGATACACGACACAGATACAATATCTGATACAACAGAGTGATACAATGAATATCAATATACATCAGAGATATGATACAAGAAATAGCAGTGGAACAATATAACTCTAAGATAGTCTTCAAAAGAGAACTCCGGCAGCAGCAGCTCATTTCAACATCATGATACGCAAAGACAAGCAAGTCTCGTCCACATCCAAAGACTGAACTAGCTATCTGAAAAACCCAACTCTGAACTGCTCGTGTAGAAAATTTTGAGCACCCAGAGTTTAGGAAAGAAACAATAAACTCCGGATCAGTCATGGGACTGGTGAGCAACAAAAACAGTTTATCTTTAAAAACAAACAAAGAAATATTTTAAAATAGATTCGCAATGCTTTTTAGAAATGAGACTACCATAAGGCCTCCCGCACACACACACAATGCAAACGCAGAATCGGAGAAGATTTCTCCTTATGATAGTCAAAGATGCTTGATACGCATTAAAAAGAAACATTTGATATTATTACTAGTGCATAGTGTAGTAAAAATCATTTCGAAAGTAAAGATATAAATCTTAGCCAACATACGACCATTATCGTATGCCTACTATAGCTACCATGTTCAATAGCAGGTTACCGCCACATTCCATGGCAGGTTATACAACTAAAACCGAACAGGATTCGTATTGTTTCTTTGGATTTCCAACAAATGGTCAGGCCAAGGAACTTCCCATTGCCACATGAGAACGCCTCTGGAAGGACGTCCCCGAGAACCTAACCGAATCTCTGCCAACACAAGGCCAGGTTACCCCTAACTGGGTAACTACTGACACGAGTATGCCATCCCCCGATCGTAAACAACCTTTTCTCGGGATCCCGATAACCAACAACCACAAAGTAATAAATTCGCAGTAACCACATAGGTTAAATATCTGGGCTCCATACCATGATACCACCTCTATCCAGAAGGAAATGCACATACCCTAAAGGGTGCTACCCCCAATAACCTTGCTCATCATTCCTGTTTCGACCATTCCGGGGTGTGAGGTGTAACGACCCAGAATTTTAATTGATTAAAATTTGAATATTTAATTTATTTTAAATATTAATAAGTGAAATTTATAAGTCGAATAAATTTTATTTCGAATAATTGGATTTAATTGGATAATTAAATCGATAATTTAATATGTGAAAATACGGGAATAATTGAAAATAGGGTTAAATATGATTGAAAATGATTTGTAAAATTTTATTTTATCATGTTGAAGTTAGAATGATATTTTAGAACTTTTAAAATCGAATTAAAAGTTAAATTGTGAAAATTGAATATTTTAATATTTAATTATCGACTAAAAATAGCCAATTTTTGAACAGTCTCAGAATTGAACGAAACTAGTTCCATTAGATCCGTAATAGTTAGTTATTATCGGATTTCAATTTTCGTAGCAATCGGAGATGTCGTTTGATCGTGGCAGCTCGAAACGCATCGAATTGTTTTTAATATTTATTTGGCGAATTAAAATAGCCATTTTTCAAATAGTCTCGGATTTCGACAAAACCAGTTTCATCGGATCCGTAATGTGATATTATTGTAAGGTTTCAAATTTCGTGTCAATTGGATTTACCGTTTGTCCGGTACAAATTAAAACGCCTAGAAAATCGTTTAAATCGGTTTAATTTAAATCGATCGTTTGTTGCCATATCTCGCACAGATGTCCGAATTAGCTTCCGAAACCTGTTCCATTGTGTCCGGAACGTGGGATAAACCCTAGGAACGTCAGTTTCGGCGCGTAAATCGGAGTTTGGAATTCCCGGGTGAATAGTGATTGAAAAATTTCCTATAAATACCCCCATAAATTCACAAAAATAAAAGAAAAAAAAAACCTAAACCTAATCTATTTGCTCAGCCGCCTCCATATCAATGGATGGCCGAAAATCACCATTGCTCTTCCCCAAATATCTCGTAATCCACTCAATATTTCAACAAACTTTCAACTAACAAATTGAAGAGGGCGTCAAGATCTACAAGTTCAACGGGTATGATCGCGAATGGAGTTGTATGTTGTGAGATTCGTAGCCGCGTTCGTCTGCGTCTTGGCACGACTTTCAAGAAGCATCAGGTGGCCGAGTTGCGTGTGCTTGTGGCCGAGCATGGAGCAGGTTAGAGGCTTCAAGATGGAACTCTCTGATCGAGATATAGGTTGGTGATGGTGGTGCAATAATTAACCCTAGTTGCTATAGTTATGGGTTCGGTTTCACGGCTACCACCTGTAGAATTTGCGTGAGAGGGAAGAAGGGTAGGTGCGGCTGTGATGAAGGGAGATTTGGATCCTACGGCCTGGATTTAGCTAGGTTTAAAAATAGTTAGTTTATATTGTAATTTATATAAATAAATTCGTGTAAACTTCATAAATGCATATCTTTTTCATACGAGGTCGAAAACGCGCGAAACCAGTTGCGTTGGAATCGTTTCGACGAGCACTACGCGATGTAACTGGATTGGAGTTGATTGGAGTCAGTGAAAATTTTGGATAAAATTAAACGCGCGTTTAATTTTATTCGAAATAAAAGCTAAAACAGAATTGAAATCAAGGTGAGAACTTCTCACTCAATCGAACCAGTTTCGATTTATATTTTAAATAGTTAGATTTAAAATTGTTGAATGCATGTTTGAATGATGATTGTTATCTATTGATTGTTAAAATAGACATTATGCGCCGTTAGTAAGCGGATGTTATTTATTAAAAACATATACCGCGAATATTTCATAAACAGTGAAATTGGTATTATATATAATATCAATATATATATATTGGCATATGTATATATTGCAGTTGTTGATTTCCCGTATTTTTTAGCGGATGAGACCCTATTGCGCCGTCTATTAAGCGGATAATATTATTAATCCCATATACCGCGATAATTCCGTACTGGAGCGGAATTGGTATTGTGCTAATGTTTGTGGATGCAGGAAACAGGTTGGAGGGATCCAACTGGATTCCTCAACTGTATTGATTTATTTACAGATATTTTGATATTTGTTGATTATCATATCGATATATGATATTTGGATGTCGTGATTGACTATTGGGTGATGTTGCATCATCGGATCCATTTTTGGAGTTTTGAAATAATAAATTTGGGTTTTAAAAGAATTTTAAAGTGATTTTTCAAAGTATATGTTTTATTAAATTTTGAATTGATTCATTTTAAATAATTAAAACGTTATAAATTTTTACGTTATAAAAATTAAGATTTTTGAGAAATATAACAAAAATGAGATTTTTGGAAATAAATAGTTAATTAATTTATAAAATGGTTAAATAGGGAATTTTGAATCATTATAAACGATTTATATAAAAGATTTAAAATATTGATATTTATGGATTAAAAATATAGGGATTGTGAAACCCGTTTTATAAGTGCTAAAAAGAAATATAAATGGATTTTATAAGTGTATGGAGATTTATTGATTTATAAATCGTGAAGTTATAAATATAAATAGGTTTTGTAAAATAAAAGATTTATAAGAGATTAGCTTATAAATCGGATTTAGGCATTTAAAATGAGATATAAAAAGGGTTTTTATAAATAAAAGTTTATAAGAATATAAGTGGAGTTTATAAACGTTGTTTATAAATCCGAAATCAAATTGAATTTGATAAGTTGGAAATAGGAATATATGAAAGGAATTATATTCACGATTGGGACAGTGAATATATTTCCAAATGAAATTAGTTAGAGTTTTATATCCACGATTTTGGACAGTGGATATTCTCTAATAATTACGTAGAAGTATTGAATATGGAAAACGTTTTTATTCACGATTGTGAATAGTGAATAATAGATTGAATAAAATGGATAGTTTTGGAAAGTGAAGTTTAAACGAAGTAATGATTTTAAAGACGTTTTAAAATGCATTAAGTATCGAAATACATAGATTTCAACATTTATTGTTGAAATAGACGTTTTCGAGAATAGAAGGAAATGGTGGACTATAACACTGTTGTTATAGTAAATGTTTCCGAAAGGAAATGTTTTGTATAGTATTGGGATTTATATATCTATTTAAACTTTGAATCCTTATACTAGTGATTTTGGGTCGTCGTAACGATGTTTTACACAACATTCGTTTTTGACCCAAATAAATGTGTTAAGAGAATGATTTCCTTAAAGAATGAAATATATACTAAATTTTGATTTAAGTATATTGAATATTTTCAAATGTTGAAAACAAATAGATTTGTGATGTACTTATTTTTATTTAAATAAGTATGGAAATATTTTTCCAATGTGAAATGAACGTTTGAGAATTTATTTTTTTAAAGATAAATTGAAAATGAATATTGAAAATCGATTGAAAATCGTATATCATAGATATTTTGGGATTATAAATTCACTATGGAATTTATAAAAGAAAGGGGAAATTAGTTTAAAAATAAACGTTGATTTATTTTTAAAGTGTGGGAATAAATTTACGGATTTGGAACGTAAATATAAAGTAAATCGGTAAGGATTTATTTAATTGGTTTAAATGAACCATGTTGAAATGAAAATAATTCCGAGTAAGGAAAAGTGATTTGAAGAATTGTTTTCAAATGTTTGAAGTGTGGGAAAGTTTATATCTAGTAAAGATATTTTGGAAAGTAAATAATTTGGGAAATTATTTGGATTTGGTGATGTTGAACACGCCTATTGATAGTTAAATAATCCGACTATCAATATTTACCTTTAAATAGGTATTTGTTGTGAATTGTTGAATTTGAATACCACACTTATTTTTGAATAAGCGCTCGCTATTCGGGTTAACCGGGAAAGGACCTTGGGGTCGTATAACCCATTCCGAGTATGTGATACGTCGTTATGGATTGCATTTGATGACCGGTGTTGAAGACCGGGTATTTGTGAAAACGGAAGGATTACCGTCGAGTTACTCTACATCGGCTGATCTCCGATATAGAGGTTTTATCACCCTTAGTGACGGGAAGTCCGGTCGTGATTAGTGAATATCCGGATTGTAAGGACTTCTTTGTAAGTGCCTTCGGTTCTGTTCGATCCCGGAACAGACTTGTATGGATTGTATGTCTGACATTACAAGTTGAGATATAAAGCCGATTTCTTTCAAATATATTTCTGTTGGTGGCGGAGAATTTATTCTCTTAGCTTAACACCCTTCTCTGAGACGTACAAGCTCAGAGGTTATATAGTTGAAGGTTACTAGTGATATACTCCCAATTTGGCAGTGTGGCATGCAGAGTGTTGCTGTGAAATGATCATTGTGTTGATCATTTGTGATAGGATCATTTATTTGATCGTTTATCTTTGTGATCATTTCTATGATCATTTGTGGACCCAAAGCATGGCTTTTGTATAAAGTATGTTTTTGTGGACGAGACTTCGTCGGACCTCACACCCCGGAAATGGTCAAAACAGGAAGGATGCGGCAAGGTTATTAGGGGTAGCGCCCTTTAGTGTATGTCATTCCTTCTGGATAGAGGTGGTATCATGGTATGGAGCCCAGATATTTAACCTATGTTGTTACTGCATATTTTTGTGGTTGTTGGAAATCGAGGATCCTCGGATAGATCGGTTACGATCGGGGGATGACATATTCGTGTCAGTAGTTACCCAGTTAGGGGTAACCCGGCCTTGTGTTGGCAGAGATCCGGTTTGGTTCTCGGGGATGTCCTTCCAGAGGCATTCTCATGTGGCAATGGGAAGTTCCTTGGCCTGACCATTTGTTGGAAATCCAAAGAAACAATACGAGACTTGTACGGTTTTAGTTGTAGAACCTGCTATGGAATGTGGCGGTAACCTGCTATTGAACATGGTTAGCTATAGTAGGCATACGATAATGGCCGTATGTTGGCTAAGATTTATATCTTTATTTTCGAAATGAATTTTGCCTACACTATGCACTAGTAATAATATCAAATGTTATTTTAAATGCGTATCGAGCATCTTTGACTATCATAAGGAGAAATCTCCTCCGATTCTGCGTTTGCATGTGTGTGTGTGCGGGAGGCCTTATGGTAGTCTCATTTTTAAAAAGCATTGCGAATTGACTTTAAAAGTATTCCTCTATTTTGTTTTCAAAGATAAATAAACTGTTTTGAGTTCTTACACCAGTCACATGACTGACTCGGAGTTTATTGTTTTCCTTCCTAAACTCTGGGTGCCCACCAATTTCCACACCGGCAGTCAAGAGTAAGGTTTATCAGGATATTCTGGATATTCAGGAGTTGCTGGAGGCAAGCTGGATGGCATGGCGTATTACTAATTTATATAGTATTTCTTTTTCCGCTGCATTGTTTGTTGTTGTATGTTGTTGTACACTCTGATGATATGATGTAATGAAATGAAATGTAATGTAATGTAATAACTGATATAGTTCTTTGTTTAAAGATTATTCCTTTATCTATTATATGTTGTTCCGCTGCGAATTGTGAGATTCTGATGTTGTTCTGTTATTTCTTCTGTTCTGTTCTATCTTTTTCTATCTTCTTCTACCTCTTTCTTTTTCTTAAACCATAACATTTCGGGTTTTCAGCCTTCGATTTCTCGGCAGTCGATAAAGTGAGTATCGATGTTGAATTTTCGAAAGTCGAAAATCGTCGGGGTGTTACATGAGGTTTGACGAAGTCTCGTCCACAAAGCCATGCTTTGGTACAAAGCCATGCTTTGGGTCAACAAATGATCAAAGTAATGATCACAAAGATAAATGATCAAACAAATGATCATATCACAAATGATCAAACAATGATCATTTCACAGCAACACTCAGCATGTCACATTACGAAATTGGGAATATATCGCTGATAAACATCAACTACATAACCTCTGAGCTCGTACGTCTCAGAGAAGGGTGTTAAGCTAAGAGAATAAATTCTCCGCCACCAACAGAAATATATTTGAAAGAAATCAGCTTTATATCTCAAAATGTAATGTCAGACATACAACCGTACAAGTCTATTCTGGGTTCGAACAGAACCGAAGGCACTTACGAAGAATCCTTGCAATCCGGGTATTCACAATCCCGATCGGATTTCCCATCACTTAGGAAGTCTCTATACTGGCGCGACTCAGTGAAGAGACAATCGATAGGTCATCCTATCGCTTTCGCAAATACCCGGTCTTCATCACCGGTCTTCAAATGCTATCCATAACGTCGAATCACATATTCGGAATGGGTTATGCGACACAAAGGTCCTTTCCCGGCTAAACCAAATAGTGAGCGCAATATTTAAAACATATGGATATGGGATTTCAATTAAGTCACAACTTAAAAATTCAAACTTTCTTTCAAATAGTTTAAATCAATTACCATTTCAAATCTTTTAAAACAAAAGATAAAATTCACCTAGTTTCACAAAGATTCATTACCGGATTTCAAAACAATTTCATCTTAATTGGATTAACTCGTTAAATCTTTAAATCAAGATTTAACTTATAGCTTTCAAAATCCGATTAACTCGTTGAATCTTTAAATCAAAGATTCAACTTAAAGTTTCCAAAATCCGATTAATTCGTTCCCAAAGATTCATTATAGCCTTTCAAAACACATTTGAATTCCATTTCAAATATTTTAAAACAAAAGATTTATTTCATAAAGTTCACTTAGTTTCACAAAGATTTATTCTCGGATTTCAAAACAATTTCATCTTAATTGGATCAATTCATTTAAATCTTTAAATCAAGATTTATCTTATAGTTTTCAAACAGTTTCCTTGACTTGGGAAATCATTTTCATTTTTAACTTGAAATCCTTTTTAACACAATTTGGAAGTTCACTTCCTAATGAAGGCTTTATTATTTCACTTCCTATATGAAAGATTTTATAATAAAAAAACAATAGTTTCATTTTAGAAAGATCCAATTGTATTTACACGAGTTGAAGCCTTTGAATTTCAATTCAAATTCCCAACCCAATACCTTTAAAATAGTTTAACCCATATAAACTGGTATAACATCTTTAGTCCCTAGTTTCCAGATCATAGAATTCAATTTCAAATATTGAATTCAAATTTAAATCAAAATATTTAAATTCCAAAACTCAGTCAAGTAATTTAAAAATAAATTTTATCTTGAAATTCCATTCCAAAAGCTTTTCATATTTATTCCGATTCCATTTCCAAAACATTTGAATTTAAAAATTCAAATTCAAAACTATTTCAAACATCTGACTTAACCGATTTCCTCATGAAATTCATAATTGTGTGTGTATGGTGTGGTCCTGGAGTTTAACACAATAGTGCACAATCATTCAATCATCATAGATCAAACACAGAAATATAGTTGATAAGCGATATAAACTATAACGTTTATCGCTCATTCACAGATTCACGGATAATATACAGATGTATCATAAGTCAATGAATAAATTACACACAGCTCAATCCATAGAAAAAAATGTCACAGATCAGATAGGACAATCAATTCAATGCATCTTACACAATACAATCATTCATAAGTAAAGTCAAGCGTTCAATAAACATTTATAAGTAAGATTAATTAATTGCTTAATCCTAATTGATTCACTTTATTTCCAAGCAACTTAATTACTTATGAATTTATTACCCAATCCTGATAATTAATTACAAATAAATTCTTATCCCTTTTCAAATTATTAAATTAACAAATTATTTTGAAATCAATTATTAAGTCTTAATTACTTCTCTAAATCATTAATTAATACCTTAAATTATTAACTAATAACACTCAATTATTAATTAATGACACTTGATTATTCATTCATTAATTATTAATTACTTAGTTAATCGTTTATTAATTCCTAATTAAATTACTTAATTAATTAACTTATAAGTCATTCATTAACTAAATTAAGTAGTTAATTACAATTTATTTATCACTTTAAACACTGATTAATTCAAACTCTAGTTATAACTATAATGTAATTATTCTTAATTACTTCAAAAAAAACAATAAGTATTAATTATTCAACATAATTATCATATAAAAAGGAATCTTCATAAATTTCTTTGAAACAATTTATTACTAATTACTAACTTATGTGTAATAGGTTTCATACCTTTTTTATAATAACTAAAAGCTTATTAATTTAAAGTATCAACTAAAATAACTGAGTTTTTGTATCTCGGTTTTTTTTTTCTAACTGTTAAACCCAGCCTTCCCTCCTTTCTTTTTTTTTTAAAAAAAACTGCTAAGTAGAAAAAAAAACAGGCACGAACAACTCACGCAAAAACTCGAGCAACGTCCCGAGCTTCCTTCTTCTTCCCCAAAGACGCAACCCACAGCCAAAACCCAAAATTCCTCAGCGCCAACACGAGAACCTCACTCCTCCATTTCCTTCGAGAAATCCACACAGAAACCCGAAAAAACTAAATAAGCAACTCGGCAAAACACTCTCTTCCCCGAAGCCTTCTTCTCTTCCAGATCGATGCATACGTGTGCACGATGCACACGAACCTGACCGCCTCTGATCAACTTCCCGACCATATACTGACCCAAGGTGATCTCGCCTACCCCCTTGACCACTTGCCTCGACGATTCCTCCATCCAAACGAAATCGAGTGATTCGAACCCACCTGGAAAACTACCATCGATCAGAAAAATGCCACCGGTCACCATCTCCGATCACTGGAACATTCACCGACCTCCCCTAAGTCACTTCACTCTCTGGCGAACCTAATCTCATCCTCGCGATCCACTCCGGTGATCGATCGCCACTGCACAGAGCTCACAAAAACCCCTGACCCAAAACACCCATCGAACCCTAGTTGGTCGTGCTCTGGCCACTACGGCCACTGGAAAAATACGAAACTATTTTTTCCGAGACCCCCCTACCGCCACCCTCCACCAGTCCAAGACCGGCCTCCCAAAAATTTTCCGTTCGCCGACAATTGATGAAAGTCCATTTCCAGATCAACTTAGAAAAACACAACAAATACTAACCTAAAAATCATGATTAAGCCACCTAAATTCATGATTTTCCCTCTCGAATACGATCATGCAATCCAAATCAGAAATTGGGATCGTTGATTTCTAACATATATAAACATTTTACTGATATTTCTAAATTAAAAGTTATTTGTTGAATTAATAATCCAGAAGCTATTTTTATAATCATCAGCAGACTTCAACGAACAGCTTTTGTTTTGATCCTGAGTCCAAACGTTTAGTAGATCAAGTAGAAATGGATTTTCAAATCAAAATCTTGTTTTGAAAACTCCAAACAGAGAGCAGAGAAGAATAACAGCCTGTACACATAGGCTTCCAATATTCACAGGCATATATATATATATATAAACTTAAACATACTCATCCACATACATAAATGCAACAGAATTTTACTTTTAAATTTGTTTTTAGAGTGATGTTACTCACTTTGAAAAATGGCAGAGAAGAACAGAGATCTGAAACTCGAATTATTTGAAGTCATTTGATCTTATGCTTGAACGTGATCCTTACATACTTCAGTTTTAAGTTTGAACTTTTATGCTTGATCGGGTTGCAGATTTTATTT
Organism: Allium cepa; assembly: GCA_030765085.1. Classification (NCBI taxonomy): domain Eukaryota; kingdom Viridiplantae; phylum Streptophyta; class Magnoliopsida; order Asparagales; family Amaryllidaceae; genus Allium; species Allium cepa. Next base: position 156,951,173 of record CM060943.1, read on the forward strand.
TTATTTCCTGGAATGTTTGGTTTTGCCTTTGAACAAATTGGAACAAATACCCATATATAAAGGAGACGTGCAGGTTCAAGTAGAGTACTTAGTATTACTATCTTGTATAGTTTCTTTGTACTGAAGCAAGACTTTTTTTTTCTTCTTTCCACTATTTCGAATGACTTGCTTATGGGCAAGGTTTGAAAGCATTTAATGCTCATGTTCTTTCCATCCCTGTATGTTTACAGCCTATGCTGTTTGATTTGTACTTGTTTATTTTTGTTGAGATGTAAGCATTCAATGCTTAAGTCCTTTATGTTTTTACTTATTTTATTTTTTTATGTTCATAGATATTTTTTTCATTACTTTGTTTATCCCAGCCTGCATACTTACTTTTATATTTGTTTGTATATGCAGGTTTGCTTTTACTTATTCATGTCTTTGAAGATGTTTTGTTTGTATTTAATTTGTTTTGTTTACTTTATTTTTATTATATTAGCTTGTATATTTATTTCTATTCTTACATGACTACTTATTTTTATTTCTATTTATTTTTAAAAAACCATTTATTTAATATTTTATCTCAAGTCCAATATATACATATGTATTCACATATATACAAATTTTCAAATTCATATGACTTAATATATTTTCTATTTGAATCGGGGAAACTCGCATCACTTTATTAATTAATTTCACAAATTTTTCATTTAAAAACTAAATTAATTAGCAATTTAAATTCATAAAAATCCGAGGTCGTTACATCTCATAAGCGATTTATAGGATTTAAAGCTAATTCAATTGCTTCCAACCAATTCATATGCCACTTCATTCAATTTTAATGGTTTACAACTCAATTTCTTACATTCAATTTATTTTTAATCTAATCAAGCTCATATTCAATTCAATTGATCCTAAGATTAATTTATTCAATCTCTATCAACTTATAGAATTTTAATTATTATTATTTTACGTCAAACGACAACTATTTTTATGTAAATTTGGCGATATTTGCTTAATAAAGTATCCATTTTAGTTTATAACTACTTCAAATTAATTTCAACTCATTCTGTATTTGATTCCATTTCATTTCTAATTTATTCCCCAATCATACATTTGCATTTCATTCCATCACTGCCTTGGTTTCATTTTAAAATTATTTCATTGAGCTTGACAACATTCGAAGCTTATATTAATATCCATTTTTTTCCCACATAAATTAACCCAAACTTTCATTTAATGGTCTTCCATTCTTACTCGAAACCAAGCCTTTATTGACTTAAGTAATTTTACTTCAAATTAATATGCCTCATAACTCAAGTCCATTTTGATAACCCAATTCCAATTAAAACTTTGATTTAGTTTTTATTCAATCAGACTTCATCCATTTATTATTTAATTCAATTAACCCATTTATTCATCCCATTATAGATTTTTAATTCACCTACTTAATTCATTTTCAAATTTATTTTATTAATACAAAGCCATTTTCAATTTATTTCTACTCACCTGGGTTTTATTTTTAACTCAAACCATTTCTATTATAATTGTGACAACCCGCCCTTCTACCCCCAGAAAGATGTATCATCATTAAGAAAAGAAAGGGATAGAAATAGAAAAGAATAGAAAGAAAGAATAACAACATCAGAATCTCATGGCGGAACGAAACAAAATATAATACATAACATAACTATTACATAGTTTTACATATATCAGAGTTATACAATATCGATACAAATGACAGTCATATATATACATCTGTCAATACATACATCTGAGATACAGCATATATCAACTACACAGCAGAACTAGATAGATAGCTACATATGTCTGGAACTCCTGCTCCAAGCTCCTACAGAAATCAAAGTCCAAAACCTATCACTTGGCTACTCATAAAAATTTGAGTACCCAAGGGTTTATGAAAAACAAAATATAAACTCCGGGTCAGACATGGATCTGGTATGAGTAAACGGTTAAAGTTGTTTAACTTTGAAAAACATTTGAAAATAAAGGTATCACGTAAGACTCCCCACAAATAAATACGGGTAAGTTTTTACCTTACGCTAACCAAAACGTTTCATAGGAAATCCAGTGATATTATAAAAGTGTCTAGGGTTTTCAAGTAAACAGAAAACAGCCGAAATTGTTACATTATTAAATTCCAGCTACTAGCCACGAAAGTGGGTAATACAAATCAAAATCGTAGGGTCTCGTAGGAAAAATGGATTTCCAACAATGGCAGGGCTACTGGAGTACCGTCCGTCAAAGTACGTGGCCTAAATCACCGTACCGAGGAGCCACCCTAACTCCCCTGCAACACAAGGCCGGAACCATTCCTTACTGAACAGTCCCGAACAAGATAACCCCACGGTTGTAGCTAGCAACCGTCCATACAGCCGAAATAAAAAGGGACATCTAAACAGGGGTATATCTCGTCCTGCTTGGGCATGACCCACCTAACCTTGCTGCACGTCCCTTGTTTTATCCATTCTCGGTTGACGAGGCTTGAGGCTGCGATTACCTTTACGGAATATATTTCTTAGAATGCTCATCGTCAGCCTGACGATGTGCTGAAAGCATTCAATCCATACAAGTTCGTTTTTGGTTCGAACGAAACCGAAGGCATTATCTCGTCACACTCATTTTGGAATCACCCTCAGAGTTAACGACAATAACCCTTGCATTCTGAAAACACCATCTCGATCTCCACTTGAGAATTCACCCAAATGTTTAATTTGGATCGATGTGGTTTTCGGATAATCATAAATGACACCCGATCCCGGTCTCATCGAAATCCAAATGCCATTTTAAAGGCCAAGTTGTCTAATTAAATTAAATAGTTTAATTCAATGATTGAATTCACCTAGCATATCACAGATAAATCATACACAATTGCCATGGATATATCCAAGAACATATATCAAAAACATATCACAGAGACATTTCAGAATATCACCACAAAAATATCTCAAATTAGATATTCTACTCATACAACATTCATAAGCAAACATCTTTAATTCTTAATTTACTTGAAAATTTATCTCTTAATCCTGTTTAATTAATCATTAATTATCAATTAATTACTTATTTCATTTCAAATTTTTTAATTTCTTAATCATTTCTTAAGTCTTAATTATTTAATTATTTTATTTTACTCCGTTTAATTAATTACTTCTTAATCAAGTTATTTAACTTTAATTACTTATTAACTATTCCTTAATCATTAATTAACAACCTAAATAAAATTTAATTATCCATTTATTAATTACTAATTACTTAATTAATCAATTATTAATCCTTAATTAAATTACTTAATTAATTAACTATTAATCATTCATTAATTAACTTAAGTAGTTAATTAAAATTTCATTTATTACTTAATCATCAATTAATCCATCACTAATTACAATTAAAATGTAATTATTCTTAATTACTTCTGAAAATAATCAATTAATATTAACCATTCAACTTAATTAATATTTTAAAAGGAATCTTCTTTAGCTTTTGAAACTTATATGTTAATAAGTTTTATACTTATCTTATATTAATTATTTAATTAGAATAATAATTAAGAGCTTAAAACATTTTAAGGTATTAACTAAGAAAATTAAAACTTGTATTTAGTTTTAACTTAAAACTGTTAAACATTTTTCAGATTTACAGTGTTTAAAGTTTGTTGAAAACTATTTACTTATCTTTACTTTAAAATACAATATTGCAGTTCGACAAAAAACCCGAGGCTTTCCCTAACAAAACTCGAGTAACACTTTGAGTTATTCACTCATCTTCCCTGAGTCTTCCCCGTACGCAACGCCTTCTTCACTCTCTTTTTTCCTTCATTTATTTGTTCCAGAAATTTTAAGTTTTAACTAAGTTAATTAGCATCAGGTTTAACTCACGCACTCGATCAAACACCGAAGCTAACACCATTTTAACTTGAGAATGACTCGAGAATACCCACTAACACGACGCAATCTTCATCCTCCACGCCGTACACGTGCACGAGGCATGCGAGGCTCTGGTGAACCTCCAAGATTATCGGCATATCACAAATTCACCCACGACTCGAAATCAAAGATTAGATTGCCAACAGAAAATCGAATTCGAAAATTTGCCTTCTGCTTGAAAAACTGTAACTCGACCATCAACTAAAAACGTCCCGCGATCGTCACACAAACCACCGGAGTTGCCTAGATTTCGTCCACGCCTCGACAACACAACAACCAACCATCCACCAGTAATTCGTGATGCTCGATCACGTATAGCAGTTGTACTCGACTCATCACTGACATGAAGAAAAACATGAACACAAGCCCTAATTTGAATTCATTCGACCAATTCTTGAATTTGAAAAATTATTCAACATTTTTCCCAACATCACGTATGTTCATACTAGCTCCAAAACAAATTTCAACAATTTAAATTGAATCGATAACCAGAAATTGGCAAAAATGCAATCTTTGTTTATTTACAAACTGCTCTTTAAATACTAATCTAAAAACCTTGATTTTTGTTTTAAAAATAATATCTTGAAGTATGAATTCAACATATAATCTTGAATCAATATTTTACAACAATCGATTTTATCACTTGATTACCTGTATATCAATATTACAGTGATGTACCTTATAAAGATGGTTTAAATCAATCTTTAAAAATCTAAATTTGATTTTAACATCTTGTTTTGTTGAGAAAACAAAGCTTAACAAAGATTTAAATAAGAATAATTTGAGTTTTGAACTAACTATGTAATCTGCATCAATTACAGAGAAGCAACAGAGTATTAGACAAATATTCACAGATGTATATTCAAAGATCAAACAGATTACATACCATATAATAAATGAATCATCTTTATTGATTTTAAATAAACTCAAAATTTTAAAACTTGATGTTTACTCACCTGTAAGATTTTGTAAACAGAGAATGCTAGATGTTCTTGAAAATCTAAAGTTTTGAACTGCCTGCATATTTTCCTGTTTTTGATTTTAAACTTGAGCTTTGCTTGCTTTTCTTCTCTTTTCTTTTTCCAGGTTAACTAAGTTTATTTTTTTCTGAACGAACTAAATAAAAGACGAATACACATATCTATAGAAGATAACAGTTGTAATATGGGAAGGTAGTAACTAGTGCAGTTGTTTTCTTCTTTTTGTTTTATGTTGATCAGATTTTTATTATTACTGCAAAGTAAGGATTTGCTAAATATTTTGAAATGACAAACTTTGGGCTGAGAAGATGGTAATTAAATGTTTTGTTGCTTAATGTGTTTACATAATTATCATTTTTTTGCTGTGTATAAAGATTTTGTATATAAATGTACTCTTTGCAGCAAGATGTTTGGCTTGTATATGAAGCTTTGTTTTGTTATCTTCTAGTTGAATCTTCAATATACATATTTTTCTGATATTATATTATACTTGTTTTTATTTCATTCTATACTTTGTGTTTGGATTTACATGTGAAGATATTGTGTATAAAAAATGTTTTATTAATTGCTTGCTTGAATAATTCATATGAATATGTTTGTGTCAGGTTTATTTTTATTTTGGTCTGGTGAATAAAGATATGTTGCATATAAATATTTGGTTTTATTATTTTCTAGCTTGAACTTCATTCACTTATTTGTGTCTGGTTTCATGTCATGCCTTGTTCTTAGTTAATCCTATACTTGTGCTCCACCTAATTCTTGTTTTCATTTATTTTTGTATTTTATATTTTGACTATTAATGTTCATATGGTTTACTTATACTAATATTTATTTGTATTTTCATTTTAACTATAAATATTTAAATTATGTACAGTATGATTTACTTACATTTATACTTATTTTTATATCTATTTCCATTTGTATTTTAAATATCAATAATTAAGTTATATTCATGTGTTAGACTTATATTTATGTTGATAGAATTTGATTTTTATTTCAAACATTATCATCCACATCTATATATTTATTTATCACATGTTAACAAGACAACGTATTTTAATTCAATTATATAAGACAAATTTTATTATAAATATTATTGAGATATTTTATTTTAAATTTTTAAATCAATTTCCTTTTAAAATACCAATATATACAAATAAATGGCAATTATTCCAAAAGATTAAATCATTTTTAAAATGATCAGATTACATTTTATTTAATTAGATTAAATATTTATTAAAATAATAGGGCCAAAATCGAGGGTCGTTACATTCCTCCCCCCTTAAAAGAATTTCGTCACCGAAATTTAAAACAAAGGTAATTTAAAAGCTTTTATACACACCATTCAAACATACATATCATTCATATATTAGCAAACAACCAAACAGTCTATCCTAACAAACATCACTAGTTATCCGAACACAAATCCGAATAAGCTTCCCTAAAACTATCCTGAGTTTCCCAGGTGCAATCTCTGGGATCCTCGCTCCACTGCACTTGACAAGCTTCACAACCTTACTCCTGAGTTGCCTCTCGTTTTGATCAACAATTCGAACTGGATTCCTGACCACGATTGTTACCTGGAGAATCGACCAGGAAATTGGAACACTCGGCGGTACAAAGCTGTACTCGGCATAAGTGGATGCTCGGCATAAGGCCATTCAGCTCTTTACACGGCATTGAAGTACGCTCGGCCTTCCAAGGCTGTGCTCGGCATCGAAGGGGGTTCGGCAGACCAAGATTGTACGCGGCATAGGGTCGTCCGGCTTAATTCGCTCGGCACGATTGCTCCTTAAAGGAAGTTAGCTTGCTCGGCTTAAGGTCGTCCGACATCCAGGCGATAGTTCGGCATCCAGCATCCCACACGGCAAGCTTTTCATCCGGCATGTTCTTCATCTGGCATTCCATCTGCTCGGCATATCCTTTGCTCGGCATCACCTTTGCTCGGCATATCCTTTGCTCGGCATAACCTTTGCTCAGCATGTCCTGTGCTCGGCAAAACCCTTCACTCGGCATGCTCCTCACTCGGCATCCACGCCCCACTCGGCATCCCAGCATCGTTCGGCCCGCTTCCTCCATTCAACAGAGAGATCCATCGACTTGGAAAGGAGGGCTCAGCATGCCGACCGTTCGGCATGTTCCACTCGGCATGCAGGGCGCGTCCTATCTGGACCGAGCTATCTAGCCATCTGGCCCACCAGGGAAGTCCAACCCACATTCGTCTATAAATAGAGGGGCAGGGGCACAGAAAAGAGGGATCAGATTTTAGAGAACACAGGGGAGACTCTGCCGCATCCAAACCTCATCCAAGACTTCTACTTTTATTTCACAATTGTATTCGAATACTTAAAAGCGGATTGTATCTGTAATCAAGTTGAAAGTGAAGAAATAAAGGATCAACTTCAAAGTGGACGTAGGATACAACGCTGAACCACTATAAATTCTGTGTTCTCGTCTCCCGCATTTTAATTTATATTATCTTCTCCATTTTAATTTATCTTCTTCATTAATCTCTCTACACAAACTCTCTAAGGGTGTTAGTGACCAATTTTGGCGCTAACATTTTGGTGCTTTCACTGAGAACCGAATTCTCAGGTTGTGAGGATCTACTTTGTAGCTACTGGATTGCATAAATCCCCCGAAGAAGATCCGTAATTATTCATAAGGCATCTGTTGATTCTACTCAGAGTTACAGCCAACGACTCTACCATGGGAAGACCACGAACAAGATCGACCTCCCAAAATGTAGATGCCCGCGAAACCGCTAGTGTTCAACAACTTGGACCTAACGATCAACAAGCAATTCGAGGCACGGGGCCCTCCAGCCAAAACCAAGCGGAAGCTGTTTCACGAGCAGAATTGAATGACTTGATAAAAGATCTTACGGAAAGCAGAAGGCAACTCGCTGAGCAAATGCAAGTTAATGCTGACCTCATGGCCCAACTTGCTCAACAGCAGCATCAGAATGCTGGAGGTAGCCCTGTCCCCTACTCTGAAGATGATAGCTCAACTTCAGCTGATGAACCTCCCAGGCGTAGACGCCGCAAGGATGAAGATGACCAAGCAGGTGCCACTGATCGCTTTACTAGAAATCAAGCCCGTGGAGCGGAACCCAACCTTCCTCCTACCATACAAACCCCGGATTTGACAGCTATGGTCAGGCAGTTGATGAGAGAGAATCAAGGTTTGACTAATGAAGATTGGGGAATGTCTAAGAGTCATACTCCCTTCACAGATACCATTCTACAGGCTAAATACCCAAGGAAGTTTAACATGCCCACCATACCCGCCTATGAAGGAAAAACTGACCCTAGACAACATGTAATGAGGTATGGATGGATGATGGATTCAGCAAGGGCCAACGACGCAACTAAGTGCAGGTGCTTTCCAATAACTCTGTCCGGAATTGCCACCATGTGGTTCACTCGACTTCCTCCACGGTCAATCTCAAACTTCGACGAATTAGCAAGGAAATTCATAGAACAATTCAGGATACACGCCACTCAACCCAAGGATGTGATGTCATTACCAAGCGTGACCCAAGCTCCTGGAGAATCACTGAAAGTATACTTGCAGAGATTTCATGTTGCCGCTACTAAAGTGAGCAATCCAAACGACCACGGGATTTTGATGGCAGTAATGGGTGGAGTGGATCCAGACTCTGAATTTGGGGATTGGTTGGCGGGAAAGCCACCAGCTACGTTGGAACGTTTCTATTCGAAAGCCCACCAATTCATAAGGAGGGAAGAAGCTCGGTGGATAAGGAAAGACAAGCCACCAGGGTCCGTTCAGGAGTCTGTAAAGGGCAACATCGCCATGAAAGCAACCGACGATAACCCTGGAAAGACTCAGGCCAGCGTCCAAAATAAGCCCGAGCAGTCTAAGGGAACTAGAAGTGGAAATCCTGGAAAGAAGAAGGAAACGGGGAGATGGAAGTCAAGGATCCCAACCTACAACGAATACACTCCACTGAATGCGTCTCTTGAAAACATCTACTTATCGACCTGCAACACTTTTCAATACAGAAAACCGCGCCCTAAGGAATCAACAGAGGAGCAAAAGCGGACTGGAAAGTATTGCAGCTTTCACGAGTCTTATGGGCACAACACAGACGAATGCAGGCATCTCCATGACGCTATTGAGAAATTGATTAGGCGGAAGAAGCTGCAGGAATTCGTCAAAGATACGCCAGAAGGAAGACAAGAGACTTCAGACCCCGGACGTGGCCCAGCTCTACACCAACCAGAGCAACCTACTCGAACTGTGGGAAGATTGATTATTAACACAATTGCTGGTGGACCTCATCCTGCGGATAAAAATTGGCAGGAAATGGAGCGATATGCTAATTCCTTGAGACATACAGAGCATGAGTGTTGTTCAAATGTGGAGGATGGAACTCCCGCAAAGCAGCAGCGCACGATGCACGACGATATTGTATTCAGGAATAGAGACGTGGATAAGGTGGAAGCTCCCACCATCGATCCATTGGTCATATCCGCAACCATCGGACCGGCATTCGTAAGGAGAATCCTAATTGATTGTGGAAGTTCCGTTAACATCATCTTCAAGAAAGCGTATGACCAAATGAAGCTGGAGACTAAGGATTTGAAGCCATCTAAAGCCCGAATCCATGGCTTTAACGGCGCAGCCACAGACGCAGTAGGATATGTGGAGTTACCAGTTGAACTGGGACAAGGTGAACACAGAAGAGTGCGAATCCTACCATTCATAGTGCTGGATGTTGATTCACCATATAACGTGTTTTTGGGACGACCAGCCCTCGCAGATTTCAGGGCAGCCTTGGCCCTGTGGTGTCTCACACTGAAATTCCCGACGGACAAAGGAGTTGGCGTAGTGCATGGCGACCAAGCAACCGGACGTGCATGTTATGTGGCTGAGCTGAGAGAGGCCCAGCGTAGAGAAAATAGGAAGACTGGGGACAACATCGTCCGCATCCCGAATTCTGATGATTGACAATTAGCGCCCGAGCCCTGGCTCGGGCGACATTCTCGGATCGTTGGAGACATGGATCCGAGAGATGACAAAGGGGAACCCAGGGAACCTGACGCAGCACCGGCCGAACTAACAATTGATATTCCAGTTAGCCACAGCGACCCGACATGAGTTCTTAAAATTGGGTCACAGCTCGATCCCCTAATGGCAGAGAATTTATCTGATTTCCTCCGAGCGAATCTTGATGTCTTCGCCTGGACACACTCTGATATGCGTGGGATTTCCCCTGCAATTGCGAGCCATATGTTGAATATAGACCCGAAACACGTACCTGTGAAGCAAAAAAGGAGAGGCATGGACCCGGAGAGGTCTACAGCTCTCAAAGAGGAGGTGGATAAACTCAAAGCCAATGGGTTTGTCCGCGACGCCCTCTACCCGGAATGGGTGTCCAACCCTATGTTGGTAAAGAAAGCAAACGGGAAATGGAGAACCTGTGTTGACTATTCTGATTTAAACAAAGCATGCCCGAAGGATAGCTTCCCGCTACCACGAATTGATCAACTGGTCGATTCAACTGCAGGGCATGAGTTATTGTCATTTATGGATGCATACTCTGGATACAACCAAATTCCGATGCACATCCCAGACCAAGAACACACCATCTTTGTCACAAATGTTGGGTTATACTGCTATGTAGTGATGCCCTTCGGACTGAAGAACGCCGGAGCAACTTACCAGCGTCTGGTAAATCGAATGTTCAAAGATCAGATTGGGAAAACAATGGAAGTCTATGTAGATGACATGCTTGTGAAGTCACGGCAGTCAAACGACCACATTCGAGACTTGGCGGAAATGTTCGATATACTGAGGCTCTTCGAAATGAAAATCAACCCCCTGAAGTGTTCTTTCGGCGTAGCGTCGGGAAAGTTCTTGGGTTTCATTGTGAATGCACGAGGAATTGAAGCTAACCCGGAAAAGATCCAGGCCATCCGAGATATACAGGCACCTAGAACCATAAAACAGGTACAGAGCTTGAATGGAAAAGTAGCTGCGCTCAGTCGATTCATATCTAGAGCCACAGATAAGTGTGTTCCTTTCTTCGATGTCATAAAGAAAGGAAAGAGAAACTTCGAATGGACGATTGACTGCGAGGAAGCATTACGAGCCTTGGTGAGACACTTGGAAAGTCCTCCAGTGTTGTCAAAACCAGTAGACCACGAGACGTTGTACGTATATTTGGCTGTGTCTCAACACGCTATCAGTACAGTCCTAGTTCACGAGGAAGATAAGGTTCAAAGGCTGGTGTACTATGTTAATAAACGACTGACGGGGGCAGAAAAGAATTATCCAAAGATCGAGAAACTTGCCTATTGCCTGGTGATTGCATCACGCAAGCTTCGTCCCTACTTTCAGGCGCACTCAATCAGTGTTTACACTGACCAACCCTTGCGACAGGTACTCCAACGACCGGAAACTTCCGGTAGGATGCTAAAGTGGAACATCGAGTAAAGCCAGTTTGATATCACCTACCTGCCGCGAAGGACCATCCAAGGGCAAGCATTAGCTGACTTCGTTGCTGAGTTCACCATTCTGGATGAACCGGATGAAAATCACAAAGTAATCCCTCCTGTCCGATGGAAGATGTTCACTGACGGGGCATCTAACGACCGTTGGTCGGGAGCTGGGATAGTTCTGGTAACTCCCAAAAACCGATCGATTTGCTACGCTTTGAAGCTCGAATTTACAGCGACAAATAACGAAGCCGAATACGAAGCACTGATTGCTGGCTTAAGACTTGCCAATGAACTGAGGGTAAAGTCCATCGAAATCTTCTGCGACTCACAGTTGGTGGTATATCAGGTACGGGGAGACTACCAAGCGAAAGGACAGAGACTGGCTCCTTACCTTGCTCAGGTCCGGGAGCTACTAGTAAACCTGGAATATTATGACATTTCGCATGTCCCGCGCGAACAGAACAAGGAGGCCGACTCGTTGGCTAAATTCGCGAGTACTGGCGATGCACAGCAGATGGGATTGTTCCCTGTCGAGACTCTGCTTGCTCCAAGTATAGACATGATGGAGATAGATCTCGTCTTGGAGACCGAACTCGAAAGGGGATCATGGCTGACCCCGATCAAACAATACTTGCTATACGGGGACTTACCTGAGAAAAGAAGCGAAAGACGCCAAGTCCTTCGTAAGGCTTCGCGTTATGTAATGCAAGACGGGATAATGTATCGGAGGGGATTCTCGACCCCCTTACTCCGGTGCGTGGCCCATGACGAGGTAAAACGGGTGTTGGAAGAAGTCCATGAGGGAGAATGTGGTGATCATACCGGGGGGCAAACTTTGGCGAGGAAAATCCTCCGCTATGGATATTATTGGTCGACTGTAAATCGGGATGCTGCAGACTATGCGAGAAGATGCGACAAATGCCAGATATATGCAAAGATTCCGAGAGCTCCGCCAACGGAACTCACACAAATGGTTAGTCTCTGGCCATTTGTAATGTGGGGAATCGACCTAATTGGATCTCTGCCCATAGCCAAAGGAGGCACGAAATATGCTATAGTGGCAGTCAATTATTTCACCAAGTGGGTGGAAGCAGAGCCAATGGCCACAATCACCACCAAGAAAGTCATTAATTTCGTTGTACGAAATATCATATGTCGTTTTGGCCTTCCACGGACCATCATAACGGACAACGGAACTCAATTCGAAAGCAATGAATTCAAAGAGTTCTGTCAGAGGTATGGCATTGAGAAAAGGTTCGCAGCAGTTGCTCACTCGAAGGCGAATGGGCAGGTAGAAGCCGTCAATAAAATCATCAAGTCCATATTGAAGAAGCGTTTGGAAAAGGCTAGAGGCAAGTGGGTGGATGAACTCCCAACAGCGCTTTGGGCCTATAGAACTACCCACAAGACCGCGACTGGCCACACACCATTCGCACTGGCGTGCATCACGGAAGCCGTCATACCCGTAGAACTTGAAGTTCCGTCACACCGGGTAACCTATTATGATCCTGCGTCAAACCAGGATCTCCTATTGGAATCATAGGCTTCATTGATGAGAAACGCGAAGAAGCTGATTTGAGAGCAGCCTCATACAGACACCGAGTCGCTAAATATTATAATGGAAAAGTCCATCCAAGAACCTTTAGTGTGGGAGATCTCGTTTTGAAACGAGTCTTTCTAACCCCTTCGCACATGAATCCCGCATGGGAAGGTCCATACGTCATCGAACGGAGGCTTGGAGAAGGAACTTTCAAGCTAACGACCGTCGATGGTGCGACACTCCCCCGAGCATGGAACAGCGAGCATTTGCGGCGTTATTACACTTAGTCTATTTCCTTTATGCGGTAGTTGCATTTATTTCCAGTATGCTTTCTTCTTGGCATGTAATAAGACAATCTAGCTTGTTTTCATCAATAAAGGCTTGAAGCCATCTTTTCCATGAATGACCAATGTCTCTTCGTATGATATTCCTATGACGCGCAATTAAAAATTATGATATCCTGGCTAGCGTACGAACGCTTATAATAAACGACAAAAAATCTCCAAGTCCCCGGAGTGCGGACTGGAGTACTCTAAGTCCCCAGAGTTCGGACTCGAGTATAAACGACAAAAAATCTCCAAGTCCCCGGAGTGCGGACTGGAGTACTCTAAGTCCTCAGAGTGCGGACTCGAGTATAAACGACAAAAAATATCCAAGTCCCCGGAGTGCGGACTGGAGTACTCTAAGTCCCCGGAGTGCGGACTCGAGTATAAACGATTCAAAATCTCCAAGTCCCCGGAGTGCGGACTGGAGTACTCTAAGTCCCCGGAGTGCGGACTCGAGTATAAACGACAAAAAATCTCCAAGTCCCCGGAGTGCGGACCAGAGTACTCTAAGTCCCCGGAGTGCGGACTCGAGTATAAGCGATTCAAAATCTCCAAGTCCCCGGAGTGCGGACTGGAGTACTCTAAGTCCCCGGAATGCGGACTCGAGTATAATTGATTCAAAATCTCCAAGTCCCCGGAGTGCGGACTCGAGTATAAATGATTCAAAATCTCCAAGTCCCCGGAGTGCGGACTGGAGTACTCTAAGTCCCCGGAGTGCGGACTCGAGTATAAACGATTCTAAATCTCCAAGTCCCCGGAGCGCGGATTGGAGTACTCTAAGTCCCCAGAGTGCGGACTCTAATATAAACGATTCAAAATCTCCAAGTCCCCGGAGCGCGGACTGGAGTACTCTAAGTCCCCAGAGTGCGGACTCGGGTATAAACGATTTGAAACCTCCAAATCCCTATAGCGCGGACTGGAGTACTCTAAGTCCCCAGAATGCGGACTCGAGTATAAACGATCCGAAATCTCCAAGTCCCCAGAGCGCGGACTCGAATACAAATTGCTCGAAATCTCCAAGTCCCCGGAGCACGGACTGGAGTATTCGAAGTCCGGTGTATAGACTTAATTACAAGCAGTTCAGACCTCCGAGTTTCTTGAATAGGAACTACGACGCAAATGACTTGGATATGTCAAGTCCCCAACATACGGGCTATGAAATATCCTAAGTGCTTGAAGCACCAAGTGGAGACTGATCAAATCCAGGGAAGCTCCCAAGCCATGTAAAGACGAACCAAGAAATCTAAGTTACCCATAACAATTCAGATTTCAATCACAACCATAAAAGAAACTGAATAATAAAAGTCTTTTGAGAAGACAAAAGTGAAGATCAAATTTCATTCACAAAAAGCTTCCCGTTACAAAAACGCTCCGAAGTCCGGAGCCAACAGCCTATTTACACAGTCTACAAAAATTAGTACATGACTTAAACTAGTTCTCGTTGAACGGGGACGACGGTCATTTCTTGTGTTTCTTTGACTTCTTCCCGGATGGTTCCTTCCCAGAGCGCTTACTCTTGGAATCCTTCCCTGACGGAGGGGTGACGACCGAAGACGTAGAGGGAACATCCATGGGCTGGGACTTGCCAGGTAAAATGATCTTCAATGGTTTGTTAAGAGGATCGTCCAGGTCCACTTCACGCGGCTCGACCTTGACTGAGGTCGTATCTCTTTTCTCTTTCTCGAGTCGTTCCTTCATGCTCAAGTCGGATGTGTGCTCAGAGGCGCCTGTGATTCCAACTTCGAAACTCTCCGAGGAAGAGTCAGATTTGCCTTCATCCGGCGCCCCGATTACTTGAGCATCTGGACCAGGGTCTCCGCCGACTTGAGTAGCCTCACTCGCCTTTATCTCCACCTCCTTGGCGGCATCGCTCCTCGGAGTGGGCTCAGGGTCAGAACAGCCTGCACAGAAGACACGAAAATAAACAAGTGTTAGAACACAACAACTTCTGAGGGAACGAGAAAGATCTTTGTGAAGCCCGGAGGTTACTCACCAGATGCCGGTGGGTTCTCAGTCGCCAGGGGTGTCCCGCCCTCCGAGATGGAGATAAAACATGAATGCCAAGCCCGGGGGCTTTCGGGTCATAACCAATGTGCTGCTCGAAGGGGTCAAGTGTTGACCGACTGGTCGATTGGGTAGGCACGTGAACTGGGGGCACAACGCCGGAAGGGTCCGTAGCCACCTCTTTCCCTTTCCTGGAGGGAGAACCTCTGCTGTAGAGGGCTTTAGCCGCCGATAAATCTGAAGGCTCCTTCCCCCTCAGGAATTCTTTTATCAATGCTTCTTCGTCGACCTCATCGGCGCCGCTCTCAACCTTCCTGATCTGAATCAGGGTCTCCCATGCCTCGGCCAATGACTCAAGGTAGCCGTCTCCCAGAAAAGTTAGATCTCGATGCATGAGAACTCGGGCATTGAACTCAGCGATGAGCGGATCGAATTCGGTCTTTATCTCCTCCCTGCCTTCTTCCCCGGCCGCCTCGAGGCGAGAGTCGATGTCGACAGTTGTTGCCCTTTTACCTTCCTCACGGGCCTCATTCCTCAGTGCCTCGACTTTGGAGAGATCGTCTTCAAGTTTACCCTTTAGGAGTCGGGTGGCGACAATCTCATCACAATAATGTTGTGCCTCAACCTGGGCAGCCACTTTCTCTTTCCTCTCCTCAAAAAGTTGCTCTTCAAGTTCCTTAACCCGATAACTAAGTGTGTCCCGCTCCTTCTGAACGGAGTCTTTCTCCAAAGCTAATGCCCCACACCGTTGAACCGCTTTATCGAGCTCTTTCTTATGAGTCAATTCAAGGCGGGAAACAGCCTCGGCGGTGTCCTTAGCGCTCTGATGAGTAGCTTCAAGCTCGGACTTATATGCGGCAATTTCTTCATCCCGGGCCTTAATGATATCCCTGTCATGGATAGCTTCAAGCTTTAGGCGGTCAATTTCGTGCTGGTGCTCCATAGAGACTTCAGAAAGTTTCTCAGCCAGATGGACGAACGCGTCATGTTGCACGTAGACGTCATTGGTACAGGCGATAGCATTTTGTTTGACATCTCCGGGAATATGATGAATTGCCGGGAGGAACTTTAACCCATCAAAACAAATCTTCGGAAACTTAGCCTTAAGTTCGTTCAATCTCTCCGACACTGTCGGGTCTGTTACGGGAGCGGGAGGAGACGGCTTTGAAAGTTCGCCCTTCCTATGAGAATCTCGGGAGTGCCGGGTAGAAGAAGAGTCAGAGTGTTGGTCCCGGGGAGCATCAGAATGCGACCTCTTATGGCCACGTTTGTCTTTGCTTCGCTCCTGATAAGAAGAGGTCTCCTCGCGGTGTTCGGGCTGATAATAAGTTTTCTTCCCGGATGACGAGTCCCGGGCATGATAATCTCGGTCACTGTCGATGTCTCTGTCTCGGCGCTTCTCGAGGCCCGAGTCCCGACCAGACTGGCGTAAAGTCGACGAACCACGAAGGCGGTCGTATCCGTGAGAGCGCCCCATGTCACCTGCAATCAGATAATAGCGAATTAGCGAGAGAGCAGAATGGTGAAAGAAAAGTAGATGCAAAGTGAAATGCATGTGTCTGTGTGTGTCCTAGTGCTACCCCCCGACGGACCAGTGGCTTTGCTAACGGGAGTCGTTTCCCCTTGGATCGGGACCGGGACGCCCGCATCACCCCTGACGAGTGAGCGAAACTTAAATAGCTCCGGGTCATCGAAATCATAGTTGAGCAAATCGTCGGGAATGGAGAGGTTCGATAAGCCTTTCAGAGAACTTCCAACGCGCTGTGAAGAAGCCTCTTTCTCTGGCTGAACAGGCGTAGCGTTGGAAGTCCCACCAACCTCCTCTTTCCTCAACTTGCGCGTCAGCTCCTTTCTCCCCTTCGAAAGGGAAGATGACGTTTCGATATCATGAACTTCGGCTGCAGGACCTAAATCCTCACCTCGCTTTTTAGGTGGCTCGCCTAGAATTTCCCCTTCTTCCGGTACTTCAAAAGAAGGACGAACGGATGATTCAGGCAATTTTTTCCCTCTGACGGGCACGGACTTGGGAAGCGATACGCCCTCTGGAAGGCTAACCCGGAGGCCAGGGGCTAGCAAGCCGAACTTTGATAGTGACTCATTGGAAATGAGGGCTCGGATATCTCGCTCTTCAGCAGGAAGAGCTCTAATTGCGTCGACAGCATCGGAGTACCCCCGGCCCTTGGGACGGGGGACGAGATCTGAAAAAATAGAACAATGAGTTAGGAGAAGTTCAACCTCAATCGGGAACGGACATCAACTCAGAGAAAGGACTTACTTCCTTCAACCCACCGCCTTGCAAAGCCTTGGGGGCAGTGCATGTAAAACCACTCCTGTTTGTACAGGGCGAACTTGCTACTCCACGCACTAGTGAAAAGTTGGCACTTCCGATGTGGCTCAAGAAACATGTAAGAGGGGCTTTCTCCCCGTTTCTTGGTCATATAGATGTACCTTATATCGCCGGGAGTTGGAGGCCTGGAGAAGACGGCCATGAAAAGCATGTACGTGCCATAAATGAAAGCGTGACCATTTGGATGAAGTTGAGACGGGGCGACGTCCAAATACTGCAGCACGTCGCGAAGGAATAGATTGAAAGGTGGCACGCTACCAACCCAGCACATGAACTTGCTACACGCCGTATATCCCACTGGGGGCAGATGTAAGCGGTCATGCCCCGACGGAACGAGCACGTCAGCAAACGGAATGCCATGAGTAGAACATATCCGCTTAAGAGCGGCCTCAGTGACTCTCGAAGCCTGTGAGTCAACTGGGTCATCCAGTAAAATCGACGATTCCAAAGTATCGGGAGCCCACTCATGAGCGGGAGGAACTGACGGGTCAGTTTTGTCGGGGGCCGTTCGCTTAGGAGACGGCCCAGGTTTGTCGGAAAGTGTAGCAGAACTGGATCTTTTGGACATCTTGAATAAATAGCAGACCCAACCAAGCACATGTGTGAACTATACTCGAAAAATGATCGACGTTAGAATTAACAACGCAGATAACCCCCCCCCCCCCCCCGTGTGGTGTGTGAACTAGTGCAATCAATCGTGCATAAGCATTTAATATAACGTCAAGCCTAAAAACATCGCTTCCGAAAGTCGTCATCGCTGACCGTCTCTGAAAGCCTTCTGAATAACGACTGCAGTAAGACACTAGAGGTAATTATCCGATTATGCCAAGTAAAGACCAGTTATGAAATTGGGCAAGGAGAGTATGTTCGGCATTTGTATATGTCCGGCATTTATGTGTGCTCGGCACCTAATTATGCTCGGCATGCTAAGTATGTTCGGCATAAAGATAGGTCCGGTATTTATGTATGATCGGCATGTTAAGTATATTCGGCATTTGCTTGTATTTGGCACTAGGGTACACTCGGCGCCTAGCTATGTTCGGCATGTTAAGAGAGTTCGGCATTTAGGTATGTCCGGCATGTGTATGTGTTCGACATTAGGGTTTGCTCGGCATCTAACTACGGTCGGCAGGACAGTTTGCTCGGTTAACTGATGGCTCGGCAAGGCCATTGTTCGGCCTACATCCATCGTTCGGCCAAAGCTCAGTTCGCACTGAGAATGTGACGTTCGGCCAGAGTACAATTCGGCCAAATCAACGCCCGGCCTTGCCGCTGTCTCACACTTCATCCTTCTAACCCCTTTGTTCGGCCATCGTTACGCCGTGCCAACTAAGATCATGACCGAGTCCAAACACTCGGCATATCCTCCATACCTTCCTCTCCTCCACCGAACACCCACTAAAAATCCTACAAGGCATTCGAATTTAGCTCTCTCTCTCCCTACCTCTAGACGCTCGACCTTGGAAACGCTCCAAATCGAACTCGAGTCCTCACCAACATTAAATCTATGCCAATCGATGGGAAATTGTCAAAAAAGGAATACGGGTGAGAAGACTGTACCTAGTACGTGAATCGAGCGTAGGAAAGTTATGAGGAACTCTTGAATTCTGATCGCACGAATGGCTTGAGAGCTCGGAATTGTAGAAGCAAGGAGTGAGAAAAGAGAAGGAAGAAGAAGAGGGCAATTTTTATAAGGAAAAAGAAGAAGACGAAGAGACTCTGACCGGCTCTACCGGACTAAGCGGTTTCACTCGGCTCCCAATCGTCCGGCACAAGAGACGTTTGGCATCCTCATCACTCGGTGGCAACGCAATGGTCCAGTAGTTCAAAGTACACCCTGTTCGAACACACGGTGTACTTTGGGGGTCAGAATGTCACCTGGAGAATCGACCAAGAAATTGGAACACTCGGCAGTACAAAGCTGTACTCGGCATAAGTGGATGCTTGGCATAAGGTCATTCAGCTCTTTACACGGCATTGAAGTACGCTCGGCCTTCCAAGGCTGTGCTCGGCATCGAAGGGGGTTCGGCAGACCAAGATTTTACGCGGCATAGGGTCTTCCGGCTTAATTCGCTCGGCACGATTGCTCCTTAAAGGAAGTTAGCTTGCTCGGCTTAAGGTCGTCCGGTATCCAACGATAGTTCGGCATCCAGCATCCCACACGGCAAGCTTTTCATCCGGCATGTTCTTCATCTCGCATTCCATCTGCTCGGCATATCCTTTGCTCGGCATCACCTTTGCTCGGCATATCCTTTGCTCGGCATAACCTTTTCTCAGCATGTCCTGTGCTCGGCAAAACCCTTCACTCGGCATGCTCCTCACTCGGCATCCATGCCCCACTCGGCATTCCAGCATCGTTCGGCCCGCTTCCTCCATTCAACAGAGAGATCCATCGACTTGGAAAGGAGGGCTCGGCATGCCGACCGTTCGGCATGTTCCACTCGGCATGCAGGGCGCGTCCTATCTGGACCGAGCTGTCTAGCCATCTGGCCCACCAAGGAAGTCCAACCCACATTCGTCTATAAATAGAGGGGCAGGGGCACAGAAAAGAGGGATCAGATTTCAGAGAACACAGGGGAGACTCTGCCGCGTCCAAACCTCATCCAAAACTTCTACTTTTATTTCACAATTGTATTCGAATGCTTAAAAGCGGATTGTATCTGTAATCAAGTTGAAAGTGAAGAAATAAAGGATCAACTTCAAAGTGGACGTAGGCTACAACGCCGAACCACTATAAATTCTGTGTTCTCGTCTCCCGCATCTTAATTTATATTATCTTCTCCATTTTAATTTATCTTCTTCATTAATCTCTCTACACAAACTCTCTAAGGGTGTTAGTGACCAATTTTGGCGCTAACAACGGTCAAATTTGGCTCAACCTCCAAATTTTCCTGAACTACTGGTTCTACAACAAATGATGGATCATGAACAAATTTTCTTAGAAGGGATACATGGAATACTTTATGAATTCCAGACATCCGTTCTGGCAATTCAATCCAGTAAGCTATAGCACCTATCCTTTCCAATATCTGAAATGGTCCAATATATCTCGGGCAAGTTTTCCCGTCTTTCCGAATCTAATGGTTCCTTTAATCGGGAAACTTTGACAAAATCAAAATTACCAATTTCAAATTCCAATTGTCTCTTTTTCTTATCTACGTACTTCTTCTGACGGTCCTGAACAGATTTCCTCCTTTTCTTGATAAGCTCAACTTTAGCAGAAGCTTCTGACTCAAATACAAGATGATCTTTCGACACTAGCCAACAGAATGGGGATCTACACGATCTTCCATAAAGAGCTTCATAATGTGCCATCCTAATACTCGCTTGGTAACTGTTATTATAGGAGAATTCTACCAGATGAAGATGGTCTTTCCAAAATCTACCAAAATCCAAAATACAAGCTCACAACATATCCTCTAGAATACGATTCAGCCTTTCCATCTATCCATTTGTCTGAGGATGTTAGGTTGTATTCAATATCCAACTTGTTCCCAAAGCTGATTGCGGAGCCTCCCAAAATTTGCTGATGAAAGTAGGATCACAATCACTTACTATACTAACAGGAACACTAGCAATCCGACTATCTCCCTCAAGAAAATCTCGGCCAGAGAAACTGCAGTATGAGTTGCCTTAACTGGTATAAAATGACCATTCTTAGTTAACCGATCCACAATAAACCATATACCATCGTTGCCTTTATTGGTTCTTAACAAACCGTCAATAAAATTCATCGAAATCATCTCTCATTTCCATTCTGGGATTTCCAAAGGTTGCAACAAACCGGCTGACTTCTGCTGATCTTCTTTAACTTGCTGACAGATAGCATAACTATAATCGAAAGTAGCTACATCCCTCTTCATGCTCGGCCCCCAGAAAATTCATCTCATATCTTTATACATCTTAGAAATTCCTAGATGAACATTCAGTCTGGAGCGGTGACACTCAGCTAAGACTTCCTGCCTCAATCCATCTATATTAAACACACACAAACGACCATTAATCCTCAAAACACCTTGATCATCCACCTTGAAATCAAAATATAGACCATTTCTTAGTTCCAATAATCAGTTCCACCAAAGATCTATCCTCTATTTGCTTACTTGTGATTCTTTCCAGGAGGGATGGATCAACTTCCAAAAGAAACAAAACTGCACTCCTACTAAGAGCATCAGCCCCAACATTCGCCTTTCCCGAAGTATACAGAATATCCAATCATAGGATGCCAGAAACTCGACCCATCGCTACTGCCTCAGATTAAGATCCTTTTGATAGAAAATATATTTCAACGGTTTGTGATCCGTGAATAACTCAAACTTCTCTCCCAAGGGATACTGTCTCCAAATGTTCAAAGCAAAAAACAATGGCTAACAACTCAAGATCGTGCGTAGCGTAGTTCCTTTCATGTGACTTAAATTGTCGATTCGCATACGCTATTACTCTTCCCTTCTGCATCAGACTGCTCCCAAATCAACTATACAAGCATCTGTAAAACCTCAAATTTTCTTTTTCCATCCGGAATAGCAAGCACTGGTGCACTGGTTAATCTCGTCTTCAAATCCTGAAAAGCTTCTTCACACTGGGGTGTCCATTTGAATTGAGCTCCTTTGCTTTGTCAACTTGGTCAGATGTGAAAAAAAATCTTGGAATAATCCTTGATAAACTTCCTGTAGTAGCCAGCTAATCCCAGAAAATTATGAACTTCCATCGGTGACTTTGGTTGCTTCCATTCCAGAATAGTCACAACCTTGGCTGGATCTACAGATATACCTTCACCAGAAATAATGTACCCCAAAAATTTGACTTCTAATTTCCAAGAATGGCACTTAGAGAACTTCGCCTTCAGAACATGTCTCCTCGGTGTCTCCAACACTATTCTCAAATGCTGCTTGTGCTCATCTTCAGACTTAGAATATACCAGAATATCATCGATGATTACCAGAACAAAACTTATTCAACACAGAACCCTGGCGATCCATCCAAATTAGCGACAAACACCGCCGTAGAACCCCAACAAGAAAAACTGGGCCTAATCAACCCCTTCTTCAAAAAAATCCTGAGTCTGCTTAACTAACTCTTCTCTCTCTCTAGGAACTATTCTCTTACTAAGCTGAATCACCAGCACTGCTCCTGCAATCAAATCAATATGAAACTCTATCCTCGATGCAGAGGCAAACACTCGACTTTCTCGAAAACATCAGGGAAACCTTGGACCATATCGATAACTTCAACCTTCTCTTGAGAAGTCTCAACTCCATGTAAAGGCTACTCAAGTGAATTTCAGAATCATCTCACGACACTCTGGCAATTCTACCCAAATCAGTTTCCAACGAAACTGTTCTCCCATCACAATCCAGAACAGTCTATACTTATCGAGCCAATCCATTGAAGAAATGGAACCACTCTGCTACTTCTGAAATGACCTTAAGAAAACTACTAACCAGAAGATCTCCTCGACGGCACACAGAACACTCCGAGCTACACTGCTGACTCAGATGCCCAAAGACTTCCTATCCAAAGCTCTTCGAGAAACTCAAACCTCAAATCAAACAAAAACATCCTACTAAACTTAGCCACAACACCAAAGCAGGCATACTTCTTAACTTGTTCGAAAGAACATCTGCGGAGACATCCATAGTCACTGTGTCTCATCAGACAGCTACCACTACAACAAAAAGGACTTTTTATAGCGTGTAAAAATCGCTATAAAAACTTTCTATAGCGATTCTATAATCGCCATAGATAAACATGTTGTAAAAAGTCTGGTAGATACTATAGCGTGTCATACTTGCAATGGAAAACGTATTTTTCGTGCCATCTAAAATAGGCCATATTGGTGCAACTGCTTTTCTATAGCATTATCAAACGTGTTATAGAACTTTTTATGACGCATTTTAGTTGCCATAAATATGTCGACATGCTATATTATTATAGCATTTGAACGCGCTATGGAATCATCGTGTCAACCTTTTATGACACATTGAAATGCTATAGAAAATTCATTACCATCTATTATAGCACCGTCTTATTGCTATGAAAACTATTTACTCTTTGCAAAATATTTTGTATAGCACTAACATGATGCTATAGTATAACAAAACTAAACAATTTTTCTTTTTATTGCATAGTTAGAACGCTATAAAATAATTCTATTGCACATTTTTTGCTTCCATATAAAATAAAACATACTCGGTTATGAAACTCGGCAACATAACAGCCCAGATAATAACTTTGTGCATATAGGTGACACTCAAGTGTAGCTTCCACTACCTGCAGCTGTGCATATAGGTGACACTCAAGTGTAGCTTCCACTACCTGCAGCTGTTCATTTTTGTGCATAACTTTGTGCATATAACATAACAGCCTGCAGCTGTTCATTTTTTTTAAAAACCAAGCCTTCAATTCGCATGTAGCTTCCACTATCCTCCATCTCTACCCACATCACCTCTCACGCAACCATCCTACCCCTCCCTCCACCAACCCAGATCTAAGTCCACCTAGAATAGCCTCCAACTGCCGCCACCATCTTCCTCTGTTACCACAAACTGTCTCCACAGATGTGTTTTCAGCTCATGGTTTGGAAATAGCATTCGGTCGTAATATCCAATGGCAATTTTAGCAGTAGTAACATGAAAAGTATCTGGACTTCTGTCTGCCAATGTGTATATCTGAAACCATAATGTCAAGCATGAACATGAATTATACAGGCAAGAAGTACTTGTGAAATATGTAAAATAGAACACTTGTACCTTCGAATCTAAAATGTTTTCAACTTTGGCATGTTTACTTTTATATTCTGTAGTGCATGAGGAACAAAAAACTGATCAACGGAATGACAAATATATGTCACTCGCTCGACAAGATTTTGAGCTACTAATCAACAGAAACGAAATTTATAACCAATAAAGCTTATCTGACATGTAACAGTAAGCTTAAAATGACGAATCAAGAACCGATATTATATTCTAAATATTAGCATTCAACGAAACAGGGAATAGATTTTTTTGCTAGTGATGTAGTCATTCTAAAAACTTTTGGCTTTTTCTGACACTTGTGATAGAATTCCTTTATTGTGTAGCATAAGAAGGGATTATGGGTCTGATGTATGAACATCACTACAAAAATAATGGAACAATACTGATAAAAACTTGTATAATTTGCAATACCTTCATAATTTTGGTGTATTGATGGTTTCCAGTAGCATGGTGGCATTCATCAAGTATCAGTAGATCAATCATTTCTATCATCAAGAATGCTTTCGTCAAAGCACCTAGTAATACCTGAGGTGTCATGACAAATACCTGCATATGATTTGTCATGCAAAATGAACTTTACAATTACAGTGCTAAATCAGTTGCAAAAAAATTTATAAGAATGCACTTCCCAAGAAATTGGAGAGAAAAAATGTTCCAAATGGTCTCATTAATGACCAGTCAACAATCTAATGCTACTTTGACTCTATCTCAATTCATGTAAGATAGTAAGGATTTGATGCTAGTAAAATTTCTTCACTTCCAATGTTACAGTAATTGGACTTTAAAATGCATGTATGAATGCGTATAGATATGGGTGTATTTACGCATATGTAAATGTCGACAAATGATACGCACTTGACTGTTTATATACTTCCATGGTTAAGAAACAATCATATTCATGTTCTTATGTAATAAGAAACAGTTTTGTAATTGCAACATAATCACTCACTCAGTTGTGATGTGCATCAGTTAGAGCATACATAACCCCCCCCCCCCTCCACAAAACTCGAACAAAACAGACCAGCTCCCTCCCCCCTAAACCATTAAAATAAAATAAAAATTAATATAGTTAAATTAACAAAAAGCAAGGCAATGAAAACCTGGATATCGGTTATTTCTTTCTTCCATGTTTCTGCACTCCATAGATCAACACCCATTCCTCCATAAAATTGATTTGTCTTCAGTTCATGGGATGCTTTAATTGCATCGATCACAATGCTGAAAAGAGAGAATAAAACAAAGCACATGCTAAAATCATTAGCAAGAAACTATATTGTTTATTGTTAGTGGTAAGACATTGTTTTCAATACATAATAATCGGGTTACCACTGTGGTTTGAACTATGTGTCAAACTTTATTATAAACCATTGTAAAAAAATATTTCTAAAAATTAAACTATTGTTTGATTTTTTTTATATTATAAAATACACTTATTTGTAGATGTTCATACTTACCATTCAAAAATGATACATGGGCTGAAATTAACCAAGATGAATCGCATAAAAATATGGGACAACACTATCGCAATGTACGGTGGTGGCCGATATTGATACAGTACACAAACTTCAAATTTTTTGAAAAATGTAAATTCTCAATAATGATATATACAGCTTAATGGAATAGAATACAAGTACCAGTAGTTTACTATATTTCGCAAAATAATGCAATGGCTTTTGAGCTTTCAAACTAAATAAAATGAATACTATTCTTTCCTGTAAAAGTTCTTTAGCCAACTCTTGTTCCTTTTTCTTTGCATTATGGATAATCAAAAATTACCCATTTGTTTCTTTCTTTTAATGTTGAGGAAATATTGAGTAGAATTTAATACCATCCAATTCTCAACAATAATAAGTAATGATTTGCTTTATAAATACACTAACATGGCCCATAATAGTTTAGTATCTTGCGCATTTGAAAAATCTTTATTTTGCACATTTGAAAAATCTTTTCAGGTCACTTGTATATCTAACATACATTTGCTAATCAAATAGTTACCCTATTTCCCCATGTAAAAAGTACATAACTAGTTGTGAATGCTTACATTGATATACATAAACATTCATCGTATGCCTGACAAACCTAAAGTCGCATCAAATTAGTCTGGAATAGCCATTTTTTAAAACTATGAGGTGCAAAGATACAATAAATGGCAGCTGCAAAATGAAAATATTTTTCTCACTTTGCGGAAATATGGAAGAACATCAACATTGTTTTTTTGAATTTTTTTTTTTAGAAAAACTATTACTAATAGGTTTTTGATTTAAAACACCGTACTAAGTGTTAATGGTAGATTATCTTGTAATGTGTTCAAAAGTACACATCCTTCAGAAAATGTAATATTTAAACCATTTTATCAAAGTTAGATTTTGTACTTAAACTATTTCAAGAATAGTGTGGTTAAGCATATCAGACTTGAACATGTATTAGCCATCATGTGTAAATCAGTATCTAGTTCAGGGACAATACCAACTTGCTTCTCTCTTCTACTTACTTCTTTCACAATTTATTCACACAATAAGCAAGTTTAACTTAGGATAACTTGCATGGAGGCACTAGATAATTAATTAAATAGACTGCCTGCTCTGCATCCAACTCCTTGAAAATGTGCTGAAAAATCCAACTTACTGTCATCTCATTTCATATTGATTTACATAAGCAGATGAAGTATTTCGTACAAACTCATTTAGTTAATATCCGTTATAAGATTTCTCCAGTAGTCTGTTAGAAAAATCACAGTGGTTAGTTAATAACATTTTTTGACTAAATTTATTTCTAATACTTATATTAGGTCCAGGATAAAATAATTAGGCTAAAACTTAAGGGAATTATTTAATTTTCCTACAAGTTCTAGCAACAGGGTGGTTTTCCCATATCCTGGTGGTCCTAGCAAAAATGTCATGTTGCAAATGATCAAACATACAATTTATAAGTTAACTTCAACTGTTATATTAAAGGAGACGCTGATACTTGTTATGTAAAAAATGTACATGAATGTTATTTCAATCATAATTTAAGCTATACTTTTTATAAGTTTACCTATTTTATTTTTGTTCTGGTTTTAAGTAAAATATTATATACTTTCTGATACGACTACAAGTGACACTCCAGCACATGAAGTTCATTCACACACTAATACAATACCCAGGAGAATGATACAAGTGCCACAGAGATATTTGGATTAATTAGAAATGGATATCACGTGCTTGCTGCAATTCAGTTATTTAGAATCAGACATGCAGACCTCTTTTTTTCGTTATTAACTTTTATTGTTATTTCTGTTTTAAATTTGTTACAAAAGTTGTTATGTAAGGTGAGTATAGATTAGGCCACGCATGCAAGTTTGTTGGGGAAAGACTGCTATATATGTACTAGAAAGTATGAAAAATGCAGCAAAGTTGATTCTGAAATTTCTTACACTGTCGTCTTCTTCTTCTTAAACAAATTTTCTTCTCTGTTTTACCCTGTTCTTCCTCTGCTGTAATCTAGATCGCATCATTTCTGGTGCTTTCACTGCTCGACCTCTACTCCTCCCCCCTCTACAACACCAATCCAACCCTACCACAATGACACGAATGGACGATGCCTTCCAACAACTCAGCGATCACCAAACCACCATAGAATCCATTCAAACCAACCAAACCACCATTCAAGCCACCCAAAACACTCACAGCACCATGCTCGAAACCTTAACTGCCGACAACATCGACATCAAAACCGTCCTTCAAGATCTCACCAAACAAATCGCCGATATCCACCGCAAACTTGACAACCCACAAACCCCATCTCCAACCAACCAAACATCAACCACATACCACCCATCACCCGACAATCGACAACCACCCCTGTTAGCAACACCAACATCTACTCGAACACCTAAATGTTCCTTGACCGCATTCGATGGATCGAATCCACACAATTGGATATTTCAAGCGGACCGATTTTTCGCTTACTACACCACACCGGAAGACCAACGAGTTGATCTCGCAAGCTTCCATATGCAAGGCCAAGCACTATCATGGTTTCAATGGATGCACCGCAACAATCAAATCTCCACTTGGGGGGCGTTGACAAAGGCGATCGAAAAACGCTTCGGCCCACCGACATTTCTCAACCCTCAAGCCACCTTGTTCAAGCTGAAACAAATTACTTCCGTCGAAAATTATCAAGCCACCTTTGAAAACCTTTGCAACCGTATTACTACACTTTCCAATGAATCCATACTCCAATGTTTCATTTCCGGCCTCAAAACACACATACAAAACGAACTCCACATCCTCAAACCCACCACCATCTCCGATGCAATAGAAGACGCTAAACTCATCGAACGTAAGTACACCGACCCTCCCAAACCAATATACAGTGAATATACCGATTCTCACTTTCAGAGACCAACAGACAACCAGCAAACATCTCAGACAATTCCACAAACACCTTCCACGCAACCCTCCAAACCCAGTATTCCTATCAAACAACTCTCCCAATCAGAAATGCATGAACGAAAACAACAGGGTTTATGTTTCAATTGCGATGAAAAATACTACTTCGGCCATCGTTGCAAACCCACCCACATCTTGTTGATCCTTCCTGAAATCAATCCGGACGATGACATTCCAGAAACCAACCCAGAACCACCATCAGTCGCCACTACCAGCAGCTCCTTATTGCCATGACCTTGAGGACAAGGTCGATCTTCAAGGGGTAGGTGTTGATACGACTACAAGTGACACTCCAGCACATGAAGTTCATTCACACACTAATACAATACCCAGGAGAATGATACAAGTGCCACAGAGATATTTGGATTAATTAGAAATGGATATCACGTGCTTGCTGCAATTCAGTTATTTAGAATCAGACATGCAGACCTCTTTTTTTCGTTATTAACTTTTATTGTTATTTCTGTTTTAAATTTGTTACAAAAGTTGTTATGTAAGGTGAGTATAGATTAGGCCACGCATGCAAGTTTGTTGGGGAAAGACTGCTATATATGTACTAGAAAGTATGAAAAATGCAGCAAAGTTGATTCTGAAATTTCTTACACTGTCGTCTTCTTCTTCTTAAACA
Organism: Allium cepa; assembly: GCA_030765085.1. Lineage (NCBI taxonomy): Eukaryota > Viridiplantae > Streptophyta > Magnoliopsida > Asparagales > Amaryllidaceae > Allium > Allium cepa. The sequence goes on from CM060943.1 coordinate 156,980,585, forward strand.
AATTTTCTTCTCTGTTTTACCCTGTTCTTCCTCTGCTGTAATCTAGATCGCATCACTTTCCTAGATGGTTTGATAATCCCATTAACAACTTTTGCTACACCCTATTTTTGCACTTTTATTTTCCAGCCAAGGCACTTTTGCTACAGCCTATTCCAATATAAACTACACAACTTGAATTTTATTTCTAAGATGTGATATTTATAATTTATTTATACTTATCTATTTTATTTTCCACTCCAGGCACATATGTGTCAAAGTGTTGATGTAATCCCTTCGAACTCTGCAGGTGTGCTACAAAACAAAACACGGTTCTTTTTATTTTATCTAGTAAACATTTTCATTTATTATTTTGCACACATTAATAGATGTAAAAGATGATGGTTAAACCAAAAGAGTAAAAAAAATGATGTATAAGATAACTCATGCCAAAATTTTAAGCTTCACTAGTACAAAAAATTGCAATGTCATACAATGTCTAAATCTGAATTTCCCTATGTAATTGTCGGTGCCAAATTAATAGGAGGTAGATTCAGAAATGACTGATTCTAAAATTGTTGGTGTGATGGATAATGAGTACCCAGAAGGTAGTCTAGGAAGTAGAGAAGTTGAGAATGGAGATTTTACTAAGGACTACGCCAGCACATATGAAACTCGTCAAAAGGGTAAAAAGGTTCTGGATAGAAAACCAGTATCGGTGTTATTAAAAAAGATCATTCTGATGATGATAGAGAAGCATGAAGTGGCATTGAGGAAGGGAGCAGTAAAAAGATTAAAGATAAGGAGACGGAAGCTGGTAAAACTTCACTATCTTTTAATTGTTCAAGAAATGGAGATAACCAACTATTTGCTAGTAGTAAGTTTCTTATTTCCTTTTTTAAGGCCACATATCACATTTTAGCTTAGCTTTATATCAAGTTTTACTGAAGTGGAATTATTTTTTTTACTTCCTATTTTCGTTACTTTCGTATGCTTTATACATGGTACAAATTGAGCGACAAATCATATCTCATAGTTTTCATTGATGCTAGCTTTTCATCGCCAACACATTTTTCCAAACATTTTCATTATATTACAAACGAATGAATGAATACATGAAACACATTTAACACCACTCATCAAACTAGAATCGTATACATTAGTCGGCTACTTCACCATAATCACTTTCCTTTTCTACCTTATTTATATTCATCCCCAGTTCTCTTCTCCACTCATATCGATGGGTACAAACCCCACTCGTACAAAAACTCTTACACATGCACCCTCGAATGGTTATCATATTTTCTGATACTAGAAGGCTTGTAAATCATCAATAAAATTGCATGTATGCCTTTTTGTACGCAAAAGAAATGTTTACACACAACTATACAGTTTCATGCTTTCCACTAACCATTTCGCTCCGTTCAAACTGATCCTTATGGCATCATATTTCAACAGAAATTATTGATAAATACAAAAGGTTTAAATAATAATGATAATCAAATTTGGCTCGGATTTGAATCAAAATCAAGATAAATAAATAAAAACTAACCTAGCTTTGAGAAGCGCAAGCAACCAATCCTAGGTGAATCAAAAAATTGATTTTGATAAAAGCTTCAAGAAGGAGTGCTCATTGATCAATGTTGAAGGAGACTTAGGCGAGAAAAGAACAGCGAAAAGGGCTAGAGTTCACTTGTCGAGAGCAGCAATGAATGATTTTTTTTATTGTCGGTGAATCCAGGTAGAGTAAATTAGGAAATTCTTTTCTTAGGGTTCTAATTGAGAGGGGAAATGAGAAGGCAAAGGCGGGAGGAAACCAAAATAATTGAAAAAGAAGCGGCCTGGAAAAATATTTTGTGCCAGCTTATAAATTTTGACATGTTACTGGTTTACAGCGAAGTCCAACGCCATTTGTATTTTCCTTTACGTTTGATGAGACTAATAATAGCAACCAGCGATCAAACGCTGTTCTACATTGCACTTAATAACCTTCTTTCTTGTAGTGTACTACATCCTGAGGAATCAAGATATCATGACTTGCTTCCGTCCAACTGACAGATCCAAATTCTAGCTCATCCAAACTTACACTTCAAAGATGAACTCCGAACCTTAACAGGTTTCCTTCGGAGATCGATGAAACCCTTACACCACCCAAAGTTTATTCGAAACGGTAATAGATCTACAGTCTCGACAGATATACTTTCAACCTCAACCATTCAAATTCCAACCATTGGTAGTCGTGTTACACACACCACTACCCTATCTACCTTTATAACTTATATTGGAAAACTCGAACAGGTAACCCAACAAATAGGTAGAAATAAATATATATATATATATATATATATATATATATATATATATATATATATATATATATATATCAAAATTACAAATACGCTCTATCAAGAAATAAATCACTCAAGAGCCTAGGTATTCGCTCAACCTAGCGCTTTGATACCAACTGTGACAACCTGCCCTTTTACTCCTAGAAAGATGTATCATCATTAAGAAAAGAAAGGGATAGAAATAGAAAAGAATAGAAAGAAAGAACAACAGCATCAGAATATCACAGCGGAACGGAACCAAATATAATACATAACATAACTATTACATAGTTTTACATATATCAGAGTTATACAATATCGATACACTTGACAGTCATATGTATACATCTGTCAATACATACATCAGAGATACAACATATATCAACTACACAGCGGAACTAGATAGATAGCTACATACGTCTGAAACTCTTGCTCCAAGCTCCTCCAAAAATGAAAGTCCATCTATCACTTGGCTACTCATAAAAATTTGAGTATCCAAGAGTTTACGAAAAACAAAATATAAACTCCGGGTCAGACATGGGTCTGGTATGAGTAAACGGTTAAAGTTGCTTAACTTTGAAAAACATTTGAAAATAATGGTATCACGTAAGACTCCCCACAAATAAATACGGGTAAGTTTTTACCTTACGCTAACCAAAACGTTTCATAGGAAATCCAGTGATATTATAATAGTGTCTAGAGTTTTCAAGTAAATAGAAAATAGCCGAAATTGTTACATTATTAAATTCCAGCTACTAGCCACGAAACTGGGTAATACAAATCAAAGCCGTAGGGTCTCGTAGGGAAAATGGATTTCCAACAATGGCAGGGCTACTGGGGTACCGCCCGTCACAGTATGTGGCCTAGATCACCGTACCGAGGAGCCACCCTAACTCCCCTGCAACACAAGGCCGGAACCATTCCTTACTGAACAGTCTCGAACAAGATAACCCCGCGGTTGTAGCTAGCAACAGCCCATACAGCCGAAATAAAAAGGGACATCTAGACAGGGGTATATCTCGTCCTCCTTGGGCATGACCCACCTAACCTTGCTGCACCTCCTCTGTTTTAGCCATTCCCGGTTGATGAAGCTTGAGGCTGCGATTACCTTTACAGAACATATTTCTTAGAATGCTCATTGTCTGCCTGACGATGTGCTGAAAGCATTCAATCCATACAAGTTCGATCCGGGTTCGAACGAAACCGAAGGCATTATATCGTCACACTCATTTTGGAATCACCCTCAAAGTTAACGACAATAACCCTTGCATTCTGAAAACACCATCTCAATCTCCACTTGAGAATTCATGACCTAACGTTTAATTTGGATCGATGTGGTTTTCGGATAATCATAAATGACACCCGATCACGGTCTCATCGAAATCCAAACGCCATTTTAAAGGCCAAGTTGTCTAATTAACTTAGACAGTTTAATTCAATGATTGAATTCACCTAGCATGTCACAGATAAATCATACACAATTGTCATGGATATATCCAAGAACATATATCAAAAACATATCACAGAGACATTTTAGAATATCACCACATAAATATCTCAAATCAGATATTCTACACAAACAACATTCATAAGCAAACATCTTTAATTCTTATTGTAATTTAATTCAATTTACTTGAGAATTTATCTCTTAATCCTGTTTAATTAATCATTAATTATCAATTAATTACTTATTTCATTTCAAATTGTTTAATTAATAAACCATTTCTTAATCATTATTAATCCTAATTATTTAATTATTTTATTTTATTCCATTTAATTAATTACTTCTTAATCAAGTTATTTAACTTTAATTACTTAATTAACTATTCCTTAATCATTAATTAACAACCTAAATAAAACTTAATTATCCATTTATTAATTACTAATTATTTAATTAATCAATTATTAATCCTTAATTAAATTACTAAATTAATTAGCTATTAATCATTCATTAATTAACTTAAGTAGCTAATTACAATTTCATTTATTACTTAATCATCAATTAACCCATCACTAATTACAATTAAAAAGTAATTATTCTTAATTACTTCTGAAAATAATCAATTAATATTAACCATTCAACTTAATTAATATTTTAAAAGGAATCTTCTTTAGCTTTTGAAACTTATATGTTAATAAGTTTTATACTTATCTTATATTAATTACTTAATTAGAATAATAATTAAGAGCTTAAAACATTTTAAAGTATTAACTAAGAAAATTAAAACTTGTATTTAGTTTTTAACTTAAAAGTGTTAATCATTTTTCAGGTTTACAGTGTTTAAAGTTTGTTGAAAACTGTTTACTTATCTTTACTTTAAAATACAATATTGCAGTTCGACCAAAAACCCGAGGCTTTCCCTAACAAAACTCGAGTAACACTTCGAGTTATTCACTCATCTTCCCCGAGTCTTTCCCATACACAACGCCTTCTTGCCTCTTTTTTTCTTCTTCATTTATTTGTTCCAGAATTTTAAGTTTTAACTAAGTTAATTAGCATCAGGTTTAACTCACGCACTCGATCAAACACCGAAGCTAACACCATTTTAACTCGAGAATGACTCGAGAATACCCACTAACACGACGCAGTCTTCATCCTCCACGTCGTACACGTGCACGGCGGCACGCGAGGCTCTGGTGAACCTCCAAGATTATCGGCATGTCACAAATTCACCCACGACTCGAAATCAAAGCTTAGATTGCCAACAGAAAATCAAATTCGAAAATTTGCCTTCTGCTTGAAAATGTGAAGACCCGTAAATCCGTACTCCTTGAATATACACTAGTCTCCATAGATTAACTCAAGATGAACAGAAATACGAATTATCAATGTTTAAGAAGAAGAAAGAGACAGAAGAAGAGAGAAAAAGATAGAAAAATAGAGAGAGGAGAGAAAAGAACATAGAAAATAGAACGGAACAGAAAAACAACAGAACAACATCAGAATCTCACAATCGCAGCGGAACAACATATAATAGATAAATGAATAATCTTTAAACAAAGAACTATATCAGTTATTACATTACATTACATCATTACATCAGAGTGTACAACAACAACAACAAACAGCGGAAAAGAAATACTATATACTAATAATACGCCATGCCATCCAGCTTGCCTCCAGCAACTCCAGAATATCCTGATAAACCTTAACTCTTGACTGCCCGTGTGGAAATTGGTGGGCACCCATAGTTTAGGAAGGAAAACAATAAACTCCGAGTCAGTCATGTGACTGGTGTGAGAACTCAAAACAGTTTATTTATCTTTGAAAACAAAATAGAGGAATATTTTTAAAGTCAATTCGCAATGCTTTTAAAAATGACACTACCATAAGGCCTCCCGCACACACACACAATGCAAACGCAGAATCGGGGAAGATTTCTCCTTATGATAGTCAAAGATGCTTGATACGCATTTAAAATAACATTTGTTATTATTACTAGTGCATAGTGTAGGAAAAATTATTTCGAAAGTAGAATATAAATCTTAGCCAACATACGACCATTATCGTATGCCTACTATAGCTACCATCCAAACAGTGGTGACCACCATAAGTGAATGGCAGGTTCTACAACTAATACCGTACAAGGTTTCGTATTGGGAATTGGATTTCCAACGAATGATCAGGCCAAGGAACTTCCCATTGCCACATGAGAACGCCTCTGGATGGACGTCCCCGAGAACCAAACCGGATCTCTACCAACACAAGGCCGGGTTACCCCTAACTGAGTAACAACTGACCGAATATGCCATCCCCCGGTCCTTTGGGACCTTTCACCGAGCGCTCGTAATCAATTCACACAATCATAAAGTGTTTTCAACATGAGTAAGTATCTGGGCTCCATACCATGATACCACCCTTTTCCAGAAGGAAATGCACATACCCTAAAGGGCGCTACCCCTCATAACATTGTCGCATCTTTCCTGTTTTGACCATTCCTGAGGTGTGAGGCTCGACGAAGTCACGTCCACAAAAACATACTTTATACAAAAGCCATGCTTTGGGTCAACAAATGATCATAGAAATGATCACCAGGATAGACGATCAAATAAATGATCCTATCACAAATAATCAACACAATGATTATTTCACAGCAACACTCAGCATGTCACATTACCAAATTGGGAATATATTGCTGATAACCTTCAACTATATAACCTCTGAGCTCGTACGTCTCAGAGAAGGGTGTTAAGCTAAAAGAATAAATTCTCCGCCACCAACAGAAATATATTTGAAAGAAATCTTCTTTACATCTCAATTTGTAATGTCAGACATACAATCCATACAAGTCTGTTCCGGGATCGAACAGAACCGAAGGCACTTACAAAGAAGTCCTTGCAATTCGGATATCCACAATCCTGATCGGATTTCCCATCACTTAGGGAGTCTCTATACCGTTGCAACTCAGTGCAGAGACAATCGATAGGTCATCCCATCGCTCTCACAAATATCCGGTCTTCAACACCGGTCATCAATGCTATCCATTACGTCGTATCACTATTCGGAATGGGTAATCCGAATAACGAGCGCAATAATTTAAAAATAAGTGTAGCATTCAAATCCAAGCAAATCATAACAAATACCCTTCAAAGGTAAATATTGATAGTCGGTTATTGAACTATCAATGGATATGCACGACATCACCAGATTCCAAATAATTTTCCAAATTATTTATTTCCCAAAAATATCTTTACAAGATAAATAATTTTCATACTTCAAAAATAAATCAATATTTATTTTTAAACAGATTCCACTTTCTTTTATAAATTCCATAGTGAATTTATATTTCACAGTATCTATGAATATACGATTTCAATTATTCATTTTCAATTTATCTTCAAAAAAGAAAAATTCTCTAATATTCACTTTATATTGGAAAACATTTCCATACTTACTTATTAAGTAATTCTCAAATCCATCTATTTTCAACACTTGGAAAATATTCAATATACTTAAATCGAGATTAAGTATATATTTCATTCTTTAAGAAAATCATTCTCTTAAACATATTTATTTGGGCCAAACGAATGTTGCGTAAAACATCGTTACGACAACCCAAAATCACTAGTATAGGGATTCGAAATTAAAATAGATATATATAAATCCGAATACTAAATAAAACATTTCCTTTCGGAAATCATTTACTATAACAACAGTGTTATAGTCCACCATTTCCTTCTATTTCTCGAAAACGTCTATTTCAACAATAAATGTTGAAATCTATGGTTTCGAATCTCAACACAATTTAAAACATCGTTAGATCATTTTAATTCTATTTCAAATATCACATCCAAAACATTTTCTTTAACATGTTATTCACTATTCAAAAACGTGAATATACTTCGTTAACAATTTCATCATTTCTATACATTTCATTTTAAAGGATTATTCACTATTCAAAAACGTGAATATAACTCCATAAATAGGTTTCAACAATTTACTTATCAAAATAAGTCATTTACGAATTTATAAAACAACGTTTATAAATTCCTTTATTAACCTATATTCAATTCATAACTCAATTATAAACCAAAGGTCTATATTTTAAGTTAAACACTTATAATTTATTTGTTTACTAAATCGTTCCTTTAAACTTCATAATTATAAATCTTATAACTTATAAGATTTGTTTATCTACCCAAATATATTCTTTAATAACTTCGCAAAATTTATAAATCTTATTATTTATAAATTTCACTTATAACTTCACCATTTATAATTTTATAAATTTCATTCATTTATGAAATCCATTTTCACTTCATTCAAACACTTATAAAAACTCGTTTTATAATTCAAATATTTTAATTTACAAATATCCATTTTATAAATCTTTTATATAAATCAATTTATATTATTCTTTTAAAACATCTTTAATCTCCTTTATAATTTCATCATTTTGATTTATAAAATAATTAATTTTCATAAATCCTATTTTTAAACTTTTTATAATAAATTCAAAAATCCAATTTAATTATTTTATAAAAACATTAACCCATATTTCTCAAAAATAAATCTTTAACCGTATTTCTCAAAATCATAATTTTTATAACTTTAAAAATTATAACGTTTATTTATTTAAAATGGATCAGTTCCAAAAATATTTTATAAACGTATACTTTCAAAAATCACTTTAAAATCATTTTAAAATCCCAAAATTTGGTTCAATGATGCTACATACCAAATAGTCAATCACAACTACAACGATATCATATATCGATATGATAATCCATCAAATATCAAAATATCCACAATCAAATAAAAACTGTTGAGGAATCCAGTTGGATCCCTCCAACCTGTTTTTCTGCATCCACAAACATTAGCACAATACCAATTCCGTTCCAGTACGGAATTATCGCGGTATATGGGATTTAAATATTATCCGCTTAATAGACGGCGCAATAGGGTCTCATCCGCTATACAAATGCGGGAAATCAATAACTCCAATATATACATATGCCAATATATATATATATTGCTATTATATATAATACCAATTTCACTGTTTATGAAATATTCGCGGTATATGTTTTTAATAAATAACATCCGCTTACTAACGGCGCATAATGTCTATTTTATCAATCAATAGATAATAATCATCATTCAAACATGCATTCAAATATTTTAAATCTAACTATTTAAAATAAAAATTGAAACTGATTCGATTGAGTAAGAAGTTCTCACCTTGATTTCAATTTCGTTTTAGTGATTTATTTCGAATAAAATTAAACGGACGTTTAATTTTACACGAAATTTTCACTAACTCCAAATGACTCTAATCCAATTTCATCGCGTAGTGCTCGTCCATACGATTCGAACGCTTCCTGTTTCGCGCGTTTTCGACCTCGTATGAAAAAGTTATGATATTATGAAGTTACACGTATTTATATTAACTAAATTTACAAATTAACTTTTATATTTTAACCTAACACAAGATAGTGGCCGTAGATCCATCACCCATGCAATCCTAGCCGACCCTTCCATCTTCTCGCGCGCGTAACTTCTTCTCCAGGAAATCACGAAGCCAAGGCCGAACCCACTCTTGCTTATTAGGGTTAATTTTTGCTCCGCCCACAAGCATCGATACTCCATCACATCACCCCCAGAACGAAGCCCCACGCGAGCTCCACCTTCGGTCCAAGTATGAGGAAGCTCGGTCCCCATTTCAACGTGATGCACGAACCCAAACGCGTGACCTTCCAACTGCAATTGCCACCAATCCGTAGCGTATTTTCCCATCATCACCGTTGGATATCACGTACTCACCACCCTCTACAATTTGTTAGTTGACATTTTCTGCTAATACTTAATGGATTGGGAGATAATCGAGAAAGAATTTGGGAAGTTTCTGGCCGTGGGTTGAGGGGGTGGCGGCTGCATTAGGTTTAGGGTTTATAATTTTTTTTTAATTTAGAGAGAGAGGGGGCTATTTATAGAAGAACGAACGACACTATTCATTCCGGAAATTCCAAACTCCGATTCACGCGCCGTAACCAGCGTTTCTAGGGTTTACCCCACGTTCCGGACACAATGGAACAGGTTTCGGAAGCTAATTCGATCATCTGTGCGAGTTATGGCAATAAACGTTCGATTTAAATTAAACCGATTTAAACGATTTTCTAGGCGTTTTAATTTGTACCGGACAAACGGTAAATCCGGTTGACACGAAATTTGAAACCATACAATAATATCACATTACGGATCCGATGAAACTGGTTTCGTCGAAATCCGAAACTTTTTGAAAAATGACTATTTTAACTCGCCAAATTAATATTAAAAACAATTCGATACGTTTCGAGCTGCCACGATCAAACGGTAACTCCAATTGCTACGAAAATTGAAATCCGGTAATAACTAACTATTACGGATCCAATGGAACTAGTTTCGTCCAATTCTGAGACTGTTCAAAAATTGGCTATTTTCATTAGTCGATTAAATATTAAAATATTCAATTTTCACAAATTAACTTTTAATTCGATTTTAAAAGTTCTAAAATATCATTCTAACTTCAATATGATAAAATAAAATTTTACAAATCATTTTCAATCATATTTAACCCAATTTCAATTATTTCCATAATTTAACATATTAAATTATCGATTTAATTATTCAATTAAATCCAATTATTCAAAATAAAATTTATTCGACTTATAAATTCACTTTTTAATATATATTCAAATTTTAATTACTAAAAATCCTGGGTCGTTACAATCTTCCCCCCTTAAAAGAATTTCGTCCTCGAAATTATCAAGTAAGAAAAGTTATAGAATCTATTAACTTTCCAAAATCCATAGTTAAACTTCTTACAATACTTTACTAAGTTTTCAAATCATACTTAGTTATCTTTTTAAAAACAACTACTATTGTTTAACTTTCAACTCCAAATAAAAGTCTAAGTTTTCAAAAAAATTCCAATTTTCTCAAATTTTTCTAACGCCTTAAATTTTCGGAAAAATTCGACATAGTCTCCTTTGCGCGGCTCGATCCGAAAAAAATGACAGTATATATATCACAAATATACATCTCATCAAGTAATGAGGCATCCCGATGGGAAAAAAGTATAAAAGTACGATATTTAATCCGAGATATGTACCTTATATTTTATTAGCGAGCATATACGGCTAATATAGCGCGAAAGCGAGCTCCAAATGCGAAGCAAACGCGGTCCGCACCTGCTAAACACTCAACAAACAACATGAGAATCATGCATGTAGACAATAGTATCAATATACAACATATAGTAACATAATAACTATATATGCCAACATAGCAAATGCAACAAAACAACAAATGCAAACATCAATCAACTATTATCCAACAACTCTTAAGTTATATTTCATTTCACAAACATCTCTTGGTTTTACTTAACTTAAATTCCCACTTATGAATCAATTCAGCTTCCAAATTCTAAAGTAAATTTCCATTTAACTTTAAATTCATTTTTATTTACACCTCATATTCATAAATATATTCATTAGTTTCACTTCTTATATATATAAGTTTATTTCACAATTGTAAATCACTTTAATTATAATTCAATTCTTATAATTCATTTGCTTATACAATTATTCTTTTATTTAGATTATTCAAACAACTAAACAATCAACTTATATACACTTTAATAATTCTAAAAAATTATTTCTTTATATATAAAAATATAATCAAGGCAAAATTATTTCATTTACCTAATTTAAAACAATATTGTGTTGAATTGTTCTATTCAAGTGTTTAGAAACCCCTTCGGCATAGTTGTCGAGACCGTGCTGACGAAGGTTCATATGCCACTCAACAAACCAATCATCACAATATAAAACAAGTTCATATTCACTAACAAATACGCTCTCATAGCTATTATTACACTCAAACTCATTCTAGAGTACTACTGACTCTATCTCTAATGAGTAATACCCAACAGAACCATGGTTGCCGCTTAACCATAGGCTCCGATACCACCTGTGAAGACCCGTAAATCCGTACTCCTTGAATATACACTAATCTCCATAGATTAACTCAAGATGAACAGAAATACGAATTATCAATGTTTAAGAAGAAGAAAGAGACAGAAGAAGAGAGAAAAAGATAGAAAAATAGAGAGAGGAGAGAAAAGAACATAGAAAATAGAACGGAACAGAAAAACAACAGAACAACATCAGAATCTCACAATCGCAGCGGAACAACATATAATAGATAAATGAATAATCTTTAAACAAAGAACTATATCAGTTATTACATTACATTACATCATTACATCAGAGTGTACAACAACAACAACAACAACAAACAGCGGAAAAGAAATACCATATACTAATAATACGCCATGCCATCCAGCTTGCCTCCAGCAACTCCAGAATATCCTGATAAACCCTAACTCTTGACTGCCCGTGTGGAAATTGGTGGGCACCCAGAGTTTAGGAAGGAAAACAATAAACTCCGAGTCAGTCATGTGACTGGTGTGAGAACTCAAAACAGTTTATTTATCTTTGAAAACAAAATAGAGGAATATTTTTAAAGTCAATTCGCAATGCTTTTAAAAATGAGACTAGCATAAGGCCTCCCGCACACACACACAATGCAAACGCAGAATCGGAGGAGATTTCTCCTTATGATAGTCAAAGATGCTTGATACGCATTTAAAATAACATTTGATATTATTACTAGTGCATAGTGTAGGAAAAATTATTTCGAAAGTAGAATATAAATCTTAGCCAACATACGACCATTATTGTATGCCTACTATAGCTACCATCCAAACAGTGGTGACCACCATAAGTGAATGGCAGGTTCTACAACTAATACCGTACAAGGTTTCGTATTGGGAATTGGATTTCCAACGAATGATCAGGCCAAGGAACTTCCCATTGCCACATGAGAACGCCTCTGGATGGACGTCCCCGAGAACCAAACCGGATCTCTACCAACACAAGGCCGGGTTACCCCTAACTGAGTAACAACTGACCGAATATGCCATCCCCCGGTCCTTTGGGACCTTTCACCGAGCGCTCGTAATCAATTCACACAATCATAAAGTGTTTTCAACATGAGTAAGTATCTGAGCTCCATACCATGATACCACCCTTTTCCAGAAGGAAATGCACATACCCTAAAGGGCGCTACCCCTCATAACCTTGCCGCATCTTTCCTGTTTTGACCATTCCCGAGGTGTGAGGCTCGACGAAGTCACGTCCACAAAAACATACTTTATACAAAAGCCATGCTTTGGGTCAACAAATGATCATAGAAATGATCACCAGGATAGACGATCAAATAAATGATCCTATCACAAATAATCAACACAATGATCATTTCACAGCAACACTCAGCATGTCACATTACCAAATTGGGAATATATTGCTGATAACCTTCAACTATATAACCTCTGAGCTCGTACGTCTCAGAGAAGGGTGTTAAGCTAAAAGAATAAATTCTCCGCCACCAACAGAAATATATTTGAAAGAAATCTTCTTTATATCTCAATTTGTAATGTCAGACATACAATCTATACAAGTCTTTTCCGGGATCAAACAGAACCGAAGGCACTTACAAAGAAGTCCTTGCAATCCGGATATCCACAATCCTGATCGGATTTCCCATCACTTAGGGAGTCTCTATACCGTTGCAACTCAGTGCAGAGACAATCGATAGGTCATCCCATCGCTCTCACAAATATCCGGTCTTCAACACCGGTCATCAATGCTATCCATTACGTCGTATCACTATTAGGAATGGGTAATCCGAATAACGAGCTCAATAATTTAAAAATAAGTGTAGCATTCAAATCCAAGCAAATCACAACAAATACCTTTCAAAGGTAAATATTGATAGTCGGTTATTGAACTATCAATGGATATGCACGACATCACCAGATTCCAAATAATTTTCCAAATTATTTATTTCCCAAAAATATCTTTACAAGATAAATAATTTTCATACTTCAAAAATAAATCAATATTTATTTTTAAACAGATTCCACTTTCTTTTATAAATTCCATAGTGAATTTATATTTCACAATATCTATGAATATACGATTTCAATTATTCATTTTCAATTTATCTTCAAAAAAGAAAAATTCTCTAATATTCACTTTATATTGGAAAACATTTCCATACTTACTTATTAAGTAATTCTCAAATCCATCTATTTTCAACACTTGGAAAATATTCAATATACTTAAATCGAGATTAAGTATATATTTCATTCTTTAAGGAAATCATTCTCTTAAACATATTTATTTGGGCCAAAACGAATGTTGCGTAAAACATCGTTACGACAACCCAAAATCACTAGTATAGGGATTCGAAATTAAAATAGATATATATAAATCCCAATACTAAATAAAACATTTCCTTTCGGAAATCATTTACTATAACAACAGTGTTATAGTCCACCATTTCCTTCTATTTCTCGAAAACGTCTATTTCAACAATAAATGTTGAAATCTATGGTTTCGAATCTCAACACAATTTAAAACATCGTTAGATCGTTTTAATTCTATTTCAAATATCACATCCAAAACATTTTCTTTAACATGTTATTCACTATTCAAAAACGTGAATATACTTCGTTAACAATTTCATCATTTCTATACATTTCATTTTAAAGGATTATTCACTATTCAAAAACGTGAATATAACTCCATAAATAGGTTTCAACAATTTACTTATCAAAATAAGTCGTCTACGAATTTATAAAACAACGTTTATAAATTCCTTTATTAACCTATATTCAATTCATAACTCAATTATAAACCAAAGGTCTATATTTTAAGTTAAACACTTATAATTTATTTGTTTACTAAATTGTTCCTTTAAACTTCATAATTATAAATCTTATAACTTATAAGATTCGTTTATCTACCCAAATATATTCTTTAATAACTTCACGAAATTTATAAATCTTATTATTTATAAATTTCACTTATAACTTCACCATTTATAATTTTATAAATTTCATTCATTTATGAAATCCATTTTCACTTCATTCAAACACTTATAAAAACTCGTTTTATAATTCAAATATTTTAATTTACAAATATCCATTTTATAAATCTTTTATATAAATCAATTTATATTATTCTTTTAAAACATCTTTAATCTCCTTTATAATTTCATCATTTTGATTTATAAAATAATTAATTTTCATAAATCCTATTTTTAAACTTTTTATAATAAATTCAAAAATCCAATTTAATTATTTTATAAAAACATTAACCCATATTTCTCAAAAATAAATCTTTAACTGTATTTCTCAAAATCATAATTTTTATAACTTTAAAAATTATAACGTTTATTTATTTAAAATGGATCAGTTCCAAAAATATTTTATAAACGTATACTTTCAAAAATCACTTTAAAATCATTTTAAAATCCCAAAATTTGGTTCAATGATGCTACAGACCAAATAGTCAATCACAACTACAACGATATCATATATCGATATGATAATCCATCAAATATCAAAATATCCACAATCAAATAAAAACTGTTGAGGAATCCAGTTGGATCCCTCCAACCTGTTTTCCTGCATCCACAAACATTAGCACAATACCAATTCCGTTCCAGTACGGAATTATCGCGGTATATGGGATTTAAATATTATCCGCTTAATAGACGGCGCAATAGGGTCTCATCCGCTATACAAATGCGGGAAATCAATAACTCCAATATATACATATGCCAATATATATATATTGCTATTATATATAATACCAATTTCACTGTTTATGAAATATTCGCGGTATATGTTTTTAATAAATAACATCCGCTTACTAACGGCGCATAATGTCTATTTTATCAATCAATAGATAACAACCATCATTCAAACATTCATTCAAATATTTTAAATCTAACTATTTAAACTAAAAATCGAAACTGATTCGATTGAGTGAGAAGTTCTCACCTTGATTTCAATTTCGTTTTAGTGATTTATTTCGAATTAAATTAAACGGACGTTTAATTTTACACGAAATTTTCACTAACTCCAAACGACTCCAATCCAATTTCATCGCATAGTTCTCGTCCATACGATTCCAACGCTTCCTGTTTCGCGCGTTTTCGACCTTGTATGAAAAAGTTATGATATTATGAAGTTACACGTATTTATATTAACTAAATTTACAAATTAACTTTTATATTTTAACCTAACACAAGATCGTGGCCGTAGATCCATCACCCATGCAATCCTAGCCGACCCTTCCATCTTCTCGCACGCGTAACTTCTTCTCCAGGAAATCACGAAGCCAAGGCCGAACCCACTCTTGCTTATTAGGGTTAATTTTTGCTCCGCCCACAAGCATCGATACTCCATCACATCACCCCCAGAACGAAGCCCCACGCGAGCTCCACCTTCGGTCCAAGTATGAGGAAGCTCGGTTCCCATTTCAACGTGATGCACGAACCCAAACGCGTGACCTTCCAACTGCAATTGCCACCAATCCGTAGCGTATTTTCCCATCATCACCGTTGGATATCACGTACTCACCACCCTCTACAATTTGTTAGTTGACATTTTCTGCTAATACTTAATGGATTGGGAGATAATCGAGAAAGAATTTGGGAAGTTTCTGGCCGTGGGTTGAGGGGGGTGGCGGTTGCATTAGGTTTAGGGTTTATAATTTTTTTTTTAATTTAGAGAGAGAGGGGGCTATTTATAGAAGAACGAACGACACTATTCATTTCGGAAATTCCGAACTCCGATTCACGCGCCGTAACCAGCGTTTCTAGGGTTTACCCCGCGTTCCGGACACAATGGAACATGTTTCGGAAGCTAATTCGGTCATTTGTGGGAGTTATGGCAATAAACGTTCGATTTAAATTAAACCGATTTAAACGATTTTCTAGGCGTTTTAATTTGTACCGGACAAACGGTAAATCCGGTTGACACGAAATTTGAAACCATACAATAATATCACATTACGGATCCGATGAAACTGGTTTCGTCAAAATCCGAGACTTTTTGAAAAATGACTATTTTAACTCGCCAAATTAATATTAAAAACAATTCGTTACGTTTCGAGCTGCCACGATCAAACGGTAACTCCAATTGCTACGAAAATTGAAATCCGGTAATAAATAACTATTACGGATCCAATGGAACTGGTTTCATCCAATTCTGAGACTGTTCAAAAATTGGTTATTTTCACTAGTCGATTAAATATTAAAATATTCAATTTTCACAAATTAACTTTTAATTCGATTTTAAAAGTTCTAAAATATCATTCTAACTTCAATATGATAAAATAAAATTTTACAAATCATTTTCAATCATATTTAACCCAATTTCAATTATTTCCATAATTTAACATATTAAATTATCGATTTAATTATTCAATTAAATCCAATTATTCAAAATAAAATTTATTGGACTTATAAATTCACTTTTTAATATATAAAATTAATTAAATATTCAAATTTTAATTACTAAAAGTCCTGGGTCGTTACAGAAAAACTGTAACTCGACCATCAACTAAAAACGTCCCGCGATCGTCACACAAACCACCGGAGTCGCCTAGATTTCGTCCACGCCTTGACAACACGACAACCAACCATCCACCAGTAATTCGTGATGCTCGATCACGTATAGCAGTTGTACTCGACTCATCACTGACATGAAGAAAAACATGAACACAAGCCCTAATTTGAATTCATTCGACCAATTCTTGAATTTGAAAAATTATTCAACATTTTTCCCAACATCACGTATGTTCATACTAGCTCCAAAACAAATTTCAACAATTTAAATTGAATCGATAACCAGAAATTGGCAAAAATGCAATCTTTGTTTATTTACAAACTGCTCTTTAAATACTAATCTAAAAACCTTGATTTTTGTTTTAAAAATAATATCTTGAAGTATGAATTCAACATATAATCTTGAATCAATATTTTACAACAATCGATTTTATCACTTGATTACCTGTATATCAATATTACAGTGATGTACCTTATAAAGATGGTTTAAATCAATCTTTAAAAATCTAAATTTGAGTTTAACATCTTGTTTTGTTGAGAAAACAAAGCTTAACAATGATTTAAATAAGAATAATTTGAGTTTTGAACTAACTATGTAATATGCATCAATTACGGAGAAGCAACAGAGTATCACACAAATATTCACAGATTTATATTCAATGATCAAGCTGATTCCATACCATATAATAAATGAGTCATATTTATTGATTTTAAATAAACTCAAAATTTTAAAACTTGATGTTTACTCACCTGTAAGATTTTGTAAACAGAGAATACTAGATGTTCTTGAAAATCTGAAGTTTTGAACCGCCTGTATATTTTCCTGTTTTTGATTTTAAACTTGAGCTTTGCTTGCTTTTCTTCTTTCTTCTTTTTCCAGGTTAAATAAGTTACTTTATTTTTTTATGAACGAACTAAATAAAAGATGAATACACATATGTATAGAAGATAACAGTTGTAATATGGGAAGGTAGTAACTAGTGCAGTTGTTTTCTTCTTTTTGTTTTATGTTGATCAGATTTTTATTATTACTGCAAAGTAAGGATTTGCTAAATATTTTGAAATGACAAACTTTGGGCTGAGGAGATGGTAATTAAATGTTTTGTTGCTTAATGTGTTTACATAATTATCATTTGTTTTGTTGTGTATAAAGATTTTGTATATAATGTACTCTTTGCAGGAAGATTTTGGCTTGTATATGAAGCTTTGTTTTGTTATCTTCTAGTTGAATCTTCTATATACATATTTGTCTGATATTATATTATACTTGTTTTTATTTCATTCTATACTTTGTGTTTGGATTTACATGTGAAGATATTGTGTATATAAAATGTTTTATTAATTGCTTGCTTGAATAATTCATATGAATATGTTTGTGTCAGGTTTATTTTTATTTTGGTATGGTGAATAAAGATATGTTGCATATAAATATTTGGTTTTATTATTTTCTAGCTTGAACTTCATTCACTTATTTGTGTCTGGTTTCATGTCATGCCTTGTTCTTATTTTATCCTATACTTGTGTTCCACCTAATTCTTGTTTTCATTTATTTTTGTATTTTATATTTTGACTATTAATGTTCATATGGTTTACTTATACTTATATTTATTTGTATTTGTATTTTAATTATAAATATCTAAATTATGTACAATATAATTTACTTACATTTATAATTATTTTTATATCTATTTCCATTTGTATTTTAACTATTAATAATTAAGTTATATTCATGTGTTTGACTTATATTTATGTTGATAGAATTTGATTTTTATTTCAAACATTATCATCCACATCTATATATTTATTTATCACATGATAACAAGACAAAGTATTCTAATTCAATTATATAAGACAAATTTTATTATAAATATTATTGCGATATTTTATTTCAAATTTTCAAATCAATTTCCTTTTAAAATACCAATATATACAAATAAATGGAATTATTACAAAAGATTAAATCATTTTTAAAATGATCAGATTACATTTTATTTAATTAGATTAAATATTTATAAAAATAATAGGGCCAAAATCCAGGGTCGTTACAATAATTCACTTTCATTTCATTCGACAACACTTCCATTATATCTAATTTACTAGCAAATTATGTTAAATATTATTTATAACTCACTTGAATTTTATTTTGACAACATCTCCATTTATTTTAATTCATTATCAAATCCAAGTCGAATTCTATTTAAAATTCGAGTTCATTTCCAAACTCCATTATTAACTTACAATCCATTTATTTAACTGGGTTAAATTCTATTAATATACTCTATCAAATAATTTATTTAGCTAATTAGCTTACTTCCAACTTTTAAATCAATATTCGATTTTATTACAAAAAATCACTTTATTAAATTTTCCTGAATTCAAATTTTTTTTCATAATTCCAGTTGGATTTTCTTTCATTTTTTCCAAAATTCAAGCACTTTTATTTTAAAATTTTAGAAATGCCTTTAAATTCAGATAATACTATTAAAATAGCTTTTTATAAAAATACTTCTTATAACTCGATGTCTCAACCAGTTCATCCTTGTTCTCACAGACATTCGGTCATACGTTGATCAGGCGTAGAACTGAAAATCTATAAGTACTTGGTAAGCCCGTTTCAACACCCAATGAAAATACTTGGGAAAATAATTTTATTGAAAATATAGGAAACAGTTTTTGAAAATATAGGAAATATCTTGGTGAGAATTCTCTGGAAATCATCACCCCCATCCATGGTCGCAGTTACATCCTGGGTTACATTGCCATCGCCACAAAAGTCCATGTAACTGTAGGCACTCCGCGTCCCTCGATTACGCCATGGAACCCACAACAGATCGCAGTTACATTCTAGGGTTACGTTGCCATCGTAGCAAAAGTCCATGTAACTGTAGGCATCAGCACCCTCGATTTTCGCTGTCTAAATGAAACTTCTCCACTCCTACATAGGTCGCAGTCTACCGATGTAAAATCAAACGCAGACTGTTGGCTCTCAGCGGCACACACGAATTTCTCTATGTTACCATAGGTCGCAATCTACCGATGTAAAATCAAACGTAGACTGTTGGCTCTCAGCAGTACACACGACTTTCGCTATGGTCTGCAGTAGATCGCAGTGACATCGAGTTACACTGTCGTCACAGCATTATCCAAATGCCTCTGTAGCCATCAGCGCCCCTCGACTTTCGCTACACATTACTCATAATCCTCAGGAACTAGTTTTGTCCGGACTCCTCACGGGATCAACTTTAGAACTCCTCCTTAGGGTTCAAGGCAGCACCACCCGGTAGCACTCTTGAGAAGTTCATTTCAAGGGAGCGCCTTTTTCCCCAGAGCCATTATCAAAACACTATATACTATACACATATAGTATCTTTCAAATCATACACCTAGTATGATCTCATACAAAGCTCCTTTACACAAAATCGATTATCCAAAAATCGATAATTCTCAAACTAGGCTTTCCAAATCCCAATATTGATTTTACCCGGAAATCAAAAGCCCTTCCAAATCCACAGGTTTCTAAAACGTTTTTCCAAAATCCTCATAAGATCCTTTATATTATATAATTTTTAAAACTTTGGATCATTTCAAACTTGTATAAAACTCCTTTTATACTTCAAACACTTTCAAAATCCTTTTCTTCCGTCAATAGATACAGCAAGGTGAGATTTACCTTATATAACAAAGATATATAACTTTGTTTATTCAAAATCAAATATTCAAATTTGATAACTCTTTTCAATATCAATTTCATTCAAATCTGTACGATGTACACTTATCATCCGTACGCTATACCAATTTGATCGCTCACTCGATCACACAATTTCACTTCCGAACTAGCATCGTCCACCCGACTTTTTAGTGCAGACTCAGATCTGGTTTCTTGATCGGAAACCGTCATTCTCCTTGCATAGCCATAACTATGATAGAGAATATCCAGAACCAATCAACAATTCATATCCAGGTTTGCCGTCGAAAATCGAGTGAAAAAAATCCCAACTCGGATTGACAAACTATCTCCAAATTCTGTGCTCAAATCTGGATCAAATCACTATGCGAATAGAATAATATATGTACATCCTACATAATTATCTTCATTGATTATTAACTAAATCAATTTCCTTTCTATTCACATTTCCTTTAATTTCTATCCACATATTTACAATTGCTTCAATTCCATTGATTATCACTTCAATTCTTATCTCTGTTGGGTATTTAATCAATAACAGTTTGAACTCCGACCAGTTTATATTTAGAAAATAGCTTGAAAATTTTTAAAAATAGATAAGTAGTTGAAAAATAATTATTAGTTAGCAAAATAGCTGTAAAATAGTTAACTAATTGTAAAATAGTTGGAAAATAGTTTAATAGTTTTAGAAATTTTAGATAATTGCAAAATAGTTGTAAAATAG
The DNA here is from genome assembly GCA_030765085.1 of Allium cepa. NCBI lineage: Eukaryota > Viridiplantae > Streptophyta > Magnoliopsida > Asparagales > Amaryllidaceae > Allium > Allium cepa. Next base: position 157,002,262 of record CM060943.1, read on the forward strand.
TAATTAATTTGTAAAATAGTCGAAAAATAGTAATTAGTTTATAAACAATTGAAAATTTGTTAAATAGTTCCAAAAATAATCGTAAAACAAATATAAAATATTTTGGCTTTAAAAAGAAAGGTTGTATATATTAAATAGCTTGGAAAAATAAGTTTATATTAAAACAATTTATATTGAAAATAGTCCAAAGTCAAAACTGTTCACTTCCCTATCCATTCAATTTAAATTTCCACTTCCATTTAAACTGACTCAATTCCAATTTGAATAATCTTCAATTTCCATTCAAATTGATTTCCCAATTCAAGTTGAATCAATCTTGATTTCCTTCCTAATTCAAATCAAATTCCATTTGATTTTAAACCTATTCAACTTTAATTACAATTCCAAATTATTCCAATCAATTTGGACTAATATCAATTGAACCCACTTCAATTTCAATCATTTCAATTCAATTCAAATTTTCCATTAAATTTTTTAAACTTATCCATCTTCAATCACAAATCCAATTTTGAACTAATTCAATTTCAATCTCAATTTTAAACCATCTCGAATTATACAAATTCGAGTTAAATTCTCAAAGGTTGGTTTAACTTTTTAAACCAAATTAACCTTTATTTAAAGTTTTTTAAAAATTTAATTTCTAAGCTCAAATTCTATAATTTCATTTTCAATCAATTTAGTTTTAATTTGGTTGTATTTCTGTTACCACTTAATTTAATCTCAATTCAAGATTTCAATTTGGTTGTATTATATTATTCCTTAATTTAGTTCCAATAATTTAACAACCAATCACCTTAATATTTATTAAAAGGAAATATTGCTTTATATATCAAAATATTTTTTTATATAAAATCATTTAAAACCTTTATATAAAAAAATAATAAGTATGCACTCATATATATATATATACACACACACACACTCAACTCATTCTAGAGTACTACTGACTCTATTTAAGGAGTTATCCCCACCAGAGCCAAGGTTCTCGCTTAACCTTTCAGCTCTGATACCAACTGTAACGACTCGAAATTTTCGATTCCGAAAATTCCAGATAGTTATGAAAAAGAAGAAAAAGATAGAAGAAGAAGAAGATCGGAAACATCAACATTTCACATTCGCAGTGGATAAAATATAATAATAAATAATAATAGTTTACAAAAGAATACTACACCCGTTGATTACATTTTATTACATCAGAGTTACACATATATACAGACACTGGATATACACAATTATCATGTCTCAGATTTACAATAATATAATACAGCGGAGATAGTCTATACGTTCTTGCCATCCAGCCCGTCTCCCAAGCTCTAGAACGTTCTTACCTGAAAATCTGTAATATTCGTTCTGACTCGAGCATTACATCAAAGTAACACCCGGGTTAGGCTGGAAACCAGCGTGAGTAAACCCATCTAACACAGAATACAAAGCATTCAACTTCTATAAAACCCGGGGTAACTCGAATCAATTTACAAGTTCACAATATGTTATAGATATCACTTATTTCACACATAAGTTTTCTAAGTACCAAAGATTTAGATTTAAATAGTCTAATTTCTTTAAATCACTTCATTCCAGCCTATAGATTTCACATATTAATCTATAAAAATTCGAAGTGGTTTCGGGTATTTTCCCATACCCGACCCCGATCTCTCCGAGTCTCATTCAAGGTATCCAATACCATTCAATCATCCATAAGCAAAGCTTAATCACATACAAATTTAATTTAATTAATCCTGATTGAATTACTAACCTCAATCACTTAGATTTTTTTGCATTTAACTTAATTAATTTCAAATCAATTAATCAATCATCCCTTCATTATTCATCTTAATTAATCACCTTGCATTAATTCTTCTTCAATTACCTTCAAGTAATTATCTTTAATTAATTCACAAATTAATTATTCTTAACTAAAATCAATAATTAATCTTTAATTACTTCACAAATTAATTAACTATAATTAATTACATTACCCCTTCATTACTTATTATTTAATTCCTCAAAAATCACTTATTATTGATTAATTAATCTTAATTAATCAAGCTATAATTACGTCATTGATTATATAAATTAATGATTTTCCATTTACATTTCAATTTATCCTAGTCTAATTAAATTACATTAAATAATTAATTATTAATTAAACCACAAATATTAATCACTCTTGATTTATCTCATCCTGTAATTATCTATCTTTTTATTTACTTCATTAAATAAATTAATTACTCATTTTATAATAGAAGCTTAAAGGAATTTAAAACCAAATTTATTTTTCGATTCAAATCAATTTACAAATGCAATTTAACATTCAAGTTGTTAAAACGCTTAATATTTAAAAACTTTATTGTTTTAAAAAAAACTGAGATTCACTAACTCAAATGCCAGATTTAACTTTGATTTAAAACTTGTTTTTAAATCTCTACTTTACAATTTAGCTTCATTTTTCAAATATCACTTTCATTTCTTTCCAATACATTCTTATTTTTATTCTATAATTATTTCACTTCTAAATTTTACTTTTATAAAAATCCGATTCTATATATTTTGATAACTCAGGGTACCGAAATATTTAAGCAAACCACAACATTCAATATTCCAATTGCCAATAATATTCATCACAGAATAGCAATCACTCTAGTATACCCTATATACTACTATATATAATATAGCACATCAAACAATTCAATCATGCAACCAATTATTTAAATTTAACCACTTAAATTTAAATAAAAATCCAGAAGCGTGAGATTTACTCACCTTTGATTTTGGTTTTGCAATCCATTCCCATCACGATTAATTTCTCCGCATTTGGACCATGTATAAATAATTTACAATTTATTAATATCTAAAATAACCGAACAATCATTTTCCATTTTATAATTTAATTAACTAATAATTCAGTTCTAAACTAATAATTTTTCCTTTTTTAAAAAAAAAACTTTTAGTAACTAAAATGAGTTAATCCATTATTTTTAAAATAATGTTTAAAATATGTACACGTATATGTAATATGTGTATATACTTTTGTGCTTGTATTCTACTTTTCCTTAACTTTATATAATTTATTTATATTCAAATTTTATTTCCCTAAACAAGCAGTAATTTCTTACTGTAAATTTTTTTTTCTTCTACTGCAAATAAATTAAATTTAAATTGAAAAAACGAGGATACCTCACTGCTATGACGCTACCACACCCACCATCAACCAGCAGCCTTCGACACTCCCCAAAGTCGCCGCTACCACCATCGTACACAGCCAAACAACCCTTGCTCCTGCCTACTCGCGCACGCGATTTGAAAGCACGAGTTCCCTCGAAGTCGAGATGCCGAAGACCTTAAACGCCGCGATCTCGAGCTCGAGTGCCACGACCATCGACGCCTCTCCCCCAATCGACATCCCCTTCGAACTCCTCCAACCTCGCCGCTCAACTCGTTCCCCTTCTCGGCGTTTGTGGCCGCTTGTCGTGACTCCAAAATCGAACGAGACGAGCGACTCGCCTGTTTCCATTAATCGAAATGATTCGGTCGCCATTTTATTTTCTTTTTGATTCCGTTTTTTTCGAAAGATTTTTTTTATCTGGGTTTTCAAAGTACTCGGCTTTAACAAAAAGAAAGGAGATAGCTAGGTCGATGCAATTCAGGTCTAGCATGGCTCGAGTACAATTATAGGGTGGCTGGGTTGGCCTTTTAAATAATTTTTTTTATATTATTATATTTCCAAAATATCTCGTTCCGCATAACTCGAAATCTCGAACTCCGAATCAGACATGCCGCTAGGCATTTATAAGGCTTAACCCATCTTTCGAACACGATGGAACGTGCTTCGGAACCTAATTCGGTCATAGGTGAAAGTTACGGGAACAAACGACCAATTTTGAATTAAATTGTTCAAAATAGTCTCTCTGCGTTTTGAGCTGCCAAGGTCAAACGACAACTTCGATTGCTACGAAAATTGAAATCCGAAAATAACTAACTATTATAGATCCAATGGAACTGGTTACGTCGAATTCCGAGACAGTGCATCGGAAGGCTATTTTTAAACGTCAATTTAAACGATATATTTCCAAAATTGAACAAATCGCCTTTAAATTAAATTCCAACCATTCTATTATCTAACATCATTATAAATTTAATAAGCCTTCAAATTATTTTTAACATGCTTAAAACTCCAGATTCAACATTTTTCCCAATTTCGAATTATAAAATCCAATAATTTATTTATCAAATAGTGATATTTGAAATTCAAGTCAAAATTAACCTTTCTAATATTTAAAATCAATTAAATATTCCAATTTAAATTGCTAGAAATTTCGGGTTGTCACAAGTTTTGAAAACTTAAACAAAAGGTGAAACTTGGAAAAACATTTTCAAAAATCCAAAGCTAGAAAAGAGCTTTTGTTTTCAAATTGGATCTCAAGTCCTTTGCGACTTTCAAGGTGCTAACTTCACAATGTTTGCATCACATACACTTAGTTTTGTTTCATAAACAACTACCATCATATCATAACCAACTGATCACATATACATATCCAAACATATTATTTAACAACCAAATCACAAATCCAAGCTCAACCATAAACGTATAATCATATACCATCAATACAATATGGTAATTCAGCACAACAATCACAATATTTTCTCAACATATAGTTGGTCAAAATCAAGTCTTTTCTTTTCCAAAAACAAAAGGTTTTACTCACCAAATTTTTTTTAAATTCAATACAATCTTTTTCAAAAATTTGAAAACGCTTTAGAAACTCGCAAAATATGAAACTTTGGACCCTTAAACCCTTGAAATATGCTAGGGCAAGTGGCTTTGGGCTCGGCCTAGGCCATGTTGGGCATGGCCATATGGGAATTTGGCTCAACCGTGGGGTTGTAGGACGAGTGCTTGCTACTTGGAAGAGGAGTGTTGTAGAAAATGTAGAAGTGATTTTGTGAATTTAAAAAGAGATTTTTAACAAAATGAAGTGGATTTTGTAACTTTGAAAATTATGAAGTGGAAGTCATGGATGTTTTGCTTAAGCTTTCAGTAATTTTAAAGTAGAGAAAGAGATTGTATAATGAGAAAAATGAAAGTTATGGGGTATGTATAGGCTTAGGAAATTAATAAAAAATCATATAAGTTCTTACATTAAAATATATACATGAATGCACTACCATACTCCTCCCCCTAATTCTGTCCACATTTGTACCCCCTCCCGCCTCCTTGCACTATTCAAGCCATGCACTAGGTACTTGTGTTAAAAAAAGAGTTTTACATGTATATATACACACACTCACACACTTTTATTTATAAAAAAATTCTTTTATCCTTTTATATATACACTTTAAAGAGAGGCATAAACATGCACATATACACATGTATTCATCATGTATAAATAGTTTGTACTGTGTGCACATGTGTTTAAAATAGTGTTATGACATTTTAATTAACCTTTAACCAATGAAAAATTGATATTTCGGAAAATAATTTCTGCTCACATTTTCTATTTCCCTATAAACTATATATGTTGGTAAACAAATTTTGAAAATGATTTTATTATCATTAATTATTATTTAGTTATATTTGTTAACAAAAAGTCATTTATTAATTATTTAAAATATAAGTAAATATTCATTTAAATAGCGATTAAATATTCGTTTAAAATATATTTATATCATAAAACATTACAAAGACATACACTACGCATCTGTAGCAAACAAGCATACACTATACATACAACAGACAAACAACTGACTATCCTTACACCAACTCGGGATAGGCTTCTTTCATATGATCCACCGTCTCCCAATTGTAATCTCTTGGATCTTACTCCACTGGATTTTGACTAGTCGCACCACCTTGTTACGCAACCTCTTTTCATCCCGATCCACGACATAAAATGGATGTTTAACCACTGGCAGGTTCAGTTCTATTTCCAATTCCTCTTAAACCAATGGTTTCACAATCAAAGATGGGTCATGAACATATTTCCTCAAATGAGACACATGGAACACATTATGAACTGCCATCAATCTCTCTGGCAACTTGACCTTATAAGAAAGCGATCTGATTCTCTCAAGAATATGGAAAGGTCCAACATACCTTGGAGTTAACTTCCTAGCTTTTCCAAATCTAATAGCTTCTCTTATTGGTGAAATGTTTATGAATACGAAGTCTCCCACCCCAAATTTCAAATATCTTTGCCTTTTATCCACGTAACTCTTTTGGCGATCTTGAGCCTCTTCATTCTTTTCTTAATCACTGCAAATTTTTCAGTAGCCTCTCGGATCATGTCCGGTCCAAGAAATAATCTATCTCCCATCTCAACCCAACATGCTAGTGACTTGCACGGCTTTCCATATAGGGCTACATAAGGTGCCATTATGATGCTTACTTGAAAACTATTATTATAGAAGAACTCAATATATGCAAATGATCCTCCCATGATCCACCAAAATTCAGAATACATGCTCTCATGATATCCTCTAGAATCCAATTCACTCGCTCTGTCTGTCCATCTGTTTGGAGGTGATATGCCAAGCTTAAGCTCAACCTTGTTCCTAGGGTTGTTTACAATGCTTCCCAAAATTGACGAGTATATATGGGGTCTCGATTACTTACAATACTCATAGGAACTCCATGCAACTTGACTATCTCTCTCTTAGCTAAAGAAATAACGGTCCTTGTTGATTTCACTAGAATAAAATGTACATTCATGATTAGCCGATCCATGATAACCCATACTCCTTCATTTCCTTTTCTGGTTTTGGGAAAAACATCGATAAAATCCTTGATATCATTCATATTTCCAATTAGGTATTTCCAATGGTTGTAATAGTCCGGCTATCTTCTAATGATCACCTTTGATTTGTTGACAGCATGAACACCTCCTAACAAAGATAGAGATTTCTATCTATATTCCCTTCCACCAAAACATCCGCTTCATATCCTTATGCATCTTTGAGACACCTAGATGGATACTCAACTTAGAACAATGGCATTCTAACAATACTTCATGCCTAATATAGTTGACATTCGATGCACAGATCCATCCATTCATCCTGAAAACTCCTCGGCTACCAGTCTTAAAACTTATACATTGTCCCTCCTCAACCTTCCTGGTGATCTCCATTAAGCTTTTGTCCTCTCTTTGCATGCTCGCTATTCTTTCTAGGAGAGTTGGGGTAACCTCCAAATGAGTCAAAATAGCATTCCTGCTCAAGGCATCTGCCACTACATTAGCCTTTCCTGGCGTATAAAGAATATCCAAGTCTTAAGCCGCTGGAAACTCTAACCACCTCTGTTGCATGAGGTTCGGATCCTTTTGGATAAAAGATACTTCAGGGATTTATGATCCATAAAGAGCTCGAATTTTTCACCTAATTAAAGAAAGAAAACTTAATCCTAAAATCTCTAAAGATTAGAAAGAAACTCAGAGGAATAGAAGGATCCTTAACTAGCAAGTAACGTCTCCATATTTCAATGCAAAGATAATAACTAGCAACTCTAGATCATCCGTAGCATAGTTCTTCTCATGAGGATTCAAATGCCTTCTTGCATACGCAATCACCCAACCATGCTGCATCAAAACGGCACCTAGTCCCACTCCACAAGCATCCGTGTAAACGTGAATCCACATTTCCATCTGGAATAGCCAAAACCAATGCACTAATCAATCTCTTCTTCAATTCCAGAAATGCCTCTTCACACTTTGGAGTCCATATAAACTTCTTCTCCTTCTTAGTCAGCTTAGTTAAATGGGAGAAAATCTTGGAATAATCTTGAATAAACATCCTATAGTATCCAGCCAACCCTAATAAATTGCAAACTTCTATAGGAGTCCACAGTTGATTCAATTCCAATATAGCTTCCACCTTCGTTGGATCTACTAAAATACCTTCTCCTGTCATAATATGTCCTAAGAATCTTACCTTCGATTTTCAAAAATGGCAATTAAAACTTTTCTCCTTCAGGACATGTCTCCAACACCAATTCCAAATGATGTTTAGGCTCCTCCTCGGATTTAGAGTAGATAAGGATGTCATCGATGAAAACTAACACAAACTTGTTAAGAACGTCTTGGAAAACACGGCTCATGAGATCTAAAAAATATGTAGGTACATTGGTTAGCCCGAAAGGCATAACCGACCACTTAAAGAAACAATTAGGACCTCTAAACGCAGTTAAGGGTATATTATCTTTAGCAACCCTCAACTGATGGAATCCAGTAGCTGGGTCCATCTGGGAAAATACGGTAGCTCCATGAAGTTGTCAAAAAGATCATCGATGCGGGGTAAGGGATACTTATTTCTGATGGTCAGCATATTCAACTCCCTATAATCCATGCACAACCTTAAAGATCCATCAGACTTAGCTGCAAACATAACAACAAACCCCAACTCGAATGATTGTGTCAAATCAATTCTTTTCTTAATAGGTCATTGGTTTTCTTTTCTAATTCATTCCACTCTTTCGGGATCATCCTTCTCTTGGGTTGAACCACCAGGGACTAAATCAATATGGAACTCTATCTCTCGATGCGAGGGTAAGCCATTGAATTCTTCAAACACATAGACAAAATTCTTAACAACTTCTACATAACTTAACCCATCCTAGGATAATTCCTAGGCATATAACAAACTACATATATTAATACCAGGATTCTTGCATGATAGTTTAGCAATTCTTCCCAACTTAGTTTCTAATGATAAATTCCTTTTATCAGAATCCAAAATAGCTCCATATTTCGATAACCAATCCATACTCAAAATAATATCAAATCCTTTAAAGTCTAAGACATATAGGTTGCAAGAAAAGTGATGAGAAAGATAGGAAATTGGCACATCTTCGCAAATCATATTCAAACGGATTACAGGTTACACATACACATAGGGTTTTCTACAATACTAGGAATAAGATGAAATTTACCTACTGATTCACAAGAGATAAAACTATAAGAAGCACCGATATCAAGTAATGCTCGAACAAAAATACCATCAATGTGTAAGGTACCTTCAAGGATGCTTTTTCCCTTCACATCCGTTGAAGTACACGGTTCATTCTTAATAGTGTGCACCTTGGGCTGCTGCGCCTTCTTCATGAGTGGGTAGTCTTTAACCATATGGCCCGGCTGATGACAATTGAAACAAAGTGACTTGAGGACCATTGGAGAGATAGGTCCACTCTACCGTTTTAGAGCTTCACGGTTCGGATAAGATCTTGAAATATGACATTTTTGCTTGCAAAGGTAACAACTAATATTCTTGATCTTTTTCCCTTTATTCTCTCCTAGATTGAGCTTCCTTTTATTATAATTGTTTCCACTAGGTGCCACTGGAGTAGGCTTCTTCTTTTCCAAGGCCTGGTACCTTAGAGCCATATCAACTAAATCCACAAAAGTACCTTTAACATGAGCAGTCATTTTCTCATGGTACTCTTCCCTCATACGCAAAACAAATGTATCATTTTTCTTTAATGGAATGTCAATCAATTCTGGTCTAAAATAAGATAACTCGTTGAATTTTGTCTCAATTCTGCTACAGACAGATCCCCCTACTTCAAGTCCATAAGTTCTTGTACATCCTGGTCCTTCCTACTATTGGCAAGATTTTTTCTCAAAAACTTCTCTAAATCGGGCCTATGAAAACTCCTCTTCCGGAATATTTTCAGTAAGGGAGTCCCACCAAGCTGTTGCTCCCTCTTGTAATTGCCATGCTGCTAAGAACCCTTTTTGTTCATCAGATAAACTATGACATTTTAAATCTTTTCGCAAGATCAAAACAAATCTTGCACTTCCATGATAGACTCGGTTTCTTTGAACGGTTTCCCTCCTAGGTTGGTGTAATCATTGCATAAGGTTGTGAAGTTCACTCTTGGCTGTTCTCACACTGCCTCTTTGGCAATCTGAACTCCTCTAAGATTTGGGGCTCAACCATTTGTAGTTGTAGTGCTACCTGCTTCCCTACCTCATCAATCATAGTTACTCATGCCTTACTACTTGGACATAGTAAGATAACTCTGAGAATATGTGGATGAGATAAGTCTTGAAATAAGGGTACTAATCAAACCTATCAAGCCGATCTATGTATCATATATATATATATATATATATATATATATATATATATATGAATAAAAATTAGAATACGCACTCTCAAAGTTGACCCTCAATCCAAAGCCTAGGTGACTGTTAACCTAAGCTCCAATACCAAAATTATAACGATTGTCTTTCTTGCACCGAAAGACGAGCCATTAAGGGTATAAGAAAAGGAAAGATAAGAAGAAACTACACAACCATAGAATCTTACCACGAATCAGAACAACATATAATAGATAACATAGGATATTGAATTGTCATTTTCATAATAATAATACATCAGAGTCATTACATTACAATTTTCAACCTTATAATTATAATTAACAGCCCGTATAAAATACATAGATCATACATAAGCACAGTGAAATAAGATAATAACTAGCTAACGGTGAAGCCACCTGCTCCAGCTCCTTCAAAATGCTTCCATAAGGAACGTGGATCACTTGGCTACTCATACAAATTTGATTATCCAAGATTTTTAGGAAAAGAAAATAAAACTCTGGGTCAAACATGGTGCTGGTGCAAGTAAACTTAAAACAACTCAATTTTCACTTTTATAAAACGCTATGAACATCAAGGATATCTCGTAAGGCCACACCCACAGAAACATGGATGGGATTTGACGTTACAATAACCAAAACACTTTTTACAGAAATCCAGTAATATTATCATTATGTCTAGCTTTTACAAATAAATAAGTCACATGGTCAAAGCCATTACATTAATTAAATTCCAGTATAATAGGTATACAACTAAGACCGAAGGCACTTATTGGGAAGTGGATTCCATATGATGATTGGGCTACTAGTGCACCGCCTGTCACGGTACATCTCTAGATAAAATAACACCGAGCTCGAACCCATCGACCTTTGCCAACACAAGACTAGCCTACCATTAACTTGATAGTACCGAATAAGATCATCCCTCGATTGGGTTCAGCAACCATACCGAAGCATAAATGAATTATGATAGGGACTATAGATAGTGATGACCTTACCCTCATGCGGGCGACCCACCTAGCCTTGTTGTATCTCCCCTGTTATAGTCATTCCTAGTTGATGAAGCCTAATGCTACATTTACCTTTGTTATAGCATTGCCACCTAGAATGCTAACATTGCCTTCCATATGCTGACACAATGTCAGCACTCATCCATATAAGTCGTTCAGGAGATGAACGAACCAAAGGCACTATCTCTACTACACCCGTTTTGGAATCACCCTCAGGGCTAGTAGAAAATATCCCTTGCACTTTAAAGTCTTCATCTTAAACCTTGCCTTTGCCATTTCTAATTCGAACGTTAATGTTAGTTCGAAGTAGTTTTCAAATAACAACTAATATCCGATCGTGGTCTCTCCAAACCAACGTTCGATAATTTAAATGGTTAAGTTGTTTATAATGGACCAATCCACTATAAGGGTGTAAAGATTTATATATGAACATACGTTCCATATGCTTAGATTATCATGACCCGCTTATCAAAATTAACCCCATTGTATTCATCGAGTCCCGAAGTGTGGTATTCGTGATAAGTGCAAGTCGACTTACTTTCAATAACAACTACTTTAATTCATTTTTTTTACTTAATAGCATGGACAAGAGATCCTTGGTTTTAAAATAATTTACATAACAAGAAAGTTGGTTAAAAATAAATAACCGATAGAGTTTTGAAAGAAACTTTAAAATAAATAAACCTCAACCAAATCATAAGTTTAACACTTAATTAAACTTTAATTAAACATAAACTAGATCAAAAATCATATTTTGAACTTTAATTAATTTAAAATTATTTATAATTAAACTTAAATTTAAATAACATTCATTTAGGAAATTAAACCTAATTAAGTGAATAATTAACCTTTATTTAAATATTAATTAATTAAATAAATAACTCTAATTAAATGATTAATTAAAGTAAATAACTTGATTAAATAAAAATTAATTTGTTCTTATCTTAATTAATCATTATTTAAACTTCCCTAATTAAAAATAATTAACATGGTTAATAATTTCTTAAACTCTAATTACTTAACATAATTACTTACTTAATTAATTAAATAATAATTATCCTAATTAATAAATTAAATAGTTAAATTAGTAAATAATTAAAACTTTAACTTTTGACTTAATTAATTTGAAACAATTTTCAAAAACAATCAAAAAGAAACCACTATAAAACTTGAAATCGTGAAATTTTACGAACTGCATCCATAGCGACTAACGCTATAAGCGCAATTCGCTAGAATTGATTTCTAGGTGAAAAATTCACTTTAACTCTAGCCACTACATGTTTGAAAACACAATTGTAAGAGTTTTGAAAGCTTTAATAAGAGTTGAAACTTGGAAAAACATTTTTAAAAATCCAAAGCTAGAAAAGGAGCTTTTGTTTTCAAATCAGATTTCAAGTCCTTTGCGACTTTTTAAGGTGCTAACTTCACAACATTTACATCATATATACTCGGTTTTGTTTTATAAACACACTACCATTATATCATAATCAACCAATCAAATATCCATATCCAAACATATTATTTAACAACTAAATCATAAATCCAAACTCAACCATAAACATATAATCGTATGACATCAACACAACATGGTAATTCAACACAACAACCACTATATTTTTACAACATGTAGTTCATCAAAATCAAGTATTTCTCTTTTTCTAAAGCAAAAGTTTTACTTACAGAAACTTTTTTTAAATTCAAGATGAACTTTTACCAAAACTTGAAAACGCTTTAGAAACTTGCAAAATATGATAACTCCAGACCCTTGAACACTTGAAATGGGCTTGGCCAAGTGCCTTTGGGCTCGGCCTATGCCTTGTTGGGCACCGGCATATGGGAATTTGGCTCGGCCATGGGGTTGTAGGGTGTTTGAGTGCTTGCTACTTGGAAGAGGAGCATTGTAGGAGATGTAGAAAATGATTTTGTGAATTTAAAAGGAGATTATTATCAAAATGAAGTGGAATTTCTCACTTTGAAAATAATGAAAAGAAACCGTGGATGTTTTGCTTAAGCTTTTAGGAATTTTAAAGTAGATAAAGAGATTGTAAAATGAGAAAAATGAAAGTTATGGGGTATATATAGGCTTAGGAAATTAATAAAAAATCAAATAAGTAATTATATTAAAATATATACATGTATGCACTACCATACACCCCCCTCCCCCTCCCCCTCCCCTAATTCTTTCCACACTTGTATCGCCGCCCCTCCTCCTTGCACTATTCAAGCCATGCACTAGGTACTTGTGTTGAAGAAGAGAGTTTTACATGTATATACACACACACACACACTTTTCTTTATAAATTTTATTTATCCTTATATATACACTTTAAAGAGAGGCATATACATGTACATAAACACATGTATTTATCATGTACAAATAGTTTGTACTATGTGCACATGTGTTTAAAATAGTGTTATAACATTTTAATTAACTTTTAACTAATGAAAAATCGATATATTAGAAAATAATTTCCGATCACATTTTTTATTTCTCTTTAAACTTTATATATTGGTAGAAAAAAATTGAAAATGATTTTATTATCATTAGTTATTATTTAAAATATTTTTATTTGTTAATAAAAATCCATTTATTAATTGTTTAAAAATATAATTAAATATTCGTTTAAATAGCGATTAAATTCTGGACCATTGCAGCTCTCTTTCCACGAGAATTTCCTCTGCAAATTCAAATTGAATATATTATAAAAAATGATATATGTATGTATATAGTGTGTTATGTAATAAAATTAGTTTACTAAATACCTTCAAGCATCACTTTCTTTACTTTATTAGGAATATCACCGAAAGTAGGCCAGAATGTCGTGATCGATGCAAGCAAGTCATCATAGATGGTATTGGATGTGATGTCGCCGCCTAAATCATACATGCATACATATATGAATGTACAATTATTTAATTAGTAAATTAATGTGTGTGTATGTGATGTATATGTACATGTATGTGTATGTGTATGTGTATATGTATGTATCTGATGTGTGTGTGAGTGTGTATGTATGTATGTATGTATGTATGTATGTGTGTATGTGAGTGTATATGTGTACGTACTTACTTGCCTCGATCCTCGCTCTTTAGGGAAGACATCAAGTCCGTCCATGAATTGGAAGAGTCTGTCTCAAACACACAAGTGGGTGGACCAGTACCATCCATATGAGCATCTGGAGCACCGGGAATCTGAATAAATGGTGACATCATATGTTCATCATCGACATCATGTTGTGATGAGTAGGAGGCACCCTAATCTGATGATGAGCCACCTTGAACTAATGATGAGCCACAGTTGTTGTGTCGACGTTGACTAGACATATCTATTATAATAATACATATACCAATGTATACAATATAATAAAGAATGATAAATCCATCTTTATATTATAAACTTGGCATGATAAATAAAGAAAACAGTTTTTCAATAAATTATAGATAAGCTACAAATTGTTAGCATCATTATCATATCATCATTTACATTATCATCATCATATTCGTGCTTATTTACTTCAACATCATCATCAACCTCGACATCTTCATCTAATTCAACTCCATCAAACACCTCATTGTTAGGTGGTCCTATATCATCAGCATCTTCTGTCATTTGGAATATTTTATTGTCCTTTCGATTATTTTTTTATAGCTAATCATATGTTATGATCATATCCTCTTTAAATGACTATCTAGGTTTGGCTTTAATGATAACCCACTAGTCGTCATTGTGGTTGTTGATGGCAGGATAGCCATATAATAAACTTGTGTTGCTTACA